>CM035837.1:492964283-494164283 GCA_020510985.1 Pholidichthys leucotaenia
CTGTAGCAGTCCCTGTCTCCACTTTTCAACGCTGCTTCCTTCTCCTTCCTGATCCGTCTGAGCTTAGCTGTGAACCAGGTCTTGTCATTAGAATATCTTATCCTGGTGCGCGATGGGAGAATGTGCTCTTCACAGAAGTTGATATATGAGTTCACAGTGTATGTGTACTCATTAAGATCATGTGTGGCTCTTTTAAACATGTCCCAGTCAGTTATTTCCATGCATGTGTTCAGTTTCTCTCCAGCTTCACTGGTCAATTTCTTTGTGGTGGTCACAACAGGTTTAGTGAGTTTCAGTCTTTGTTTGTATGTGGGGATGAGGTGAACCATCACGTGATCAGATAGTCCCAGCGCTGCGCGGGGAACAACGCGATATGCGTCCTTCAGTGTGGTGTAACAGTGATCCAGCGTGTTATTTCCTCTGGTTGGACATTTAATACACTGTTTGTAGCGGGGGAGCTCGTGACTCAGATTGCTCTGGTTAAAATCGCCCACCACGATAACCAGGGAGTCTGGAAAGTTCCGCTCCGTAAGTTGGATGTGATCTGCGAGCACGCGCTGAGCTTCGCGCGTGTCCGCGTCAGGAGGGGCGTACACAGCGACGAGAATGAATGAGGCAAACTCCCGCGGGGAATAAAATGGCTTGCAGTTAATGAAAAGAAATTCCAGGGCGGGAGAACAGTGTTTGGAAATCACCGTTACATCAGAGCACCAGCTGTTGTTAATATAGAAGCACACTCTTCCTCCGATAGACTTACCGGAGAGCTCTGTGACGCGGTCAGCACGAATCAGCTGGGAACCCTCGAGGCTGATCGCGCTATCTGGAATGTTCTCATTAAGCCAGGTCTCAGAGAAGCAGATGACAGACGAGGAAGCGAGGTCCTTGAAACGCATCAGCAGTCTTAATTCTTCTACCTTGTTCAGGAGAGAATTGGCATTGGATAGAAATATGCCAGGCAAGGCTGTTCGCGAGCCTCTTTTTCGTAGCCGAGCGAGAATCCCTCCTCTCTTCCCTCTTTTCCGCCGTCTTGCTTTTTTGGCCAAACAATGGATCAGATCAGCGGCAGGAGTTAAAAAAACTGGACGAAGGTCCATGGGGGTGAGAGTCCTGTTATTTAGTAGTTCTTCACGGGTGTATGAACCGGCAGATGCACAATCAGTGAACAAAAACAGACAAATTATAAAAATTAAAGGGCAGCGATACACCATGGCGGCCGCTGTGGGCGCCATCTTGTTTTAGCTGTGTGTTTTGGGTCATTATCCTGTTGCAAGACCCATGACCCGCGACTGAGACCAAGCTGTCTGACACTGGGCAGCACATTTCTCTCTAGAATACCTTGATAGTCTTGAGATTTCATTGTACCATGCACAGATTCAAGACACCCTGTGCCAGATGCAGCAAAGCAGCCCCAGAACATAACAGAACCTCCTCCATGTTTCACAGTAGGGACGGTGTTCTTTTCTTGGTATGCTTCATTTTTGAGTCTGTGAACATAGAGCTGATGTGCCTTGCCAAAAAGTTCCAGTTTTGTCTCGTCTGTCCATAGGACATTCTCCCAGAAGCTTTGTGGCTTGTCAACATGCAGTTTGGCAAATTCCAGTCTGGCTTTTTTATGATTTGTTTTCAACAGTGGTGTCCTCCTTGGTCGTCTCCCATGAAGTCCACTTTGGCTCAAACAACAACGGATGGTGCGATCTGACACTGATGTACCTTGACCTTGGAGTTCACCATGAATGTGTTTAGAGGTTGTTCTGGGCCCTTTTGTTATCATTCGTATTATCCGTCTCCTCCTGCGGCCATGTCCAGGGAGGTTGGCTACAGTCCTGTGGATCTTAAATTTCTGAATAATATGTGCAACTGTAGTCACAGGAACATCAAGGTGCTTGGAGATGGTCTTATAGCCTTTACCTTTAACATGCTTGTCTATAATTTTCTTTCTAATCTCCTGAGACAACTCTCTCCTTTGCTTCCTCTGGTCCATGTTTAGTGTGGTACACACCATGTCACCAAACAGCACAGCGACTACTTGTCACCCTTTAAATAGGCCGACTGACTGATTACAAGTTTGTAGACACCTGTGATGTTAATTAGAGGACACATCTTGGTTGAACATGTGACTTTTTTTTCTTTTCTCTGAGGAGTGTTGTTTTATGACAATTAACATGCACTGAGATAAAACCTGTTTAATAACTGGAATAAGGGTGATAGGTGCTTTGAGGCTCCTACACACCTGGTGTGTGTTAATGTGAAAATATGTTGTGCTAAATTGACTGCCTCAACACTGTTTTTTAGTGTGTGTGTGTACTCTTGTGTGGGGTGTGTTGGGGGTGGTCGGTCACCAGAGTTAGATATGGTGAAGGTTACATGTGTTCATTGTTTAGAATTCATTGTGTATAGGTGTGTTTATTGCTGGTTCTGGGGTTATTTTCTTTTATTAGAAACACGGCTGTTTTACATTCTGAACAGATGAGGAAAGCGGCAGAATAATTCGCTTAGCTGTGTAGGGGGCGCTGGCAGTCTATCCGGTAACCCAGCCTTGGTTGTATGACTGGATACATTATTTGTTTATTTTTTTATATGTTGTTTTTCCCTGTTAGTGCGTGAGTCGGGTTATAAAGTTGGGTGGGTTAATTGTGTGGCTGCATTTTTTTAAAGGGGGGAGGAATGTTACATCCGTAACTCAGCAGCAATATGGTGACCTGGGATTTACCGGGAATTAGAGGGGGCTGGCAAACCACACGTCCGGTGGTGACACTGGCCGGGGTATAAGAGGCCGGGGGCGGAAGGGGTAGTCCTCTTTCGTCATAGACGCCTGGACCTTGAGCGCTGTAGCCCACTGCTGTTTGACTGGTGTGTTATTCATAAGTTCACAATAAAAGATATAAACTACCTTCCGCCCTGCTTGTCTCTTCAGTAATTATGGACACAACGAATACTAGTGGAAAAGGGGCTTATGTGGCCTGATATGTGCCTTAAATGACTACATGCTGTCTTAATTTTTATCGAATTTTGTTATTTTGCACACCCTTAGTATTTTTAGTTAGCTTCTGGTTGGGGGTTGGTTTTCTATTCACTGATGTTTGATGTTCAATATTTAATATTTAATGTTTGGTGTTAGATGTTATACTTTATATTCGTATTTCCTACCTAGTGTTTACCTTGCTGCACCGTGGGTCTCAGAGTAACGTAATTTCAATTCTCTGCATGTAATGTAAATATGGCAGAATTGACAATAAAGTTGACCTTGACTTGACTTTGACATTGACAAACTTGTCAAAGCCCAAACAGCTCACAGTTTTTTTTCCGATGTTCCTTTTATCACAGTTTCTCATGATGTCACTCAGCATTTTTATCTGGCAGTATTACAACTGTTAATCCACTAATGCTTTGAAATGGATGTATTTTCAAATTTCATACCGTGTGAGAAAATAAGACTTGTATACCAGATGAACCAGTATATCACTCAGCCCTATTATGAATTGCTTCCTGGGTTACCTACAGTCCACTATCAGAGTTAAGCCCTGTGAATACATGAAACATCAATGCAGTCATCATGAAGAAGCTAATATTTTCACATTGGTTGGTTTCTCTGTTTATTACCAGGATTACGCAAACTATGGATGGACCTATTTGATTTTGGAGTTGATCTTGAAGAGAATGCAGGTTCTGGATCAATTTCATCATGCTTTACCATTGTGGGACAGGGCCTTGGCAGATGTACGTGTGTGCTTTCTGAGTCCCCTCTAGTTCTCACTGTTCTGCTGCACTGAAGCAGAACTCTACATTCTTTCGTATTATTCCTCTTACTTTCTCCCAGCCCACTGCACACTTCCCCCTCTCCACCTGTACTTCCCAACACACCTGCATTTTCTTCCCTCCCTTTAAACCTAGACTCTCTGGGGGTCCCTCGAAGTGAAGTCCCTGCCTGACCCATAATGCACCCCATTGTTGCAGGCCTGCTTGCTGCAGAGCTTGGAAATGGATTGGCTGCGTCAGTTCCCACTCTGTGACCCTCATCCAGGCAAGCCTGCATTCAAGACAATCGCCCAGCCTGTATGAGGACTGGTTGTTGTTGCTTTGTCTCATGCCATTCCCAGATTTCTGCAGGGCCTGGGGCCACACCTGAGGGAGTATTGGTTTATCACACAAGAAAAACAGAAATACATTTTTCTTTGCATTTATGGGATTCCTTGTACTCAGCTTACCACTTTACCTTCACTCTCTTTCCTCTTTCAGAATGTCAATGAAATGTGATAGACTGAAATGGTTGGGAATGAGAGTTTGGGCAGGTGTATGTGTGTGTGTGTGTCTTCACACTTACTTTATTGCGCAGTAGCCTGGTGGCGCACCCACAATTTTGTTGTGCTGTACAACTGTACAATGACAGTAAAGCCTATTCTATTCTATTCTATTCTATTATCTGTCCCACTCAGATCTGATCCTGCCAGTCTAGAGGTTGAACCAGCAGCCCTCCAGTCACCAGTCCACATCTTTACCCAGTGGGCCAGCACTACCTCGGCATTTGTACCATGATAGCATGGAAGAGCTAAGTATCATATTACAAAAGCTTTAAGAATCAAATGTTGTTGTTGTAGGAGACGTTAGTGCTTTAACATTCAAACCATTGCATAATTTTATCCCTAAACTTACTTTTTAAATGTTTTTTTTCTCCTTTGTTCCTCTTCAGATGGTGGCATTGCCATTTGTTGCTGAGGCAGATCTGCTGTGATTGGCGCAATGCATTTGATGAACCGATGAGCTGAAAAAAACATGTTCTATATCTTCAAAACTAAATGCAAAACATGTCTGAAAACAACTGATCTGAGGAATAAACTGTGTAACTGCTGACTACGGTGGGGCAAAAAAGTATTTAGTCAGCCACCAATTGTGCAAATTCTCCCACTTAAAAGATGAGAGAGGTCTCCAATTTTCATCATAGATATACCTCAACTATGAGAGACAAAATGAGAAAAAAAAATCCAGAAAATCACAATGTCTGATTTTTAAAGAATTTATTTGCAAATTATGGTGGAAAATAAGTATTTGGTCACCTACAAACAAGCAAGATTTCTGGCTCTCACAGACCTGTAACTTCTTCTTTAAGAGGCTCCTCTGTCCTCCACTCGTTACCTGTATTAATGGCATCTGTTTGAACTCGTTATCAGTATAAAAGACCTCTGTCCACAACCTCAAACAGTCAGACTCCAAACTCCACTATGGCCAAGACCAAAGAGCTGTCAAAGGACACCAGAAACAAAATTGTAGACCTGCACCAGGCTGGGAAGACTGAATCTGCAATAGGTAAGCAGCTTGGTGTGAAGAAATCAACTGTGGGAGCAATTATTAGAAAATGGAAGACATGCAAGACCACTGATAATCTCCCTCGATCTGGGGCTCCATGCAAGATCTCACCCCGTGGGGTCAAAATGATCACAAGAGCGGTGAGCAAAAATCCCAGAACCACACTGGGGGACCTAGTGAATGACCTGCAGAGAGCTGGGACCAAAGTAACAAAGGCTACCATCAGTAACACACTACACCGCCAGGGACTCAAATTCTGCAGTGCCAGATGTGTCCCCCTGCTTAAGCCAGTACATGTCCAGGCCCGTCTGAAGTTTGCTAGAGAGCATTTGGATGATCCAGAAGAGGATTGGGAGAATGTCATATGGTCAGATGAAACCAGAATAGAACTTTTTGGTAAAAACTCAGCTTGTCGTGTTTGGAGGAGAAAGAATGCTGAGTTGCATCCAAAGAACACCATACCTACTGTGAAGCATGGGGGTGGAAACATCATGCTTTGGGGCTGTTTTTCTGTAAAGGGACCAAGACAACTGACCCATGTAAAGGAAAGTGTCACATGGGATGAGACGCCGGGTCCGGCGCTCCGACCATGTCCCTTCTCATACCTGCCTCTCATTGGGCAGCGTCTCAGCAGGCTCCCAGCTGTCAGTGTTACGGGACGGCTGGGGCCAATTAATCCTCATCAGCTGGGGCGCTGCTAATGAGGATAAAAAGGAGCAACTTGGCCGTTTTGGACTCTGCCTGCCGTCTCCTCGGGTGTCGCTTACCTTTTTATTATTATTAAGGTCACTCGGGTGTAGTTTCTTTGTCCTTTAGGGGAATATATATTTTTAGTGCTGTGTATTGTGTTTTTTTTATTAACCGTACTCAGCATTTTTTCTTCATTATTATCGTGTTCCTATCCTGTCACCTTTATTCCTCTAGGTGACCATCTTTGTATATAGTGCTGTGTATCGTGTCTTTCTTGTTATCCGTACTCAGCGTTTTCATCATCCTTATCTTAGTCTTAGCCTTGTCGGTGCATCATGGAGTAATGTGTGTGGTTCCCTTTTCGACCGTACTCTGTGATCACCTTATCTTGTCCTGTTATCTTCGTGGGGGGCTTTCCCTAGCCCCGACTTAAACATTGACTGTGTGTAATTGTATGGAGTAATGTGTTTTGTTTTCCACTTAACCGTACTCTGTAGTTGCCCATTTGTTCCTGTCACCTTCGTTCCTTTAGGTTATCTTATATACATTTAGCGCTGTGTATTTTGTTTCCTTTATTATCCGTACTCAGCGTTTTTCTTCATCTGTGTCCTGGTCTTAGCCTTGTTTGTGCGTTATGGAGTAGTGTGTTTTGCTTCCCCTTAACCGTACTCTGCAATTGCTTTATTCGTTCCTGTCACCTTTTTTGGTGGGTTTTGTTTCTCTTTCTTTGCCCCGATCTCCACGTCGGTTGTGTGTTTTTGAGTAGTGGGGTTTTATCTGTAGCCATCCTTAGTATTTTCCCCATCTATGCCCTGTTTTTTTTTTTCTTGTGCCATATAGAGTATTGTATTTGTTTTGTTTTTTTTTTTCTCTCTCTGCCCTGTTGCTCTTTATTGGTCCATTGGTTTATTTGTCTTTCCCTCTGCTTCTCTCCCTCCGGTCCTGCCTCCCCTCCGCCCACCCTAGGTGGTGGTGGTGGCGGTGGTGGTGGTGGTGGTGGTGGTGGTGGGGGGCTGGGGTGTTCCTGGTCGTTCGGAGCCCGACCGTGAGGGGGAGGCTCTGTCACATGGGATGAGACGCCGGGTCCGGCGCTCAGACCATGTCCCTTCTCATCCCTGCCTCTCATTGGGCAGGGTCTTAGCAGGCTCCCAGCTGTCAGTGTTACGGGACGGCTGGGGCCAATTAATCCTCATCAGCTGGGGCGCTGCTAATGAGGATAAAAAGGAGCAGCTTCAATTATTCGGGGCTGCGACTTAGGCACTGCTAGGCTGGAGCCCCTTCGTCCAGTGCCAGCCCCTGACTCATCTTGCAGCATTGCTCGTAAGTGTTTCCCGTAAGGAGTAATTGTGCCTTTGTACCCCCATGTCCGGTGCTAGCTCTCTACTCACCTTACCGTATCACTTGGGAGTGTCATCTTGAATGAGTACCTGTGTATTGGAGTCCTTATGCCCAGTGCCAGCTCTCTGGCTGCTTAACCCGTGAGTGTTTCCTGCTGTGAGTTCTCATGCTGTTACCCCTACGCCCGGTGCCAACTGTTAACTCTGGTGCTGTACTGCTCGTGAGCGATACTCTGTATGAGTGTCTGTGCTTTCCTTATCCCTCACCCCTGTCATCAATAAAACATCTCAACTCACTGGCTCACCCTTGGCTCTCATTGTGTGGCTCCCCAGAGCCACACGTAACAGAAAGAATGAATGGGGCCATGTATCGTGAGATTTTGAGTGAAAACCTCCTTCCATCAGCAAGGGCATTGAAGATGAAACGTGGCTGGGTCTTTCAGCAAGACAATGATCCCAAACACACCACCTGGGCAACGAAGGAGTGGCTTCATAAGAAGCATTTCAAGGTCCTGGAGTGGCCTAGCCAGTCTCCAGATCTCAACCCCATAGAAAATCTTTGGAGGGAGTTGAAAGTCCGTGTTGCCCAACAACAGCCCCAAAACATCATTGCTCTAGAGGAGATCTGCATGGAGGAATGGGCCAAAATACCAGCAACAGTGTGTGAAAACCTTGTGAAGACTTACAGAAAACGTTTGACCTCTGTCATTGCCAACAAAGGGTATATAACAAAGTATTGAGATAAACTTTTGTTATTGACCAAATACTTATTTTCCACCATAATTTGCAAATAAATTCTTTAAAAATCAGACAATGTGATTTTCTGGATTTTTTTTTCTCATTTTGTCTCTCATAGTTGAGGTATACCTATGATGAAAATTGGAGACCTCTCTCATCTTTTAAGTGGGAGAACTTGCACAATTGGTGGCTGACTAAATACTTTTTTACCCCACTGCATGTGTTTAGTTTTCAGGAACCAAAGCTATTTTAAAACTTAATCACAAGATCGACTGTTGACGGGAAATCAAACGTAGTCCTGTAAAAAAGAAGTCGCACTGCCACCTACTGGCCCGGCATAGTTATTACAACAACTTTTTCATGGCTTCGGTGAATGTGATCATGTGTTTTGTTTCATGTTTATCGTGACGACAAAGCCTAATATTGAAATTCTGGCAAATTGAAAGTTGAGAAAATGTGTCCATACATTGATATGAGTGTCATGGTTTGCCCCTCGGGGCAGAGAGACAGGCCCAGACGCTGAACTGCAGTTTGTGGTATTTATTAACAAACACAAAGTCCCGGAGAGCATCGATATAAAAATCCAAATAGATAACAAGGTAAACTGGATGGAAAATCAGAACAAACTCACCAGAACGGGGAAGGGGTTCTGGTGGCGAGGAGGAAGTATCACTAAGACTGTGGCAGTGAAAAGGCAAAACAACAGTTTTTAAACAGCAGAGAACATAACTGATGGCAGGTGCGGATTCACATGAGCGGGCAGGTGACCTAATTACTAGACACAGAGCACACAGACGAGATAATGACAAGGTGAGAGTTCCTGGATCAGGTGCGGAGCTCATGCCACGAGGAAACAATACATAAACACTGAGAGCAAAATAAAACAGGAATCTAAAAATACTGACAGAATCAATATCACAGTAATAAAGACATGAAAACATAATAAAACAACTGACAGCAAGGAACGCATCTAAAATCAACACACAGGAAAATAATACAACACTGAAAAATACAGTAAAACTTAGCTATAAATAAAGAGCCTGAGCCTGGTGACGCACCTTGCTCAGCCTCGTGACAGAGCCCCCTCCCCCCTGCCCTCCCAAGGGGTCAATTCCAGACACCACAAGGAAACACCAAAAAAGGAAAAGCCCCCCCACACACACACACCACCACCACCACCAAAAAAAAAAGGTACAACAATAAACCACCTGTGGTGGGAGGTGGGGGGAACAGGCTAGGAAGGAATAAAAACACAAACCCCACTTAGGACCCACACCCATGCAAAACCAGGCCCCTAGGCCCCCTAGGCCAAAGAACTATACAGTTCAGGTGGCTAGCCAAAGTCCCAGGCCTGACAGATGGCAAGGTGGTATGAGTTGGGTGGCCTGCAGGAGAATTTGGGCCACCCAACCCAATGGCACAGTCCGTCAGGCAGTCGACCAGAGTTTTTCAGTCACCTAAACAGAAGGCGTGGCCCAGGAGGAGGCTCCCCCCACAGGGAGGCCCAATGAAGGGAAGGACAACAGAAGAGAGGGAACCAGGACAACACCTGGCAGAAGAAGAGGAACTACAACAGCATCTGGCAAAGGAGGGGGAACAACAATGACACCTGGCAGAGGAGGACTAGCCACGATGGTGTCTGGCAGAGGAGGGGGAACCACAATGGCATTTGGCAGAGGAGGGAGAACCACAATTCAATTCAATTCAATTCAATTCAACTTTATTTATATAGCGCCATTTCACAACAACAGTCATCTCATAGCACTATCAACTGTAGGGGGAACCCCCACAGTTGCAGAAAGACCCCAGCAATCAGGCGATCCCGTGTGAGCAAGCACTCGGCGACGGTGGAGAGGAAAAAACCCCTTTTAACAGGAAGAATCCTCCAGCAGAACCAGGCTCAGGGAGGGGCAGTCATCTGCTGCGACTGGATGGGGGGTGAGGGGATAGAGAAGATGAAAAGAACAGACATGTAGAGAGCAAACAGCACGATGGGACTCAATCTATGGGAAAGAACAAACAGATGTTAATGACCAGCAAAAAAAAAAAAATATTTCATTGAGAGTGAAGAAAGGGGTGAGGCTCAGTGCATTATTGGAGGTCCCCCGGCTGACTAAACCTATTAGCAGCATAACTAAGGGAGGGTTCAGAAACAAATGATCCCTCCCTAATTGTAGGCTATATCAAAAAGGTAGGTTTTAGCCCTATTCTTAAAAACAGAGATAGGGTCTGACTCCCGAATCCAGATTGGCAGCTGGTTCCACAGGAGAGGAGCTTAATAACTGAAGGCTCTGCCTCCCATTGTACTTTTGGAGATTCTAGGTATTACAAGTAATCCTGCATTTTGGGAGCATAGTGCTCTGTTAGGATAATACGGTAGTATCAGATCTTTTAAATAAAAAGGAGCCTGATTGTTTAGAGCTTTGTAAGTAAGAAGAAGGATTTTAAACTTAATTCTAAACTCTATGGGAAGCCAATGAAGGGAGGCCAGAACCGGAGAGATATGATCTATCTTTCTAGTACCTGTTAAAACTCCTGCTGCAGCATTTTGGATCAGCTGAAGACTTTTTAAAGATGTTTTAGGACAGCCTGATAATAAAGAATTACAATAATCTAATCTCGAGCTAACAAAAGCGTGGATCAGTTTCTCAGCATCACTCTTGAGACAAGATGCTCCTAATATTGGCAATATTACACAAATGATAGAAGGCAGTCTTAGAAACAAATTTAATATGTGAGTTGAAGGACAGATCTTGATCAAAAATAATTCCAAGGTTCCTCACAGAGCAATTAAGAGAAAGAGTAACCGCATCCAAACTGAAAGTTTGATTTGGAAAGGTATTTCTAAGGTTTTTTGGGCCAACAAGAATGACTTCAGTCTTATCTGAATTTAATAGCAGGAAATTACAAGTCATCCAAGCTTTGATTTCCTTAAGACAGGCTTCTAACTTGGCTAATTGATTACTATCATCTGGCTTCATTGACAGGTATAATTGTGTGTCATCTGCATAACAATGAAAATGTATACAGTGCTTTCTAATAATGTTGCCTAACAGAAGCATATATAAACTAAAAAGAGTAGGGCCTTGAACAGATCCCTGTGGAACTCCATGGCTAAGCTTTGAGTTGAAAGAAAACTCATTATTTACATGAACAAACTGGAACCTATCAGATAAATAAGATCTAAACCACTGCAACGAAGTTCCATTAAGTCCAATATAGTGTTCTAATCTATCAAGTAGAATATTATGATCGATAGTATCAAAAGCTGCACTAAGGTCTAAAAGGACAAGTACAGAAACCAGTCCATTATCAGATGCGATGAGGAGGTCGTTAGTGACCTTCGCTAAGGCTGTTTCAGTACTATGATGGATTCTAAACCCAGATTGAAACTCTTCAAGTAAACCATTTCCCTGCAGGTGGTCAAATAATTGCGTAGCAACAACTCTTTCTAAGATTTTTGAAATGAAAGGGAGATTAGAGATTGGTCTATAGTTAGCTAAAGCTCCTGGATCTAGCGTTGGCTTTTTGAGTAAGGGTTTAATTACAGCCGTTTTAAAAGCCTGCGGTACATGGCCTAAAGTTAATGAAGAATTGATTATATGAAGACTAAAGCTACCAATAAGTGGGAAGACTTCTTTAAATAACCTGGTAGGAATAGGGTCTAAAAGACAAGTTGAAGGTTTTGGATGAGGAAACTATTTTGTCTAACTCACATAGGTCGATTGGAGTAAACTCATCAAGACAGAAATCAATTGAAGGAGTTGTAATAGTTACAGTATTTAAGTTAACTGTGTGAAGAATCTGATTGATTTTATCTCTGATGGATGAAATTTTATTATTGAAAAAGTTCATAAAGTCCTGACTAGTAAGCTCTAAGGGAATGCTAGGATTGACAGAGTCCTGACTCTTTGTCAACCTGGCTACAGTGCTGAAAAGAAACCTGGGATTATTCTTGTTCTCTTCTATTAATGCAGAATAATAACTCGTTCTAGCTTTTCTAAGAGATTTTTTATAAATTAAAAGATGATTTCTCCAAGCTAAATAGATTTCATCTAAATTAGTGAAGCGCCATTTTCTTTCTAATTGACGAGTCTTCTGTTTTAAGCTACGAGTTTCTGTGTTGAACCAAGGAGTTAGAAATCTCTGATTAGACTTTTTCCTTTTTTAAGGGGGCCATCAACTCTAGAGTCTGATGCAGAGAAGCTGTAACACTATCCACCATGTTATCAATTACAGAAGGAGCAAGCTGTCTATAGCTTATTTCCGTTGTGTTGACACATGGCATAGAGGAAACAATCTGCATAAATTTGGTAACAGCATCATCTGAGAGGCATCTACTGTAATAAAATTTTTCTTTAGGAGCCAAATAGTCAGAAATAGTAAAATCAAAGGTTAACAGACAATGGTCTGACAGTACAGGGTTATGAGGAGACACTACAAGATTTTCTATTTCTATGCCATATGTCAGAACAAGGCCCAATGTATGGTGGAGGTAATGAGTAGAATTTCCTACTTTCTGAGAAAACCCAATCAAGTCTAATATTGAATTAAATGCCACATTAAGGCAGTCACTATCTACATCCACATGTATATTAAAGTCCCCTACTATAATTATTCTATCAGATTTCAGCACTAAATCAGCTATGAAATCAGCAAATTCGGATAAAAATTCTGAGTAGGTTGATGGGGGACGATAAACTATGGCAAATAAAATTGGGTTTAACCTAAAATTGCTAAAGTGCCCAACACTGAGGACCAGGCCCTCAAAGGAATTATAACATGTTTTTTTGCTTTACATTAACTAGTAATTTGGAATGGTAAATTGTTGCTACTCCTCCTCCATGACCAGAACTTCTGGGATTTTGACAGTTTAAATAACCAGAGGGAGTTGATTCATTTAAACCATCATAATCCTCTTGCCCTAACCAAGTCTCTGTAAGGGAAATTAAATCAATCTGATGATCAATTAACAGATCATGGACTAACAGAGACTTGTGAGTTAGACACCTAATATATAATAAACCACATTTAATTTTTAAATTATGAGGAGGAACAGAGGCCAAATCATTCAGTTTAGTGGTGTTATGTTTAATTTGAGTTTTACCAGTATTTTGCTTAATCACTTTGGGATGCTTATATATTATATTTTTATTTACTTTGGAGGGAGCAGACAGTGATTCTCTGATGGGGAAGACAGGGGCTAAGTTGAGGGGTGGCGGATGAAGAGGAGCTGCAGAGAGGCATGTAAGACTGTGACTTTGCTTCCTGATCCCAACTCTGAGTAGTCAAGGTTTTGGAAATTTGGATAAAAAAGATGCCAGATTGTTAGATAAATGAGACGCACCATCCAAAGTGGGATGAATGCTGTCTCGTCTCATAAGACCAGGTTTTCCCCAAAATGAGCTCCAATTGTCAATGTAGCCCACGTCATTTGCAGGACACCACACAGACAGCCAGCGGTTCAAGGATGACGAGCGGCTAAACATGTCATCACTGGTCAGATTGGGGAGGGGCCCAGAGAATACTACAGTGGCAGACATCGTTTTTGCAAAGTCACACACCGATTCTACATTAAGTTTCGTGACTTCCGACTGCCGGAGACGGATGTCATTAATGCCAACGTGAATAACAATTGTGGAGTATTTACAGTTACTTTTAGCCAGTATTTTCAAATTTGACTCGATGTCTCCTGCTCTGGCCCCAGGAATGCATTTGACTATGGCTGCTGGAGTCTCTAGGTTCACGTTTCTGACTACAGAGTCGCCAATGATCAGAGTTTTTTCCTCAACGGGTGTGTCGCTGAGCGGGAAAAAACGATTAGAAACGTGAACAGGTTGGTGGTGTACCGGGGCTTTGCGACTAGGCTTCCTTCTCACCGTCACCCACCCAGTCTCCTTGCTGCTGAGGAGAGCCGGAGGACTGCTAACGGGGTTAGCTATGCTGGCTAGCTCTGCTGCAGCTAAGGGGCGTCCGTCAAGAGTAACTGGCGCAGACAGTGTTTCAATGCAGCGGAGCCAGGATTCCAAATCAGACAACCTCGCCTCGAGCTCATCAAAAAGACAACATTTATTACATTTACCGTTTTCACTAAAAGAGGCAGAGGTGTAGCTAAACATCTGACAGAGAGAGCACACCAGAGGAGGAGAGGAAGGAGAGCTAGTAGCCATCGCTAGTGGCTAACCCAAAAGCTCAGGAGAGTGAGGAGAGCAAGCCACACAGACAGACAGCAAAACAGGAAGTGATGATACGTTACCACAAGGAAGTGACGGCAGAGGAGGGGGAACCACAACAGCATCAGGCAGAGGAGAGGGGACCATGACAGTGTCTGGAAAAAGAGAGGGGACAACAATGCCCTCTGACCGGACAGCAGCACCCTCAGTGGTCCTGGACTGGGGTGGCTCTGGACTGGAGTGAGGTTGCACAAGCGATGGCTCCGGACTGGAGCAAGGTTTCACCCGCGGTGGTCCTGGACTGGGACATGGTTGCACCCGTGGAGGCTCCGGGATGGAGCAAAGTAGCACCCACGGTGTCTCCGGGCTGGGCCAGACCTGCACCCACAGAGGACCTGGACTGGGCCACAGCTGCACCCTCGGAGGCCCCGGGCTTGAACGGTACACCCACGATGACCTCGACTGGAAGGGAAGCAGCACCCTTAGTGGGCCCAGACTTGGCCAAAGCTGCACTCACGGTGGACCCGGACTGTTCCAAAGCTGCACCCTCGGAGTCTCCAGGCTGGGACAGAGCACCGGCGAAGACCTCTACAGGAGGGGAAGCAGCACACATGAAGGCCTCAGCCGGAGGGGGAGCAGCACCAACGGAGGTCCCGAGCTGGGATGGAGAATCCACGATGACCTCAGCGGGAGGAGCTGTACCCATGATGATCTCAGGCGACGAGTCTGGACCCACAGAGACATCTGGTAAAGCTGGAACATCCTCAGTGACCCTGGGGGAGAGCTCAGACTGGACAGGCAGAGAAACTGGTCAGGGTCACCGGCAGCAGTGGACCTCGGTGAGGTGAGCTCAGGTGCAGCTGGTGGCTGCACCCATTTCTCCCCACCAAGAGCCAGACAAGATCTCTCCAAAGCAGAAGCAATGAAAACAAAGGAGACCATTTGCCTGAGCTCAAGCTCCACCGCCTTCCAGGACTCCACCGATCCAAGCGACAACATCTTGGGCCCAGACTTCTGGAGATCCAGCTCCAGCTCGGCTGCAGCGGCCCCTGCAGCGGGCATTGTAGTTGGTGCAGTCCCAGGACCCCCCCCCCCCCATTGAGGTGACCCACGCAGGTGGCTCATCCCACATGGATTCAGGAGGTTTGCTTTCTGCTGGCGCTGGATCCTGTGTAGCTGAAGCCAGGGGATGCTCTATCTTTGGCGCAGGCTTCAGGTCGAAGGCAGAACTCTCCCTCTGTCCAGACCACTGCTGTGGGGCTGGAACCTGGTCCTCCAGGCCCACAGGCTCCTCCATCACCCAGTGGCTCAACCCTGGGACCGGCGGACACTCGGGGAAAATAGGATGAGACATGGAGAGAGCAGGTAAGGTGTTGTGGGTTGTAGCAGGTGGTGAGGACTCAGGGGACTGCATAGACTGAGCCTCACTACCGGGAATCAGTCAAGGCATATCATCATAAAATGGGGGAGAATGAAAAGACCCTTGCCTGTTTTCCCAGGGCACTATTTCTCCTGCTGCAGCTAGTGTAGGATGGACCTTCTCCGTGACTTCCATTGAAGAGGGCCTCCCAAGGGAACCTTGAAGAGCTGCCCCTGCAGCTCCAGCGATGGACGGAGCCTGCGAGAAAACAGCTAACCTCTCTGCAGCGGGAGAGAACGGCGACGAGAAGCGAGGAACAGCAGCTGCAGAAAAAGAAGAAGCTGACGACACAGCCGGAGAGGAAAAGCACTGAGGGCACACTGCTGCAGGAGTCTTCTGCCTCGGCGAAGGGGAAGTTGCTGTCTGAGAGGCGGGAGTATTCCTCCGGCAGTCCGGAGCTGGATGGTGGCACCATGGAGCGGATGGAGCTGGAGCAGGGAGACTGCCACGGAGCGCGCTTCTGTGTCGGCTTTGGTCTAGCTGCAGGTGACCCCCAAGTCAGCCCGGGGAAAGATTGTTGCAGGACGGAGACCGTGGACAACAGCTCAGTGGACTGGGGATATTTCCACAACCCGGGATGTGCCTCCACAATCCCAACTGCTCCATAAACATTCTCTCAGATTTTCTTGGGACTGCGGGAAGCGAGAGCTACATCGCTCTGGATAAATTCAGCGGCCTATTCTTCCTCCACACTTGGAGATCCCACTGCTAATCTCCCTTTGATTGGCGGAGGTTGGCGTGCTGGGGACATGATGAACTCCACAGAAACAGGTGAGTGATTACAACAAAAAAGGCAAAAATCCACAAACAGCAGTAGCTGGGTCTTTTACTGGCTGCAGTCTTCTGTCATGATTTGCCCCTCGGGGCAGAAAGACAGGCCCAGACACTGAACTGCAGTTGATGGTATTTATTAACAAACACAAAGTCCCAAAGAGCATCAACACAAAAATCCAAACAGATAACAAGGTAAACTTACAGATGGAGAATCAGAACAAACTCACCAGAACGGGGAAGGGGTTCTGGTGGTGAGGAGGAAGTATCAATAAGACTGTGGCTGTGAGAGGGCAAAACAGCAGTCTTTAAATAGCAGAGAACATAATTGATGGCAGGTGCGGATTCACATGAGCGGGCAGGTGACCTAATTACTAGACACAGAGCACACAGACGAGATAATGACAAGGTGGGAGTGCCTGGAACAGGTGCAGAGCTCATGCCACGAGGAAACAAGATATAAACACTGAGAGCAAAATAAAACAGGAATGTAAAAATACTGACAGCATAATCATCATAGTAATAAGGACATGAAAACAAAATAATAATAAAACAACTGATAGCAAGGAACACATCAATCAACACACAGGAAAATAATACAACACTGAAAAAATACAGAAAATTGTTAAATATAAATTAACAGGCTGAGCCCGGTGACGCACCGTGCTCAGCCTCGTAACAACGAGCCTTTAGTTCCACTTGATTTTGACTGGGCAAGCTTAAATCCTGACACACGTATACAAACACACCAAGTCACACTACCATATACCTACGTTGCTTTGCACTGAGGCATAACAACTTGCTCCATAAATGTAAACACCAATGCACCTCCTCATATCATAAGAACTCATTAATGTATAGGGCTAAGTGGAAGCAGGGACAGCTGGATAACGACGTTCACTGAATTGCTATTGCCCTGATAAACAGTAATACATTTCAATCCAAACTTTAATGCTCATTTCTAACACATTGAAAGTAACATTTCAGCACACAGAAAGCAAAGATTTTTAACTTACAGTCAAAACAACCATACAAATGATGTAAAAAAAAGTGTATTTAACTTTTACTGCCCCATGGGGTTGGGTGTAAAATGCCTTAAACCTTTTCAGCATTGGAAAGTTTCTCGCTGACTCTGCAGTCACCATCGGTGCTGTGGCAGTTTACACATGCCAACTGCTGCTGTCATATTTAACAAGACGTTCAAAAAAACGTTTCAGTCCAGTGGTAGTCCAAGTAGTGTCCCCTCCAAAGGGAGGTCTAGGAAAGCAGAAAAGTGTCTTTTTCAGACTGAGCGATATTTAAATCCTCTGGCTGGTGTGGTCCAAAATGTTTAATCTCTAATTTCTGCTCTAATGGCAAGGTGTGAAAACTTTTAATCAGTTGCCCACTTGATTCATATTACCCTGCTGGTGGTGGCTAATATCTAACTAGCTGTTTGTTGATAGCCAATGACAGTGTAAATCCAATATATTACTGTACTTTTGATTGGTTTCTAAGGCCCCACAGCACATCACTGAAAGTGTGTTGAGCATGCACCTACAGTTTTATTCCACTGAATCACTTAATACAGACACTGAAGAAACCCTGACTTGACTGTATAAAAAGACATAACCTTTTTTTCTGTGTCTGACCTTAAATCAGACTAAACTTTTCCTGTTTTAGGTCAGGTTTACCAAAGTTATATCTATTTGCTAAATAATTTAATAGAGAATATTTATTACTTTCTTCAAACCAAGTTTCCAACAATAAAACTGTATGACTTGGGTCAGAAATTTTGGATATACATCCACAAGATCCTCACAATAGTTAGCTGGAATTTTGGCCCATTCCTCCTGACAGAACTGGTGGAACTGAGTCAAGTGTTGTTAATTAACCTATCAGAGGCTTCCAAAGCCATTACATCATCATTTACGCTTTCCCAAATTGTTTAAAGGTCTTTGTGTATATGAGTGGTGGCATGAGGCTATACAGTGGGGAAAAAAAAAGGCTACACACCCCTGTTCAAATGCCAGGTGTTTGTGATGTAAAACAAAATAAGGCCAAGATAAATCATTTCAAAACTTTTTCCACCATTATTGTGACCTATAACCTGTACAACCCAATTGAAAAAAAACCCAAACTGAAATCTTTTAAATGGAAAAATAAAAAATAAAAAACTTAAGTGGCCCTAGGTGTGAATGTGTGTGTGAATGGTGAAGGGATAGTGCCTTACCGTGGCCTCTTCATCCATTCAGGTGGATGCCCTGAATTTCCCCTCTGGGGATCAATAAAGTCCTGGTTGCATAAATATGCACACCCTGTTATAACTGGGGATGTGTCTGTGTTCAGATTTAACCAGTCACATTCAAACTCATGTTAAATGGGAGTCAGCACACACCTGCCACCATTTAAAGTGCCTCTGATTAACCCCGAATAAAGTTCAACTGTTCTAGTAGGTTTTTCCTGACGTTTATCAAGCTCCTGTCCTTTGGAACCAGCTGCCAATCTGGATTCGAGAGTCAGACTCAATCTCTGTTCTTATAAACGGGGTTAAAACCTTCCTTTTTGATATACGTAGCCTATAGTTGGGGTGGGATCAGGTGTCCCTGAACCCTCCCTTAGTTATGCTGATCTCTTAGTTTGGGGTGTCAGAGGTGTCAGGGAGGGATAGTACCTCTGACGGGAGGCAACAGTCACACCTTCGGGTGTCTTTAAATAGCAACCGACTATTTAAACTGCGCGGAGGAAACCACCAGATTGACTCAACGGGCAGGAAGGCAGACCCAGCTAAGCGTTGTGGAGTGCACCTAGGGCACAGTGAGACATGTACAACACTGTTGGCCATCCACCGCATCCTAACATATGACCAGCCATCTTGACTATGTCTTGCCACTGGATTCAGATAGGTCGGGACGAGAGACTGAGGCTGACGACCCTGCGTAACTCCCCGTCACTTAAATCAAATTCAGGCGCAAGTCAAGACGTGTGGATACACTGGAAGCTGTAGTCACAATCCCACACACAGGCGGTCCAGGGCATAGGTTCGCTTTCTTTTGGAACAAAGCAGCAGTTGAGTTCAGCAGGCCCCTGGGTGTCTGAGCAGCCCTCTTTAGGATTCACTCTGCTCACCTCCATGGTCTGAAGAAGGGGCTAGAAAAGGTGCCCTAAATATAGCCTGCCTCATTACACCCTGTACAGCAAGCCGAGGCTGGCGAGGATCCCACCCTAGCAGTCGAAATTCTCAGAGGAACTCAGCTAAGGTGACATCACTCACCAATGGCCATTGGAAAGTGCCATGGACAACTCTAGGGTGGACAGACCTGAGGGATGGACAACACTTGGCACAAGAGAACTCAGCAGGTACAACATCCACATCGTATCTCTGAGCGAGACCAGGTTTTCAGGCGAAGGTCAGCTAACAGAACTCAAAGCCAGCTACACCTTTTTCTGGAGCAGCCAAAGCAGAGAAGAATGTCATGTAGCAGGAGTAGGTTTCACAATCAGATCTAATCTCATCAGCAAGCTTACCAGCCTCCCCAAAGGAACCAACAACCGCCTTATGACCCTGCGGTTTCCCCTTTGAGTAAAATGCCATGCCACATTCATCAGTGCATATGCTCCCACCATGACGAACCCAGATGAGATCAAAGACAAGTTTTATGAGGACTTAGAGACTCTCACTGAAGGCATACCGAACGACGGCAAACTCATTGTTTTTGGAGACTTCAACTCCAGAGTTGGTACAGACTACCAGACATGGAGGGAGTCCTTGGAAGAAATAGAGTTGGAAAGCGTAACAGCAACGGTCTTCTCCAACTGAAGACGTGCACCTCTCATGGCCTTCTGATCACTAATAACATCTACCGCTTGCCAAGTTGCAACAAGACCTCCTGGATGCATCCGTGCAGCAAACACTGGCATCTGATTGATTACATCATTGTAAGAAGCAGAGACAGGCAGGGCGTTAGTGACGAGGGTGATGTGTGGCACAGACTGCTTGATGGATCACAGACTCATTCTCTCAAAGCTCAATATGTTCCAGATTAAACGGCATCCACAGGGAAAAAAGGCAAACAAGCGACTTAACCTCAGCAAGCTGGAACAGCATTCTGTGTGACAGAACCTCAGTGAGGGCCAGGATAGCAAGGTTAGTTAGCTCGATCTTGCGACGTACAGAGTAGAAGAAGACTGGGCAGCTTTTAGAGACATGGTGTACGGCACCTCACTCACTCATCTGGGCCAGAACATGCATAAACACCAAGACTGGTTCGACGAAAACGATGACGACATCCAAAGGCTGCTTGACGAGAAGCATAATCGGAGTGGTGGCTCTACCTGAGTGGTGGCTCAGTTGGTAGAGCATCCGCCCCACACCCGGGAGGCAGGGGTTCAAATCCCGGCCGGGTCATGCCGAAGACCATATAAAAGCAGAACTTCCTGCCGTCCAGCTTGGTGCTCAGCAGGAATGGAGGAGGGAAATCTGTGGTGGCGCCTTGCATGGCAGCGGCCCTTCTGATTCTGCTATGGGGTGGGCGTGATTTACACTGTAGTTAGGATAAAGCACAATTTCGTTCTATTGTACATGATTGGTTGTACAGTTGAATGACAATAAAGGGTGATTTAATTAAATAAAGCCTACAGAGCATAACAGCACACCTTCAACTCAACATCAAAGGAAAAGTGCAGGCAAAGCTCAGAGAGATGCAGGATTCCTGGCTCAGCAAAAAGGCAGATGAAATACAGCAGTATGCTGACAGTAACAACCTCAAACGCATCTATGATGCCCTTAAGACAATCTACTTGCCTCAGTCTTCCGGAACATCGCCACTGCTCAGTGCTGACAGGTCCACTCTCCTCACCGACAAGAACGCAATCCTATAAAGATGGGTAGAACATTTCAGTAGCATCCTGAAAAGACCTTCGTCCATCAGTGCAGAAGCCATCACTCGTATGCCCCAAGTAGAGGTGAACACATCTCTTGCAGAACCTCCAATGGAATCAGAAGTCCAAAAAGCGATTAAATCTCTTTCCAATGGCATAGCACCAGGCTCTGACTTCATTCCAGCTGAAATCTACAAAGCAGGAGGACCAGTTCTAACACAGAAACTCACCAAGCTCTTTCAGGCCATGTGGCAGCAGGAGGCTATGCCCCAGGAGCTAAAGGACATCGCCATTGTCCTCCTCTACAAGAGAAAAGGAAACAGGCAGTCCTGCGACAACAATCGTGGGATCGCTCTCCTCGCCACTGCCAGCAAGATTCTCCCAAGAGTCGTTCTCAACTGCCTTATTCAGCATATGGAAGACGGTCACCTGCCGGAAAGCCAGTGTGGCTTCAAAGAAGGTCAGGAAACTGCTGACATGATCTTCGCCACACCCCAACTTCAGAAGAAGTGTCAAGAGCAGAACAGGGACCTCTACACAACATTTGTAGATCTGACCAAGGCATTTGATACCGTCACACGTGAGGAGCTGTGGAGGATCATGGTGAAGTTCAGCTGCCCAGACAAGTTCATCAGCATGGTGCGCCAGTTTCACGACGGCATGCATGCTCAAGTACTGGATGATGGAGACTCCTCCGAAGCTTTCCCAGTCACCAACGGTGTCAAGCAGGGCTGTGTACTCGCGCCCACACTTTTCAGCTTGATGTTCACAGCCATGCTGTGATGATGAAAAAAGAGTCTTAAGGATCAGGTACAGGATGGACGGCAAGCTTTTCAACCTGTGGAGGCTCCAAGTCAAAACCAAGGTGGAAGGGGACTCAGTGCGCGACTTCCTGTTCGCAGACATCTGCGCACTTATTGCTGCCACAGAGGCCCAGATGCAGCAGAGCATGAACTGCTTCTCCACTGCTTGCAACAACTTTGGGCTCACAATCAGTACGAAGAAAACCAAGTTCCTGCACCGACCTGCACCACAGAAGACTTACGTGGAACCAGACATCATTGTCAATGGGGAGACCCTCAAAGCTGTCGACAAGTTCACTTACCTCAGCAGTACACTTTCTAGTTCTATCAACATCGATGACGAGGTTGATTCATACATTGCCAAGGCATGTTCAGCATTCGGATGGCTACGTGCAACAGTGTGGGAAAGGAGATGCATCAGGCTGACCACAAAACTGGGGGTGTACAAGGCAGTTGTTCTGCCTTCCCTACTCTACGCCTGCAAGACTTGGACAGTCTATGAGTTCAATGCCAGAAAGCTAAACCGCTTCCACCTGAACTGCCTCAGAAAGCTCCTGAAGATCACCTGGTAGGACAAAATCCCTGACACAGAGGTCCTTTCCCGAGCTGAGAAGCCTAGCATCTATGCCCTGCTTAAGAAAGCCCAGATTAGATGGGCTGGCCACCTTATTCATATGCCTGACTCACACCTACCAAAGAGATTGTTCTATGGCGAATTACCAGAAGGCAGACATTCACAAGGTTGTCAGAAGAAGCACTATAAAGACACTCTTAAGGCCTCCCTGAAGAGCTTTGATATCAGTCCTGACACCTGGGAGACCCTAGCGCTAGATCGACCAGACTGGTGTAGCCATACCAGCAAAAGCGCTGCCTCCTTTGAGCTGAACAGTATTGCCAAGGCCTGGAGAAAACGTGACCTTCGCAAGTCCAGAGCCATCTCTATATCTCCTGCCTGCATAGACCACCTGTGTCTGACCTGCAGCAGAGCCTTCCGTGCCTGTATTGGACTGATCAGCCACAGTCAGACACACTGAACCTAGTCCTCTTCCTCGTGATGTCCTTGGTCACCGTTGCGAACAACGGATGAACAACAACAAGACAGCCGGGGGACCTCCAACAATGCACTAGGCTTCACTGCTTTCTTCACTCTGGGCAAAATATATATATATTTTTTTTATTTAAGTTTTTGTAAAGGGTATACAGGTCATTACAGCATTGCATTGTTTACATTTTCATCGCACGTTCCCTTATATTTTGCTATTTGACAACATTGGTAGAATAGTTATTACAACACCCCTTTTTTTTTAAAGTGAAAGAAAAAGTGAAATTAAAGAGAATTAAATTTAAAAAAACAAACAAACAAAAAATGAATAAACAAACAAACAGAACAGCAAAAAACAAACTAACAGAAAATTAAGTAATTAAAAGTAAAAGAGCATCTGAGTAGCATTGGAACAAAGAGTGGGACCATCATTGAAATGGTATTTGTCAAAGATTAGATCTAATGGAAGACACATATGCGATCCAGGGTTGCCAAAAGTTCATGAACCCATCCATGTCCTGTCTCAGTGCGAATGTCAACTTTTCCATCGAGTAAATGTATTGAATCACGTTAATCCAATCTTCAGGTGTAGGACAGTCCTTCAGCATCCATTTTTTAGTTAGGGCTTTTTTACTTGCCAATATTAAAACATTGAATGAATATTTATCTCCTCGTCTTTCCAGTGAGTCCGGTAGTAAACCCAAATACAAAGTTACAAAAGAAAAGGGAACTGTTATTTTGAATATTTTCCCCAATATTGTCTGTACATTGGTCCAATATTGGTGGATAACTGGGCATGACCAAAACACATGAAAATGATTTGCAGTCTTTTCACCACACAAGCGTCAACAGTTCAACCCCTTATGGGTAAATTTGTTTTGTGCAGGTGTTCTGAAAAATCTTACCAAATTTTTCCATCCAAATTCTCTCCACTGCAGGGATGAGGTACTTTTCCATTGCTGTCTATTTAGCTTTTCCCATATTTCCAATTGTAAAGTGAAATTCCCCTCTTTTTCCCATCTCTCTTTTATATATGATGTGTTGTCTCCTTTTAAGTCTTGAAGACCTTGGTATATTTTAGAAATGTATCTGATCCCTGGGATCCCTTTATATGCCATTAAGAAGACCTTCAGAACACCTGACTGGGTCCTTTCCAAATCCTCCTTTTTAAGTATATTGTTTATGTGGTGTCTAAGCTGAAAGAACCTGTAAAGGTCTTGATTTATTAGACCTTGTTTTTTCAAATCTTCAAAACTTCTTAAAGTTTGCCCCTTAAAGAAATCGTAATATTTTATCAGCCCTTTCTCTTTCCACTCTTTAAATCTAGTGTCTGTTTTATTGGGGGTAAAGTCTTGATCATAGGCAATCCATTGCAGAAGTCGATAGGGCTCTTTAGCTTGATTCTCTCTGACTATCTTAAACCAAATTTTTAGCGGGGTCTCTATCCACGGGTTAGTGTTATTCAAGAGTTTAGGTAAGGCATTGTTCCCTATTATCGCCTGTAGGGGGATGTCACTTGTTATTTGGCATTCCATCTCCTTCCATTGTGCAGTGTAGACTGGGTTACATATCTCTACTAAAGTTTTAATTTGTGCAGCTATAAAATAGTCCCTGATATTTGGCAGCGCGAGCCCACCTTTGTCTTTGTTTAGCTGTAGGGTTCTATATCTGATTCTAGGTCTCTTGCCCTGCCATATGAATCTTGAGATCCTTCTGTCCAGCTCCTGCCATGTTTTTTTGGGGGGTTCTACCGGTATTGTTTGGAAAAGGTATAGAAGACGTGGAAGTATATTCATTTTGACTGCTTCAATTCTTTGTGCAGTACCTAAGAATGGTATCATATTCCATCTTGCTAGGTCAGATTTTATTTTTGTCACCAGTGGATCATAGTTTAGTGTTATAATTTTGTTGAGTTGTTTCGGGATATTGACCCCCAGATATTTCATAGATTCCAACTCCCAGTTAGTTTTGAGTTCACTTAGTGAATAATGATTTGGGTCATAGCTGAATGTTAAAACTTGGGTTTTATGCATGTTTAATTTGTACCCCGATAAATCTCCATAGTCTGAAAAAACTGAGATTAGTTCTGGTAAAGAAGTGTCTGGTTGTCCTAGGTATATTAAAATGTCATCAGCAAAGAGTGCTATTTTATGTTCCTTCTGACCAAGTGTAATACCTTGAATTTTTTGATTTTGTCTTATCCATTGGCTCAGAGGTTCTATGAAGATTGCAAAAAGCAGTGGAGACAGGGGGCAGCCTTGACGACATCCTCTTTCCAGCTCAAAAGATGATGATAAATTACCGTTAATCCTTATTTTAGCTGTTGGTTTTTTATATAATGCCTGTATAGTTCTAATGAAGTTGTTATGAAAATTGAAACTGGATAAGATTCTATATAGGAAAGACCAGTCAACCGAATCAAATGCTTTTTCAGCATCTAATCCCAACATGACTGCATTTAAGTTATATTTTTTTATATGATGAATTATGTGTAAAGTGCGTCGAATGTTGTCTTGTGTCTGTCTTTGTCTTATAAAACCTGTTTGGTCTAAGTGAATTAAGTCTGTCAGTATGTTTTCTAACCTTTTGGCAAGGATAATGGTAAAAAGCCTATAGTCCTGATTTAATACACTGATTGGTCTGTAGTTGGAGCATTCTAGTTTATCCTTTTCAGGTTTAGGTATAACTGCAATGACCCCTTCTCTCCAGGAGGGGGGGATTTCCCCTGTGTGGAGGACATAGTTAAATGTTTTCAAGAGGAGAGGAGATAGTTGCTGTTTAAAGGTTTTGTACCATTCTGTTGTATAGCCATCTGCTCCTGAGGATTTGTTCGCTTTAAGTTTCATAATTGCTTTTTCCAATTCTTTAGGTTGTATTTCTGACAGTAGTGTTTTATTTTGTGATTCCGTAAGTTGGGGAAGGTGTAATGTGTTTAGGAATGTCTCGGATGCGTTTTTATGTTTTTTGTGGGAGTACAAGTTCTTATAGTAATTCTCGAAGCTTTTAAGAATATCCTGAATTCTGAATTTTATTTCCTTTGATACTGGGTCTCTGATTTTGTGGATTGCTCTTTCCGTTTGTTGTTTCCTCAATTTATAGGCTAGTAATTTTGCCGATTTACTGCCTGCTTCATAGTGTTTTTGTTTCAGAAATGTAAGTTTCTTCTGGATTTCTATTGTGTAGATCTCATTTATTTGATTTTTAATTTCTTTAATCTTGAGCGAGCCATTAGAATGAGTGTTGTCTTTGTGTTCTTTTTCTAGGTTCTTGAGTTCTGACTGTAGTGCGATTAGTTTTTCTTGTCTCAGTTTCTTTTGGGTTGCCAGTTTTGCAATAATTTTTCCCCTTATTACAGCTTTGCACGCATCCCACAGTATTAAAGGGGATACTTCTCCATTATCGTTTTCTTCCAAATATCTGAAAATATCTGATTCCAATTCATCTTTCAGTGGTCCTTTCAGGACATTTGAATTCAACCTCCAAGAAAATGTATTATTTGTGTATTTTTTGATGTTTAAGTCCATATAGATTGGACTGTGGTCAGAGAGATCCATCAGTCCTATTTTACATGTTTTTACTCTTCCAATGTCTCTATTAAACATAAAAAAGTAATCAATCCTTGAGTAAGATGAATGTGGCGTTGAATAAAAAGTATAATCTTTTACATTGGGGTTGAATTCCCTCCATACGTCACAGATTCCCATTTCTTTTAGTAGCATCCGAGTTTTCCTATTTTGAGTGTTATTTTGATGTGAAGAATTACCTGTTGCATCCCAGTATGGATTCAGTCTTAGATTGAAGTCTCCACCACATATCACTAAACCTTGGGCTTTAGTTATCATTAGGTCGAATACATTTTTATAAAATTTCCATTTAGCCCCTGGTGGTGCATATACATTCAGCAGGGTGATATCTTCTCCCTCTAGCTGCCCAATTACCAAACTGTACCTCCCTTCTTTATCTTTGTGTTCTGATTTTTTTTTCAAATGTAATTTTGGTTGATATCAATGTCGCTACTCCCCTCCTCCTCCCTGACTTATATGAAGATGAAGAGATCATTTTAAACCCTTGTCTATTGAGTTTAGTGTGCTCCACGTCTGTTAGGTGGGTTTCTTGTAAAAATATTATTTCTGCTTTGTCTTTTTTCATTTTGCGTAGAATCTTGGATCTTTTAACTGGATTCAGGATCCCTTTTACATTATATGAGGCTATTTTGGTCACACCCTGTTTCTCCATTGTATTTTCTTATTTAGTATAACAGTGTGGTGGCCCTCTTTTTTGCTACTCAGAAACTGAAAGAACATTAAGAACATAAAAAAACATTAAGAACATAGTGTACGAGACTTTAAAACAAAAAACTGTCAAAAAAACTTCCTGAGCTGAGGTCTCTTTAAAGACCCTGTAAGAGCCCTGATGGAGTGTGGGCTCTGAGGGAAATTCCTCAAACTCTGTTACGTGTTGAGGGCCCTCTCTTACCCCTGTAAGTTGTCCCATGTTTTTAACGTGAATTTCAGATCCCAATCCGAATTTGTAATGTTTTTTGTTTTTTTTTATGCCTATACTCTATGACACAGGTGTCAAACTCATTCCATGGAGGGCCAAGACCCTGCAGGTTTTACCTCCACCTAGTGTCTTCAACAGGTGATTTTTCTGAATTTCTTCCCACTGATTGCTGATCAGTGAAAACACCTGCTGAAGACACTGGATAGAAGCAAAACATGCAGGGTCTTGGCCCTCCATGGAATGAGTTTGACACCCCTGCCCTATGAGATTGTGTGCACCCCCCCACCCCCATCACAGCAAACATTCACTCTAATACAGTATTTGTTAGTGTGGGGAGAACATGTGGGTCATTGTTACATTTCTATTTTAACAAGATTTTTTTTCCCTTTAAATTAAGAAGACATTTGTTTCTCATGCTATAACTGCTCCATGAAAGGTTTTACCACATGCTGATTCTGCATCTCCTTTAATGTTTGTTACCTTGTAGGAGAGGGGATGGAAATGCAGAATGACTGAAAGAGAAAAAAAAACAAAAAAGTCGCTATTCCTTCCTGGAACTGGAAAGCTTATCTTTGTAGCTCTGGGGCTGGGTTTCCCACTGCTGGCCCGTGGATTTAGAAGGTCTTTGAGTGGACCACGTTTGAGCTCTGATTTTCTCGCTCAGATTCGCTGCGGGTTTAAACACCGTTACCGGGAGTCCTCTTCTCGCCATGTCAATTGTTGCTTCTTCCGCTGAATTGTAGAGACATGACTCTTCACCGTAAAAGACCCTTAACTTCACCGGAAATGGCGTCTGAAAGCGTAGATTCTTTTCCCGTAGAACCTTTTTGGCATCGTTATATTCCCGTCACTTTTTAAGAACCTCAGGGGCGTAATCGTGCTCCACGAAGACTTTTCTTTCTTGATGCATAAATCCTTTTTTCTGCCAAGCCCGTCTTACAACCTCTTGTTTTATTTTGAAATGGGAGAATCTTACCAACACTGAACGCGGGTGCGCTTCTGCAGCTGGCTTTGCAGCTAATGTACGATGGGCCTTTTCTATTTTCAAACCGGTGGTTTGTGGAATATCCAACTTCTCTCTCAATAAGGATTCCACGCATTCCGCCACTGTGTTGAAACTATCTTCAGCTCCTTCTTTCAGACCGTGCATTCTGATGTTATCTCGTCTCTGTCTTCCTTCTTGGTCGGTTAGCTTACCCTCCAGCCTTGACTGTTTTCTGTGTAAATCCAGCATAGAATCTTCAAGCACTTTTACTCTTTCTTCAGCTTCCAAGATTCGGTTTTGGGCCTGGTCCGTTCTGCTGTTCGTCCTTTTTAGTTCCTCTCTGAATTCATGAAATTCGGCCCGAAATCGT
This sequence comes from Pholidichthys leucotaenia, assembly GCA_020510985.1. Taxonomy (NCBI): domain Eukaryota; kingdom Metazoa; phylum Chordata; class Actinopteri; order Cichliformes; family Pholidichthyidae; genus Pholidichthys; species Pholidichthys leucotaenia. The sequence continues at coordinate 492,993,277 of CM035837.1, forward strand.
CGTAATTCATCATATAGCGATTTCAGGCTAACCTTTTTGTTAGCTAGGCCCAGCTCTTCGTCTCCTGAATGGAGGTCCTCGAGATCAGATTCTGCGGCCGCTGCGCGTCCTGACCTGGGGAATGTCAGTTTCTTCTGTTTTTGGTTAGGCATGGTGTTTTTGTCTTTTGATTTTTATTCTTCCAAAAATCCGTTAAGTCTGATTTTAAAGATGTTTTCCTTGGATTGGATCTGGGAGGTTCAGCGTTAAGTTGCTATCACCATGGCGTCCAGACCGGAAGTCCTGGGCAAAATATTTTTGCTGGTCCTTAACATCTGTTTGTTCTATCCCATAGATTGAGTCCCCATCATGCTGTTTGCTCTCTACATGTCTGTTTTTTTTTCTTCTTCTCTATTCCCTCAACCCCCAGCCAGTCGCAGCAGATGCCCCTCCCTGAGCCTGGTTCTGCTGGAGGTTTCTTCCTGCTAAAAGAGAGTTTTTACTCTCCACCATTGCCAAATGCTTGCTCACAGGGAATCGCCTGATTGCTGGGGTCTTTCTGCAATTGTGTGGGTTTCCCCTGCAGTTGAAAGTGCTATGAGATGACTGTTGTTGTGAAATGGCGCTATATAAATAAAGTTGAATTGAATTGTCTTGAATTTTTATAGTCACATCTTACAGCACAAGTCATGGTCCGCAGAGAGCTTCCAAAGCATCAGAGGGATTTCATTGTTCAAAGGTATCAGTCAGGAGAAGGGTACAAACAATTTCCAAGGTATTATATATACCATGGAACACAGTGAAGACAGTCATCATTAAGCAGAGAAAATATCACACTGTGGAGAGAAATAACCAGGCCAAACTTTTCCGAGCAGATTAAACTTTATTCCACTCTCTCTCACATTCACCAGAATCAGAAAAAAACTTCCTCCCAGGTTGCAGGCACTCTCTTTTATATCACAGCACTAACACTTCTCTGCTACCTGGGGTGCTGCATTAACATATCACTCCCCACACTCCCCACTTTTGATCTGCCACTTCTGTCTGAGGGAAAACTACTGAGTAACTACTGAGTGGGTTCCCCACACCGCCCCCCTCCCCCCAGAGTCTCAGATTGAGTCTTAACCCTGATGTCCTTTGGGCTTCAGCCTCTGTCCATAGCTGCTGTAACTGGGGGTCTTTGGCTCCGAGGCGCTGCTGTGCCTGTGGAGGGTTCCTGGGGGTGTGTCCGTCTGTTGGGGGACAATGGGGAGGGGGGAAACACCTTCAGCATGCTCATGTGACTGATCTGACGATTCATTTACCTGGGGAGTTCTCCGTGGGGGTCTTCTGCGCTGAGGAGCTCGGGCCAACACCACCTGCTCATCTGCTAAAACAAAGGTGGGCTTAAGCCTGTCTATAGAGATTGTCTCCCGGCGACCCCTCAAGTCTAACACAAAATGTTTGTCCCCGGGTTCCAGCCCTCTGAACGGGCCATCGTAGGGCGGGCTCAATGGGGTCCGGTGGGCATCATGCCTGACAAATACGAATGATGCGTCCTTCAAGGTTTTTGGCCCAAAAGCGCGTGGAAAACAATGGTTGGCCAGGCCGGGTAGCGTCCCTACTCATGTCTTGAACGCGGGGATGGATCGGTGTTTGGAGTGGGGTTATCCGGCAAAAAATCCCCGGGGAGCCGCAGCAGCTGGGAAAAAACCAGCTCTGCTGGGGAGGCTACCAAATCCTCCTTTGGTGCGGCACGCAACCCTAATAAAACCCACGGCAATCGGTTTATCCAATTTTCATCCGTAAGCGAAGCTCTGAGTGCTGCTTTAAGTGACCTAAGAAATGCTCGCATACACCCATTGGCCTGTGGGTTGTACGTGGCCGTGCGATGAATTGAGATGCCCAGGTTATGGGCCATGGTGGACAAGAGGTCAGAAACAAACTGTGGGCCCCAATCGGACGTGATGTCCGAAGGAGCGCTGAAACATGCCACCCATGTTGTCAAAAAAGCGTGTGCCACATCTCCGGACATGGTGGAAGCTAGCAGGACTGCTTCGGGCCAGCGCGTTGTGCGGTCCACCACTGTCAGGAGGTGTGTGAATCCCTACGATGGTGGAAGTGGGCCCACGAGGTCCACGTGAACATGGTCGACCCTCTTAGCCGGGATATGGAACGGCTCCAAAGGGGCCTTCATGTGCCTGTGCACCTTGGCTCGTTGGCATGCTACGCAGGCTGCGGCCCACTCTTTCACCTGTTTGTGCAGGCTCGGCCAGACGAACTTTGCGTGCACCATTTTGACTGATGTGCTCACTCCTTGGTGCACCAGGGAGTGAACCGACTCAAAAATGCGGCGGTGCCAAGTGCGTGAGGCCACCGGTCGCGGGCGGCCTGTAGAGACATCACAGACTGGGGGGGGGGGGGGGGGGGTTGTAGTACTCTGCTTTCGAGCCTTAACCCTGTTGGTCCAGTGGTCCAGACTGGAGCGCGTAAACGTCCACATCGCCAATCTGCGCAGCGGCCATGGCCATGTAATCTATTCCCACGTAGAATGGGGCCACTAATGCGTGTGAGAGGCAGTCAGCCACCACCTTGAGTTTACAGGCCACATGTCGAATGTTGGTCGTAAACTCCGAGATCGCGGCCAGCTGTCTCTGCTGCCAGGCCGACCATGGTTCCAAAACCTTGGCCATCGCATACGTAAATGGCTTGTGGTCCACGAACGCAGTGAAGGTGCGCCCTTCCAGCCAGAACTGGAAGTGGTGTATGGCCAAGTGAAGAGCCAGTAACTCTCTGTCGAACGTGCTGTATTTACGCTCATTGTCGCGCAAAGACCTGCTAAAAAAGGCAAGCGGCTGCCAAGCACCAGCGACGCACTGCTCCACAACGGCCCCTGTGGCCACGTCTGATGCGTCGGTAGTGAGCACTATCCTAGCCGCTGGGTCTGGGTGCGCCAGTAGTGTGGTGTTCGCCAGAGCTGTTTTAACCTTGGAAAATGCCTCCTGTCGCTCAGGAGTCCAGTCGACTCTGTCCGCCGGCTTCCGTTTCTTAAGCACGGGGTACAACTGTTGCATGAGCTGGGCTGCGGGGGGGGGGGGGGGGAGAGGAAACGATTGCAGAAGTTAACCATCCCCAAAAACTCCTGCAGCGCCCTGACCGTCTGAGGCTGGGGAAAATTCGCCACGGCGCGGACCTTGTCTGGCAAGGGTATCGCGCCCTCTGGTGAGATGTGGTGGCCCAAAAAATCGATCCCCGCCACCCCGAACTGGATCTTAAATGTTTCAGATCATCAAACAAATTTAAATATTAAACAAAGAGTACACAGTCTTGCAGAGTAAGGTTCCAAGGTTGTCATAGCCAGGAGCGGAACTGGGGTTAAGCTCCCAGTGCTCATAAAATGCTCCTTACAGCGTGCGTCTCAAAAAGCCTCTGATAACTAAGTCCAACTCCTAGCCTGCCCGTGTGGTTTAGTCTCTAAGCCCGGCGGAACTGCTTTTACTAATAGGAGAAGGGGCGAGGGCGGATCTCTGGCGCCTTAAAACCAGATGCTTCAGGTAGATGGTGGCTCGTCAACCTGGGAAGGTAGCCCATCTAGGGGAAGGTAAACCCTGATTTTAAACCTCCGCTGCCTTGCGGCACACCCGGTCACGGGAAAGGCTTCGGGAGTCAACCCTGAGGAAAAATCCGGAGTCGGAGCCCCTAAGGCAGTTCTCTGTTGTGCTCAACATCATTCTGGCAGCTCCTGCGACGGCACTGGTGCCAAACTATAGCAGCCCTGTTGTTCCTTTGGATTCATCAGTGACGTGGAGAGGGGGGACATGCTGCATGGGTAACATCTTGTCCTCCATATCTTCCTGCCCAGGCTTGAATCCTACCAACGCCCAACGCTGGAAGGTAGAACACCGGTGCGCATTGGTCTGTTCAGCCACAGGCGGTGCTGTTCCAGCAGAGTAGACGTTTAGGATTCTCTTCCATGGTCATCATAGACCGATGGAGGCCGACAAGCACAAGTAAACACAAAATTCAGTTTTTAAATGAAGGTGTTCATTATTAAGGATTAAAAAAATCTACATGGCCATCTGTGAAAAAGTGATTGTTCCGCCCTGTTAAAACATAAATTAACTGTGGTTTATCACATCTTTGGAAAGCTGAGTTCAATTTTTCTAGCCACACCCAGGCCTGATTACTGTCACATATGTTCTAAATAAAGAAATCACTTAAAAAGGACCTGCCTGACAAAGTGAAGTAGACCAAAAGATTTTCAAAAGCTAGACATCATGCTGCGACCCAAAGAAATTCAGGAACAAATGAGAAACAAAGAAATTGAGATCTCTCAGTCTGGAAAAGGTTATAGAGCCATTTCTAAAGCTTTGGGACACTAGCAAACCACAGTGAGAGCAATTATGCACAAATGGTGAAAACATGGATCAGTGGTGAACCTTCCCAGGAGTGTTCGGCCAACCAAAATTACCCCAAGAGTGAAGCGGTGACTCATCCAAGAAGTCACAAAAGAACCCACAACAACATCCAAAGACCTGCAGGCCTCACTTGCCTCAGTTAAGGTCAGTGTTCATGACTCCCCCGTAAGAAAGACACTGGGCAAAAACGGCCTGCGTTGCAGAGTTCCAAGACGTAAACCACTGGTGAGCAAAAAGAACATAAAGGCTCATCTCAGTTTTGCCAGAAAATAACTTGATGATCCCCATGACTTTTGGGAAAATATTCTGTGGAAGGATAACACAAAAGCTGAACTTTTTGGAAGGTGTGTTTCCCATTACATCAGGTGTAAAAGTAACACAGCCCTTCAGAAAAGGAACATCATACTAACAGTAAAATATGGTGGTGGTAGTGTGATGGTCTGGGCTGTTTTGCTGCTTCAGAACCTGGAAGCCTTGCTGTGGTAAATGGAAGCATGAATTCTGCTGTCTACCAAAAAATCCAGAAGGAGAATGTCCGACCACCTGTTCGTGACCTCAAGGTGATGTGCACTTGAGTTCTACAGCAGGACAATAATCCAAAAACACACCAGCAAGTCCACCTCTCGATGGCTTAAGACAAACACAATGAAGACTTTGAAGTGGTTTAGTCAAAGTCCTGACCTGAATGCTATTGAGATGCTGTGGCATGACCTTTAAAAGGCGGTTCATGCTCGAAAACCCTCCAATGTTGCTGAATTATAACAATTCTGCAAAGATGAGTGGGCCAAAATTCCTCCACAGTGCTGCAAAAGACTCATTGCCAGTTATCACAAACACTTGATTGCAGTTGTTGCTGCTAAGGGCGGCGCAACCAGTCATTAGGTTTAGGAGGCAATCACTTTATCACACAGGGCCATGTAGGCTTGAATTTTTTGTTTCCCTTAATAACAAACACTTTAATTTAAAAACTGCATTTTGTGTTTACTTGTGTTATCTTTGTCTTATATTTAAATTTTGATTGATGATCTGAAATATTTAAGTGTGACAAACATACAAAAAAATGAGAAATCAGGAAGGGGGCAAACATTTTTTCACACCACTGTATATGCTCCTCCAAACTGGCTTTGCCTGTGTGCAGTTTTGCTCATGGCAGATGGGTGGGCATGATTGAAATGAAGTGACTGCATCTGCATTCATAATTTTGAGTGTTGTTTTGATCACTGGCAATAACTGGCCACTTCCTGAGGTGTTCTGCCTAATTTGCACACTCACTAATTTGCACTGCCCTAGTAAATCTGCCCCTAAAAGTTTGAAATTTTTTTAATCTGGTAGAATATAAAATTGCCATTATAATGTTCAAAGTAAGGAACAATTTACAGCCAGTTAATATCCAAAACATGTTCCTTGAAAGACAAAAGGGTGATCATTTAAGGGTTGAGTTACTTCTAAAGACAGTGGGTGTAATAACAACCAGGAGAAGTTTTTGTGTTTCGATCTGTGGGGTTAAATTATGGAATGGATTAAATATGGAGTTAAAATAATGTCCAAACATTCTGAGTTTTGTTTTTTGTTTTTTGTTTTTTTTTAAAGCACAGAAATGAGAAACTACATAAATGCAGGGAGGAAGATGGTTCTGTTAATCACTAGGCTTGGGTGGGTCAAAGTCTGAGAGTCATTCCTGGATTGTATAATCAGTGGGAAGTTGTTTACTCTTTGTGTTTTCATTTTTTAATTTCTATTATTTTAATAAGTAATAAGATCTTGAAATGCAGGTAGAGATTTATTCATTCACATCCTTGCTCATTAAGTTTTTATTAGTTGTTATGGCAATGTATGTATGTATATGTGTATATGAGCAAGCAAGTATAAAGGTATATTAATTAGTTAAGGATGCGACAGGACAAGATAAGCTTTTGGCTTCAATCCTGTTGCTTTTCAGACTGCATTTTGGATATCTTGTTTTTATTCGTGTTTTTATGTTGTATTGTTTCTTAATAAATAGAATCAATCAATCAATCAGTAATCCCAGATTTGTTTTCAGCACTGTAGCCAGGCTGACAAGGAGTCAGGACTCTGTCAATCTAACATTTCCTGAAAGCTTACTAGTCAGGACTTTACAGTATGTACTTCTTCAATACTAAAATTTTATCTATCAGAGATAAAATCAGTCAGATTCTTCCCACCATTAATTTAAATATGGTAACTACTACAGCTCCTTCAACTGATATCTGTTTGGATGAGTTTACTCTAGTTGACCTTTTAGACTTAGATAAAATAATTTCCTCATCCATGCCTTCGACTAGACCCTATTCCTACCAGATTATTTAAAGAAGTCTCCCCATTTATTGGTAGCTCTATTCTTCAAATAATCAATTCTTCATTAACATTAGGCCATGTACTACAGGCTTTTACAACTGCTATAATTAAACCCTTACATAAAAAGCCAACGTTGGATCCAGGAGTTTAAGCTAACCATAGACCATTCTCTAATCTGCCTTTCATTTCAAAAATCTTAGAAAGAGTTGTTGCTACGCAATTATTTCCACAGGGATCTGTGCAATGTCCTATTCTTTTTTGCTTATATATGCTTCGCGAGGCAATATTATTAGAAAGCATGGCATACATTTTCATTGTTATGCAGTTGACAAACTATTATTGAAGCCAGATGACAGTTAACAATTCGCCGAATTAGAGGCTCGTCTTAAAGAAATCAAAGCTTGGATGACTTGCAATTTCTTGCTATTAAATTCAGATAAGACTGAAGTCATTCTAGTTGGTCCAAAAAGCCTAAGAAACATCTTTCCAAATCAAACTCTTAGTTTGGATGCGGTTAGTCTTTTTCTTAATAGTTGTCTGAGGAACCTTCTAGTTATTTTTGCTCAAGATCTGTTCTTTAATCCACACTAGTGCATACTTGCGCATGCCCGTCAAAACCAAGTATAAGCAAGTATGTCTGCATGCCTGTAGAAAGTTGCTGTTACCATGGCAACAGAAACCATGGTGATGTCTGCCTTTGATCTTTGACATGGTTACCATGGCAACAGTAACCATGGTGAAACATGTCTTTGATCTTTGACGTCACCACTCGTTCAGTGATGCCTGCCTTTGATCTTTGATGATGTGTCTGCCTGGCAACAGTAGCCATGGTGATGCCTGCCTTTGATCTATGACATCACAGTGACCATGGTGTTACCTGCCTTTGATGTCTCCCTGGCACCAGTAATCACAGTGATACCTGCCATTGATCTATAATGTCCACAGCTCCCCTAAGGACATTCATTAAAGATTTCCCCTCCTATATTTTCACATATCCGGGGAGGGAGAAATCCGGGGATGCACACCTTCGTAACCTCAGCACAGCACGCATAAAATCTGATGCCAATCCAAGGAATGGTTCAGGAGATATGCACGGAAAAGACATACAGACACACACACACAGACAGAGATTTCTTGCATTATAATATGATATTAAGCTTGTTTCTAAGACTGCCTTCTATCATTTGCATAATATTGCCAAAATTAGGATCATCTTGTCTCAGAGTGATGCTGAGAAACAAATCCATGCGTTTTTTAGCTCTAGATTAGATTATTGTAAATTTTGATTCTCGGGCTGTCCTAAAACACCTTTAAAAAGTCTTCAGACGACCCACAATGCTGCAGCAAGTGTTTTAACAGGTACTAGAAAGAGATATCATATCTCTCCGGTTCTGACCTCCCTTCATTTGGAGCTCTGTGTGTTAACTTTCCTTTCCCCATTCCATTAAGCTAGAAGGCAAAAGGTACCATATTTTTATGAGATGAGATGAGATGAGATTCAACTTTATTGTCATTACACATGTATGAATACAAGGTAACGAAACGTGACTTGGCATTTGGGCACGCTCTGCAGAGCGCATCCAAGGCCGGGGCAGCCGCTAGGCGCCAGTCATAAAGAAGAAAGAAAAAGGGAAGGGATATGAAATGACACAGTAGGCGAGAGTAAAAAACATGTTTATCAAAATGGCGTTCAGTAAGTGAGCGAAATTTTTATTGCAGGAAAAAAAAAACCTCAATGCACATTTAGCAGACAACAGAACCAAAAGTCAGAGAGGATCAGTGAATGAATGGATGTAATTCAGTATAAGTGAATCAGTGTGTTCATGTATGTTGAATGCAGGTGGGTGTTTATCAGTTACTGGAGGCAGCAAATCTCTCCCAGCCGAGATGTTATGTCTTAGTGTCTGAAACTCGGAAGCATGTCCTTGAGGCATGGCAGATGGAAATTTCCTGAGCCAGTCACTGTCCCTGAGTTCAGATTGCAGCACACCAGAATGTTTATGAAGAGAAGCACAATCTTCTGTTTTGTCTTAATCCAGGAGGAAAATAGTCAACAGGGCACCGAATTCAAGGTCTGATAACACAGATCACTCAGAGCATAGAATTTACAGCTCTTGCAATCCTGTGTTCATAATTTCCATACATAGGCTTTAAATCCATTCTTGGAGGGCACCAAAACGACTCCAGATGTTTCCCTTCTAAACATGGGAAGCATGTCCGGCAGAGTCCATCTCTCTACAGTGCATGCCAGATGGTAATTTCCATGTTAGTCTTGCCGTCAGTTAGTGCTGTCCCCCGTCTAGTTGAATTGTTGAAGAAGCAGCTACGCCGGGACCGCTTTGATTAGCTCTTCTAGTTAAATTTTCGATACATCAGGAAACTCCAGAGCCAATCAGCAGAAAAATCCTGTGATCGTGCCAAACCAGATAGATGTTTCCACATCATCAGTCGAATCATGCAGACACATGTGTTCCAATCCATGGGTCTCTCCATAGGAGCTCCCCCTGGCCCAAATTTATGTAAAAAAGTTGTTAATTTTATTAAAGCCGCTCACCAAATCCATTTTTTTTCATTTGGATCAAGATTCAGCCAGAAGAACAGCGACGCAGACAAGACAGCAAGCTGGGATTCTCAGTTAGGGAGGGTGGAGGAGGGTGAAAGAGGGAGCAGAAGAAAAAGCAACCGTTCTCTCTCTGAAGGGCAGGAAGGAAAAATCATGTGGTCTTTGGTATGACCCAGCTGGGATTTGAACCCATGACCTCGCAGATGTGGGCGTGGACACTCTACCAGCTAGTGCATCTCTCCAGTTTCTTTTCACAAAGCTCTAAATAATGAGACTCCTGTTAATTTTAAAGATCTGATAATACCTTATCATCCTAACAGAGCACTACACTCCCAAAATGCAGGATTACTTGTAATACCTAGAATCTCCAAAAGTACAAAGGGAGGGTGAGCCTTCAGCTATCAGGCTCCTCTCCTTTGGAACCAGTTGCCAATCTGGATTCGGGGGTCAGACTCAATCTCTGTTTTTAAGAATAGGATTAAAGCCTTCCTTTTTTACATAGCCTATAGTTAGGGTGGGATCAGGTGACCCTGAACCCTCCCTTAGTTATGTTGCTAATAGGTTGAGACAGCCGGGGTACCCCCAACAATGCACCGGACCTCACGGCTTTCTGCACTCTCAATGAAATATTTTTGCTGGTTATTAACATCTGTTTGTTCTCTTCCATAGACTGAGTCCCCGTCGTGCTGATTGCTCTCTACATGTCTGTTCTTTTTTCATCTTCTTTTCTATCTATTTTTCCGGTTCCGGTTCCGCCGGACCGGTGGCGCCACACGAGTAGGCTGCCCGTTGCAACAGCCTTTTTTTAGCTTCCTTCTTCTTTCTACACCTTTCACTCTGTATATATATCACGGACGCACGGATCGCCCCGGGGGTCTCCCGGGTCGGCGGACGGAGCCACGGTTTGCAGTGGGAGACGTTACAGCGGGGAGGAGCTAGTGCTAGCTAGCACTTGGCCGCCGCCCGGTGCTGATGGGAAACTCGACATACTGGGAGCTGTAGCGAAAACGACGCGGGTGCCGGGCTGGAGTTTAGGCGGCGTGCAAGAAATATAAGACAGAATAATAAAGAGCGATGGCAAGAACCAAGCAGACCGCCCGTAAAATCTACTGGAGGAAGAAGCCCCCCAGGAGACAGCTAGCCACCAGGGCTGCTCGGAGAGGCACTCCGGCCACCGGCAGAGTGAAGAGGCCTCGCCGTCACAGGCCCGTGGCTCTGAGAGAGATCCGTCGCTGCCAGAAATCCACGGAGCTGCTCATCCGTAAGCTGCCCGTCCAGCGCCTGGTGAGGGAGATCGCTCAGGACTTCACGACCGTCCTGCGTTTCCTGAGCTTCGCCGTCATGGCTCTGCAGGAGACCAGCAAGGCCCACCTGGTTGTCTCTTCTTCGCTAAGGGGGTCACCATCATACCCAAAGACTTCCAGCTGGCCCGCCGCATCCGCGGAGAGAGAGCTTAGACTTTCTGCTGCACATTCACCAACCAACCATAATGCTCTGCACTGTGTGTCTATATATATACATTTATAGTAATATGGACATATGTTTACTAGATGTTGTTTTTTCTTGCCTTCTGATTGTTGCTCTGAGTGTTGCTATCCCTGTGCTGTTGCAATCCTGGAATTTCCCCATTGTGGGACTAATAAAGGCTTATCTTATCTTATCTTATCTTATCCCCTCACCCCCTAGCCAGTTGCAGCAGATGACTGGGCCTCCCTTAGGCTGGCTGTGCTGGAGGTTTCCTTCCTGCTTAAAGGGAGTTTTTCCTCTCCACCATTGCCAAGTGCTTGCTCACAAGGGATTGCCTGATTGCTGGGGTCTTTCTGCAATTGTGGAATTTCCCCCTACAGTTTGATAGTGCTATGAGATGACTGTTATTGTGAAATGGTGTTACATAAATAAAGTTGAACTGAACTATGCCATATATATATATATATATATATATATATATATATATATATATATATATATATATATATATATATATATATATATATATGTGTGTGTGTGTGTGTGTGTGTGTGTGTGTGTGTGTGTGTGTGTGTGTGTGTGTGTGTGTATATATGTATGTATGTGTATATATATATACACTACCGTTCAAAAGTTTGGGGTCACTTAGAAATGTCCTTATTTTTGAAAGAAAAGCACAGTTTTTTTCAATGAAGATAACTTTAAACTAATCCAAAATACACTCTAATATCTAATATACATTGCTAATGTGGTAAATGACTATTCTAGCTGCAAATGTCTGGTTTTTGGTGCAATATCTACATAGGTGTATAGAGGCCCATTTCCAGCACCTATCACTCCAGTGTTCTAATGGTACAATGTGTTTGCCCATTGTGTCAGAAGGCTAATGGATGATTAGAAAACCCTTGTGCAATCATGTTAGCACAGCTGAAAACAGTTTAGCTGGTTAGAGAAGATATAAAACTGACCTTCCTTTGAGCAGGTTGAATATCTGGAAAAAATTATTATTTCAAATACAAATCATTATTTCTAACCTTGTCAATGTCTTGACTATATTTTTTATTCATTTTACAACTCATGGTGGTAAATAAGTGTGACTTTTCATGGAAAACACAGAATAATTGTCTGGGTGACCCCAAACTTTTGAACGGTAGTGTGTGTGTATATATATATATATATATATATATATATATACACATCTTCTACCGCTTTTCCAGAGGTCTGGGTCGCAGAGGCAGCAGTTCAAGAAGAGAAGCCCAGACTTCCCTCTCCCCGGCCACCTGCTTCAGCTCTTCAGAGAGGATACCAAGGCGTTCCCAGACCAGCTGGGAGACATAGTCTCTCCAAACGAGTCCTGGGTGTGCCGCGGGGTCTCTTCCCAGAGGGACGTGCCCAAAACACCTCAAGTGGGAGGCGTCCAGGAGGCATCCTGATCAGATGCCCATACCACCTCAGCTGGCTCCTTTCAATGTGGAGGAGCAGTGGTTCTACTCTGAGCCTCTCCCGGATGACTGAGCTCCTCACCCTATCTCTGAGGGTGAGTCCAGCGATCCTACAATGAAAGCTCATTTTAGTCACTTGTATCCCCAATCTCGGTCTTTCGGTCATTATCCAAAGCTCGTGACCATAGGTGAGGATAGGAACATAGATTGACTAGTAACTAGATTGACTGCTATATCAAGACTGTCAGGTTGTTTTCTCACTGCAGCAGCCTTAAGATTACTCTTCTTCCTTTTCTTCCAGAGCCTTAACCCTGTTCTGGTGAGCTTGTCTCAAGTTCATTCCAGTCTGTAAGTTTTCCTTAGTCTCTGTTTTTGGATTTTGTGTTTATGTACTTCTTGGGACTTTATGTTTTTGTGTAGTAAATTCCACAAACTGCAGTCAGCATCTGGGTCTGTCTTTCTTCCCTGAGGGGCAAATCATGACAGAAGACTGCAGCTTGTGGATTTTTGCCCTAGCTGCTGATCCTTGCTTCCCCTCTCTGATTCCTCTTACTGGTGAGAGGCCCGCTGCATCCTTCCCTGCTCCGCCCGTCTCCATGTCAACAGGGGTGGCTCCTCCATTATCCACTGAGGGGCTCATGCCCACCGTTCTACTCTGAGCCTCTCCCGGATGACTGAGCTCCTCACCCTATCTCTGAGGGTGAGTCCAGCGATCCTACAATGAAAGCTCATTTTAGTCGCTTGTATCCGCAATCTCGGTCTTTCGGTCATTATCCGAATAAATTTGTGTAATAAAGCAGTTTGTTTAATAAATTCCACAAACTGCAGTTGGCATCTGGATCTTTATCTCTGCCCTGAGGGACAAATCAATACACTATGTGCCCCATTCACAAATAAAACATACATGCATCTAAAGAAGAATTTACTTATCATTGAACTTTGTGACATAAAGTTTTAGTCCCCATTTCCACACTTTTCCTACTACTTCTGATCTGAATCTGAATCCTTGTCTGGCCACGTACATGACCGTTGTGGCCAATTGTCTGAAGGCAGGGCAGTCCCAGGATAGGACAGTGAGGTAAACCAGGGGTCTTGTCACTGAGACCTGGGTCATCTATAGGACATTCTGGCCCAACCTCATTGGCAATGCCAGCCCTTTGGGGGTGGACAAGCACTGGCAGAGAGGGCCTGCTTGGCTGGAATGCCATCATCCAACCTGGCCACGTGGCCAAGGAGCAGCAGCCTCCCCCGTCTGATGATGGTGGAGATGGGGATGGGACAGCTGGCCCTCCTGTAGACCTCATCATCAGTGATGTGGTGGAACCATTGGATGCCAAGGATTTTACAGAAGCAGGTCTTGAGGAATCCATCCAGATGGTAGGTTGTTGTGGCAGAGAAGATCCAGGTCTCAGACCCATAAAGGAGAACAGGTACCACACAGGTGTTGAAGATTCACATCTTCATGGATGTGTGGCTCTTCCCACTCAGCCAAACTCTCTGAGGGTGGCTGAAAGCACTGTGAGACTGTGAGAAAGCACCGTTCGGCATCAGGCTTGTTGTTACGAGTTATCTGGTCAATATCCGACAGTTGCAAGAGTTTGGTTCATATTGCCAACACCCAGTCGAACTTGTTTCCAGTGAGAGTTGGACTCCGTCAGGGCTGCCCTTTTTCACCGATCCTGTTCATCATTTTTATTGACAGGATATCTAGGCACAGCCAAGGATTGGAGGTTTTCATGTTCATTGACCACAGGATCTCATCTCTGCTGTTTGCAGATGATGCTGTCATGTTGGCTTCATCGAGCGATGGCCTACAGGTATTGCTGGGACGGTTTGCTACTGAGTGTGAAGTGGCTTGGATGGGAAATCAAAGCCTTCAAGTCCAAGTCTATGGTGCTCAGCTGGAAAAAGGTGTATTGTCCTCTCCGGGTTGGGGACAAGCTCCTTCCCCAAGTCAAGTCAAGTAAAGTCAAGCCTTTATTGTCACTGTATTCAATACAACAAAATTTGAGATGCTAGTCCTTAGGTGCATGTCAACATAACACATGATAATAAATAAATTCACAGCCACACACAATCTGTAGTAGTTAAAACCCTAAAAAAAAATACCTGCCGACCTGCAAATAAAGTAAAAGTTAGAATAACATGATGCAAATAATACAAGATGAGCATAATGAATCACAGTCACACACAATCCATAATAGTTAAAAACCCTAAAAGTAACCTGCAGACCTGCAAATAAAAATAAAGGTTAGAATGACATGATACAAATGATACAAATGAATGAGTGTTGCTATCCCTGTGCTGTTGCAATCCTGGAATTTCCCCGTTGTGGGACTAATAAAGGCTTATCTTATCTTATCTTATCTTATCTTATACAAGATGAGCAAAAATAATGATTATTGAGAGTTTAGTGCAACAATAGCCTGAAGCAGGAAGCTGTTCCAAAATCTGGATGTATGAGCTTTGATGGACCGATAACATCTGCCTCATGACATCAGTTGAAACAGTCTATTTCCAGGGTGTGTAGAGTCTTTTTAAATGATGGAGGCTCTTTTGAGGTAGCAAGCAGTGGCAATGTCCTGTAAAGAGGGTGCCTCCGGGACACCTCCCACTTGAGGTTTTTCAGGCACGTGCCACTAGGAGATCCTGGGGCAGACCCAGGACATGATGGAGAGACTACATCTCCCAGCTGGCCTGCAACATCTTGGTATCCTCTCTGAAGAGCTGGAGCAGGTGGCCGGGGATAGAGAAGTTTGGGCTTCTCTGCTTGGGATGCTGCCTCTGTGACCCAGACCTCCGGAAAAGCGGTAGAAAATGGATGGATGGATGGACACTAAAATCCTATTTGTATAATAATTTGGAATGCAGTGTATTTTCTGGTTGTCTGTAATAAACAGACGATATTAAAAGAGTGCTGGACTTCTTGGCTGAAGAGATTTCTGCTGTTAAGCTGCAGCAAAAAAACATTCTGGACCTGGTCGAGGAGGTGAAAGCGCTGCGGATCCAGAACATTGAGAAGGACAAGAGGCTGGTGTGTCTGGAGAGCAGAGTGTCAGAACTGGAGCAGAACACTCGGGTGAACGACGTGATCATCACGGGGCTCCACATTAAACCCCGATCGTACGCGCGAGCGGTGGCCGCGGACAGCGGAGGGAGGCTCGGTGAGCTGGAAGACGAATCCACGGAGCAACAAGTGGCGGCCTTCATGCAGTCCAAAGGAATCCAGCTGGACTGTAACACCATAGATACCTGCCACCCTCTGCCCAGGAAAAACAGCGACAAACCGGCTGTGATCATGAGGTTTGTCAACAGAAAACACAAGGCTGTTAAAACAAGGTAGGAAACTGAAAGGAACAAACATTTACATAAACGAGCACCTCACAAAAGAAAACGCAGAAATACCCAGAAAAGCAAGATACCTGAGAAAGCAGAAAAAGATTCAAAACACCTGGACATCAAACTGTAAAATATACATCAAATTAAACGGATCACCTGAAGAAGCCAAGGTCATTAACATCCGTAATATTATGGAACTGGACAAATATCAATGAATGTTATGAACTGGTGTCGACAGCAACAACAGACAATTGTAGGACACTGAAGGGATATACTCATTTGCAACATGACTTTGACAAAAGATCAACAAACAGGAACAACAGGAACTGAAAGTTTTTGAATATACAGATCACAACCCACAGGACGTAGAATATAACATAGACCCTGATAATAATTTATTTAGCTCCATCAATAATGACTGTAGTTACTACACGGATGAACAGTTTAACACAATGGTCACATCTGATTTCAATATTTCTATGATCCACTTCAACAGCAGAAGTCTCTATGCCAACTTTATTAACATTAACTAACTAACTAACTAACTAACTAACTAACCTGCACTTATATAGCGCTTTTCTAGTCACAAAGACCACTCAAAGCGCTTTCATTAATACTAACCCTCTATTCTAAGGGCCTATAGGAAACAGATATCTAGGGACAATTTAGAACAGCCAATTAACCTAACATGCATGTTTTTGGCATGTGGGAGGAAACCGGAGAAATCCCGGAGTAAACCCACGCAACACGGGGAGAACATGCAAACTCCACACAGATCACTGTTGGTCGGGGGCTGGGATCGAACCCACGATCCCACGATCCCCACAATCCCCCGGCCAAGGGTAAACTGTGCTGCCGCAGTGCTAACCACTGCACCACCGTGCAGCCCATTAACGATTATTTACATCAGTTTAAAGAGCCATTCAATATTGTGGCAATATCAGAGACGTGGCTCAGTGAAGAGAAAGGAGTGGATTTTACCATGGATGGCTATGAATTAAATTATATAAATAGAAAAGTGAAAAAAGGAGGAGGAGTTGCAATTTATGTTGACAAGAGCTTGAAATACAAGGTTGTTGAAAATCTGTCAGTAACTGTGGATGATTTATTTGAATGTATTACAATAGAAATCTGTCTGGACAATGTGAAGAATATAGTAGTGAGCTGTGGATATAGAACACCTGGATCAAACATTGACTTATTTAAGGACTGGATGAAAAAAATGTATGAAAAACTAACTCATAAAGTTATGTTCATCTGTGGGGATTTCAATATAGATCTGATGAATTCAAAACAACATAGTTTGACAGAAGAATTTATCAGCACAATGTACAGTATGGGCTTACATCCAACAATTACCGGACCTAGCAGAATCACGTCACACAGTGCCACACTAATAGATAACATATTCACAAACATTATGGAAAATAATATCAGGAGTGGGCTTTTATTGAATGATATCAGTAACCACCTGCTGATTTTTGTTGTCTATCAATGTGATTATAGGAAGAACAAGTATACAAAAAATATTAGATATAAAAGAATAAGAACCAAAGAATCAATGTATTTACTGACAAAGGAATTATTAATACAAGATTGGAAGATAGTTTATGATGAAAATGATATAAATAAAGCATATGATAATTTTTTACAAATATTTCAATCATTGTACAATAAAAACTGTCCTATAAAATAATACAGTGACAGACAACAAAAAAAATATTCCTTGGGTCACCAAGGGGTTAATAAATGCATGTAAAAAGAAGAATACATTATACAAACAATTCATTAAATGCAGAACGGTGGAAGCTGAGATCAAATATAAAACAAATAAAAATAAGCTTACTAATATAATGAGGACCTGTAAGAAAGAGTATTACAACAGAATATTAGAGGATAACAAAAATAACTTAAGAGGAATATGGCAAGTACTCAATGGGATTATAAGTAATCGACCTAAGAATGCTAATTATCCAGAATATTTTATTGAAAATTGGGCTGCACGGTGGCGCAGTGGTTTAGCACTGTGGCAGCACAGTTCTACCCTCGGCCGGGGGACCGCGGGGATCATGAGATCGTGGGTTCGATCCCAGCCCCCGACCAACAGTGAGCTGTGTGGAGTTTGCATGTTCTCCCCGTGTTGCGCGGGTTTACTCCGGGATTTCTCCGGTTTCCTCCCGCATACCAAAAAACATGTAGGTTTAGGGCGCTCGCGCACGCAGCGACCAGCAGCCAGTGGCTTGTCACCAGACTGCAAACCAAGTCTACCTACGGGTACAAATAAGTAACAAAAAAAAATAAATAAATAAAAAAAATAAAAAAAAATTGATAAATAAAATGGAGGATGTGGTCAGTGGTTTCAATAAATTTTTTGTAAACGTTGGTCATGAATTAGCAAAATCAATAGTGACAGCAGAAACAAACAACAGTGGTTCTGTAAATGAAATAGAAGATAGAAATCCAAACACAATCTTTT
Source organism: Pholidichthys leucotaenia (assembly GCA_020510985.1). NCBI lineage: Eukaryota > Metazoa > Chordata > Actinopteri > Cichliformes > Pholidichthyidae > Pholidichthys > Pholidichthys leucotaenia. Next base: position 493,011,256 of record CM035837.1, read on the forward strand.
TGGGTACAGTTACTGAAAAGGAAATTATCAAGATTGTGAGTAAATTTAAGAACAAAAAATCAACGGACTGGAATGAAACTGACATGACAATTGTGAAAAAAGTAATTGAAGGAATTATTAAGCCACTCACCCACATCTGTAACCTGTCATTTCAAACTGGTAAATTTCCAAACAAAATGAAAATAGCAAAAGTAATACCTCTATACAAAACAGGAGACAGTCATTATTTCACAAATTACAGGCCAGTCTCTTTACTCTCACAATTCTCCAAAATACTTGAAAAAATCTTCACTAAGAGACTGGATGATTTCATTGAAAAACACAACCTCCTTACAGATAGCCAGTATGGTTTTAGAGCAGATAAATTACTAACTAACTAACCTGCACTTATATAGCGCTTTTCTAGTCACAAAGACCACTCAAAGCGCTTTCATTAATACTAACCCTCTATTCTAAGGGCCTATAGGAAACAGATATCGAGGGACAATTTAGAACAGCCAATTAACCTAACATGCATGTTTTTAGCATGTGGGAGGAAACCGGAGAAATCCCGGAGTAAACCCACGCAACACGGGGAGAACATGCAAACTCCACACAGATCACTGTTGGTCGGGGGCTGGGATCGAACCCACGATCCCACGATCCCCACAATCCCCCGGCCAAGGGTAAACTGTGCTGCCGCAGTGCTAACCACTGCGCCACCGTGCAGCTCTACATCTTTGGCACTGATCGAACTTATAGAAGAAATTACTAGTTGTATAGATAAAAAAAAAGGTTGCTGTAGGAGTATTTATAGATTTAAAGAATGCTTTTGACACCATTGACCACAGCATACTACTAAGGAAACTGGAAAGGTATGGGATAAGAGGGGTCGGACTGAGTTGGGTGGAAAGTTATTTAAGTAACAGACAACAATTTGTACAAATTGGTGAGCACAAATCACCCTTCATGGACATCACTTGTGGTGTGCCCCAGGGGTCAGTTTTGGGACCCAAACTGGGCTGCACTGTGGCACAGTGGTTAGCACCACGGCAGCACAGTTTACCCTCGGCCGGGGGATCACGGGGATCATGAGATCGTGGGTTCGATCCCTGCCCCCAGCCAACAGTGATCTGTGTGGAGTTTGCATGTTCTCCCCGTGTTTGCGTGGGTTTACTCAGGGATTTCTCCGGTTTCCTCCCACATGCCAAAAACATGCAGGTTAGGGAGTTAAGGGGCGCTTGCGCACGCAGCAACCGGCAGCTGGTGGCTTATCACCAGACTGCAGAAAAAAATCTACCTACGGGTACAAAATAAGTCCAAAAAAACCAGCCTCTTTATTTTGTATATAAATGACATATGCCAAGTATCAAAAATTCTGAAATTTATTTTGTTTGCAGATGACACAAATATCCTTTGCACTGGTGAGAATTTGCAGCAGGTTTTAGAGGTGGTCACAACTGAAATGAAAAAGTTAACGCAGTGGTTCAACAAAAATAAATTGTCTCTAAATCTAAAAAAAACCCAAAGATTATGTTGTTTGGAAATTATAAAATAAATCATGAAATAATGGTAACGATAGATGATACCAGAATAGAAACAGTACAGGAAAATAAGTTTCTGGGGTGATGCTAGACAATAAAATCTGCTGGAAACCTCACATCAGTCACATCCGGGCCAAGTTAGCAAAATGTATAGGCATACTGGGGAAGACAAGACACATCTTGGACACATCATTGGTCTTACTGTACAATTCACTGTTTCTACCTTATCTTAACTACTGTGTAGAAGTCTGGGGAAACACCTACTAGACCAACCTACAGTCAATATGCACATTACAAAAAAGAGCTATAAGGATAATAAATAATGTAGGGTATAGAGACCATACCAATTCGTTGTTTTTAAAGTCACATGTCATAAAGTTCATCGATTTAGTTAAATTTAAGACAGCACAAGTAATGTACAGGGCAATTAATAATCAACTCCCAACTAATATACAAAAAATATTTAAAAAAAGAGACAATGATCATAATTTGAGAGGAGACTTAAACTTTACAAAACCCAAGATATGAACAACCAAGAAAAGTCTGTGCATATCTGTCTGTGGGGTGGATTTGTGGAACAATCTGGAGCTGGAACTGAAACTATGTACAAACAGAATTCAATTCAAAAAGAGGTATAAACATTATTTGCTGAAAGGATATATGTTAGAAGGGTAGTATTTATATATTTATATGTACGATTCACTATGCTCACTCTGGGACACTATGGGACACTATGGATTGGTGGGTGGGACAGCACTGTGTGTATCTGTGTTGTCTGAGGCTGGTTTTGATGTATGGACATCAGTGTATATTAGGATGGATGGGTGTTAATGTTGATGTGTACAAAATACATTTAATTGTTTACTTGGGGTTTTAAATGTGGTAATTTGTATATAATTCACATGGGTGTATTTTTGGAAAAGAGGAGATGGAATTAATAAGTGTTCACTTCTTCCTTCTCCCTTTCAAACACTGTATACTGTTACTTTATTCCATTTGTCATTTGTTTTGTTTTTGTTATACTTTTTTGATCGAAATAAAGTATATCTATCTATCTATCTATCTATCTATCTATCTATCTATCTATCTACAGTGGGCAGCACAGTGGTGCAGTGGTTAGCACTGCTGCCTAACAGCTAGAAGGTTCCAGGTTTGAATCCCCAGGCTGGCAGGAGTAGGAACCTTTCTGTATGGAGTTTGCATGTTCTCCCTGTGTTGCGTGGATTTACTCCAGGGGCTCCGGTTTCCTCCCACAATCCAAAGGCATGCATGTTAGGTTAATTGGCTGTTCTAAATTGTCCCTAGATATCTGTTTCCTATAGGGCCCTTAGAATAGAGGGTTAGTACTAGTGAAAGCACTTTGAGTGGTCTTTGTGACTAGAAAAGCGCTATATAAATGCAGGTTAGTTAGTTAGTTAATAATTAGCTTTTGTGCACTGGGTTGTATTTGTTTGTATGTTTTGGCGTTGATGTAACATGTGCAAAAGGTTATTACTTCACTTCCGCCCTCCCAAGAGAGCAGACGCTTTTTTCTTCTCTCCTGCTGATTTTTTCCTCCCCTCCTGTTACTAGATCCCAGCTTGCTGTTGTCTGCCTGCGTCTAACTGCGACCGCCGAAAAGAAATTATGGAGTTAATAAGCTGGGCTTTGAACACAATTGACACTATTTTTTCAACAAGGAAAAGTGCTCCGGGGGAAGCTGTCTGCCCCGCTGGAACGGCTCCAGTGGGCTATCTATGTGACACGGGTAAATGGAAAATGCTGTGTCTCTCTAATCTTTTTATCGAAGATATTGAAGATCTGTTTATCTTCGTAATCTTGGTGATTGGGATAATTCTGATTGGGACGGGAATTGTCTTGGTTTACCGCAAATTGCTGAAGATGGATTCAACCTATCAAAATGCTGGCCAGGCGAGGTGCATCCAACAAATTGAGAAACTGGAGAAGACCATGATAGCGACTACTGGAGAACTGTCTCGTAAGGTGGATTACATCATGGGTTCGCTCAGGTCTTTCCACGACGAATTCAAAGCTGCGCAATGAAGGATTAATGTACTGAATCTACAGAAGAAATACAAGTCTTCTCTGTGATCAGTCCTATTTGGCATTATTATTCCCCATGAAAATTCCTCCTGGCTGTCTGCAGATTGTGTTTTTTTCAAATCATGAGCACAAGGCCTTGGACAGCCAGCTGCAGCGCCAGATAAGACTGGGCGCCAGACAGACAAAACATCTTCTGCCAAGGGTCCTTGGGTCTCTCTTATTATCATCAACACTGCTCAACACCGCACACACATTGATTCATGAACTGATTAAGATACTGTACACTGCTCTCTTGTGTCTTGTGAATTCTATTGTATGCTAATGCATGAGGGTTTTTTTCTGTGTAGTCAAAATTTGGCTCACATATGAGCGTTTATTCTGATTACTATGTTTTTTCTCTCTCCTATTGTGTTTTCTTCCCCCTCCTCTCCCCTCTTTACCTCCACTGTTGACAGGCGCCTTGTATGGCGACGCGTCATTGGATGCGCCTAACGTGCGCGTCTAATGTCAAGTCAAATTCCTTGTGTGTTTACTTGTAAATATACTTGGCAATAAAGCTGATTCTGATTCTGATTCTGATTCTGATTACTGCTGGAAATAGAATTAAGACGATTGGGATTGGAGGAGCTCATATTCAAAGTTAATGCTGATGGTGGTGGTGGTTTAGGTCCAAACAGTGCTCTTAGCCGTGTGCACTCATTTGATGTTTCCTCTAATTTATGAATAGTTCCCTCTGTCTCAAGGATGGTGCATGATCGGAGTGCTCGCGAATTGCTTACAGCATGCGTAGTGACAGCTGTGGAGTTGATGGCTCCAATAAATTATATCAACAATAAAAACCTGTGTGTTGAACCTCCTTGTGTAACTTCTGTCAGTGATGTGTCAGGAATACCAGTTGATGTGTCAGAGAAATTGGATTCTGTAACAAACTGTCTTCTGGAACAGTCAGCTTTTTCAGCTTTTGTCCCTGACAGTCAGGTATCTCTGGGCGATGCTGTTCAAGTGCCTGTCAAACTGGTTTCTGATGAGGCTTGTTGGCTGTCCACACCTGAATGCAAAAAGAAAATACAGCTTTGCCAGGTTAATCTGTTGAAACCATATTACTACTGAGGAAAGCTGGTTTCTCAACCAGAGGTGGGGGGGGGGGGGGACTCAGCAACCTGTTAGCTCAGTAGCTGCTGCAGTGTCTGTGGATGGGCATGTTCGAGATGATGACATGGTGGTTGCTCCTGATGAGTGTAGGTTACAGGGCAGACTGAAAAATTATAGGTCACTGCAAAACCTGCATGACTTGTGCCACCTTGTTTCTGGGCTGAAACCTCTGACCACCTCGTTGGGTTTTGATAGTGGCCATCCCTCTGATGGGCATCTGTATTTTGTCTGGATGCCTGTGGACTTGGGTCAGCTTCCTGGCAGGTTTCTTCTCCTTGTCCGGTTGACCCTGGATGTTGGCCGTCCTCCAAAGGGACACCATTTTTTGTTAATTTCTCTAATCTGAAATTTCCTTTAGTCTCTAAAGAGTACACTTTACTGTTTGTTATGTCTGGAAACTGGGAATGACCAATGGAGAGTGGCATTTGCTTGGAACATGGACTTGACTTTGACTTTGACTTTACAATACAGATCTGTTAACAGGAGGTTGAGCGCCACAAAGCCAAGAGGCCGTAAGATGGCTGACCGTCACATTACACTGTATGTGCTCGGCGTGATGATGTTACCAAGCCGCTGCATCACCACGCTGATGCCGAGCAAACTTGTGGTTTCCTACACAACATTCACCCCCCCCCCTTGGAAAAATAGAACAACGTACATAACCGGATTGACCCTCCCCAATTAGAAACCATAGAACCCCTCCAAACTAGCTAGGGCCAGCGGGTAGACCACAGTATAACCCAGCATGACGGAGGGGTTTATTAAGATAAGATTAGATAAGATAAGATAAGATAAGATAAGATAAGCCTTTATTAGTCCCACAATGAGGAAATTCCAGGATTTCAACAGCACAGGGATAGCAACACTCAGAGCAACAATCAGAAGACAAGAAAAAACAAGAGCAGTGAATATACATATGTACATATAAATATATAAATATATAAACACACAGTGCGGGGCATTGTAGCTAGATGAAATGAACAGCATAACCATCTACTTAGATATCCTACATGGTATGATTATGTACCCATACATATTGTCACCCTCCATAACGACCAGTATTTTCCTATACTGGAGGGGACCATTGTGTAAGTCTATTGCGTCTTTTGCATTTAATACTATTAGGTTGTCACGTTTTTTTGCTATCTCTGGGAGCAGCCCTGCTTAGGTTATACAGTCTGACAGCCGTAGGTGGGAAGGACCTGCGAAACCTCTCGGTTGTGCACCTAGGATGATGTAGTCTGCTGCTAAATGAGCTCCTCAGTGCATTCAGTATGTCCTGTATAGGGTGGGACTCGGACTCCAGCAGAGATGACAGTTTAGCCACCATCCTTCTCTCTCCTATCTCCTCCACTGGGTCAAGGCATTACCCCAGGACAGAGCTAGCTTTCTTGATCAGTTTGTTCAGTCTCTTCCTATCGGCTGCTGTAACGCCACTGCCCCAGCAGACCACTCCAAAAGTGATGGCTGATGCCACCACCGTGTCGTAGAATGTCTTCAGCAGTGTCCCTTGTACACCAAAAGACCTGAGTCTCCTCAGTAGAAACAACCTGCGCTGTCCCTTCTTGTAGAGTGCTTCAGTATTGTGTGACCAGTCTAGTTTATTGTTCAGATGAACACCAAGGTACTTATAGGATGTCATCATCTCAATGTCTGTTCCCTGTATGTTTACTGGTGCTGTGAGGGGTTGTCCTTGCCTGCGGCAGTCCACCACTAGCTCCTTAGTTTTCCTCACGTTGATCTGGAGGCAGTTCCAATGGCACCAGTCCACGAAGTCCTGGATAAGTCCTTTGTACTCAGCTTCATCTCCGTTGGAGATGAGGCCAACAATCGCACAGTCGTCAGAGAACTTCTGTAGATGGCGGTGTGTTGTGTTGTGTGAGAAGTCCGCAGTATAAAGGGTGAACAGGAAGGGAGCCAAAACCGTTCCCTGGGGGGCCCCCGTGCTACCGATGATCGTTTCGGACACACAGTCCCGGGTTCTCACAAACTGTGGCCGGTTAGTGAGGTAGTCCAGGATCCATGATGACAGGTGCTGGTCCACCCCTGCGCACAGCAGCTTGTCCTTCAGGATCATTGGTTGGATGGTGTTGAAAGCACTGGAAAAGTCAAAGAACATGATCCTCACCGCATTCCCGGGCTTCTCCAGGTGGGACAGAGAACGGTGAAGGAGGAAGATGACCGCATCCTCCACCCCAATGCCATGCTGGTAGGCGAACTGGAGCGGATCCATCGCTGGTCCCACCAGGGGGCGGAGGTGAGCAAGGAGCAGTCTCTCCAGGGTCTTCATCATGTAGAATGTCAGGGCAACTGGTCTGTAGCTGTTCAGATCTTTGGGGTGGGAAGTCTTTGGTACAGGTATCACACAAGATGTTTTCCACAACTGTGGTACCCTCCCCAACTTCAGGCTCAGGTTGAAGATGTGCTCCACAATCCCACACAGCTGGTCTGCACAGGACTTGAGGAGCTTTGCGCTGATGCCGTCCGGTCCCGACGCCTTCCTCGCCTTGATCTTCCTCAGCTCCATTCTCACCTGGGTCTTAGAGAGGATCATGTTGGGGGGCTGTGTGTTGGGAGTGGGGGGGTGATGGTGGATTGGGGTGTGGGCAGCAGGACTCGATGTCTGTAGAGGCAGCAGTGGTTGTTGTGCAGTCGGGGGGGAGGGCGGTTGTTCAAACCTATTAAAAAACAGGTTCAGATTGTTCGCCAATTCCCTGCCCCCCCCCGTGGCCTGGGGGGAGGTATTCTGGAGCCCAGAGATGGTTTTAAGGTTTCTCCAGGCCCTGCTGATGTCGCTCTGTTGCAGCTTGTCCTCCATCTTCTTCCTGACGCTGTCCTTGCCTTCTCTGATCTTCCTCCTCAGCTCCCTCTGTACGGACTTCAGCATCTCCCTGTTCCCTGACCTGAAGATCCTCTTCTTCTCTCTCAGAAGTGTTTTTATGTCAGGGTTGATCCAGGGTTTGTTGTTCAAGCAACACCGTATGGTCTTGGTGGGTACGGTGTTGTCCACACAGAAGCTGATGTAGTCCATGATGGTGTGAGTGAGGCCATCGATGTCCTCACCATGTGGATCGCAGAGCTGCTCCCAGGCAGTGGTTTCAAAACAGTCCTTTAGAGCGTCCATTGCCTCCTCAGACCATAACTTCACCGTGCACATGACCGGAGGTTGTCTGTGCGCTAGGGGTTTGTACACCGGCCGGAGATGAACCAAGTTGTGATCCGATCTCCCGAGTGGGGGGAGTGAAGATGAGGTGTAGGCCTCCTTAGTGTTTACGTAGAATAAGTCCCGTGTTTTATTGTCTCTAGTGTGGCATGTGACATACTGGGTGAATGTGGGTAGAATGGGAGACAGTGAAACATGGTTGAAGTCACCTGAGATGAGGAGAAGAGCATCTGGGTGTTCTGTCAGCAGCCTGCCAGTTACTGAGTGGATGACGTCACGTGCTGTCCCAGCATTCGCCGTCGGATTTGCATAAATAACAATGCAGATCACGTGTGAGTATTCCCTCGGGAGATATGTAGGCCACATGCTAACAGCTAGCAACTCAGTGTCTTTGTTGCAGTGTTGTTGTTTAACCGTGATATGTCCCAGTCTGCACCAGTTGTTATTGACATACATTATCACTCCACCGCCCATTGCCTTCCCACTGTCTGGTGTTCGGTCTTCCCGAACACCAGACAGTGGTTTTCTGGGTATTCAGGTAGTGGTATTCTGCCACTTTTCGCTGGCAGCTATGCCGATAGCTAAAAAATCCCTTTTTTTCCTCTGAGGAAGGTAGTACAGTTAAGCCTGTTTTCCACTAGCCCAGCACACCTCGGTACGTCTCGATTCACTTCAGTACGGCTCGGAATGCTTCTGTCTCCATTAGCACAGTGTTGCGGGGCAGCAGCAGATTCTCAGCGAGGCGGGGCCACACTCCCGTGATGTTATGCACCCGACTGAGTCCTTATTTACACGAGACAAAAAATGGAGGATCCAAGGATTATTGCCTTGCTCGCTCTGTGGTTTTATCTCACAATTAATTTTATCTCATAATTAAGCTGCAACAACACAAGTCACTTTTGTTTTGAATTAACTGCCAAATGACCTAGAAACAATGAGCTGAAACTTGTTTTTATTCATATTAAATAATGAGACGGCGGCACACTGTCCAACACCACATCCTAGGGCATTTTGGATGTACTGAATTAAAAAAAATTCATGTTTTTCACCTTCAGGTCAACGTTTGGAACAACAGTATTATTATTTTCCGTTTAGATGATGCTACACTCCTTCTAAAGTATTGTAAATCTCTGAATTTGGAATGCCGATAGAACATTCAATTTACATATACTTGTACCTTTGACTTGGTGCTAATTTTTTATGATATTTCAATAAAAAGAACAGAAAGCTTACAAAAAGATTTCTTTTTTGGTCTAGTTAAAAATTACATTACCTTTACAATGGTTGACCCTCAGCATCATTTTGATCAGACTAGGCAATGGAATTTCTATGTAATTATACTGTTTTATAATTCAGTGTTATAACAGACAAACCACACTTTCCAAAACAATTCCATTTTATTATATACAAAATATTAAAATAAAAAAAAACTTTGCAACACAACATGAAGGTTAATCGACATTTTATACACGCCAACCACTGAGTGCTGAGGCTCGGTAGAATTAATCCGTCTCTGCCAGCTGTGGGTCAGGAAGGCTCGGTTGAATAATCCGTGCGGGCTGTCGCGGCGGACGCGTGGGATGATTCTACAAGGAAAATGCACACAATAAAATACAGTACGAAAGTGCAAGATATACAGAAAAGACAATAGTTTTTAACAAGAATACATAAGCTTATTTCAGCGTATTGTTCACATGAATAATTACAATAAAAGCTTTAGTCCGCAGTGTGCTGCAATAAAGCAGCGATCAATCCACAAATGAACAGCTTTTTTATTGCATAAATAAACTGAGCGTCTTACCGAATATATTTGCGAAAAAACGCACAATAAAAAAAAATTAAAACTCACCGTTAAAGGACTCCGATGTCGAGACCTGCCGGTATATTTTTTCATTCCGGGCGGCTCTGTCTAACTCGCGCTGAATACGTTCGTCTGACAATGCAGTGAGCAGACACTGCAGCTCCTTACTGGTCAATGGAACTCCATTATTACGCGAAGCCATTTTTGATAGAGAATAAATGAAAATAGCACAGCAATACACTGAAAAGGAACCGCCAACAGTGGTTGCGTGCTGAGTAAAGGCGGTCGTGAAGATTTTTTTTTTTTTTTCAAAAACTTTGTTGAGAAGGTCGTGAAGATTTGGTAGATGAGGAGGAGGAGAGGGGCGGTTACAACCTGACCAATCAGCGCCGGTTATGACCTGACCAATCAGCAGCGACCGGTCTGTTAACGTCACAACACGGCACAGCTCAGCACTGCTGTACCCTGCCCTTCAGCGGGGCTGAGAATCGCGGCTGTTAAACCGTGTTGGGGCTTGTGGAAAAGCGTACAAAGCGTGCTGAGCCGTCCCGTGTCACGCTAAAGCGTGCTAGTGGAAAAGGCCCTTTAGAGGGGCCTTGTAGTGAGCCCGTGGTGGATGCGCCCCTGGAGGCGCGGGGGCCTGCGGACTGGGATCATCTTCCACAAAACCCCACTCCAGGTCCCGCATCATGCGAGTTGACTCCCACGAAGCCTTGTTATCCGGAGCCTCTGTTCAAACTAAGTGGAGATGGTTGGCATGCCACACCGAACCATCTGCCAGCTGGAAGGTCACTGGGCCCAGCTGCGCGGTGATCTTGATTGGCGCCGGTAGTGGTTGAGGCTGTGTTGAGTCCAGCTGTGGGTCCGGTCATTCGGTTCTGAGAACCCAAACCCAGTCTATCGCTGTGAGCGGCATCCTGTCCGGCTGCACTCAACATCGTGGTTGTGATGGTGTGGCTCTTACCTTTGCTGTGGGGCATCCATTGAGTTGTGGTAATTCTGCTGCATATTGATGGGTCACAGACTCTTCATCCTGTATTTCAGCGGTGGCTCCTGGAGGCTGGTGCCAGTCATGGATTCAGAAGATGTCCAGTGACTCCACTGCTTTTTGTGTGATCGCGGACTCTTCATCCAGCGGCTCAGCGGCAGCTCCTCTAGGCTGGTACTGTGCATGGATTTGGAAGTAGCCTGGCCTCTTCTCTCAATCACCTGGTGCTGGTTGAGGTGGGGGTGATGTATCGCTGTTGTCGATGACAGGACGCACGCCGGCCCTTCCTCAGTCACCAGAATCCCCTTTCTTCATGAGCTTCCTCTCCTGCAGTTCCAAGGTGGCTACCTGAAGCCCATGCCTGGTGAGGATCGGAAGTGAGTCCGGTTTGTTCTTCCCCTGTCATGGGAGGTCTGGTCATGGCGATACGCTGTTGTCGCCATTGGTAGAACCTGCGTAGGGTTGTTGTGTCCCGGGGTTCCCAGTAGATGGGTGCTCCCTCTCCTGCAGCTCTGCAGCGGCTCCCTGAGGCTTATGCTGGGAAGATGTGAGGCAAGTCTGGTTACTACCCCTTCTTCTGGCAGTGTTCCTCCTGTGAGCACAGGATGGCTGTACCCTCATCATCATTGTCTGGGTGTGTTGCATCCCACTCATGATCGTCGGTCAAACGAAGTCCATTAATGTTGCAGATGGAGAAGCCTAGTTGATAAAACAGGTCACATCCTAGTATGTTGTCTCCATGCGTAGCCACTTTGAAAACAAAGTTAGTAATTACTTTTGACAGTAGCAGACTGTTAGTGTGATGGCCCTTACATTGCTGACTGGGCAGCCACCTTATCCATACAACACCACTGGGTTTTTTCTGATTGGGTGGTTGGGAAAAAACTTCCTCACTGTGGTCCAGTTCAACATCGATCTCACTGCAGCGGTGTCGAGCTTAAGTGGCAAGTTGACGTCGTTCAGCCCCACCATGCAGAATATGTATGCCACACTTCCGGATCTCACCGAGTGAATGGTCATTGCTGGCGAGTGACTTGAGTTGGCCTGCAGGCTCGGCAGTAGTGCTGACCAGCAGACTTTGGTGAAGTGGTTGAATTTTCTGCATTGCTTACATCATTGCCCCCTTGCTGGGCAGGAACGTGCTCTCTCTCAGTGCATCGGGGAGCCACAGCTGCCACATGAGAAGCGCCCTCGTAGCGGTCCTCCGGTCCACGTTGTTTGCTTCTTCGTCCTCTGCCATGTCACCAGGTTATTCTGTGCTTACCACATATGCAAACAGTGTGTGGCTCGGCTGTCGTTGTTGCTACACACCTAGCTTGGATGTTAACCTGTCAGCAGACTGCAGATGAAATGCTAGCTCGACGGTGTTAGCTAGCGTCATGTCGTTCGGCACCGTCAGCATCTTCATCCACACTCGCAACTTGCTAGTGTGCTCGGCTGACTGGTTCCATACCATATCGTCTGCCAACACACTAAATCTGCACATGCTAGCTAGGTGGCAAAGGTCTGCGATGAATTGTTGTGTCATCTCTCTAGGCCTTTGTCGCCGTTGGGAAAACCTAATGCACCACACCAACACATTGTCAGGTGTGGTGAAGTAGCTAACTAGCAGCTCAACTGAATCAGCAAACAACTCCATTGGTCCTAGCCTGTTGAAAATATGTTGCGCTTCTATGCCCAGATTGTGAATCGGTAGAGCTCACTTCCATACCTTGTCCAACTTGCCCAGGTCCAACACCGACACATACGTTTCAAAAGCATCGAACCAGCATGGCCAGAGTACGTGCGGCTTACCGGGGTTTTCCAGAAATGGTCGTTGTGGCCTCAAGCATGCTTCTATGGTTTACTCTTGTCACCAAATGTTATGTCTGGAAACTGGGGATGACCAACAGAGAGTGGTGTTTTGCGAACTTTATTACACACTGTACATGAACTTACAATACGGGTCTGTTAACAGGATGCTGAGCACCACAGAGCAAAGAGGCCAGAAGATGACTGCCCCTCACATTATTTGTGCTCGGTGAGGCGGCATGAAATAATGCGGCGTGGTAGAAGGTTTTAAGTAGAGTTTTATTATATCATACCACCGTCACGAGCTCCGCTCCCGGCGCTGTGCATGAGCGCTGAGAGCGAGCCCACGGCTCTCAGAGAAGGAAAGGCGAGCACAAAGCTTGTGCCCTACCAGTTGCAGGATCAGAGTGAGAGAGAGAGTTTGTGTTACAGAGTTGCAGCATATATACTTGACCATAACAATACATCAAAAGGACATACCCCCGCAGTTAGTATGATCAAAGAGATAACAGAACAGGCATAAGACATTTGCATTTGAGAGACCTATTGATCTCAGTCCCTAGGTCACAGTGAGGACAGGACGCATGAGTACAATGGATGAAAGGCAACAATTAACATCACAGAGGTGAGCCAGACGAAACGCATCTGCCTGTAGACATTAATACACATTACACTGTTCTGTTACTTGCTCTAGCCGAGCGTTGTGTTTGACCAGTCTTTTTGCGGAGATTTACCTCAAAGCACATCTACATATGTAAGATGCTCAGAAAAAGCACAGTAAGGACAAGACGCATGAACACTATACAGAATGGCACATTCCATCACAATACATGCATGTTTGCATCACGAATACATGAATGGCACATTGCATCTCAGTAGTGCAGCGGGAAAAACAGAGACAAGAGAGCTGAGTGTCTCTAGTCTGTTGTGGGGGTTAACCGAACCGCCACACTCGGCATGATTATGTCACCAAGCAGCTGCATCACCACGCCGATGCCAAGCAAGCTTGTGGTTCCTTACACCACACTGTTTCCAACTGATGCGCTGGTTCTTGTTTTGACAGACCTACTATTTAGACATCCACAAGATCAAAGGCTCAGAATGCTATGGTGTATGCTTTGCTCTTTCTAGAGCACAAAGATCTTAAATGTTAAGACTGAAAATCTTGTCTGTAGCTACCTAGGCCATATTTCATGCTTCTGTTGCTTTTAAACTGCTTCTCCAGGTCGCTGGGTAACTGAGAGTTGTGATTCGTTGGATTGGTGACTACATTAAGACTTGGTGAGTCTATAGTAAATCTGTATTTGTAATATTTTGTATATAGAGAACTGTAAATAATAAAGAAAATTTGAAACATTTATTATTCGATATTAAATATTTGGGGTATGAGTTTTGTTTGTAGATGAGTTTGTGCTGGCCTTCCCAGTGGGAAGACCATTTTTTTGTGTTGGGGGGTGTTATAACCCCACTCCTTCTGGAGTGGGTCCTGCGTTTTTCCTCTTTTCTTGTGTTGTAAGTGGAGCTGGGGAGAACCGCCCCTGGAAAAGGTGTTTCCCTATATAAGCCACACCTGCACACTTGTTGGCAGCTTCTGTATGTGCTGCTTGCTGCAGCTTTGGCTTCCGCTTGAACTACTGCTGCAGCTTCTGCTCCCATCGAGACCAGCTGCATTCCTGCTGCGCCTGTTCTCTGGCCCCTGCTTAGCAGCTTCTGATCCTTTTTCTTCTTATCTTAGATTTGATTGGCGGTTGGCAACCAGCTTAAAGGTGCATTACTGTCACGTACTTCACTCTATATCATCACTCTACCTGGTCAGGAGCTGTCGTCCTTACTGCCACATACTTCACTCAGTAAACATCACTCTATGTATCAAAAGTCAGAATTCTTCTCGGTTGGCAACCTCTTCTTCATCATCTTCACTCTATATCTTTGTATAAGGAGTTCTTACAAGGAGTTCTGAACAATCTTCTTCTTCTTCTTCTTCTTCTTCTTCTTCTTCTTCTTCTTCTTCTTCTTCTTCTTCTTCTTCTTCTTCTCTCTTTATATCCGCCGGCTGAAGGAGGAGGACGGAAATAGGGAACTCTGTGGTCTTTTGGACTTTTTTTTCATTTTTCCATCACTGCCCACATAATAAACTTTTGTTTTTTGGGGAGGAGGATGGCGACCTTGGAAATGCCACCTCCATCTATCCACCAGGGGGTGCAGATCGTTCCCCCGGACGCCACTGTTACTGTGAAGGGGGTCCTTATGGCTGTGCGTGTCCAGGTGGGCCCTGCTGCGATCCGCTATGCGTCCAGGATGAATAGGGCTGTAGTTGTGTTTCTGGCTACTGAGGAGGATGTCCACGCTCTGGTTGCGAGCGGTATTGTAATCGGGGACATGTCTGTACAGGTGTCCCCCTTATCAGTTCCATCAACGCTTATCACCGTCTCGGGTGTTCCACCTTTCATTACTGACGAGCAGTTGGCGACAGAGCTCCGCAGATTCGGGAAGTTTGCGGGCCCGTTTTGACATGTGAGTTTGGGAATCAGGGAAGCCGAGTTTAAACATGTGAAATCACTCAGGCGACAGGTGTTCATGTTTCTAGACTCGGCCACACAAACTCTGGAAGTGTCCTTCCAGGTCAAACACAGGGACGGCCACTATATGGTGTATGCGAGCTCGGCACAGATGAAGTTTTTTGAATGTGGCGACGTGGGCCATAAACGTTTCGCCTGCCCGTGCAGGCGACCGGCGGGGGGCTCTGGTGGAGCCGCGGCTGAGGCAGCCGGTGCGGCTTCCGCTCGCGACGCTGCTGCGGACAGCGTTGCGGGGGCTTCCGCCACGGCGGAGCCCGGCAGGGCCGCACAGTCTGCCAGTGAGGTCTCCGCACCCGCCACTGCTGCGGACGACGTTGCGTGGCCTTCTGCTCCGGAGCCTGCCGCTGTGTCTGTGGATAGTCTGCCTGTGGCGCCTGCAGCGCGGCCTGCAGCTGGGGACGTGACTGGTGATGGCGCCCAAGCAGTCAATGACGTTGACTCAGCATCGCGCTGTGTGACATCAGCGGCTGTGCTTCCGCAGCCTGCTGCCACTTCAGAGCAGCAGGCGGAACAGCGCCGGTCGCCTGATATAGGCGCCGCCCCGGAACACGTGGCTGATGAAGGATCAGCTGCACCAGCTGACGTGCCAGCTGGATCTAACAGTCAGCAGAGTTGTGCTGACAAGGGAATGGAGTGTGAATCTGACGCTGTGTCTGCTAAAAATGAGTCTATTGGGGCAACTGGCAATGCCAATGCGGATTTGTATTCACTAGAAGAAATAAATGCTTTCCTGGATGGAATCTATAATAATAGGGCCGTTAACGTCTCTGATTACTTCAGTGACACTGACAAATTCATTTGGTCTGTTAATGTACTGAAGAAGCAGGTTGGTGTTGACCTCCTGGATGAAAGAAAACGCTTCCGCCTGAAGAAGCACCTCACAGCCCTGCATAAATCAGCAGGGGGAAAAAAGGCCAAGCGCGCAAAGATGGAATGATTTCCATGGCAACAGCACGGTGCTCCTCACATCGATCGCCTAATGCAGAAAATAAAATTAGGGTCCTTAAACATCAATGGTGGGAGGGGTAATCATAAGAGGGGATTCATTAGTGACCTGTTCAAACGGAAGGGTCTCAACGTTTTGTTTTTGCAGGAAACTCATACCACTTCGGCAGATGAAGTCGACTGGGGCTTGTGGTGGAAAGGCCCTTTTTCACTCAGTCACGGCACCAATCTTAGTGCAGGAGTGGCCATTTTGTTTGGGGAATCAGCAAATGCACAAGTTTTATCGGTGGTGGAGCTAGTGAGGGGCAGGCTGCTTCTTGTTAGGGCTGAAATAGGGGATTCTGTGTTTTGCCTGGTAAATGTTTACGGGTCAAACCACGGTGCTGAAAGGGTTGCCTTTTTCAATATACTGACTACTGAATTGCAGCGCTATCACCAAGAACAACTTCTTGTTGCTGGTGATTTCAACTGTACCTTGGACTTCACTGTAGATCGCACTAATGCAGAACCTCATCTGCAGTCTTTTAGAATCTTGGAAAATTTCACTGTGCAGTTTGACTTAGTGGACACGTGGCGGTCTAAAAATGCAAACGCGAGACAGTATACCTGGGTCAGGGTCACTGACGGTGTTGTCAGTGCTGCTAGATTAGACAGGATATATGTTTCTAGAACCTGTAGCCCCGGACTCCTTCACAGTAACATAAGTCCCGTCGGTTTCACGGATCATCACCTGGCTACTGCGGTGTTGCTGAACTCACCAGGGAAACGGGCAAAATCTTATTGGCACTTCAATAACAAGCTCCTTCAGGACAACGCCTTTTGTCAGTGTTTTGTGTGCTTCTGGGAACACTGGAGGACCACAAAGGCTCGTTTTAGTTCCCTCGAGCAGTGGTGGGACGTTGGCAAAGTGCAAATTCGCCTTTTTTTGTCAACGGTACGCTGCGAACTCAACTGCCATCATCAAGGCCAAGGTCAGTGAACTTAAGGACGCTGTCAAGAGGCTGGAGGCCAGCTTGGTTACGGGTCAGGATTCTAACGCTGGTCCTTTGCTGCAGGAGAAGAGATCGGCCCTGCCCACATTCATGCAGGAAAGAGTGGAGGGGGCGCTAGTGAGGTCACGCTTCACTCGCCTGCAGGACATGGATGCACCAACGTCCTTCTTCTTCAACTTGGAGAAGTCTACTGCGAAAAAGAAGTTGATGGCTTGCTTGACACTCCCAGATGGCCGGCTGACTATGAACCCATCCGAGATGCGGCGCCATGCAGTGGATTACTACGGGGCCCTGTTTGCTACGGGAACGTGTTGCAAAGAATCTCAAAATCAGCTCTTCGAAGCCCTTCCAGTGCTCGGCCCGGAGGACAGGGCCGCTCTGGACTGTGCCCTGACTTTGGATGAGTTAACTGTGGCTGTAAATCAGTTGGCTCTGGGACGCACACCTGGACTTGATGGCCTTTCTTCAGAATTTTTTAAGCATTTTTGGAATATTATTGAATCAGACTTCTATGACGTTCTCACTGCCTGTTACAGTAAGGGAACGCTACCTGTCTCCTGCCGTCGTGCTGTGCTGTCTCTGTTGCCTAAGCAGGGGGACTTGGCCCTGCTGAAGAACTGGAGGCCAATGGCTCTTCTTTGCACGGACTACAAGGTGCTCTCTAAAGCCCTGGCAAACAGACTGAACACTGTCTTGGGTTTGATCGTAGATAAGGATCAAATATATTGTATTCCTGACCGAAACGTTATGGACAATGTTTTCCTCATATGTGACATTCTCCAGCTCAGTAAAAGTCATGACTTACAGTTCGGGATTGTGTCTTTGGACCAAGAAAAGGCTTTTGATAGGGTTGACCATTCCTATTTGTTTTCCACCCTGAGGTGGGTTTGGTTTTGGCAATGTGTTTTTGAGGTGGGTCAATCTGCTATATACTGGAGCTGAGTGTTTGGTAAAGATGGGGGCAGGCCTGAGTCGGCTGTACACCGGGGAATACGCCAGGGGTGTCCACTCTCGGGTCAGCTGTACAGCTTGGCTATTGAGCCTTTGCTGTGCAGGTTGCGCACTCGGCTGGGTGGTCTGGTTCTGCCAGGGCCATCAAGCTGTTGCCGCCCGATTGTCTTGTCTGCTTATGCGGACGACGTCAACGTTTTCATCACCTCCCATGGGGATGTGTAGCGTCTGGTGGACACTTTGTCAGTTTATGAAAGGGCATCTTCTGCACGGGTGAATTGGGCCAAGAGTGAGGGTCTTTTGGTGGGCCAGTGGTCGCATCAAGACGTCCCTCGCCTACCCGGCGGTCTTCAGTGGGGCACCGCCGGTCTCAAAGTGTTGGGGGGTTTTCTGGGTTCGGACGCTTTTGAACGAAAGAACTGGGAGGGTGTTAAGGACAAGGTGTGTGCTCGCTTTTCAAAATGGAAATGGTTGCTACCACAGCTGTCATATAGGGGCAGGGTTCTGGTCGCCAATAATCTGGTCGCCTCGGCTCTTTGGCATAGGCTTGTGGCTTTGACACCACCCAGGAGCCTCATGGAGGAGATTCAGAAGATCATCGTGGACTTCTTTTGGTCTGGTCGGCACTGGGTCCGTGCGCCTGTTCTCTACCTGCCTGTGGCCGAGGGGGGACAGGGCCTGGTGGACATACACTCCAAGATCGCCTGCTTCAGGCTTCGAACTGCACAACGCCTCCTTTACGGATGCGGACCCTGCTGGATGGACACTGCTAAACTGCTCCTGAGGAGAGTTGGTCGCTTGGGCTATGATAAGCAGCTCTTCCTCGTGACATCTGGGGAGGTGGACCTTACTGGACTATCTGCTTTATATTCAATTCAATTCAATTCAATTCAACTTTATTTATATAGCGCCATTTCACAACAACAGTCATCTCATAGCACTATCAACTGTAGGGGGAACCCCCACAGATGCAGAAAGACCCCAGCAATCAGGCGATCCCCTGTGAGCAAGCACTTGGCGACGGTGGAGAGGAAAAACTCCCTTTTAACAGGAAGAAACCTCCAGCAGAACCAGGCTCAGGGAGGGGCAGTCATCTGCTGCGACTGGCTGGGGGGTGAGGGGATAGAGAAGATAAGATAAGATAAGCCTTTATTAGTCCCACAACGGGGAAATTCCAGGATTGCAACAGCACAGGGATAGCAACACTCAGAGCAACAATCAGAAGGCAAGAAAAAAACAAGCAAGCAAGAGCAGCTAATATACATATGTACATATTACTATAAAATATATATATATATATATATATATATATATATATATATATATACACACACACACACAGACACACAGTGCAGAGCATTGTAGCTGGATGGAATAAATATATGAATATATGAACACACAGTGCAGAGCATTGTAGCTAGATGGAATAAATATGTAAATATATAAACACCCACAGTACGGAGCATTGCAGCTAGGTGGAATAAATATGCAAGTATATAAACACACACAGTGCGGAGCAATGTAGCTAGATGGAATAATATGTAGATATATAAAAACACAGTGCGGAGCATTGTAGCTAGATGAATAAATATATAGATATATAAATATAAACACACCCAGTGCTGAGCATTGTAGCTAGATGGAATAAATATGTAAATATATAAACACACACAGTGCAGAGCATTGTTGCTAGATGGGATGAAACAGCATAACCGTCTACTTAGTTATCCTACATGGTATGATTATGTGCCCATACATATTCTCACCCTCCATAGCGACCGGTATTTTCCTAGTTGTATGCCGGAGGAGACCATTGTGTAAGTCTATTGCATCTTTTGCATTCAAAAAAAACCTATTAGTTTGTTACGTCTTTTTGCTATCTCTGCGAGCAGCCCTGCTTAGGTTGTACAGTCTGACAGCCGTTGGTAGGAAGGACCTGCGAAACCTCTCGGTTGTGCACCTGGGATGATGTAGTCTGCTGCTAAATGAGCTCCTCAGTGCATCCAGTATGTCCTGCATAGGGTGGAACTCGGACTCCAGCAGAGATGACAGTTTAGCCACCGTCCTCCTCTCTCCTATCTCCTCCATCGGATCAAGGTGCTGCCCCAGGACAGAGCTAGCTTTCTTAATCAGTTTGTTCAGTCTCTTCCTATCGGCTGCAGTAATGCCACTGCCCCAGCAGACCACTCCAAAAGTGATGGCTGATGCCACCACCGTGTCATAGAATGACTTCAGCAGCGCCCCTTGTACACCAAAAGACCTGAGTCTCCTCAGCAGGAACAGCCTGCGCTGTCCCTTCTTGTAGGGTGCGTCAGTATTGTATGACCAGTCTAGTTTATTGTTCAGATGAACACCCAGGTACTTATAGGACGTCACCATCTCAATGTCTGTTCCCTGTATATTTACTGGTGCTGTGAGGGGTTGCCCATGCCTGCGGCAGTCCACCACCAGCTCCTTAGTTTTCCTCGAGTTGATCTGGAGGCAGTTCCGATGGCACCAGTCCACAAAGTCCTGGATAAGCCCTCTGTACTCAGCTTCATCTCCATTGGAGATGAGGCCAACGATCGCAGAGTCATCAGAGAACTTCTGTAGATGGCAGTGTGTTGTGTTGTGTGAGAAGTCCGCAGTATAAAGAGTGAACAGGAAGGGAGCCAGCACCGTTCCCTGGGGGGCCCCCGTGCTACTGATGATCGTGTCGGACACACAGTCCCGGGTTCTCACAAACTGAGGCCGGTTCGTGAGGTAGTCCAGGATCCATGATGACAGGTGCTGGTCCACCCCTGCGCGCAGCAGCTTGTCCTTCAGGATCATCGGTTGGATGGTGTTGAAAGCACTGGAGAAGTCAAAGAACATGATCCTCACCATATTCCCGGGCTTCTCCAGGTGGGACAGAGAACGGTGAAGGAGGAAGATCACCGCATCCTCCACCCCAATGCCATGCTGGTAGGCGAACTGGAGTGGATCCATCGCTGGTTCCACCAGGGGGCGGAGGTGAGCAAGGAGCAGTCTCTCCAGGGTCTTCATCAAGTGGGACGTCAAGGCCACCGGTCTGTAGCTGTTCAGGTCTTTGGGGTGGGAAATTTTTGGTACAGGTACCACACAAGATGTTTTCCACAGCTGTGGTACCCTCCCCAGTTTCAGGCTCATGTTGAAGATATACGTCACAATCCCACACAGCTGGTCTGCACAGGACTTGAGGAGCTTTGCGCTGATGCCGTCCGGTCCCGGCGCCTTCCTCGCTTTGATCTTCCTCAGCTCCGTCCTCACCTGGGTCCTGGTCAGGGTCAGGATGGGGGGCTGTGTGTTGGGAGTGGGGGGGTGTTGGTGGAGTGGGGAGTGGGCAGCAGGACTTGATTTCTTTAGAGGCAGCAGTGGTTGTTGTGCAGACAGGGGGGAGGGCAGGGGGGAGGGCGGTTGGTCAAATCTATTGAAAAACAGATTCAGGTTGTTCGCCCACTCCCTGCCCCCCGTGGCCTGGGGGGAGGTATTCTGGAGCCCCGAGATGGTTTTGAGGTTTCTCCAGACCCCGCTGATGTCGCTCTGTTGCAGCTTGTCCTCCATCTTCTTCCTGAAGCTGTCCTTGCCTTCTCTGATCTTTCTCCTCAGCTCCCTCTGTACGGACTTCAGCATCTCCCTGTTCCCCGACCAGAAGAAGAAAAGAACAGACAAACAGCACAATGGGGACTCAATCTATGGGAGAGAACAAACAGATGTTAATGACCAGCAAAAAAAAAATATTTCATTATACACGTCCATCTTGCATGCATGGCGAGTCTTCACCGTAGCCCGCTTCCGTGACGTGACACCGGGCATGTGGCTGTTCGAGGAACCACTGTTTTTCAATCGATTCATCGACACTGAGGTGCTGCAGTAGGTCAGTCTGCGGACTTGTTTGCGGGAGGCACGCTGTACCAAGCTTGGTCATCTTATGAAGATGTCGACTACATCGATGGATATGCTGAGGCGGAGTGCCAACATTACATCTGTCAGACTGCTGCAAAGGGTGGTGGGGGACGTGTCCGCTGCCCTGCCACAACCGCTTCGAGCGTTTGTGACAAACCGCACTCTTTCCAATCAATGGGATGAAGACACTGTGTCCACTTTTCCTGCCATTTCCATAAGTCCAGCTGTGGGGGAGTGGCAGGGAGGAGAGGATCACCTGCTGACCTTCAGAAATCCTCGCCTGGGAAAGTTCCAGTTTGTCGGGACAAGGATGGTGTATCACATCTGTGTGAAGGTTCTGAATCTGCGCTCTCTGATGGATGTCACAGAGTCGAGGTGGGTGGGTTTTTTGGGGCCAGAGGTCTCCCCGAAAGGCAGCTGGCGGTGCATGTACAAGCTACCTATTGAGAAACGGACAGCAGATCTCCAGTGGAGGATTGTGCATGGGGCAATAGCTACGAATAAATACAGAGCACGCCTTGATCCGACTGTGGGGAGGGGAATGTTTGTTTTGTTCCCAAGTTGAGACACTGGAGCATTTGTTTGTTCAATGTTTTTGTTTATCTGCGCTTTTTGATATTTTGCACGAGTGGTTTCAGGCTTTGGGTGAACGTTTCTCTTTTGGTCTGTTCATTTACGGTCCAAAGTATAAAGTGGCAAGGAAGGCTGCCCACACTTTGATGAACTTCCTATCTGGTACTGCTAAACTTGCCATCTGGCTGACGAGGAAGAATCAGGCTAGCAACGCTGGCAATATGGATCCTGTGTCTGCTTTCAAGGTCTTGTTGAAAGTCAGACTCCAGGTGGAGTTCTCTTACTATCAAATGGTGGACAATTTAGAGGCATTCATCAATAGATGGACTGTAGGGAACGTTTTGTGTTCGTTGGGTCAGGGGGATGAGTTATGTTTGCACTTTTGAGATGTGACACACTTGGGGCCGTGATATTGGTGTTTTGGCATTTTTGAATTGTACAATAAAGCCTTTTTTAAAAGTCAAAGTCTTCTTCTTCTTCTTCTTCTTCTTCTTCTTCTTCTTCTTCTTCTTCTTCTTCTTCTTCTTCTTCTTCTTCCTCTTCTAGATTTTCCTATAAGGAGTTCTGAACAAACTTCTTCTTCCTCTTCGTCTACAGACAGTGAGATTTCCATGTCTACATGATGTCTATAACACTCTATCTCGGATACGGGTGTCATCGGCGCCAATTGTTATGTTTGGTGGTAGTATTAAAGATTACCAGGCAGGAACTCTCGTACATCACTCTATAAATTCAAGAAATCTCTGTCTGTGTGTCTGTGTGTCTGTCCAGCTTCTGTTCCTGTTGAGGCTGGCTGCTTCTTTGCTGCTCCTGCTCCTGTTCCTGTCTCGGTTGCTGCTGCTGTGTCTGGACGTATGTTCTGGGCTTGGCCACCTGGGTCTATTTGTGCTGCCTAGGGCTCGCAGTTCCTTTTTGGGCTTGCTGCTGTTGCTGCTGCTGTTGCCGTTAAGTACTCTCAAGCTCCAGTCAGAGGTGTGCAGTCACTGGGTCGGCTAGTGACTGACTGTTGATGTCTCATGCAATCAACACACACACCACTGATAGTTTCAGATTTTTTATGTTTTTTTAAATAAACTTTTGTTAATTGGCACCTCCGTGTGGCCTCTCTTTTTGTCCAGCCTTGAGCCACGTTGTGACATGATGCTTTCATTTATTAAGGGAAAAAGCTATCCAAACCTACCTGGCCCTATGTGGAAAAAGTAAATTGTTGATAGTTATTAAATATAGTCATTATTATTAAAAAACTGAAGAGAAAGCCGGCCCTGTGGGACAGTGCAGACTTGGCACACTATGCTCTCTGACGCTGCACAGAGCCTGAGATGCTCACCTGCCTTAGTCATTTTGAAAAATCTAAAAGCTTAAGCTAGAACTGGGAAGTTAAAGCTTATCGGAGCAGGAAGGATTTGAACAGAAAGGGATTATAAACTAGTTTTTTTTTTTGTTGTTGTTGTTGCAGAACTGATCCCTCAGGCTAATTAATTTAAGTATACCTAATTAGTCCTAATTTTAACCAGACAGCTGTATTCCTCACAGGTGTGTATTTTGTGGCCACTCATTCCTGCTGTTCTTGGGTTCATTCCTACTGCAAGGAGTGTTATTTTTTTTTTTTAACTCCGAGCCCTATCTTATGTATGGACAACACTATTTGTGCAATATAAATTTAACAGATTACATCCTAATTTTAAAAGTTTTAAAGAGACTATACCATGCGTCACAAGCCTAGCTCACGGGCTTACACAAAAAAGGGGAGACTACACAGAGGTGCCAATTTAAAACACAAGTTTATTAATTAAAGAAAAGCAATAAAAGAAAGTGTCTGTAAAAATCAGTGGTGTGTGTATGAGTGTGTGCGCGTGCGTGCATGTGTGTGTGTGTGTGTGTGAATGGTTGCGTGAAACAAACAAAAGAAAACTATTCACTGGCCAGCCCAGCGATTACCCACCTCTGTTGGGGCTGCAATGATGCCCAGTAGCACATCCAAAACCAGAAAGCCTCCAGGCTACAAGCCACAACCAGGAAGCCGCCAGCACAACCCCAACTAAGCGACAGAGGGAGCCAAACACCAAGCAGCAGGCGGAGCAGACAGAAGGCGACCAGCCTCTAGCGGGAGCAGAAGCACTAATGATGGATATGCTGAGATGACTTTTACAGGCAACTCTCAGCCAGGGGCGGTCCTTCGCAGCTCCATAAAGAAAAAACGCATAAAGGTCCGACTCCAGACAAGAGCGGGCCATAATTCCCCTTCACACACTCACACACACACACACACACACAAAATGCTTCCCTATTGTGAAGACCTACACAAACTGACCAACAAACACCCATCCATCTTCTTCCTCTTAATCCTTTTCGGGTCCCGGGGGGGGGGGGGGGGGGCTGGTGCCTATCCCAGCATCTTTGGGCAAGAGGCAGGGTACAGACAGGGTACAGTTTGTAGAGACCTACAAACAATCATCTATAATGTATTTATTTATTTACCATAAGTTACTATATACCATTACAATTATATATACAGTTCTACCTCTTTTTTTTCAACCCGGTCCTGGTGTAAGTACCCCACCAACCCATCCAAACACACAAGGTTGATCCAAACGTGGAGCTGCAAGGACGGGAGAACACAAAGGAGCTTTTTGTCACCACTCGCCGCTCACGGGCATCCACCTCAGCTGCGCGCACACCTGCTCTTCGTTAGTGCAGCTACTTATTCCATCTCGCCCTGAGCATCGGCCTGGAGCCGTCTGCATTCCTTCCTGCTCTAACCCTCAGCGGATTCCTTCCTCCAGGCCTGCTGACCTTCTACAGGACACGTAAGCTGTCTATTTTGTCTCACCTGTCCTCTCAGCCTTCCCCTGTACACAGGTGGATTCCCCGGCGGCGGACATCCTTTCCCTTGTCTTCATTCCTCCTCCGCTACGCTGCTCCTCCTAGGACGCACAGCAGGACGCTGTCTCCCAGGCTTGGGATCTTGCCAACGCCAGCCACCACAGTTACTGCAAGTAAGCATATTACCTGGTTACTCTCCTGTGTGGTTTGCCCAGCTAACCTTCTCCTCTCATCTCATTCATAGGGTTGCCTGGCTGCACGGCGTGCTGCTCTGTCCCGGCCTACATCCTCCACCATCAACACATTCATATATCTCACACACGCATCCAAACACGTCACATTCATTGAAAATAAAGCTTTCAAATCTACCTGAGCCTGCGTGCGTGTTTCCTGGGCCGAATATTATGTCACTTTTACATTGTCAAAAGATTTCTGACATACTCTGACCAAACATACTGGGTTCTGGCCTTCAACAAGTCAGTCAGGGATGCTACCACAGTTGAAAAGTTCCTGCAGAAACAACAATAATAGCCCACTAACCCCAGAAAATGCATAAGCTCCTTCTTAGTAGTTGGTGTGGGGTATTGTTCCACTGCTGAAACTTTAGCTCTTACCATATCTGCCCCTGTCCCAATACTTTCCCCAAGTAAGTCACGGTGCCCTTGCCAAACTCACATTTGGCTAAATTGACAGATTTGCATTCCTCAGCCAATCAAAGAGCTTTCTGATGCGCAGGACATGATCTTCCCAGGGGTCACTGAACACAACATTATTTAGACGCACAGCTCACCCTTCCAGTCCTGACATACTCAAGTTCATGAGCCATTGAAACGTGGCTGACACATTATGCAATCCAAAACTCATCAAAGAGTATGAGAACAGGCCAAATGGAGTGATAAAAGCATAGATTTCTCTAGCTCTTTGGACAGTGCCCCATTCAGCAAATCAAACTTACTGACAAAATGAGCCAAACCCACCTGGTCAATGCAGTCCTCCATACGAGGTTGTGCATATGCGTCTGGCTTAGTGATAGTGTTGGCCTTCCAGTAATCAGTACAAAACTGCTGACTCCCATCTGATTTACCCATCAGCAAATAACGAGATGCCCAACTAGATGTAGAAGGACAGGCAAACCCATTTTCCAACAAATAATGCACTTCCTGCTCCAGTTATTTATGCCTCTCAAACTAGACCCTGTAAAAGCACTGACACACAGGCATGGAATCACCAACATCAATATCATGCTCTATTAAATGAGTCCAGATCTGAACATCACCAAACAACTGCGAATACTCCTGGACCACGGCCACCAAATCAGCAGAACATTCTGCCAACAAATGTCCCAACAATCCATGAAGATTGTGCAACGATTCAAAGTTCATTAACCTCCCCTGTAATCTAAACTCATCAAAAACAACTCCGATGTCATCCTCTGACACATGTTCATCGATTACCATTGCAACAGCTACTGATCCAACAGGCCGCTGAGGCACACTCCTCTCCGGTTCAAAACTTTGCATCCCCCAGGAGTTTCAACAGATTAACATGATAGAGTTGTGTTTTCTTTTTACGCTCAGGTGTTGACAATAAATAATTCAAATCAGAACTCAGACTCAGGTCCATGAAACTTAGCCTGAAAAGGTGAATTCACTATAGGCAACAATGCCAAAACCTGATCTCCTGGACACCACCGGAGTGGTGGCTCAGTTGGTAGAGCATCCGCCCCACACCCGGGAGGCAGGGGTTCAAATCCCAGCCGGGTCATGCTGAAGACCATATAAAAGTGGAACTTCCTGCCATCCAGCTTGGTGCTCAGCAATAAATGGAATGGAGGAGGGAACTCTGTGGCGGCGCCTTGCATGGCAGCGGCCCTCTGATTCTGCACGTGGGGTGTGTGTGATTTACACTGTAGATAGGTAAAGCACAATCTCGTTCTGCTGTACATGATTGGTTGTATGGCTGAATGACAATAAGGGTGATTTAATTAATTAAATTTATGAACTTCAGCTTTTTGATCATATCTCTGTTTCATTGTTGCCTGAGAGGAAGCCAGATTAACCTTAGAACACTAACATCGGGTGAAAATCAGCCGATGTTAGTGTCCCGATAGCATTACTAACTTTGTTAGTGGTCTAGGGTTAACCCCAGGCTTTTCCCCAGCCAAAAACAGTCTGCAACGAAACCCATTAACATACTCTGGCAAACCCTGAGGTGGTTCAGATGTTGCACCAACATCATGCAACAGGGAAAGTGGTCCATGCACTGAATGTCCAAACACCAGTTCATTTGGACTAAACCCTGTGCTTTCCTGCCCCACTTCTCTGGCAGCCAATAATAACCAGGGTGCCCCTCTTCCCAATCCTGATTCAACTCCAAGCAATATTCATTTAAGAGTTTGGTGAAATATCTCCAATGCACCTTGACTCTTAGTTTAGTTTTGTCATGAGTCTGAGCGTGGTGTCTTACTCGGCTCAGACTCTTGATTTATTTATGAGTATTTTATGTCTATTATGGTTATTTCTGTCGGTTTCTGTGTATATTTTTAGGTTGTGTGCAACAAGGACCTTCCTTCTTTCCCAGACACTCCACCAGCTACTCACTGCCTGCTCCCCAGCCATCTCAGCTGTGAGTAGTTGGGTAATTAGGTCACCTGCCTTCTCACCTTCTTGCACCTGCTGCTCAATAATTTGCCTGCTATTTAAAGACTGGCGGGTTATTCTTTCACTGCGGCAGTCTTGATTTAATTACTGACTGAATAACTGATTTTTGCTGTTCAGCTGTCTCCTGCTACACGCAGAGCTATTCCGGCTCTGGAGTGGTTTCCCTTGTCTCCTCATTGTTCGTAGTGTGATTCCGGCTCTGGAGTGATTTTCTTTAAGCTACCTTCATTTGTATTTTTGTGTTTTCTACACAAGTTTTGGATTTTCTGTTGTCAATAAATGTCACCACTGCATTCCAGCACGTAGGTCTGTCTTTCTGCCCTGGAGGGGCCATTCATGAGAGAAGACTGCCACCAGAAATAAGACCCAGCTGCTTCAGTAGTGTACTTTTGCCCTTTTGTGTTTTTTTTTTTCACTCACCTGTTTGTTGGAGCTATCATGGACACAGCAGGTGGACGGGGCTACCTGGTGCGCCTGGGGTGGGATTGCTGCAAAGACCTTATGGAGATAGATGGGCTAATCTCTGTAGAGCACAGTGGCTTGACTCCTAAGGATGCATTGTGGTATCTGGGGCTCGTGGAGGCAGTTGCTCGTCAGTGCCCTCAGCTTATGGAGCATACTGAGGGAAAGGAGAGAATCTCCCTGGTGGCAGTGCTAAAACCTGAGAACAGCAGGAGGGTGAGAAATTCCCTGGACAAGCCTGGGGTCGCGTCGAAGGGGAGGCGCTCCCGGGTCCCTGTAATTTAAACTCCTCACCAGTCTTCGGCACCCATTCCTGCTCAATCAACTCCATGACAACACCATCATCCCGCTCCTGACTGCCGGAGAAATCCTCCCACCTCTCCGGCAGCATTTTTCTTGACACCGAAGAAGAAGTCTCCCTCCGCAGTATAGCCTTCAGCTCTCTTTTCTCTGGCTGAATCATCAGCTTCACTCCACCTTACAGCTGCTGCTCCTTGCTCTACTTCAGCGTCCTTTCCCACTGCCAAGAGGTTCTCTGCTTGTTGCTTGCAACCGAGGAACAAGAAGTAGAGCGTCATTCTACATTGTACTTCCTGTGGTAGACGCTAGATGCTTCCTGTGGAAATGTATCGTCACTTGCTGTGTTGCTGGCTAATATTTGTGTCGATGATCGTTTTTCCCCATTCAGCGACACACCCGCTGAGGAAAAAACTCTGATAATTGGCGACTCTGTAGTCAGAAACGTGAACCTAGAGACTCCAGCGGCCATAGTCAAATGCATTCTTGGGGCCAGAGCAGGCAACATCGAGTCAGATTTGAAAATGCTGGCTAAAGTAACTGTAAATATTCCACAATTGTTGTCCACACTGGCATTAATGACATCCGACTCCGGCAGTCGGAAGTCACGAAACTTAATTTGGAATTGGTGTGTGACTTTGCAAAAACAATGTCTGCCTCTGTAGTATTCTCTGGGCTCCTCCCCAATCTAACCAGTGATGACATGTTTAGCCGCTTGTCATCCTTCAACTGCTGGCTGTCTGTGTGGTGTCCTGCAAACGATGTGGGCTGTATTGACAATTGGAGCTCATTTTGGGGAAAACCTGGTCTTATTAGATGAGACGGTGTCCATCCCACTTTGGATGGTGCGTCTCATTTATCTAACAATCTGCCATCATTTTTAGCCAAATTTCCAAAACCTTGACAACTCAGAGTTGGGACCAGGAAGCAGAGTCACAGTCTTACACGCCTCTCTGCAGCTCCTCTTCAACTGCCACCCCTCAACTTAGCCCCTGTCTTCCCCATCAGAGAATCACTGTCTGCTCCTTCCAAAGTAAATAAAAGTATAATGTATAAGCATCCCAAAGTGATTAAACAAAAAGTTGGTAAAACTCAAATTAAATATGAAGTCTCTAAATTTAATAACTTGGCCTCTGTTCCTCCTCATAATTTAAAAAATAAATGTGGTTTGTTAAATATTAGGTCTCTAACTCCCATGTCTCTGCTAGTCCATGATCTGTTAATTGATCATCAGATTGATTTAATTTCCCTTACAGAGACTTGGTTAGGGCAAGAGGATTATGTTGGTTTAAATGAATCAACTCCCTCTGGTTATTTAAACTGTCAAAATCCCAGAAGTTCTAGTCATGGAGGAGGAGTAGCAACAATTTACCATTCCAAATTACTAGTTAATGAAAAGCAAAAAACATGTTATAATTCCTTTGTGGGCCTGGTCCTCAGTATTGGGTATTTTAGCACTTTTAGGCTAAACCCAATTTTATTTGCCATAGTTTATAGTTCTCCACCAACGTACTAGTTTTTATCCAAATTTGCCAAATTCTTAGCTGATTTAGTGCTGAAATCAGAATAATTATAGTAGGGGACTTTAATATACATGTAGATGTAGATAGCGATTGTGTTAATATGGCATTCAATTCAACATTAGACTCGATCGGGTTTTCTCAGAAAGTAGGAAATTCTACTCATCTCCACCACACATTGGACCTTGTTCTGACATGTGGCATAGAAATAGAAAATCTGGTCTCCTCATAACCCTGCACTGTCAGACCATTGTCTGTTAACCTTTGATTTTACTATTTCTGACTATTTGGCTCCTAAAGAAAAAATATTACTACAGCAGATGCCTCTCAGATGATGTTGTTACCAAATTTATGCAGATTGTTTCCTCTATGCCATGTGTCAACACAACGGAAATAAGCTATGGAGGGCTTGCTCCTTCTGTAATTGATAGCATGGTAGATAGTGTTACAGCTTCTCTGAATCAGACTCTAGACATGGTGGCCCCTTTAAAAAAGAAAAAGTCTAATCAGAGATTTCTAACTCCTTGGTTCAACACAGAGCTTAAAACAAAAGACTCGTCAATTAGAAAGAAAATGGTGCTCCACTAATTTAGATGAAATCTATTTAGCTTGGAGAAATCATCTTTTAATTCATAAAAAAATCTATTAGAAAAGCTAGAACAAGTTATTATTCTGTATTAATAGAAGAGAACAAGAATAATCCCAGGTTTCTTTTCAGCACTGTAGCCAGGCTGACAAAGTAGCCTGACAGAGTCAGGACTCTATCAATCCTAGCATTCCCTTGGAGCTTACTAGTCAGGACTTTATGAACTTTTTCAATAATAAAATTCCATCTATCAGAGATAAAAATCAGTCAAATTCTTCCCACCATTAACTTAAATACAATAACTATTACAACTCCTTCAGCTGATATCTGTTTGGATGAGTTTACTCCAACTGACCTTTTAGAGTTAGATAAAATAATTTCCTCGTCCAAGTCTTCAACTTGTCGTTTAGACCCTATTCTTACCAGGTTATTTAAAGAAGTCTTCCCATTTATTGGTAGCTCTATTCTTCAAATAATCAATTCTTCATTAACATTAGGCAATGTACCGCAGGATTTTAAAACTGTTGTTATTAAACCCTTACTCAACAAGAGCTGAAGACTCATTGTGCACTGGTAGCCAAGTCAAGCAGTCACTGACTCCAGTGGAGAGCAGAGTGAGCTCAGCAGCGTCCTAGGTTGGTATTAGTACTAGTATTACTTGTGAGATGTTACACCATTCATCCAAATTCTATGGTGATACCAAGCAGCATAATTAAAAAAAATAAACAAAATAATCACTATTTAAGTTTTTAAAATAATAGGGTAAAAAATAAAATTAATTAATTAACTAATAAAACATTGCACTGTGAACAAAATTACATATATAAGCTGCTTGGTATTACAGCAGAATTTGGATGAATGGTGAAACATTCCCGAAATAAAAAATACTTGAATCCCGTTAACTTGACTGAGCTTTCATACAGCATACTTTCCCACCTGGATGACTGAGAATCTTCACCAAATTAAGAAACTGAATTCATTTGGCATTCATTTAAAGTTGTATTTATTTACTTTTTTATAATTGCATTGTATTTCACTTTATTTTCATTTACTTTCCTCATTGTTCTATTTTATTATCATTCTATAAGCATTTCTTTCAAGCATTTATGTTCATGAGTTTTACTCATATTTCATATTGCCCTTGCAATAAAGTTGTTATTGAAACTGCAATCATGTGTGTGGTATATGGTTTGGTGGCACTTTATTGTAAAGTGCAGTGTGGTGATGTGCACTTCCCATCACATCACTGCACTGCCCTATAAGATAAGATAAGCCTTTATTAGTCCCACAACGGGGAAATTCCAGGATTGCAACAGCACAGGGATAGCAACACTCAGAGCAACAATCAGAAGGCAAGAAAAAAAAGCAAGCAAGCAAGAGCAGCTAATATACATATGTACATATTACTATAAATATACATATATATACACACACACACACAGTGCAGAGCATTGTAGCTGGATGGGATAAATATATGAGTATATAAGCACACATTGCGGAGCATTGTAGCTAGATGGAATAAATATGTAGATATATAAACACCTACAGTACGGAGCATTGCAGCTAGGTGGAATAAATATGTAAATATATAAACACACACAGTGCGGAGCAATGTAGCTAGATGGAATAATATGTAGATATATAAACACACAGTGCGGAGCATTGTAACTAGATGGAATGAATATATTATTCACTGTGTTTGTCTGGTATCAGGATCAGTTTAACGTCCGAAGCCGTACAGGGTTCTTCCCTGCCTCTTCAGGGCGTACACCACGTCCATGGCGGTGACAGTCTTCCTCTTGGCGTGCTCGGTGTAGGTGACGGCTTCCCGGATCACGTTCTCCAGGAACACCTTCAGCACACTGCGGGTCTCCTCATAGATCAGGCCGGAGATACGCTTCACACTGCCGCGGCGAGCCAGACGGCGGATAGCCGGCTTGGTGATTCCCTGGATGTTATCACGGAGGACTTTACGGTGACGCTTAGCGCCTCCTTTACCGAGTCCTTTGCCGCCCTTTCCTCTTCCACTCATTTTCTGTACTTCGGTTTTGAAGAGCGAAGCTGAAAAACTATAGAAGAGATGGGCGCCATCTTACGGCCTCTTTTGCCGGATGCCCATGCTATGTGCCATGCCATGTACTGGTGCTCTGTACATAGTTCAATAAAGCTGAGTTTGCCAAGTACATCTTGCCTCATCCTTCACCCAGGTATTTCCATACATAACATTTGGTGACTGAGGATTATTAACATATGGATTCGTGCATTACACCACTCCATCCCTTCCTCAAGCTCCCGGGTAAACCATTGGTTTCACTGCCGCATTGGTTGGAGGCATGTCAAATGTATATTACGGCGCTGGATCTCGGAAAGCTCGATAAGGTGAGGGAGTGGGCGCTTCTCATTCACAACCTGGATATTGAAGGCCGGAGGGTCCTACAGATGCTCGGCAGACTTGTATGAGGAAGTTGTTGCTGCTAGCTAAACGCCTCCCCACCCTAGACAGCGTGATTGTTTGGAGAATTTGTTTTCGTTGGAGACGCCAGCGTGTAGATAAGCCTATCCGGCAGTATGTCATTGACTTGAAGCAGCTAGCCACTGAGTGTCATTTTGGACCGCTTGAAAATGAGATGGTACGTGACCAACTAGCAGAGCACACGTGCAACGCTGAGCTGTGTGCTAGACTATTAGTGGTGCCTAACAACTTCACGTTAGTTGAAGCAGTTGAACTAGCTATCTAGTTTGAAGCCGTTGATAACATAGCTGTGGAGCTAAATTGGCGCCAACCACAGAAGATTATTGGGAAATCAGTGCTGCTAGCCAAAGGTCTGCCACCAGGAAACTCCAATTGTCGGGGTTGTGGGTTCATGACGCACCGCTATAAAGCGAAGAAATCCCTGGCAAGAGGAAAACATTGTAGTAGATGTGGGCGCTTGAATGACTATGGCAGGGTGTGCCATTTGTCTTACCTGGAGAACCCAAGGGAGAAATCACCCCAGTTCTTGCCCAGTGTCAGTACCCATGCCAAGGGGTGACATCATGCTAGCCCCAGATGCCTCCAGTACTTAGCCACAGTTGGGTGGAGGGGGGGGGGGTGCAACTATGATGGTGTACACTACAATGTTTATAGAAGAGGACGGGGCCAGACCGACGAGCATGGAGTTACCGCATGCCCAGCAGCAACACATTGGACCAAGTAAAATTCCACTTCGGGCTCAGGGTGATGAACGTTCATGGTGAAGATGAGCCAAACAACAGCCAGGAAAACATCAAGCACGTCTGCGGATAGTGGTGAAGTTGGGAGCGGCGTGCTTCCGGTTGTCCGACGGCTTCATGAGGCGTGCCAACCACTTGCGACATGTCCAGGAGGATGCTCCAGGTGGCAAGGCTGGACGGGAGTCGATGATGGTGGTGTGGGATCTGGGCTCCGTCGTCCAGAAGATTAGCCATTGCTCCCGGGGCCTGCTGCCCCCTGGGGCACACCTGCTGAGGGGCTGCCCTGGGACCCACCCATGCGGTTCCATTTTTCCCACCCAAGTGACTGTGCAGTAGCACTGTATTTATAGTTCTATGTGTTTTGCATGTTATGTTATGGGGGTTATATGTATATATGTATATTTGTATTTTATTTTAGGAGCACGGCTGTGATTTTTAGTTTAATAAATGACATTTTTTGTTATTTGGAGGCAGAATAATCCACCATGCTGTGCAGGTTGTGTGGCAGTCCACCCACCTATTTCAGGTTGTTTTGTGTGAATGTGTTAGGCCATTTAAGCACATTAGTTTACATTATTTTAGACAGTGATTCAAGGTTCCAATTTGGGGTGGGTTTGATTGTGTGTGTATTTTTGGACTTTCTGGGGGGGGGGTATATGGTTTGGTTTCACTTTATTGTGAAGTGCAGTGTGATGACGTGCACTTCCCATCATGTCACGCAAGGTGAGTAGATTAATTGTTGGCAGTGAACCATTGATTGATTTAAGTTCATTTTCTACTGAATCCAGAAGCTGCTAAAGATTTTCTCCACGACAAAAAAAGTTGTCATCTGCAAATAAACTGAACAAACAAGGATATCACTGTTGTCTCCTGTATGCAGACAATGAGCTAGCTAATTAGCTAGCTAGCTAGCCATCAATGCTAACTTTGTACTTTGCTTGTATTTTGTGCTTGCTGTAATATTTATTTTAATTACTTACTTACTTACTTAATTACTTATTTAGTAGTAGTAGATTAGTTTATTTAATTACTTAATTACTTAATTACTTAATTATTTATCCTTTTTTTTTTCCTTTGAAAGACAAAAGTAAAATAGAAAGATGTCTTTACCTTCTTTACATGTTTCAACTGCACTGCAGCCTTCATCAGAAGAGTCAGCTGATTGCTGCCAGGTGACATTTATCAGCTGATTTTCGTAGGCGGGGCCAGCTCAGCAGATCTGTCAGATCCGCCGAGCCGGCCCCGCCTCCCGCCGTCAGATGGTCTCTGGAGAATGTGGTCCCAGGTGTGAGAAAGCATAAAGGCTCCCTCATCTCGGTTCATGGTGTCTTTTCCCCGCTTTCTGATCTCTATTGCCTCCTTGATCCAACGTTTGTGTCTGTTGCTCTCCGATCCAATAATTTTTGTGTTGTCCCAGTCCATGATGTGATTATTTCTTTTGCAGTGGTCCGATATAGCTGATTTTAATGTTTCTTGTTCTGCTTTTTCTTTTTGTGATCTTGTGAGTCGTCCTTGCGTTTCCTTCTCACATTCCTTTTGGTGTTCTTTTTTTCTTGTGGTGAATAATCTTCCGGTTTCTCCAATGTAGGTTTTGTTACATGATCTGCATGATATTTCATATAATACATTGCATTTATTGTCTTGTTCTATTCTGTCCTTGGGGTGTACTAATAACTGTCTTAATTTTTTGTGTGGTTTGACTGCTGTGTTTATTTTGTATTTTTTCATGATCCTTTGAATTGGTTCCGTGATCCCTCGTATGTATGGTATAGTTATGGTTTCCTTGTTTTTGATTTCAGCTTTTGTTCTGTGTCTTGTGTCCTGTTTATTTTCTTTGTTTTTGACTTGCTGTTTCCCTTTGTTTATGGCCCATACTGGATATTGGCAGCGTATAAGTGCATGTTTTATGTGGTTTTCCTCTTCCTGTCTGTCTTCTTGTTCCGTGATGATGGTGGCTCGTTCATATAATGTCCTGACGACTGATAGCTTGTGTGCTGTGGGGTGTTCCGATGTCCAAAGTAGGTATTGATCTGTGTGGGTTGGTTTCCTGTAGACTGTGATTTTTATGCTGCCATCCTCGTTGTGGTGGATTTTCATGTCCAGAAAGGCTATGGTGCCATTTTCCTCCTCTTCGTGTGTGAATTTTATGTTCCCCGTACTGTCTGTACTGTTCAGATGGTCAGTGAGTTCTTGTGTATGTCCTTTCCTTATTTTTTCCAGAATGTCATCTACGTATCTCTTCCAAAGGGTGGGTTTGCATATTGTGGGTGCTGTGTTGATGGCTTTATTTTCCAGATCCTCCATAAAAAAACTGCTCATGATGGCTGATAGTGGGTCTCCCATTGTAAATCCTTCTTTTTGTTTGTAGATTTTTCCTCTGAATTGAAAATAAGTGGATTTTGCAACAAACTGTAGTAATTTGGATATGTCATGGACTGTGAGGTTGGTGCGTCTTTTTAGGGTACTGTCCTTGTTGAGGCGTTCTTGCACTATATGTAGTGTGACGTCAATAGGAGTCTTTGTGAATAAAGAGATGACGTCATGTGAGATGAGGATCTCGTCTGATTCTATTTTTATGTCTTTGAGTTCTTGTGCCAGCTCTTTTGAATTTTTACAGTGAAAGTCTGATAGTCCAAGGAGGGGTTTGATGATTTCAGCTAGGGCTTTTGATAAGTTGTATGTGACTGATCCAATGCTGTCTATTATTGGCCGCAGTGGGATATCCTTTTTATGTATTTTCGGTGTTCCATAAATCCGAGGGGTGATGCTGGCTGTGGGGATCAGGTGATCATATGCGTCCTTTGTGATTTTATTGCTTTCTAATAGAGGTTTTAGAAGGGCTTTGAGCATTTTTTTCTTTTCTTCTGTCGGGTTTGTTTTAATGATTTCGTATGTGTTACTGTCTGCCAACATGGTTTCCATCTGTTTTTCGTATGTTTTTGTGTCCAAAATTACTGTTGTTCTGCCTTTATCTGCTGGGAGGATTGTGATCGTTTTATCTGTCTTGAGTGAGTTTAATGCTTTTTCTTCTTTTCTTGTAACGTTGCTTTGTGGTAATTTGGCCGTTTTGAGGATTCCTGCGACTGCGTTCCGGAGTGCTGCTTTTTCTCCTTGGTCCTGGATTTTTTCACATGCCAGTTCTGTTGCGAGGATGTATTCTTCATGGGGGATTCTGGCTGGTGTGATGGCAAAGTTCAGTCCTCTGTTCAGCACTGTTTTCTCCGTGTCCGTGAGTGTGCGTTGTGATAGGTTTTTGACCCACTTATCGTTCTTTTCCGTGTGTGTTTGTCTTCGTCCGTTCTTTCTTTCTGTGAGTTTTTTTAATTTTTTCAATTGGCGGTTTTTCGTTGTGATGAACTCTTGTTCGTGTGCGTGTTTCAGTTGTGCTTTTATCTGCTCCTGCGTTTTCTGGTCCGTCGGGTAGCGTTGCTTAAACATGTCCGTTTCCTCTTTTGATTTGGTTGTTTATTTTGTCTACTTTATTTGCCGTTATTCTTATACGTTCTTTTATAAGGTCTTCCCGTGCTTTGTTGATGATTTTTTCTGCGTTCTTGGTCGGGATTGGATTTCTTATATTGAGGCTTTGGGGTGTGACCTCCTCATCTCTGCAACGGAGGTTGAATCGTAGGTGGTTTCTGAAGCGTGCCCGTGTTTTCTCCAATTTCTGCAGCCGGCGGAAGTCTTTAATGCAAACTTGTCCATAACTTCCACGTAATAAGTAATAAGTAGGCCCCGCCTACGAAAATCAGCTGATAAATGTCACCTGGCAGCAATCAGCTGACTCTTCTGATGAAGGCTGCAGTGCAGTTGAAACATGTAAAGAAGGTAAAGACATCTTTCTATTTTACTTTTGTCTTTCAAAGGAAAAAAAAAAAAGGATAAATAATTGAAAGAAGACAAAATGAACCTGTTTGACGTATTACTCAATTATTTACTTACTTAATTACTTTCTTACATAATTAATTACTTAAATTACTTACTCAATATCTTAATTACTTTCTTAATTACTTAATTACTCAACTACTTAATTACTTACTTAATTGCTTCCTCACTTAATTACTTAATTAATTACTCAATAACTTAATTACTGAATTAATTGCTCAATTACATAATTACCTAATTACTCAGTTACTTACTTAATTACTTATGTACGTACTTACTTAATTACTTATTTACTTAATTAATTATTTAGTTACTTAATTACGTACTTAATTACTCAATTACTCAATTACATAATTAATTACCCAAACACCCAATTAAATAATTACTTAATTACTTAATTGACTAGTTACTTAATTACTTATTTCATTAAGCAATTACTTGATTGCTGAATAAATTACTCAATTACTTAATTACTTGCTTACTTAATTAGTTAATTAATTGCTCAAATACTCAATTAATTACTAAATTACTTAATTAATTACTTAATTAATTACTCAATTACCCAATTACTTAATTACTTAATAATTTATCTATTCATTGAATTGACTAATTAATTAACTTATTAATTAATAAATTGATTAATTAATTTGGATTTGTAGTAAGTATTTGCCTCTGCAGCAAAACGTCAGCATGTCAGCAATATAACAGCCCATCTTGCTATAATAAACTGACCCACCTTGAGGTGGTACTCAGTTGTACTGGAAAATGACATAAACCACCTGCTCCAGATCTTCAGAGAGGATACCAAGGTGTTCCCAGACCAACTGGGAGATGTTGTCTCTCCAGTGAGTTCTGGGTCTGCCCTGGGGTCTAAGAACTACTACCAAGCAACACTGTGTTTCAGTGCAAGGAGTCAGACTGTGGAACACTTTTGGACCTGAATTAAAATCATGTACAACGCTTGGACAATTTAAACAAAAACTAAAGGAATAAATACTCCAAACATACACACGTGGACAAAATTGTTGGTACCCCTCTGTTAATGAAAGAAAAACCCACAATGGTCACAGCACAGTGACTACTTGTCACCCTTTAAATAGGCCGATTGATGACAAGTTTGTAGACACCTGTGATGTTAATTAGAGGACAC
The DNA here is from genome assembly GCA_020510985.1 of Pholidichthys leucotaenia. Taxonomy (NCBI): domain Eukaryota; kingdom Metazoa; phylum Chordata; class Actinopteri; order Cichliformes; family Pholidichthyidae; genus Pholidichthys; species Pholidichthys leucotaenia. The sequence goes on from CM035837.1 coordinate 493,050,253, forward strand.
ATCTTGGTTGAACATGTCCCTATGATCATGTTCATGTCCCTATGGCCTATTTTCAATCTTTTCTAGGAGTACCATCATTTTTGTCCAGGTCTGTTTCTGTTGAACCACAATTCAAAAGCATTGTCTGATTTTCATTGGTTAATTTTCATAGAATTTTTATTTATTACCACTTTTGTCAGATTCAAGTTATTTCTGTGATCATGATTGTGATCATGATGATCTGTGATCTGTGATTGTGGGTTTTTCTTCAATTAACAGAGGGGTACCAACAATTTTGTCCATGGCTGTATACACAAAACGACATGTAAAATCACACAAGGATTATCATATCCAGTCTGTGTTGTGCTGTTGCTTATTTTTTGTCACATTTTGTCTTGGCTTTGTTCTGATTTGTAATCACTCTTATTTTATTTTATTTTTGAATTCTTAGCTGGAACATGGGTGGGCAATATAAGCTGCGGCTTCAGCCATCATCCGTTTTGGATAAGTTATGTTGAATTGTATAATCCGAGGAGTTGCTGTTTAATTTGACCTTATTGGATTTTTTCCCCCTTTGTTCTATTATTCTGTTCCTTTCTTTTAATCTAATTATCCAAAATAAAGATTCATTCATTTCTCAAATATGTTTTAAAGTTTCTTTAATTATCCACCACCCATTTCTGTCTTTCATCTAGGCAAGGGGAAAACGATCCACCCAAACCGGACCTTGCCTCACTATTTAGAGGTGCAGGCTGAAGATCTGCTGAACCAGGACCAGTACGAGGGGCCGACCAGTTGCTTCTCAGTGAGGCAGCGTGGCTGGCATGTTACCCATTCCATTTTTTTTTTTTTTTTACAGTTTGAATTTTGCACATTCTAAATCTGTAATATGCTGCTGATTGGAATAGACAATTTAGTGATTTATGTGTTTGCATCATGATTTTCTATTTTGTCTGTTCAGACACCGATGGGAAAAGAGTAAACAGTACGAACCATTTATCAGTGACTTTGAAAATAATGGCTCATTTTTAAGAAAAGTAACCAAAACAATCATTTGCTGAAGACTGTAAAACAAAATAGAGACATGAATGAATGAATCTTTATTTCGGATAGTACAGGTTAAAAGAAACTGAATAATATAACAAAGGGGGAAAGAAAATCCAACAAGGTCAAATTAGTCAGTAACTCCTCTGATTATACAATTCAACATAAGTTATCCGAAATGGGTGATGGCTGAAGCCGCAGCTTATATTGCCCACCCATATTCCATCCAAGAATTCAAAAGAAAAAAAAAAGACAAGAGCGATTACAATTCAAAAATGAAGCTAAGACAAAATGTGACAGAAAAAAACTAAGCTACAACACAACACAGGCTGGATATGACAATCCTTATGTGATTTTACATGTCATCTTGTATATATGTTTGGAGTATTTCTTCCTTTAGTTTTTGTTTAAATTGTCCAAGCATTGTACATGATTTTAATTCAGGTCCAAAATCGTTCCATAATCTGACTCCTTGCACTGAAATACAGTGTTGCTTGGTGGTAGTTCTCACTGAAGGTTTTTGAAATATACATGTTCCTCTAAAATGATATTGTTTCTCCCTTATTTGGAACAACTTTTGGATATTTGCGGGCAGTGATAGATTCTTCACTTTAAACATTATTATTGCAGTTTTAAAGTCAACCAGATCTTTCAACTTGAGAGCTTTTAATTTAAGAAAAAGTGTGTTTGTTGGTTCCCTGTAAGCTGCTTTGTTTATTATTCTAATAGCTCTCTTCTGAAGCATAAAGAGTGGATATATGTTTGTTTTATATGTATTTCCCCATACTTCATTACAATATGTCATGTATGGGAGTATTAATGAATGATACAAGGTATATAGTGTGGGTTGATTCAGCAAATATTTCACTCTGTGTAGTATTGCAATTGATTTGGATATTTTACCTTTAATATAATTAATATGTGACTTCCAACACAGTTTATTATCAATTATTACTCCAAGAAATTTAGTTTCAGATACCCTTTCAATCTCTACACCATTTACACTGAGTTTAGATGCTGAGTTGTTGTGATGGTTGTTAAAGACTATAAATTTTGTCTTGCTTAAATTGAGCGTTAATATGTTTGAATCAAACCACAGTTTAAGCTTTCCTAATTCCTTTCCGAGTGTATCCAGAAGTTGTTCCAAATTGCTTCCACTGCATAATAGATTAGTGTCATCGGCAAACAATATTAAGTCAATTTTTTCTGAAACTTTACTATTAACTTAACTTTTCATTTATATACATATTGAATAAAAATGGCCCCAAAACTGAACCCTGTGGGACTCCACAAGTAACCTTCAGTAACTGTGAGTTTTTGTTACCATCACATACATACTGATATCTATTCTTTGCATCTGCAAAAGTACAAAGGTTTATTGTCAAAATTCCAAGGGCAATACTACATGAATACATGTATAGTTCACTGTTGATGCAGATAATATACGTATATTTATACAGTATCTACAGGTAGTCAGCAATACTCAATACGATATATTTCCAGTTAATCCACGTATTTCTCCATGTAACCTTGGGACTGCTTTATTTTAATTACTTCTAATCCTAGATCCAGCTTAAAATGCATCATAATTGCTAAATATATCTTATGCCTAACTCAGTACTGTTTACCTGTTGAAATATATATTTAACAGCTCATATGCTACTATATGGCACCTGATCCATGTTTTGTCATGACACCACTGGCTGGAACAGGTAAATTCCATGACGTCTCAACAGTCTCTCCATGATTTTGACACAGATCAGATCAATTTATTTCACAGGAAGCTAAACATTTCTGCAGACATTATAGCCACTTCGCGTTCGTGAATTTGGGGTCACATCACTGTGATGAACATTAACATCGACCGTTTGAAGTGATATTTTTGCCAGAAGAGAGCCATCTGAAACACACACACACAGAATACAGATTTTAGGACCTAATATCGATAACTTGCCGACATTACAATGTTGTACGGTGGACTTAAAAGCAAAGTAGCATTAACAATCATTAGCTTACCGTCATACATAATGTAGTTCGCATCCTCATGGCTTCTAAATGCTCCAGTACCTTTCCAGAGTGTGTCATATTGCGGGTTTGTCTTCTGTTCTCCGTTTTTGCCTTTATTCTGGCAAAAACAGCCAGAGAACGCAGACGCCTCGTATCCTGCCAACTTGTGTTTTGCGTAACGTTACGCTTGATTTACGCCAGTTACGTTTGTTTTACGTAGCAGGAGGGAGACGGTTGCGCCGCCTCCCTTTTAACTATTTCCCACCCACTTCAAATGACACCTAGTGCAGTAGAAAAACATGCGAGCCGAACTGTATCGTGCGAAAGGAGGCCAAACGAGGCCAAACTGTTCCAAATGGAAAAGCTCCTTTAGATAGCCCAAACTGTGCCAAACTGATTTAGCACAGTTTGGCACAGTTTGGCAAAACGTCTAGAACTTTTGAATGCTTCAACATAGAAGCTTCATCTTGGGCTCTAATGAAAGGTGACACTCAGGGCTATCTTGTTAGCTATCCAGAAACACTGTCAGTAGTAATGACGCAGAGAAAATGAAGTTTCAATTCTAAACACGCTTTACTGAACAAAAATGCCAATATACAAAACATACTATTTACAAACATCAAATTCAGTTCAATTCAATTCAATTCAACTTTATTTATATACCACCATTTCACAACAACAGTCATCTCATAGCACTATCAACTGTAGGGGGAACCCCCACAGTTGCAGAAAGACCCCAGCAATCAGGCGATCCCCTGTGAGCAAGCACTTGGCGACGGGATATTTTACAAGTTGACAGCAATACCCTCTCAATCAAATATAATTTTCTAATCCTACTCATCATCATACTGATTCCTAGAAAATGTGTCAAGATTTTGCTGAGGCGGTCATGCATATCCATGCCTCTCTTCTGCTCAATGGCCTCTTCTGCTGCTGGGCTGCTGAGGTGAAGGGCCCAGCTGATCAGGAGAAACTTTGTCCTGGTCATTACACTCTTGGGGAAAGGAAGGCTGTACAGGTGTCTCCCTCGCCAGTAATCACTGAAGGATTTGCACGTGACTATACCCATGTAAATAATCAGGCCAAAAAATGAGAGCAGGTCGGAGCGTGTGAGGTCAATCCAGGGACTGGTGGGTGTGTTGTAGTGTGCAGAGCCATGTAGGTTGGTGTTCTCAACAATGTGGTCTAGCACAGATGGAGTGAAAAATAACTCAAACAACTGAACGGGGGTGTATGAAGCTGTTGTAATTAGCTGAGGTCCAGGTGGATTTTTGGGATGAAAAAATGGGCTGTGGTGGAACAATGTCAGGGGTGTCGGAATCATGCCACCTCTCCTCAGCTGATGAAGGGCCGACCGATGTCCCAGGCTGAGGGCTGCCATCACCACTCTCGTCTCCTCTTCCTCTCCTGCTACCTCCTCTTCCTCCCCCCTTCCTCTCCTTCCTCTTCCTCTCCCCAGTAGTGTCCCTCTTTTTGGGGTAGGGGTTTCCTCTTCTGACGAGCTCGCCTGCAGCTCCCTTCTTCTGCGCTTGCTGGCAGAGTGCTCGTCTGGCACTCCTTGCACTTTGCACTCTGTCTCTTTGCTCTTTGCTGCTTTGTATTGTGTGATCTGTATTAGTCTGCTAATTGTGCTTAGAGGGTTTTTTTCTATGTAATCACAATTTAGATTATCTATGTAATCTTTATTTTGATTAACTATGTTTTTTCTCTCTGCCCATTGTGTCATTCCTTCCCCCATTCCCCCCTCTTTACCCTCCACTGATGACAGGTGCCTTCAGGCTGCTGCGGCCCTGGGATGCGCTTCTGTGCGCCCAAGGTCAAGTCAAATTCCTCGTATGTTTATTTTGTAAACATGCTTGGCAATAAAGTGATTCTGATTCTGATTCTGATTCTGATTCTGGCACCCACTCCTCACCAGAGTCTTCATCTGAAGTTTGTCTATTATGTGAAAATAAAGTCATTTACAAAGTTCAATTTTTATTTTTCACTATGTCTCCCAGCTGGTCTGGGAACGCCTTGGTATTCTCTCTGGAGAGCTGGAGCAGGTGGCTGGGGAGAGGGAAGTCTGGGCTTCTCTGCTTGAACTGCTGCCTCCGTGACTCGGACAGCCGGAAAAGCGGTAGAAGATGGATGGATGGATGGATGGATGGATGGATAACAAACAACCCCCCCACACACACACACACACACAAAAACATGCCACGTAAAAAATGTGTGGCCTTTTTTACAAGAAAAAATAGCCTACAGTGCAAAAAAAATTATACTAAAACATTATTACATTTCTAGAGGGTAACAAACAACCCACTGGGAGGAGACCCCGGGGCAGACCCAAGACTCGGTGGAGAGACTATGTCTCCCAGCTGTTCTGGGAACGCCTTGGTATCCTCTCTGGAGAGCTGGAGCAGGTGGCTGGGGAGAGGGAAGTCTGGGCTTCTCTGCTTGAACTGCTGCCTCTGCGACTCGGACCACCAGAAAAGCGGTAGAAGATGGATGGATGGATGGATGGAAGGATGGATTGATAACAAACAACCCCCCCTCCACACACACACACAAAAACATGCCACGTAAAAAATGTGTGGCGTTTTTTACAAGAAAAAATAGCCTACAGTGCAATAAAAATGATGCTGTAGGAGCATGCTCAAATAACGAGGCTGAGTTTCAGTCATAAACCAGCTTTATTTGACAGAACACAAGCTCCTAGCATTCTCAAAGCAGGAAAGAGAAAGAATCATACTTCAACCCCCTTTTATACATTTCCAGCATCAGAATTCAAGTCACATGGTGTCTTCAGTCAACATACAGTTACAAAGCATCCCTTTGAAGCTTCACCATTGTCTCTCATTTCTTGATGAACCGGAATACCCTCCGGGGCGTCTTCTGTGGGACAAAGAGACAAATCTCACACTTCCTTGTTACCTCCTGTAGATTTGAGTCCTCAGTCCTTGCAGACGTGACACTCCACAATACACATTCAGTTCTGTCTCTGTGGCAGCGTGAGCCCACAATGTGTGTCGGCCACACTACCCCCCCCCAAACGTCGAGTAAGGCAAAATCTGCATGGCATAACAAAAAGAGAAACACAAAGCACTCCATACATCGCTAATCAATCCACCAACTGCCTAGGTTTTAATCTTCTGCCGAATCTGCTGCAACTTGGCTTGGCTGCCTCTGCAACATCTCTCTGCACCTGTGGATTAAAGCTGTTAGCACCTCTCTGTGAAGACTTTGGAGAATGTCTTCTTGGCGGCCTGCCCCGGCGGGGGGGCCTCGCGAGCTGCACCTCCTCGTCAGCCAGAACAAAAGCGGGTTTGAGCCTGTTAATGCAAATCAGCTCCCTTCTGCCCCCTAAATCTAGCAGAAAATGCTTCTGCCCGGTCTCCAGCACTCGAAACGGTCCGTCGTAAAACGGCCGCAAACTTGGACGCTGGGCGTCATGTTTAACAAAAACAAACTCTGCATTTTTTAAAGCCTTGGGCACAAAAACGTGTGGGAAACTGTGATGGACCGGGCCAGGAAGCGTGTTTGTTCCTGAGCCGCTCTGCCACGGCTGAGCGGGGGGGCCATTAGGTGCGGGATTATCAGGAAGAAATTCCCCGGGCAAACGGAGCGGCTGAGCGAAAACTAATTCAGCCGGGGAAGCATGCAAATCTTCCTTAGGTGCAGAACGCAACCCTAATAACACCCATGGAAGTTTGTCTACCCAATTTGTATCCGTTAGCGACGCTCTGAGGGCTGCTTTCAATGACCTGTGAAAGCGTTCGCATAAACCATTGGCCTGGGGGTTATACGCGGTGGTGCGATGAATCTTCACCCCCAAGCTGCGGGCCATCGATGACCATAGCTCGGAAATAAATTGGGGACCCCTGTCGGACGTTATGTCCGACGGTACACCAAAACGCGCAACCCATGCTGTTAAAAATGCTCGCGCAACTTCTTCCGCTGTGGTTGATGTCAGAGGAATCGCCTCTGGCCAGCGCGTGGTGCGGTCTACCATTGTCAAAAGATGTGTGTGCCCGTGTGATAACGGAAGCGGGCCGACCAGGTCAACATGCACGTGATCAAAACGCTTAGCGGGGATGTGGAAAGGTTCTAACGGGGCCTTAGTGTGTCTGTGTATTTTAGCTCGCTGACACGCTACGCAGGCTGCTGCCCATTCCTTGACCTGTTTGCGCAACCCGGGCCAAACAAATTTCTCCCCCACCAATTTGATCGATGCGCGCACCCCCGGGTGCGCGAGAGAATGGACCAAGTCAAAGACACGGCGACGCCACGCGGTTGGCACCACAGGGCGGGGCCGTCCCGTGGAGACATCGCAGATTAGCGGGGGCATACCGTTTTGTTGCACCCTGTGCTCCAGCCTTAACCCTGTTGGTCCAGACTGGAGCGCGCGCACGTCCGCGTCGTTAACCTGCTCCGCAGCCATGGCTGCATAATCTAACCCAACACAGACCGGGGCTGCGCGCGCTCCCGCGTCGCTGCCCGGGCCCGCGGCCATGGCTACAGAGTCTGCCCCTATAGGGCTTGGCAGTGCTATTGCACGCGAGAGGCAGTCTGCTACAACATTGTGTTTACCCGCGACATGCTGAATATCAGTAGTAAACTCCGATATTGCGGCTAGTTGCCTTTGTTGCCGGCCTGACCAGGGTTCTGAAATTTTGGCCATCGCAAACGTTAGCGGTTTATGATCCACAAAAGCGGTGAAACGTCGCCCCTCTAACCAGAACTGAAAATGACGGATGGCCAAGTGTAGGGCCAAAAGCTCCCTGTCAAATGCGTTGTATTTCCGTTCACTATCGCGCAAGGTCCTGCTGAAAAACGCGAGGGGTTGCCAGGTACCTGCCACAAACTGTTCAACTACCGCCCCCACCGCTACATCGGAAGCGTCAGTGGTGAGCGCCATGCGGGCCGTTGGAACTGGGTGCGCTAACAAAACTGCATTTGCCAGGGCTGATTTGACCTGGGCAAAAGCGCGCTCCCGCTCCGGAGACCATTCGACTTTATTTGCGGGCTTTTGTTTTTTTAACGCGGTGTACAATGGCTGCATGAGTCGTGCTGCGCTTGGGAGGAAACGGTTGTAAAAATTAACCATCCCTAGAAACTCCTGAAGCGCCTTAACCGTTTGAGGTTGCGGAAAATCTGTTATGGCACGCACTTTATTTGGAAGGGGAACTGCTCCCTCTGCCGAAACGCGATGTCCCAAAAAATCAATCTGCGCCACCCCAAACTGGCATTTCGCTGGGTTCACTATTAACCCGTGCTCTGCCAACCTCTGGAAAACTGCTGTGAGGTGTTTTTCATGTTCGCCTTCGGACGTGCTGGCTACCAAAATATCGTCCAAATAAACAAACACGAAAGGCAGGTCGCGTAAAACTGCATCCATCATGCGTTGGAAAGTCTGCGCAGCCCCCTTGAGGCCAAAAGGCATGCGCAAGAACTCAAAAAGGCCGAAAGGAGTTATGACCGCTGTTTTGGGTACATCCTGCGCGCGCACTGGAACCTGGTGATAGCCGCGCACCAAGTCTATTTTAGAAAAAATGCGCGCCCCCGCCAAATGAACAGAAAAATCCTGAATGTGCGGAATCGGGTAGCGGTCATGAGCTGAAACGTTGTTCAACCTGCGGAAATCGCCGCAAGGCCGCCACGAGCCGTCAGCCTTTGGGACCATGTGTAACGGCGAAGCCCAAGCGCTCTTGGAGCGTCTAACGATGCCTAGTTTTTCCAGATTAGTGAACTCCTCGCGCGCGATGGCCAGTTTAGCTGGGTCCAAACGCCGAGCCTTTGCAAAAACGGGAGGGCCTGTGGTTGTTATGAAATGTTCTACCCCATGTTTGGCCACCGTTGCTGAAAAAGTGGGGACTGTGAGTGCTGGAAACTGAGCAAGCAGAGTGTGAAACTTACCACCCGCGGCTGAGACGCTGGCATGTGCAGTTGGCGGGGCCACCCGAGCTGTGCAGGGAATAGAATGAAAAGACAGTGCATTAATCAGACGTCTATTAGCAAGATCAACCAATAAACCATGTGAGCACAAAAAATCAGCCCCTAACATGTTGAAACTGACTGCTGCTACAATAAATGTCCACTCAAATGAACGGCCTTGTAAGGACAGAAGCATGGTCCTCTCACCAAACGTTTTAATTGTGGAGCCGTTCGCTGCTGACACTGACACCCAGGGGGCTTTAGAAGGCGACAGCCGTTCCGCGTAGGTGGGCGTGACGAAGCTCAGCTGCGAGCCCGTGTCCACGAGGAACTGTTTCCCCGAGCGTGCATCCGTCAGGTAAAGCAGCCTGTTCTCATTGCCGAGAGTCGCGGCTGCTACCGGCCCTCGGTCCTGGCGTTTAAAATTGCACGGTGGGACGCACCTGTGGGCTCTCTCTGCAAAACGGCGGTGGTAGAAGCACGAGCCGTTCTCCGCTCCGCGTCGTCTGGCTCCGGTCGCCGCCGTTGTTGGTGCGTCTGGTGCCGCTGGACCCAAGCTGTGTCCGGACGCCGTTCCCGAACTAGCCGCCGCGGCCGAAACCGCGTTCTGCTTGTGGGCGTCGACCAACTTCTGCGCCTCCTTGCTCAACCCATGGTAGTCTCGCTTGGCCAATCGGGGTGACTCTGCCAGGGCCACTCTCACTGCTGGTGGCAGGGTTCGAAGGAATAGGTGGGCGAAAATGAATTTGCCATCCTCGGAGGCTTTGAGCTGCAGCATCTTCACCATCAGGTCCGCAGGTCTATCGTTTTCTGCCTCCGTCAGCGCCAGGAGCCCCTCTGCTCTTTGTTGGACTGAGGGGGTGAAATGGCTGATCAGCGCGTCTTTCAATGCGCTGTACTTGTCGCTGTCTGGTGGATGATTAACCAAATCCTCCACTCTCTGGACCGTGTCGCTGTCCAGTTTCGCTACCACGTGGTAGAATCTTGTGTCGTCGTTGGAGATTCTCCGGAGGTTGAACTGCGCCTCGATTGCGCTAAACCATGAGCGCGGGCTGTGCTGCCAGAAATCGGGCAGCCGGAGCGTGGAGGCGGCCATCAGGCTGGCTTCCACCGAGCCCGGTTCGGAAGAATTCTCATTGCTCATTCTCCGTCGTAGGTCACCAGTGTAGGAGCATGCTCAAATAACGAGGCTGAGTTTCAGTCATAAACCAGCTTTATTTGACAGAACACAAGCTCCTAGCATTCTCAAAGCAGGAAAGAGAAAGAATCATACTTCAACCCCCTTTTATACATTTCCAGCATCAGAATTCAAGTCACATGGTGTCTTCAGTCAACATACAGTTACAAAGCATCCCTTTGAAGCTTCACCATTGTCTCTCATTTCTTGATGAACCGGAATACCCTCCGGGGCGTCTTCTGTGGGACAAAGAGACAAATCTCACACTTCCTTGTTACCTCCTGTAGATTTGAGTCCTCAGTCCTTGCAGACGTGACACTCCACAATACACATTCAGTTCTGTCTCTGTGGCAGCGTGAGCCCACAATGTGTGTCGGCCACAATGCTAAAATATCTATCTGCACCTGTGCAGTGTACTGTGAGGTACACTGTACCTCAAGGCCCTGGATGTTGTTGGGCTGTCATGGTTGACATGCCTCTGCAACATTGCGTGGAGGTCGGGGGCAATGCCTTTGGCATGGCAAACCGGGGTGGTGGTTCCTCTCTTTAAAAAAGGGGACCGGAGGGTGTGCTCCAACTTTAGAGGGATCACACTCCTCAGCCTCCCTGGGAATGTCTATGCCAAGGTACTGGAGAGGAGAGTCTGGCCGTTGGTCGAACCTCGGATTCAGGAGGAGCAATGTGGTTTTCGTCCTGGCCGTGGCACATCGGACCAGCTCTTTACCCTCTTGAGAATTCTCGAGGATTCGTGGGAGTTTGCCCAACCAGTTTACATGTGTTTTGTGGACTTGGAGAAGGCATTTGACCGCGTCCCTCGTGGATTTTTGTGGGGGGTGCTTCGGGAGTATGGGGTATCGGGCTTGTTGTTACGAGCTATTCGGTCTCTGTACGACCGTTGTGAGAGTTTGGTTCGTATTGCCAACACTCGGTCGCAGTCATTCCCAGTGAGAGTTGGACTCCGCCAGGGCTGCCCTTTGTCACCGATCCTGTTCATAATTTTTATGGACAGGATTTCTAGGCATAGCCAGGGAATGGAGGGTGTCATGCTTGGTGACCACAGGATCTCATCTCTGTTGTTTGCAGATGATGTTGTCCTGTTGGCTTCATCCAGCAATGACCTACAGCTCTTGCTGGGACGGGTTGCTGCTGAGTGTGAAGCGGCTGGGATGAGAATCAGCACCTCCAAGTCCGAGTCCATGGTCCTCAGCCGGAAAAAGGTGGATTGTCCTCTCCGGGTTGGGGACAGGCTCCTGCCCCAAGTGGAGGAGTTTAAGTATCTTGGGGTCTTGTTCACGAGTGAGGGGAAAATGGAGCGAGAGATCGACAGACGGATTGGAGCAGCATCTGCAGTGATGCGGACGTTGTACCGGTCTGTTGTGGTGAAGAGGGAGCTTAGTTCTAAGGCAAAGCTGTCGATTTACCAGTCAATCTACGTTCCTACTCTCACCTATGGTCACGAGCTTTGGGTAATGACCGAAAGAACGAGATCGCGGATACAAGCGGCTGAAATGAGCTTTCTCCGTAGGATTGCTGGACTCACCCTCAGAGATAGGGTGAGTAGCTCAGTCAGCCGGGAGAGGCTCAGAGTAGAACCACTGCTCCTCCACATTGAAAGGAGTCAGTTGAGGTGGTATGGGCATCTGATTAGGATGCCTCCTGGACGCCTCCCACTTGAGGCTTCAGGCACGTCCCACTGGGAGGAGACCCCGGGGCAGACCCAGGACTCGGTGGAGAGACTATGTCTCCCAGCTGGTCTGGGAACGCCTTGGTATCCCCTCTGAAGAGCTGGAGCAGGTGGCTGGGGAGAGGGAAGTCTGGGCTTCTCTGCTTGAACTGCTGCCTCCGTGACCCGGACCTCCGGAAAAGCGGTAGAAGATGGATGGATGGATATCTATCTGCAATGCAGAGGATAACACCCCCCCCCCCCCCGCCCCGCCCTGCTACAGAGGAACACTGCACAGCAAAAAACTTGTGGCCATGACGCACTGTTGGAATTACCGATCGGTCAAAAGTGATTTTTATTACTATTTTCATCGATAAAGAATAATTTAGCTTATAACACTTACCTGTCCACAGCAGCAGTAAGTTCCTCATTGTCAGACGAACATGAAGCTGGTCCGGTTGTAACGGACTCGTGCTTCTGGTCACCCGACCCGGTCAAAACATCTCCGCTTCCACGCTTGCAGTTTTGGCGAACCATTTTTCAAAACAAATAATCCAAAAAAGACTGGCTGATGCTACCGTTCCGCACAGATTTCAATGTCAGTCACCCAGCAGCTTAGGCAAAAGAGATTTTACGCAGGGAGACGCACGTCAGCTGTCAAACTTCTCTGCTTCAATTGGCTCGTATTCGCAACCGTTGGTAGGCAGGTCCTTCTTGCTAGGTTTTCAGTCATTGGTTCTTCAAGGTTTCAGAAACCCAATTCAAGGCTCTTATTAGAGGTCAATCAAATCTAAACCAATCATACACACCTTTGGCTTTCTGTTCACGGCTGTGTGAAAAGAAAGCTGAACAATGCAGCTTCTTTTTTTTCCGTGCGCACTCAGACGCACAGGGCGCACTGTGCGTCTGAGTGCACACTGAGACACACAGTGCGTTCTCGGATGCACGAGGGCGCACTGGGACGCAGAGACGTGCCCGCCCGCGGTACACCGGAGTGCAAGAGGTTAACCATGTTTGGTCAAATTTGACCACAATGAACTTTTCAGTCTATGAACTTTTCAGCCCCCCATTCGTAGATAGTGTGTTGGTGGGCTTCTCCTAGGTTAGATGTACCATCGCTCATTATTGCCTTTCATGCTTTTTTCAAGTACATATTTTTTATTCAGACTGGTGGATTTTTTTCCACACAGACTGTGAGACTCTCTTTGATGTGCTAGAATTTTTACAAAACCAAACCCTATATGGCAGAGTTGCTCATTCTGACCTGAGGAACCCACCCTGAAGTCATCAAGTGCCTCTGATTCTCTCTATAGATATATATATGTAGCGCTTAAGCTACGGTCACAAAGATTCTTATGAATGATGGGTTCCTGAGAATCTCTCAGTTCCTACAAATTCTGCAGTTCACAGACATTCATGGAGGGGGGCATAGTTTCTTACAGCTGCCGTTAATTCACAAGAGCAACTTGAGGCATTCTTGAGAAATGACTAAACACGAACACACACTGTATAAATAAGCACTCCTCACTGTCTGACATTATGTCAAACTAAAGATTTCTTGTTTTAGGTCAGTCACGATTACTAAAATTATTTCTATTTGCTAGATAATTTTTACAATTGATATATTTTTTTAGAAAATTTATTATAACTTTCTTCAAAATCAGAAGTTTCCTTCCATTTCCTCAGTATTTGCCTTTAAACTGTGGTCAAATATCAAACTTGAATCAAACATTTTGTGAATCCTTCCACAAGCTTCTCATGGTAGCTTGCTGGAATTTTGGTCCATTCCTCCTGACAGAACTGGTGGAACTGAGTCAGGCTTGTAGGCCACCTTGCTCTCACACGTCTTTTCAGCTCTGACCACAAATTTTCTATGGGACTGAGATCTGGGCTTTGTGATGGCCACTCCAAAACATTGACTTTGTTGTCCTTAAGCCACCTTGTAACTAATTTGGTAGTATGTTTAGGATCATTGTCCATCTGGAAGAACCATTTGTGTCCAAACTTTAACTTCTTGGCTGATGTCTTGAGATGCTGCTTTAATATTTCCACATAGTGATCTTTCCTCATGATTCCATCTATTGTGTGAAGTGCACCAGTCCCTCCTGCAGCAAAACACCTCCACAACATGATGCTGCCACCCCGTACTTCACAGTTGGGATGGTGTTCTCAGGTTTGTAAGCATCCCCCTTTTTCCTCCAGATGTAACAATGGTCATTATGGCCAAACAGTTCAATTTTAGTTTCATCAAACCACAGGACATGTCTCCAGAAATTAAGGTCTTTGTCCCTGTGTTCATTTGCAAACTGTAATCTGGCTGTTTTATGTTGTTGGACTAATGGCTTCTTCTTCACTGAGTGATGTCAGATTACAGGAACATAAAAGTATCTGGATTATTGGTTTAAGGAGCACAGCCTGATGATTTCACACCCCGGATAAAAACAAATGTCAGCCACATTGTTATCTCCTGCCTGCTCATGTGATCCACACCTGGTATCAATTGTGTTCATTTGTTTCTGGTTCTATTTAAGGACGGTCATTTCTCTCCCTTACTGTTGGAGCCTTAAAGAACCCTGTCCTCATTCTGATGTTCTTCGTGCAGTCTGTCCTTGTTGTTTCATTCGTAAGATTACTTTGTGCACAGTGTGGATTTTTGTGTTTGTGCACTCTTTGAACCTTTTGTGTTTTGTTAATAATCACAAACTACAGTTCAGCATCTGGCTCTCTCCTCTCTGCCTCGAGGAGCAATTCATGATGGTAGACTCCAGCAAGTAGAGACCCAGCTGCTGTAGTTTGTGGTTATCTTTTTGTTTCACTTACCTGTTTTTGGAGCTCATCATGCCCCCAGCAGGCCGACCTCCAGCAATCAAAGGGAGATTGGCAGCAGGGTCCCTGAGTGTGGAGGAGCAGTGGGCCGCTGATTTCATCCAGAGCTTTGTGGATGAAGCTATCACCTCCCACAGCCCTAAGAAGATCTGGGAGAGTGTGGATTCGGCGACCGGTATTGTCGAGGTGCACCCTGGGTTGTGGAGGTATCCTCAGTTCGTGGAGTTGCTGGCCCTGGTCTCCGTCCTGCAACAGTCTTTTCCTGGCGTGGGGACTGCCTCCAGTGAGCCCAAAGCCAATGTGGAAGCATACACCGCAGCAGATGACCTGCTCCACCTCCAGTTCGTCCATTCCTGCTCCCGCTCCACCGGCTCCTAGATGCCACCATCCAGCTCCCGCAGCAGTCCCTTTATCCAGTTTTTCTTCTCCGGCTGTCCTGTCAGCCTCCTCCTCCGCTGCTGCTGCCTCTCCCTCCTCCTCGGCAATTCCTCCCACTGCGGAGGGTCCGGCTGTTTCCTCTCTGGCTCCACCCATTGCTGTGGCTGCAGGGGCAGCTCCTCAACGTTCCCCTGGGAGGCCCTCTTCTTCTGAAGTCATGGAGAGGATTGATCCAATACCTGCTGCAGCAGAGAACATCGTGCCCCAGGAACTCAGGCAAGTGTCTTATCATTCTCCAACATTATATGATGATATGCCTTGCCTGATTCCCAGTAGTGAGGCTCAGTTTTTACAGTCCCCTGAGTCTTCACCACCTGCTGCAGCCCACAGCACCTCACCTGCTCTCTCCATGTCTTCTCCTGTTTTCCCCAAGTGTCCGCCGGTCCCAGGGTTGAGCCGCTGGGCGACGGAGGAGCCTGCAGTCCTGGAGGACCTGGTATCAGCCCCGCAGCCATGGTCTGGATGGAGGGAGAGTGCTGCCAGCGATCCGGAGCCTGCGCTGATGACTGAGCGTTCCCGGGATTCAGCTGAGCAGAATCCAGTGCCAGCAGGAAGCCAACCTCCTGTGTCTATGTCGGGCGGGCCACCAGTGTGAGCCACTTCACTGGGGGGTCTCGGGACTGTATCCACCACCATGCCTGCTGCAGGGGTCACCACAGCAGAGGTGAAGCAGGACCTCCATAGGATCGGGCCCAAGACATCGTCGCATGGATCGATGGAGTCCTGGACGGTGGTGGAGTTTGACCTCAGGCAAGTGCTCCTCTTTGTTTTCACTGTCTCCGTTTTGGAGAGATCTTGTCTGGCTCTAGGTGGAGAGAGCCAAGTGCAGCCACAAGCTGCACCTGAGCTCACCTCGCTGGGCTCCACTGCCGCTGGTGATGCTGACCCTGTGTCTCTGTCACTCTTATCTGAGCCTTTCCCCAGGGTCACCGAGATTCATCCAACTTTGCCTGAGGTCTCTGTGGGTTTGGGCTCACCACCTGAGGTCTTTGTGGGTCCAGCTCCTCCTGCCAAGGTCGTTGCGGGTGCTCTGTCCAAGCCCGGGACCTCCGTGGGTGCTGCTCACCCTCCGGTTGAGGTTGTCGCAGTTGCTACATCCCAGCCCAGGGCCTCTGATGGTGCTGCTTCCCCATTAGCTGAGGTTATGGCGGGTTGTCCTTTCCATCCCAGGACCTTTGTGGGTGCTGCTTCCCCTCCAGCTGAGGTCTTTGAAGGTGCTCCATCCCAGCCCGGGACCTCCGTGGGTGCAGCTTCAGAATCAGAATCAGAATCAGAATCAGATTTATTGCCATTGTTCATGTAGTACACAAACTAGGAATTTGTCTCGATGCAATGCTGCAACATTAAAGACATGATAAGATAAAGAGATAAACTAAAAAAACTAAAAAACTAAAAACATGCAATAAGTGTAGAAGAATAATAATAATAATAATAATAATAATAATAATAATAATAATGAGTAATACTAGTCAAAGCAGTTTTAAATAAATTAGCAAGTAGCAGAAAATGTGGAGTACCACATAGTGCAGTCGATAATGCAACAGAAAAACAGTGATGAATGACATGAGTCTGGTTGAGCTGCTGTACATAGTGCACGAGAGTCAATAAGTCACTTAATGTTCAGCAGTCTGATGGCAAAGGGGAAAAAGCTGTTCATGTGCCGGGAGGATTTAGTCTGAATGGACTGAAGTCTTCTACCTGAGGGGAGGGGGGCAAACAGTACGTGACCAGGGTGTGAAGGATCGGCTATGATCCGGCCTGCACGCCTCCGGGTCCTGGAAATGTACAGGTCCTGGAGAGATGGGAGCTTGCAGCTGATCACCTTCTCAGTAGTGCGCACGACGCGCTGCAGCCTTAGTCTGTCCCTGGCAGTGGCTCCTGCGTACCACACGGTTATGGAGGAGGTGAGGATGGACTCGATGATGGCCATGTAGAACTGCACTAACATCTTGGTGGGTAGCTTGAGCTTCCTCAGCTGCCGCAGAAAGAACATCCTCTGCTGGGCCTTTTTGATGAGGGAGCTGATGGTTGGCTCCCATTTGAGGCCCCGGGTGATGGTGGTGCCCAAGAAGCGGAAGGAATCTGCAATGGTGATGGGAGAGCCTGTGATGGTGAGGGGGGGCAGGGGGGTTGTGACTTTCCTGAAGTCCACAATCATCTCCACTGTCTTCAGAGCGTTCAGCTGCAGGTTGTTGTGGCTGCACCAGGACACCAGCTGGGCCACCTCTTTCCTGTAGATGGACTCGTCGCCGTTGGAGATGAGCCCGATGAGGGTGGTGTCGTCCGCAAACTTGATCAGCTTAGCAGACTGGTGGGAGGAGGTGCAGGAGTTGGTATAAAGGGAGAAGAGTAGGGGGGAAAGTACACAGCCCTGGGGTGAGCCGATGCTGATGCTAACAGAGTCTGAGACAGACTTTCCCAGCCGCACATGCTGCCTCCGGTCCGTCAGGAAGTCGGTGATCCACCTGCAGAGGGAGTCAGGCACGCCGAGCAGGGACAGCTTGTCCTGGAGCAGAGCAGGGCGGATGGTGTTGAATGCAGAGCTGAAGTCCACAAACAGGATCCTGGCGTAGGTTCCCGGGGAGTCCAGGTGCTGCAGGATGGAGTGGAGGGCCAGGTTGACTGCGTCGTCCACAGACCTGTTGGCACGGTAGGCAAACTGCAGCGGGTCCAGGAGGGGAGTGGTGATGGACTTGAGGTGGGACAGGACCAGGCGCTCAACCTCAAGTTGAACCTCAAGCTTCCCCTCCGGTTGAGGTCCTCGAGCCTCCATGGGTGCAGCTCCTCTTCAGTCTGGGCCTCCGTGAGTGTGGTGTCCTAGTCAGGGACCATCATGGGTGCTGCGCCCCAGCCTGAAACCAATGTGGGTGCTGCACTCAAGTGTGGGTCCATCATAGGCATTACGCTCCAGCCCGGGGGCCACCATGGGTACAGCTCTGGCCCAGTCTCGGTCCACCATGGGTGCAGCCTCGTTCCAGCCCGGAGCAACCATGGGTGCTACTTTGCTACAGCTTGGAGCCACCACAAGTGCTGTGATGTCCCAATCCGGGACCACCAAGGGTGCCGTAGAGCAGTCCGAAAGTGTCGGGGTCCCCTCTCCTCTGCCTGATGCCGTCATGGTCCCCTGTCCTCCACCAGACGTCATCATGGTCCCCTCTTCTCTGCCCGAGGCCATCATGGTTCCTTCCCCTTTGCCCAAGGCTGTCGTGGTTCCCTTTCCTCTGCCTGAGGCCGTCGTGGTTTCCCCTATTCTTCCATACTCCTCATTGCTGGTTGTCCCTGTTGGGAAGCAACCCCCCGGACAACATTTTCTGTTTAGGTGGTTAAAGAACTCTGGCGGACCACCTGATAGACTGTGCTGTTGGGTTGGGTGGCCCACATTCTCCTGCAGGCCGCCCGACTGTTACCATCACGCCATCTGTCTGGTCTGGAACTTTAGCCAGCAGCCTGAACTGTCCAGCCCTTCAGTCTAGGGGTCTAGTGCCTTGGATCTGCGTAGGTGTGAGTCCTGAGTGTGGTTTGTGTTTTTGTTTCCTCCTAGCCTGTTCCCCCCACCACCCACCTGGGGTGATTTATTGTTATAGTCCTTTTTTTTGGGGGGGGGCTTCTTCTTTTGATGTTACCCTGGGTGTCTTTTATCCACCCCTTGGGAGGGGGGCTCTGTTATAATCTGAGCACGGGGAATTCTGCACTTCTCAGTCTCATGGTCTTTTTCTATATGTTGTGGGGATCCACCTCAGTATATTTACAGTCAGACTTAAAAGACAAAAAGGAATTGTCATGGGGGGTTTGTGTGTGGATGTGGGGGTGGTGTGTTGATGTGAACAGTGACAAAGAGAATGGGAATTGCAAAGGCTTTGATGTTAAGGCAGCACACAGAGAAGGCTGACCGAGTGGTATGATTTAAGAGCAGAGGTGTCTGAGAGCTGTTACTCTTTTGTTGCTTGTGTTTCTAGAGAAATGTGAGAGAGAGTTGAATAAAGTCTGATGTGATCTGGACCTCTCTGTCTGATTATTTCTCTCTCCTCAATGTGTATATTTGTTTTATTTTTTGTTCCTTGGTTCCAGTCATTTTATCTGTGGTTGGTTTCTGCATATCTTGTTTTATTTCTTATTCTCCTCATCCCCTTGTTTATGTCATCACAGTTTGCTACTCATTTATTAGGTATTTGTTTGTATTTATTCCTCAGTCATTATTTCTCGGCATTTAGTTCTTTATTATTGTACTGTTGTGTTTTCTCTCTCTCTCTCTCTCTCCCTCCCTCTAAGCAGCTCTTCCTCGTGACATCTGGGGAGGTGGACCTCACTGGACTATCTGCTTTTTACAAGTCCGTCTTGCATGCATGGCGAGTCTTCACCATAGCCCGCTTCCATGACGAGACACCGGGCATGTGGCTGTTCGAGGAACCACTGTTTTTCAATCGATTCATCGATGCTGAGGTGCTGCAGTCGGTCAGTCTGCAGACTTGTTTGTGGGAGGCACGCTGTACCAAGCTTGGTCATCTTATGAAGATGTCGACCACATCGATGGATACGCTGAGGCAGAGTGTCAACATTACATCTGTCAGACTGCTGCAAAGGGTGGTGGGGGACGTGTGCACTGCCCTGCCACAACCGCTTCGAGGGTTTGTGACAAACCGCACTCTTTCCAATCAATGGGATGATGACACTGTGTCCACCTTTCCTGCCATTTCCATAAATCTAGCTGTGGGGGAGTGGCAGGGAGGAGAGGATCACCTGCTGACCTTCAGAAATCCTCGCCTGGGAAAGTTCTAGTTTGTCGGGACAAGGACGGTGTATCACATCTGTGTGAAGGTTCTGAATCTGCGCTCTCTGATGGATGTCCCAGAGTCGAGGTGGGCGGGTTTTTTTGGGGCAGAGGTCTCCCCGAAAGGCAGCTGGCGGTGCATGTACAAGCTACCTATTGAGAAACGGACAGCGGATCTCCAGTGGAGGATTGTGCATGGGGCAATAGCTACGAATAAATACAGAGCAAGCCTCGATCCGACTGTGGGGGGGGGGGGATGTTTGTTTTGTTCCCAAGTTGAGACACTGGAGCATTTGTTTGTTCAATGTTTTCGTTTATCTGCACTTTTTGATATTTTGCGCGAGTGGTTTCAGGCTTTGGGTGAACGTTTCTCTTTTGGTCTGTTCATTTACGGTCCAAAGTATAAAGTGGCAAGGAAGTCTGCCCACACTTTGATGAACTTCCTATCTGGTACTGCTAAACTTGCCATCTGGCTGACAAGGAAAAATCGGGCTAGCAACGCTGGCAATGTGGATCCTGTGTCTGCTTTCAAGGTCTTGTTGAAAGTCAGACTCCAGGTGGAGTTCTCTTACTATCAAATGTTGGGCAATTTGGAGGCATTCATCAATAGATGGACTGTAGGGAACGTTTTGTGTTCTGTGGGTCAGGGGGATGAGTTATGTTTGCACTTTTGAGATGTGACACACTTGGGGCCGTGATATTGGTGTTTTTGCATTTTTGAATTGTACAATAAAGCCTTTTTTTAAAAGTCAAAAGTCCTCTCTCTCTCTCTCTCTCTCTCTTTCTCTCTCTCTCTGAGTGGGTGTGGTCGTGAGTGCGAGCTGAGAGCGTGTGACAGCGTGAGTGAATTATTTCAAACTTTTCTCTTTTTGTGTTTAAGGTGTTTTTTTGTTAAATAATCTTAATTTTTGTTGTTTTCTGTAGCTGGGGTGGGGTAGGCGTTTTGGGAGGGGGGTTTCTGCTGCCAGCTCTGCTGGTCAGCATGGTTTTGGAGCGAGGCTCCGGGTTTGAGAAGCTGACACGCCGGCATGCTGTCAAACTGGCTCCGGCTGTCAGCTGCTCAGTGGAGGAGTGTAGTCTGGCTGTGGGGGAGCTGGTCGGTTATGAAAGCGTTAGATCAGCTTCGAGAATGAATAGTGCCGTGGTGATTTTCCTTGATAGTGTTGAAAAAGTTAACCAGGTAGTGGAGAGCGGGGTTGTGATTAAAGACACACTGGTTCCTGTTCTGTCTCTGGTGAATCCTGCGAAGAGAATTACGATCTCAAATGTCCCACCATTTTTAAAGAATGAGCTGTTGGAGAAGGAGCTGTCGAGACACGGGCAGCTTTTGTCCCCCATTAAGCACATCCCTCTCGGTTGTAAGTCCCCGCGTTTAAAGCATGTCATGTCTTTTAGGCGACAGGTGCTCATGATTTTAAAGAATAGCGAGGAAAGCCTCAACCTCGTATTTAAATACCGGATTGACGGCTTTGATTACACCATCCACGTCACCTCTGACAATATGAAGTGTTTCGGCTGCGGAATGGAGGGACACTTGATTCGATCATGCCCTCAGGGAGTGGGGGGTGATCACTCGGGGGAGGCCGCTAGTGCGGCCTTGGGACCGTCTGGTGACGGAGCGGCTTTGCCGCTCTCCGAGGCTGACGGCGCAGTAGCGCCGTCAGGCGCCGAGGCCGAGGCCGCGGGGCCGTCAAGCGGCGGCGCTTCGGCCGAGGCTGCGAGGCCGTCTGGCGGCGGGGCGGCTTTGCCGCCCTCCACAGCCGGCCTGTCGATCATAAATGAAACAGCAGCTAAAGTTAAAGCACATTGCAGGGCTGCTGCACAGACCAACATTGTGGACAAGGGTGAGATTACCGAGAGGGATCACGCTGAGGATCAGACAGATGAGCCAAATGAGGCCCAGGTAGATGGTGGGACTAGAAAAATGAATATAAAACCACAGCACAGGGTGAGCAAGAAGCAGGAAGAGACAGCTACCAGGGTGGCTGAGTCAGTGTTGGAGGATGAGGATGACATCAAAATAGATGAAGAGTTATGTAAAATCTCCATCAAGCGGAAGAATTTGGAAACCAAACAGCAGAGGAGCAAAGTAAAAAGGGTTGTCAAAGACAGTTCTGAGGTTTCTCTATCTCAGCCAGATTCTTATGCTGGGTCTGAGATAGAGAGTGATGGTGAAAGCAGTGATGATGTGGCCAGTTACCCCTTCACAAAAATACAGAAGTTTTTGCAGGACACTAAGAGATCCAGAATGGTTAAAGTTGAAAGCTTCTTCCCCGATCTAAAACGTTTTGTTGACTCTGCTCGGGCCTACATGAAAAATAGGGGAGAGCTTGAGCAGGAAAGTTTTACTGATCAGGAGATCTACAGACTAAAAAAGCTTGTGCTAAAAGTTAAGAACCAAGTTGCCCAGGATGATTAGTCTTTTATCGCTCATTCTTTCCTTTCTGTTTTTGTATTGGCTTTGCCCTCTTATATACATGTGTAGTTTTAATTTTGGCACACTCAACATCAATGGAGCAAGAGAAATGTCCAAGCGAGCGTGTTTTTTTACTCTTGCAGAATGCAAGAAAATTAATGTTCTGTTTGTTCAGGAAACTCATAGTTCTGAGGACAATGCTGCTGACTGGAGGAGGGAATTTCGAGGTGAAATTATTCTTAGTCATAAAAGCAGCAACAGTGGTGGAGTGGGTATTTTATTTTCTCGAGATTTTATTCCACTTTCTTATGACATTGATGAGATAATTGCAGGCCACATTTTAAAAGTTCGAGCTGTTTTTGAGAATGTGAAAGTTGTCTTTATAAATGTGTATGCTCCAACCGTAGGCACAGAAAGATTGGCCTTTTTAAATATTTTAGATTACACGATCAAAAGTTGCAGTAATGATGACTTTTTATTTGTGGGAGGTGATTTTAATTGCACAGAAAATCCTCTTATGGATAGGAATCACGCAGAGCCACATGCTGCATCCAAGAAAAGTTTAAAAGGTCTCATAGAAGCTCATGATCTGTGTGATGTGTGGAGGAATTTTCATGGCAAGGCTAGACAGTACACATGGAGACATAGAAAGGACAATATTCTGTCCTTAGCTAGACTGGATAGGGTTTACAGTTTTAAGCACCATTTTAGCATTTTTAAAAGTGCTTTTATAGTCCCTGTTGGCTTTACAGATCACTCTCTGGTTCAGTGTTGTGTTTTTATCAAGAATATAAAGTGCAGTAGTGCATACTGGCATTTTAACACATCACTTTTATCGGATAACAGTTTTAAAACTGCTTTTATGTTTTTTTGGAGTAATTTTAAATTAACAAAATCAAGTTTTAGTTCTTTGCAGCAGTGGTGGGATGTAGGGAAGAGCCAAATAAAGAATTTGTGCCTACAGTATACTCGCAATGTCTCTGGAGACTTGGCCAGGTCTGTCAGGGACCTGGAGAGAGAAGTAGTGGAGCTGCAGTCTTTGGCAGGCTCCACAGGAGAAAGAGGGCATTTTGAGGCCCTCAATGGCAAAAAGTCTGTTTTAACTGACCTACTGGGTGTGGCCGCCAGGGGCGCTGTAGTACGCAGTAGGTTCCAGAACATCGCACTAATGGACGCTCCATCTCATTTTTTCTTTGGTTTGGAGAGGAAGAATGGTCAGAGGAGGATGATCCACTCTCTCAGCTCCGAGGGCGGGCGGCTAATCCATGAGTCTGCGGAGATCCGTCGCTTTGCAGCTGCTTTCTACAAAGATCTTTTTAAGAAAGAATTTGTTGAGAATCCACATGTGCTGAGTCATTTTTTGACGGATTTGCTAAAAGTGATGGCTAGCATGAATGCGGAGCTGGAGAGCGGGATCACTCTGCAAGAATTAGCAGTGGCTGTCCAGTCTCTTCAGTGTGGAAAAGCCCCAGGGATAGATGGTCTACCATCGGAGTTCTACAAGGCGTTCTGGTCTGAGATCTGTGAGGACTTGCTGGAAGTACTGTCTGACAGTCTGCGGAAGGGTCACCTGCCCCTAAGTTGTAGGAGAGCAGTCCTCACCCTCCTTCCCAAGAAAGGCGACTTGAAAGACATTAAAAACTGGCGTCCGGTGGCCCTCCTCTGTACTGACTATAAAATTCTCTCCAAAGTGTTGGCTACCAGGCTGAGGAAGGTGATGGAGCAGGTCATACATGTAGACCAGACCTACTGTGTACCTGGTAGGTTGGTTACAGACAACATTTTTTTAATTCATGATGTTTTGGACCTCTCCAGCTCATTGGTCAAGGAACTTGGTCTTATTTCAATAGACCAAGAAAAGGCGTTTGACCGAGTTGAACATCCATACCTGTGGCAGACACTAGAGGCCTTTGGTTTCAGCTCAGGGTTCATCGCCAAGATCCAGGCTTTGTATAGAGACATTGAGAGTATTCTTAAGATTAATGGTGGTTTGAGTGCTCCTTTCAAAGTTGAGAGGGGTGTCCGACAGGGCTGCCCCCTCTCAGGTATGCTGTACTCTCTTGCCATCGAGCCCCTCCTTTGTAAACTAAGGCAAGGCCTCACTGGTTTTAAAATCCCCAACTCTGACTCTGTTTTTAAAGTGTCTGCCTATGCTGATGATGTTGTTGTTTTTACAAGAAATCAAAATGATGTAGACTACCTTTTAAGAACTGTTCATCTTTTTGGTGAATGCTCCTCAGCGAGAGTGAATTGGGGTAAGAGTGAAGCTGTTGTGGTGGGGGGGGGAGACCACAAAAAATTGCCCTACCTGGTGGCCTTTCGTGGACGCAAGGTGGTTTTAAATATCTTGGTGTGTTTTTAGGAAATCAGACTTTTACTGAGAAAAATTGGGAGTGTTTTTTAGAAAAAACTGAAGGAAGACTAAAAAAATGGAAATGGATTCTGCCAAACTTGTCCTTCAGAGGTCGTGTTTTAATTATCAACAACTTGATTGCTTCAATGCTGTGGCATCGACTGTCTTGTCTGGACCCTCCACCCAATTTGCTGGCCAGAGTGCAATCTATAGTCGTGGACTTTTTCTGGGACCGTCTTCACTGGGTTCCACAGAGCATTCTGTTTTTACTGAGGGAAGAAGGTGGTCAAGGTCTCATCCATCTGGCCAGCAGGGGGGCTGTCTTTCGCCTGCAGTTCATTCAGCGGCTGCTGAGTGGCCCCCTTGACCTTGTGTGGAGACCTATTGCCAGGGCTGTCCTGGCTCGCTGTGGAGGGCTTGGACTAGAGGAGTCGCTGCTTTTAATGGATTTAAGGGGCCAAAAACTCCCAGAACTTCCCCAGTTTTACCAAAGTGCTTTTAAAATCTGGGGACTTTTTAAAAAGAACTCTCCCCAGGCTTCCTTGTCGCCTTTCTGGCTTTTAAAGGAACCACTTGTGTTCGGGACCCGTTTTGATGTGGGCAATGTTTTAGGACCTTCTGTTTTAAAAAAGTTCATTTCTGCAAAGGTTACAATGCTGGGACATTTGGTGAATTTATGTGGTCCTAACTTGGACAATGCTGTTGCCCTGTGCTCGGCTCTTGGCGTTTCTTCAGTCAGAGTTATAATGAACTTGTTGAAAGATTGGAGAGACTGCTTGTCCGCAGAAGAACACTCTGCTATTGTTTTACACTGCGAAAACTCTGTACAAACTGCTGATGAACCTTTTCCTTTTAGTGTTTTATCTCCTGATTTTAAAGATGGCACTGGTGTGTTTTTAAACTCTGAGCACATTAACATTTGTGACTCTCCTGGTAAAAAAATGTATGGACTTTTGGTGAAAATTCTAAATGTGAATAAGTTAAAAGGTCGAGCTGATACACCATGGAGGAAACACTTGGGTCTGGGTCCAGAGGTGAGGCCTGCCTGGAGAGCACTCTATAAACCACCATTAACTAAGAAGGTTGGAGACCTACAATGGCGAGTTTTACATGGTGCTGTGGCTGTAAATGCTTTTATCTCTCTTTTAAACCCAAATGTTGTTGAGGTTTGTCCATTTTGTCCTCAGAAAGAAACTGTGTTCCATTGTTTTCTGGACTGTAACAGACTGCAATTGTTGTTTGTTTTTTTTGGGAAGCTGTTTTATCTGTTTGGAGAAGTCTTTTCCCTGCAGATTTTTATCTTGGGCTTTCCATATAGACAGAGGACTAAGAAAAAAAGTGAACTTTTAAATTTCATCCTGGGTCAGGCTAAAATGGCTATTTATGTTAGTAGGAAAAGAAAAATTGAACAAATGCTGGATTGTAATGTAAAAGACATGCTGGTTGACATGATCAAGGCTCAAATAGTGATTGATTACAATTACTATCATCTGATGCAAAATGTTGAAACTTTTGAGGCTATGTGGTGCTTTAAGCACATCCTGTGTTGTGTTAAGGAGGGGAAATTACCTATGGCATGGTCCTGATGTAAGAAGCAAGTTTTTTTTTAGTTTTCCTGGTTTGGTTACTTATGTCTTTGATTTCTTGTTAGTGAGACATTTTGCTTTTCCATTGCTTCTTTTAGTTGTTTTAGTTGTTGTGTTTTTCTGTTGAACTTGTGACAATAAAGGTGTGTTGAAAAATCAATAAAATCTCTCTCTCTCTCTCTCTCTCTCTCTCTCTCTCTCTCTCTCTCTCTCTCTCTCTCTCTCTCTCTCTCTCTCTCTCTCTTTCTCTCTCTCCCGGGTGACCGCTGTCAGTGGCACTTCTGGGTTTTTGCTCTGTTGTGGGTGGTGTCTTCTTCTTCTTCTTTTAGATTTGATTGGTGTTTGGCAACCAGCTTTCAGGTGCATTACCGCCACGTACTTCACTCTATATCATCACTCTATCTGGTCAAGAGCTCTCCTCTTTACTCCCTATTTGCCTTGTCAGCTGTCAGTCCCATCTTCTTCCCTCTCATTTCACTCAGCTGACCCTAGTTGGTAAGGACGGTCATTTCTCTCCCTTATTGCTGGAGTCATACTGCGTCAGAACCCTGTCCTGTTCTGACATTCTTTGTGCATCCGGTCTTCTCCTTGTCGTTTCATTCGTAAGTTTACTTTGTGCACAGTGTGGATTTTTTGTGTTTGCGCACTGTTTGAACTTTTGTGTTTTGTTAATAAATATCACAAACCACAGTTTAGCATCTGGGTCTCTCCTCTCTGCCCCGAGGGGCAATTCATGACACTTAAATGTTTCAGATCATCAAACTAATTTAAATATTAGACAAAGATAACACAAGTAAACACAAAATGCAGTTTT
Organism: Pholidichthys leucotaenia; assembly: GCA_020510985.1. NCBI lineage: Eukaryota > Metazoa > Chordata > Actinopteri > Cichliformes > Pholidichthyidae > Pholidichthys > Pholidichthys leucotaenia. The sequence goes on from CM035837.1 coordinate 493,077,240, forward strand.
TAAATGAAGGTGTTTATTATTAAGGGGAAAAAATAAAATCCAAGCCTACATGCCCTGTGTGAAAAAATGATTGCCCCCTAAACCTAATAACTGGTTGGGCCACCCTTAGCAGCAACAACTGCAATCAAGTGTTTGCAATAACTGGCAATGAGTCTTTTACAGCACTGTGGAGGAATTTTGGCCCACTCATCTTTGCAGAATTGTTGTAATTCAGCCACATTGAAGGGTTTTCAAGAATTAACCACCTTTTTAAGGTCATGCCACAACATCTTAATTGGATTCAGGTCAGGATTTTGACTAGGCCTCTCCAAATTCCTTTTTTGTTTTTCTTAAGCCATTCAGAGGTGGACTTACTGGTGTGTTTTGGATCATTGGCCCGCTGCAGAACCCAAGTGCTCTTCAGCTTGAGATCATGAACAGATGGCCAGACATTCTCCTTCAGGATTTTTTGGTAGACAGCAGAATTCATGCTTCCATTTACCACAGCAAATATTCTAGATTCTGAAGCACCAAAACAGCCCCAGACCATCACACTGCCACCACCACATTTTACTGTTGGTATGATGTTCCTTTTCTGAAATGCTGTGTTACTTTTACGCCGGATGTAATGGGACACACACCTTCCAAATAGTTCAGCTTTTGTTTTGTCAGTCCACACAGTATTTTCCCAAAAGTCTTGGGGCTCATCAAGATGTTTTCTGGCAAAATTGAGATGAGCCTTTATTTTATTTTTGCTCAGCACTGGTTTTCATCTTGGAACTCTGCCATGCAAGCTGTTTTTGCCCAGTCTCTTTCTTATGGTGGAGTCATGAACACTGACCTTAACTGAGGCAAGTGAGGCCTCTTTGGATGTTGTTGTGGGGTCTTTTGTGACCTCTTGGATGAGTCACTTTTGGGGTAATTAGTTGGCCGACCACTCCTGGGAAGGTTCACCCCTGTTCCATGTTTTCACCATTTGTGGATAATGGCTTTCACTGTGGTGCGCTGGAGACCCAAAGCTTTAGAAATGGCTTAATAACATTTTCCAGACTGATAGATCTCATTTTTTTTTCTCATTTGTTCCTGAATTTCTATTGATTGCAGTATGATGTCTAGCTTTTGAAGAGCTTTTGGTGTACTTCACTTTGTCAGGCAGGTCCTATTTAAGTGATTTCTTGATTGAGAACAGGTGTGGCAGTAATCAGGCGTGGGTGTGGCAAGAGAAATTGAACTCAACTTTCCAAAGATGTGATAAACCACAGTTAATTTATGATTTAACAGGAGGGGCAATCACTTTTTTACACAGGGCCATGTAGGTTTGGACTTTTTTACCCTTAAAAATGAACACCTTCTTTTAAAAACTGCATTTTGTGTTTACTTGTGTTACCTCTGTCTAATATTTAAATTTGTTTGATTTTCTGAAACATTTAAGTGTGACAAACATACAAAAAAATGAGAAATCAGGACAGGGGCAAACACTTTTTTACACCACCGTAATTATAGCATTGCAGCTACACCATCCATCCATTCATCCATCTTCTTCCGCTTAATCTTTTTTCAGGTTGCTGGGGGGATGGAGCCTATCCCAGCAACTTTGGGCGAGAGGCAGGGTACACCCTGGACAGATCACCAGTCCATCGCAGGGCCAACACAGAGACAGACAACCATTCACTCTCACAGTCATTCCTAAGGACAATTTAGAATCCCCAGTTTGATGCCAGTTAACCTAACTTGCATGTTTTTGGCATGTGGGAGGAAACCGGAGAAATCCTGGAGTAAACCCACACAGACACGGGGAGAACATGCAAACTCCACACAGATCACTTTTGGTCGGGGGCTGGGATCGAACCCAGGATCCCCCGGCCAAGGGTGAGTTGCTGTGCTGCCACAGTGCTAACCACTCCGCCACCGCGCTGCCCGCATTGCAGCTACACATCATAGACATTTGCTTAACACCTCTAGGAATTGTGTCAATTTGAAAAAAGTGTAGTAAATATCTCCTTTAAATTACAACCAACAAATTAGAACCAAATCATTAGAACAGCTGTTTTTTTTTTTTTTTTTCTAAATGTCATTTTGGGTCAGTGTGATGTGTTAGGAATAGAGGAAATATTAAAGGTCTGTTCTGGCATGTCTGTTAAGTGCTGTCTAAAACAACAGGGAATTTCTGAGCTACACAGTAGTACTACATCAGACTTCCTCCATCCATAGAAGCGAAGTCATGTGTATGACTGAAGTCCGGTTGTTTGGGAATGCAGCCCAAAGTGGGTGGTAAACTCGATCTAAAGGCTAGATACTGGCACCAGACCGATAAAGGACAAGTACCTTGAGGGAAAGTTGAAAAGGACTTTGAAGAGAGAGTCCTGAAGACTTATAGTTAACCTCTATCCAGTGCTTTAGGCATTTCATTAATTTTTTACAACCCAGTTGTTCCTTGTTTATTTAAAAGAGCTCCTCCAGCTACCGTTCACCTTGCAGAAAACCAGTAACACAACCTCACTGCAGCAAAGCAGTTTGAGAAAAAAAAACCCAAAAAACCCAAAACATTACACACTTTATCCAAGCCAAGAAATGACCCATTTACAACAGCTATGATGCCCTGAGACTTTATGTAAAAGACAAATGTCATGTGTGGGGCAGGTACGGATGAGTTAGACCCAAATGCAGGCTTTTCCAGTTCAGCAGAGTGTATTTAACAACAAAGGAAAAGCGCAGCACAGTGGCTGGAAAAATACTAAACTAAACTCAGATGGAAATAAACTAACAGCGAGGGACTGAAGATTACAAACCAGGACTTTGGAAACACAGAGGAGGATACCATAACAGGCATAATGTTGCAGCACACAACTGGAGGGGGGCGCTCAACTTATACCTTCATGATTAGTATAAGTTGTGTCACAACAGAACAGCTGTGACACACAAAGGAAAATAATCAGAGTAATGAGGTTACACAACAAAGCGTAAGTTGTGAATTATAATGACTAGCCAGAAAGGAATACCACAAACATAAAACTAAACAAGGACAAGACAGGAAGTATTTAAAAAAAAAAGACCCAAGCTCAAAAATAAAACAAGATAACAAAGCAGACTAAGAAGGTAGACAAGACATGAGGTATGTAAGAACTCAGAAGCTAGATCATACTAAAATATAAACTAATGCCTAAGCAGAATAAACCATAACAATAAACAAACAAACACAAAAGGTGGAGCATGATCCAATAATCATGCTCCCCTGACAGAACTCTCCCTAAGGGGCGGATTCCAGACGCCCTTAACAAAACAAGTTCAACAAAAGATGGGCAGGAGGATGGGGTCAGGTAGGGGGTCTCAAACAAAAGACCTGAGTAAGAAACAGGGAGAACCAGGGGAGAGAAAGTATTTTCCTTTTCCTTTTCTAATTTATTTTAACTTAGCAACAGGGAGGAGAAAAAAGTTTTATTCAAAAACACTCCTTTCTCATCTTATAATATTAACCACAAAAGAGCCCATCCCTCTTTCCCCCTTTTCTTAAAGCTTTACATCACAAAGGTAGAGGGGGTTCTAATGGTAACATGGCGGCTGAACACACACGCAGATTAGCAGGCTCTGCATGTGCTTCTCTAAAATCTGAAGAAGTGAGAGCATGAAAAAAGTCAGCTCTGCTCTGCTCCCCGAGGGAGAGAAGCACACTCTTTTATTGGCCTTCAGTGAAGCTTCTGGAATGTCTGATAAGGCACAGATGTAGAACTCAGGCGCATCATAAGATACAGGCACAGAGCTCAAGGACATCAAGCAGTTTACTCCCTAATATGGTTCTAATAAACAGAATGTGTAAAAACAGTTCATATAGGGATAAAAGAACAACTCATATGTTGTAGCACACACACGATTCATGTATAGAGAGACACACTTATAAAACATATGATCTCTAGATACTCAACGGATATATGCTGCCTATTGATATCAGTCCATACATCTCACTGTTCTGCTAATTGCTCCAGCTGAGCGCTCTGCTTGTCCGTAGGCTGTGGGGGTCGCCCACAAGGCAACAATTACACTGTAAGCTGCAGTATGCCAGCATTGTTATGACCAAGATTCAACACCTGAGTGAGTTATTGTACAGTGGAATGACATGTGGCAGGAAAGATTTCCTGGACCTGACTGTTCGGCAGCGAAGCTGTAGCAGTCTGCTGGAGAAAGTACTCCGCTGTCTGCCCAGTGTGTGGTGGACAGGGTGATCAGGACTGTCCATGATGGATAACAGTTTGTTTAGTTATCCATGAACAAACTGTCATCCAAAATATAAACAAAATAACAAAATAAAAGCTAGAATTAACTTAAATTACCCAACAGTTATCTGCAACGTTCGACACCTTTATAGCAGTGAATATTTATTTAATAAAGCTGGGTTAACAGTATAACGTTTAGACAAGCTTTTTCAGACGTTTTGAAAAATCAGAGAAAGTAGTTCAAACGTTGGTGAAATTACATTCGTGAGCAGTTTTTTTTTTATTTTTTAATCCAGTGCACACCAACTTCCAAGAACTTTTATAAACTTTTGCTAGCATTTGCCAGTGTTCCATTCAGCCAACTTAGGCTAGTGTTAGTGTAGCTGTTGCCAACTTAGGTTAACTTAAGCAAATGAATACTCAGCGCAGGTCAGCTGACATCAGCGTCAGCGACGTTCATATAAAGATCAGCATTTGTGGAGACTTCCTACCATTCTGGACCTGCTTTTTTGGTTTGATTTCCACTACAACATTTGGACCAACTTTAACTGACATTTAGCAAACGTCTGGCTCCGCTAGCAAAAGATGATAATTTTCAGCATGCTGAAAATTTGCCGGCATTTAGAAATAAACGTTGGTGAAAGTTATGCTAAAGTTGTAAAAGTTCCTGAGTGCTGGGCTAAGTTATGCAGAGTTCGCCTAAGTCAGCCTAAGTTAAGGTCCATTGGTAAACATTGACTGAAATGCTGGTGAAAACAGATGCTTTTAGATTTAAACTCACTTCAGACATGCATGGACAAAAGAGAAACAGAGAGAAGGGGAAAAGAAAAAAGAAAATATATTTGTAAGAGGACAATGGAGAGTATGTGTTTGGTGATTACATGGTGTGTATGGCATTTATTTTTATTTTTTAATCTGATATATATATATATATATATATATATATATATATATATATATATATATATATATATATATTTATATGTGTGTGTGTGTGTATGTGTACAGTCATGAAAAAATTAGGACACCACTTTAAATATTCAGTTCTTTATTAAGAAATGTTCACATATCTATCTCTGATCTTGTTTGTGTTTTGATTTGCATTTTTAACATTTATTTTAGCCATTGTAAATGGGAATGAAAGTGAGGGTGTCTCTCTTCATCTCTGCCAGAGCCTATTTCTGCTCTAGCATGCTGTTCTTGTAAGTTACCTCCCTCGTTATCATTTTGTATGTTTAGCACCTTGTTGAACTTTATGTTTGTTGTTTGTTTTTTCAATAAATTGCCTGAACTCACAGTTGGCACTTGGGTCTCAATTCTTTGCCTTGAAGGGCATTCATGACAGAAGGCAACGGCCAGTAGAGACCCAGCTGCTGGGAGTTTAGTGATTTTTCTTTTCTTGCCATTTCATTCACCTCAGCGGCGACAAAGCTCATCTTTTTTTTTTTTCCTCAGAGGGATTACCATGTCCGTCACCCTGGAGACTGCCACCCTAAAACTGAACAAGGTGGAGTGATGGTCAGTGGGAATTTTGGAGGATATACTATCACAGGCTCAAGTCTCCTGTACTCCCGAGACAGCCCGAGAGTGTCTGGAGGGCACAGCGCAGGTACTGGAGGCATGTCCCAGCCTGTGGGATCATTCAGAGCTGAAGAACCTACTGCTCTCCGTAATTCTCCCTCAGTCCACAAGTGATGAGCCGGGAAAGTCAGCTCCGATGCCTGTGTCCGTTCCAATGAAAAGCAAGTGCTCACACAGACGGAAGCCTCCAGTCTCTCACCGATCTCCGGCGGCAGCTCCACCTCCTCCTCCTGAACCTTGGCCTGCTCCATCAGCCGAGGAGTTGGCGGAGTGCAGACGAGTTATACTGACAGAAACTGACCTCTTCCTGGAGGTTAAGCCTCCCGGATTTGGCTCAGGAGCTGGAGGAGAATTCACTGAGGGACCCGGAGTTTGAGCCAAGGAGTGAGCGCCCCTTGACTCCGGAGCTTCTCCCTCTCCACTTTGAACCTATGTCTCTGCCTCCCACTCGTCCTCATCGTTCTGGGAAATCCAGCCTGAGGAATGCCCCTACCTTTCAATCAGCAGCTTCTCCTACGCTGGGACAGAAGCTCCCCTCAGCACTGCGCACCCAGTGTTTTTCTTCTCCAGCTGAATCTTCAGCTTTTCCTCTGTCAGCAGCTACTGTTCTTTGCTTCTCCCCGGTGCCCTCATCCGCTGCCGAGAGGTCGTCTGCCTTTCCCCCAGCTTCACCCGCCTCCGTGACCACTGGGGTTGCTCCTCCATGATCCTCTGAGGAGCCAATATCCACTGTAGCCACGGAGAGGAATGACACTACTCTGGCTGCAGCAGGGAACATCGGAACCTGGGAACACAGGCAAGTGTCATTTCATTCCTCTTCATTTTTTGATGATGTGCCTTGTCTGATTCTCAGTAGTGAGGCTCAGGGTTTGCAGTCCCTTGAGTCCTCATCACCTGTTACAGCTATTAACTTCTCATCTGTCTTCTTCTTGTCTCCACCTGTCCTCCCTGAGGGTCTGCCGATGACAGGGTTGACGATGGAGGAACCTGTGGCCCTGGAGGACCAGATTCCAGCCCCCAGCCGAGGTCCAGGAAGAAGGAGAGTGCTGCCTCTGACCTGAAGCCTGTGCCGATGATAGAACGTCCCCTGGTTTCAGCTACACAGGGTCCTGTGCCAGTGTCCAGAATCCACATCAGATGAGCCACCTGCATGGGTCACCTCACTGGAGGGTCTCAGGACTGCACCTACCACCATGCCTGCTACAGGGGCCACTGCAGCAGAGTTGAAGCTGGACCTCCAGAGGGCCAAGCCTGAGGCGTCAATGTCTGGATTGATGGAGTCCTGGATGGCGGTGGAGCTCAAGCTCAGGCAAGTGCACTCTTTTGTCTCTGTCTCTCTTTTAGAAAAATCTTGACTTGCTCTTGGTGAGGACAGTCGGGTGCAGCCGTCAGCTGTGTCTGAGCTCACCTCACCAGGCTCCGCCACTGCCGGTGACCCAAACCCTGCTTCTCCACTTATCTTGTCTGAGCTCTCCCCCAGGGATTCTGAGGTACTGTTAGATCTGCCAGATGTCTCTGTGGGTCCAGGTTTGCCACCCGAGATCATCATGGGTCCAGCTCCTCCCGCTGAGGTCATTGCGGGTGCTCCGTCCCAACCCAGGACCTCCGTGGGTGCTGCTCCCCCTCCGGCTGAGATCCTCGAGGGTGCTGCTTCCTTTTCTGTGGCGGTCATCATGGGAGCTCTGTTTTAGCCCGGGGCCTCCGAGGGTGCAGCCGTGGCCCAGTTAGGGTCCACAGAGGGTGCAGCCGTGGCCCAGTTCGGGTCCACTGAGGGTGCAGCTGTGGCCCAGTCTGCATCCACCGAGGGTGCAGCCATGGCCCAGTCCGGGTCCACCAAGGGTGCAGCCGTTGATCAGTCCGGGTCCACCAAGGGTGCAGCCGTGGCCCAGTCTGGGTCCACCAAGGATTCTGCTTCCTTCCCAGTGGAGGTCGTTGCGGGTGTATTGTTCCAGCCAGGGGCCTCTGAGGGTGAAGCTTTGGCCCAGTCCAGGGGCACCGTGGGTGCAGCCATGGCCCAGTCCAGGTCCACCGTGGGTGCAGCCTTGGCAAGTCCAGGCCCACTGCAGGTGCAGCCTTGGCCCAGCCCAGACCCACCGTGGGTGCAGTGTCACTCCAGCCCGGAGCCACTGAGGGTGCAGCTTTGATCCAGTCCGGACCCACCGAGGGTGCAGTGTCGCTCCAGCCCGGAGCCACTGAGGGTTCAGCTTTGATCCAGTCCGGACCCACCAAGGATGCAGCGTTGTCCCAGCCCGGGGCCACCATGGGTGCAGTGTTGCTCCAGCCAGGGGCCACCACGGGTGAAGCATTGCTCCAGCCCAGAGCCATCGCAGGTGCTGCATTGCTCAAGCCTGGACCCACCTCGGGTGCTGCATTGCTCCAGCCCAGAGCCATCACAGGTGCTGCATTGCTCAGGCCCGGAGCCATTGTGGGTGCAACATTTTTCCAGTCCAGACCCACCAAGGGTGTAGCTGTGTCCCAGTCTGGAGCCACCATGGGTGCTGCATTGCTCCAGCCAAGAGCCATCACAGGTGCTGCATTGCTCCAGCCTGGAGCCATTGTGGGTGCAGCATTGGTCCAGTCCAGAACCACCGAGGGTGCAGCTGTGTCCCAGTCCGGAGCCACCTTGGGTGCTGCGTTGCTCCAGCCCAGAGACACCGCAGGTGCAGCCTTGCTCCAGCCCGGAGCCACCACGAGTGTAGCTTTGCTTCAGCCTGGAGCCACTGCGGGTGATGCCTTGTCCCAGTCCGGGACCACCGAAGGTGCTGCTGACCTGTCCGAGAGCATTGTGACTCCCCTTCCTGTATCAGACACCGTTGTGGTTGTTCCTCCTCTGCCAGATGCCGTTGTGGTTCCTCTTCCTCTGCCAGGCACCATCATGGTTCCTAATCCGCTGCCAGATGCTGTTGTGGTCTACCCTCCTGCATCAGACTCCACTGTGGTTTCCTGACTCCTCCGCCCTGCCCACCATCATTTTTTCCTGCTGGGCAGCCAGCAGGAAGAACCTAGACTTCCTGGACCACCTGGACCTGGACCACCTGGCCCACCCTGGATGTTCGGGCTGAAGAACTCTGGTCAACCATCTGACAGACTGGACCATTGGGTTGGGTTACCCACATTCTCCAGCAGGCCACCTGACTCATTCCACCTCGCCGTCCACCAGGCCTGGGACTTTGGTCGCCCACCTGATTACTGGTTGCCTTGGAAACAATAGCCATTGGAGATGCTGATCATTTTTTTTTTTTTTTGCTGTCTGAAAAAAAAATTTCTTTGTCTGAGTCTGACTACTCTCTGCCTGCTATATATATATATATACAGTATATATATATATATATATATATATATATATATATATGTGTGTGTGTGTGTGTGTGTGTGTGTGTGTGGTGAACGTGAAATGAAGAGGCTGAATTTATTTCTCAATTCAGGTTTATTGAACATCACACATCTCCAACGTCCTCTCAAACAGAAAAGAGGACCAACTTCCCAAATCTCCCCATTTTATACCCGGGACATCAAAGTACAGCATAACATTGTCATTCAACCCCCCATAGACAATACGTCTCCCCCAGGTCTCCTCTTCCTTCACCTAACACCCTGGTGGTCAGGAAGTCTTCTCAGAGTCATTTCTAAAAGCACCTCCACCTCCTACTGTTATCCCCAGGAGGTCCAGACTTATTGTTACCTCCGCCAGGCCGAAAAGGCCAGGAGGAGGTTATGTTTTTGCCGGGGTTTGTCTGTGTGTTTGTCTGTCTGTCTGTCTGTCTGTCTGTCTGTCTGTCTGTCTGTCTGTCTGTCTGTCTGTCTGTCTGTCTGTCTGTCTGTTTGTCTGTTGGTTAGCAAGATAACTCAAAAAGTCTTGGACGGATTTCCATGAAACTTTCAGGCGTTGTTGGAAATGGTACAAGGAAGAACTGATTAAATTTTGGGGGTGATCTGGTTCACCGTCTGGATACAGGAATTTTTTAAAGCATTTTTCAACACTGTGACATACAGCCATTTTCAACATGTGCGCAGGCGCAATGGAGGGCGCTGGTCGTCGTGTCTGCAACACAAACTCCGCGTTCTTCAACGTTTTAGGCACAAAAGCACGCGGAAAACACTGCTGGCCTGGGCCCGCCAGCGTGCCTGTGTTTGCGCGCAACTGCAAAACCTCACACGGGCAGCTGTCCGCCGACGGATTCTTTGGCAGAAATTCCCCGGCCAGCCATAGGAGCTGCGCATTTGGCAGAAATTCACCGGCCAGCCATAGGCACTGCGCAAAAACGAGCTCTCTGCCGGCGAAGCTTCTAAATTCTCGTTTGCCGCGGAGCACAACCCCAAAATAATATAATATAAAACCCACGGCAACCTGTCTACCCAATTTGCATCCGTCAGTGGAGGAGATGGACACAACAGCAACACTTCAGTTTATTACCTCCGCCAAGGAGGCAATGCTTTTACTACTGAACCACTAATCCTATCACTATCAGATTGATTGTCATTGATTAATTGTGTGTTTATTGCACTGTCCCTGTCAAATAAACAAATAATCATTGTGAATCCAATTGCTAGTCATATGTTTACATGCTCAAGGAATCTGACAATGTACACACAAACACTGTATGGGGGGAATTGTGGCGCTTGGCGGAGGTCTGCGCTCTCCGAGTGCTTTTCTAGTTCCTTCTAAGACGTGAGGTACCACAATATACATATGCAGCTTAAGCATCTCAATCTGTGTGCTATACATATGCAGTCTAAGCATCTCAAATATGTGTGCCACATAATCCCCCCCAAACGTCGAAGATGAAACAATGCAACATTGTCCCCACAACATGATAAAATCACAAACATCAGTCCATATGCTGTCTGGGCTTCACCCGTCTTCCAAACTTGCTGAAAGCGGGCTTCGCCGCTCCTGCGGCGCCATCTTGCAGTGAATCTGTCATCTGAGGATGAGAACTGTTAGTCAATCCCTGTGGGGGCTCTGGGGCATGCTCCCTGGGGCGTCTGCCATGTCGAGGAGCCCTCACCACTTGCACAGTTTCATCAGCCATCACAAAAGCAGGTTTCAGTCTGTCTATACAAATTGTCTCCCTCCTGTCCCCCAAATCTCGCAAAAAATGCTTATCACCTGTTTCCAGCACTCTATATGGGCCATCATAAGGTGGTCGTAGGGTTGAGCGCTGAGCCTCGTGCCTGACAAAAACAAACTCGGTATTTTTTAAAGATTTGGGTACAAAAACGCAGAAAAGTGTGATGAACGGGGACCGGAAGCATGTCTGCTCCTGTGACGTTCAGTGACCACTGAGCAGGGGGACGCTCTGGCGTCGGATTATCTGGAAGAAACTCTCCCGGCAGCTGGAGTGGTTGCGCGAAGACCAACTCAGCTGGGGAGGCTTTTAAGTCCTCTTTAGGTGCAGAACGCAACCCTAATAAAACCCATAGTAGTCTGTTTACCCAATTTGCATCCGTAAGCGACGCTCTGAGGGCTGCTTTCAATGATCTATGAAAATGCTCGCATAAACCATTAGCCTGGGGGTGGTAAGCGGTAGTGCGATGAATTGTCACACCTAAGCTGCAGGCCATCGCTGACCAAAGCTCGGACACAAATTGAGGTCCCCTGTCGGACGTAATATCCGACGGAACCCCGAAACGCGCTACCCAAGCCGTTAAAAACGTGCGGGCCACCTCTGCGGCTGTGGTTGATGCCAGTGGGACCACTTCTGGCCAACGCGGTCCACCATTGTCAAAAGATGCGTGTACCCTTGCGACGACGGTAGGGGGCCTACGAGGTCGACATGCACATGATCGAACCTCTTGGCCGGGATGTGAAACGGCTCTAAGGGGGCTTTTGTGTGTTTGTGTATTTTGGCCCGCTGGCAAGCCATGCAGGCTTTTGCCCATTCTTTAACATGCTTGCGCAGGCTCGGCCAAACAAACTTCTCTGCCACCATTTTTACCGACGCGCGCACCCCTGGGTGCACCAGGGAGTGAATCGAGTCAAAAATGCGGTGGCGCCACATGGCCGGCACTACCGGACGCGGTCGACCGGTAGAGACATCGCAGATTAGGGGGGGCATATCATTTCACAGCCTCCTGTTCTCCAGCCTTAACCCTGTGGGTCCCGACTGGAGCGTGCGCACGTCCGCATCGCTACCCTGATCCGCTGCCATGGCTGTATAATCTATCCCCACGTGGACTGGGGCCACGTGCGCCTCTGTGCTGCTATTTTGCTCTGCGGCCGCGGTAGTATAATCTACCTCTGCGCAGACTGGCGCGGTTACCGCGCGAGAGAGGCAGTCTGCCACTACATTGAGTTTACCCGCTACGTGTTGAATATCAGTAGTAAACTCCGAAATTGCGGCCAGCTGCCTCTGCTGCCGGCCCGACCATGGTTCCGAAATTTTGGCCATCGCAAAAGTGAGCGGTTTGTGGCCGACAAACGCGATGAAACGCCGACCCTCTAGCCAGAATTGGAAGTGGCGAATGGCTAAGTGGAGCGCTAACAACTCCCTGTCGAACGCGCTGTATTTTCGCTCGGCCTCGCGCAAGGACTTGCTGAAAAAGGCCAACGGCTGCCAAACCCCGGCAACATGCTGCTCCACTACCGCTCCAATGGCCAAATCTGACGCATCAGTGGTGAGCGCTATGCGGGCCGTTGGGTCTGGATGAGCCAACAACACAGCATCTGCCAGGGCTTTTTTTACCTCCGAGAATGCGCGCGCCTGCTCCGGGGACCATTCGATTGCATTTGAGGGTTTTTGTTTTTTAAGCGCAGCATACAATGGTTGCATGAGCTGCGCTGCATGGGGGAGGAAACAGTTATAAAAATTCACCATTCCCAAAAACTCCTGTAGTGCTTTGACCGTCTGTGGCTGGGGAAAATCTGCCACTGTGCGCACTTTTTCCCGTTTGAGGGACGTTTCCCGTCCTTTAACCCGTGCTCTCCCAACCTCCAGAAAACTGCCGTGAGGTGTTTTTCGTGTTCTTCTTCGGACGCACTGGCTACCAAAATGTCGTCCAGGTAGACGAACACAAAACGGAGATCGCGTAACACCGTGTCCATCATGCGCTGGAAGGATTGCACGGCACCTTTAAGCCCAAACAGCATGCGCAAAAACTCAAAAAGTCCAAACGGAGTTATCACCACTGTTTTGGGAATGTCCTCAGCGCGCACTGGGACCTGATGATAACCGCAGACCAAGTCTATTTTAGAAAAAATGCGTGCCCCCGCCAGATGTACCGAAAAATCCTGAATATGTGGGATTGGGTAGCGGTCATGCGCTGTGGCGTTGTTTAACCTGCGGAAATCACCGCAAGGTCGCCAAGAGCCGTCAGCTTTAGGGACCATGTGAAGTGGGGAAGCCCATGGGCTATTTGAACGCCGGATGATGCCCAACCTTTCCAGGTTGGCAAACTCCTCGCGCGCTATGGACAGTTTAGCTGCATCCAAGCACCGAGCTTTCGTGAAAACAGGGGACCAGCGGTAGTGATAAAGTGCTCCACCCCGTGTTTCACAACTGTTGCCGAAAATGTGGGAACTGTGAGTGCTGGAAACTGAGTGAGGAGTGTGTGAAACTTACCGCCTGCTGTGGCGACGTTGGCCTGTGCTGGTGGCGGGGACACTCGAGCTGCACAAGGGATAGAGTAAAAGGAGAGTGCATTAACCAAGCGTCTATTGGGAAGATCAACCAATAACCCATGTGAGCACAGAAAATCAGCACCTAACATGTTGAAACTCACCACCGCTATAATAAAGGTCCACTCATATGTGCGGCCGTGCAGAGACAGAAGTAGAGTCCTTTGGCCGAAGGTCTTAATGCTCGAGCCGTTCGTCGCTGTTGCTCCGTTACCCCTGGGGACTGCCAGCCGGTCAGCGTAGATTGGGGTGATGAAACTCACTTGGGAGCCTGTGTCCACGAGGAAGTGCCTCCCGGAGCACGCATCCGTCAGGTAGAGCAGCTTGTTCGGTTCACCGAGGGCCGCAGCTGCTACCGACTCCCGGTCCTGGCGTTTCCCGAGCTCTTGAACTTGCATGGCGGTATACACTTGCGTGCCCTCTCTGCAAAACGAAGATGGTAAAAACAGAGGTCGTCTCCTCCGCAGTGTCGGGGCTTTGCTGCCGCCGTTGTTGGTGGGACTGCCTCCGTCGCCTCTGGCCCTCCGCTGTTCCCGGTCGTCACGCCGAGGTCTGCCGCTGCTGCGGTGGCCATGTGCTCTTCACTGGCGTTGAGGATCTGCTGCGCCTCCTGGGCCAGCGCACGGAAGTCCCGCTGGGTCACAAAATGAGTGCCCGCCAGGGTCGCCCTCGTCTGCGATGGTAGGGTTCTCAGGAAGATGTGCGTGAAGAGGAAATCGTCGTTGTCTGAGCCTCTCAACTTCAGCATGTCTTCCATCAGGTCGACAGGCGTGCTTCCTCCCAAGTCGTGCAGAGCCAGGAGTCTCCTAGCTCTCTCCTGGGCTGAGGGCGTGAAACGCTGAATGAGGGCAGCTTTCAACCCACCGTATTTGTCGCCAGCAGGCGGGTGCTGCACCAGGCTCCTCGCATGTCGAGCTGTGCGGCTGTCGAGTTTGGCAATGACGTGGTAGAATTTTGTGTCATCTGCTGTTATTCCCCCGGGAGCGAACTGGGCCTCGGCCAGGAGGAACCACGAGTCTGGGTTGTCCTGCCAGAATTCTGGTAGCTTGACTGAGACCGCGCTTGCTCGGCTGGTCCCTGGCGAGTCTGGTTCGGGGGAATTGTCTCTGATCATTGTACGTCTTAAGGTCACCAATGTGGAGAACGTGAAATGAAGAGGCTGAATTTATTTCTCAATTCAGGTTTATTGAACATCACACGTCTCCAACGTCCTCTCAAACAGAAAAGAGGACCAACTTCCCAAATCTCCCCATTTTATACCCGGGACATCAAAATACAGCATAACATTGTCATTCAACCCCCCATAGACAATACGTCTCCCCCAGGTCTCCTCTTCCTCCACCTAACACCCTGGTGGTCAGGAAGTCTTCTCAGAGTCATTTCTAAAAGCACCTCCACCTCCTACTGTTATCCCCAGGAGGTCCAGACTTATTGTTCCTTTTAAGACGTGAGGTACCACAATATACATATGCAGCTTAAGCATCTCAATCTGTGTGCTATACATATGCAGTCTAAGCATCTCAAATATGTATGCCATATATATATATATATATATATATATATATATATATATATATATATATATATATATATATATATATATTCACACTACCGTTCAAAAGTTTGGGGTCACTTAGAAATTTCCTTATTTTTGAAAGAAAAGCACAGTTTTTTTCAATGAAGATAACTTTAAACTAATCAGAAATACACTCTATACATTGCTAATGTGGTAAATGACTATTCTAGCTGCAAATGTCTGGTTTTTGGTGCAATATCTACATAGGTGTATAGAGGCCCATTTCCAGCAACTATCACTCCAGTGTTCTAATGGTACAATGTGTTTGCTCATTGCGTCAGAAGGCTAATGGATGATTAGAAAACCCTTGTGCAATCATGTTAGCACAGCTGAAAACAGTTTAGCTGGTTAGAGAAGCTATAAAACTGACCTTCCTTTGAGCAGGTTGAGTATCTGGAAAAAAATTTTATTTCAAATACAAATCATTATTTCTAACCTTGTCAATGTCCTGACTATATTTTGAATTCATTTTACAACTCATGGTGGTAAATAAGTGTGACTTTTCATAGAAAACACAAAATAATTGTCTGGGTGACCCCAAACTTTTGAACGGTAGTGTATATATATATATATATATATATCAGGCAGCATGACGATTAGGCATGAAGATTCCTTTTTGTCTTAAAAGACAAAAAGGAATCATCATGGGGGGTTTGTGTGTGGATGCGGGAGAGGTGCGTTGATGTGAACAGTGACAAAGAGAATGGGAATTACAAAGGCTTTGATGTTAATGCAGCACACAGAGAAGGCTGACAGAGTGGAATGATTTAAGAGCAGAGGTGCCTGAGATCTGTTACTCTTTTGTTGCTTGTGTTTCTAGAGAAATGTGGGAGAGAGAGCTGAATAAAGCATGATATGATCTGGACCTCTCTGCCTGGTTATTCCTCTCTCCACACTGGTGACTCTTGATGCACAATGGAACGCGAGGCGAAGACCCCGGAGATGACCTAGATGGGAAGTACCAGCAACGCCTGCGCCATTTCAGTCAAACTCCCAGATTTTTGGCTACACAACCGGAAGTCTTGGTTCCTCTACACCAAGGCCCAGTTCGCACTCCGGGGAGTAACAACAGATGACACCAGATACTAATACGTGGTCGCAGCGCTGGCTGCACGCACAACTCAGCAGGTGGCGAGCCTGCTTCAACAGCCCCGAGCTCGTGACAAATACGGCGCTCTCAAAACCGCGCTGACCCGGCACTACACACTCTCGGACTGTGAGAGAGCGGAGAGGCTCCTGACACGCTCCGAGTTAGGAGAAAGGTCAGCAGTCGAATTGATGGAGAAGATGTTGGCGTTGATGGGCACAGATGATGGGCATTTCCTCTTTGCTCACCTTTTCCTCCGGAACCTCGCAACAGCGGCCAGAGCAGTCCTTGCCAATTCGCCGCTGCTGGCTGCGCACAACTACCGGGCGCTAGTCCAAGAGGCAGATCGGATCATCCTCACTACCAGAGCCCTCACAGTGAGCGCAGCGGCGTTGGAACCCAGCGAGACGGCCAGCAGAGGCGAGGAGCCAGCGATGGTGACTGCAGCGGGGGCCAAGAAGCACCGGAGAAACACGCTCTGTTTCTACCACCGCTGTTTTGGAGAGGATGCACACCAATGCGTGCCACCGTGCCAATTCAAGCGTTTGGGAAATGTTAGGACCGGCAGTCAGTAGCAGCTGCAACCGCCGGTGAAGCAAGCAAGCTGCTCTATGTGACAGACTCACGCTCAGGGAGATGGTTCCTCGTGGACTCCGGCTCCCAAAAGAGTTCCATCCTGCCATCCTACGCTGACTGGCTGGCGAGAACTAGTGGCCTCGAGCTGACGACCGCAAACAGCTCAGACATTAAGACTTTTGGTGAGAGGACGCTGACTGTATCCTTGCACGGCCATACATACCAATGGACATTCGTCATAGCGGCATGCAGCTTCCCCATCTTAGGCGCTGATTTTTTGTGTGCACACGGACTACTAGTCAATGTTGCTAACAGACGCCTGATTAACGCTATGTCTTTTGATTTTCTCCCCTGTACAGCTCGAGGAATTGGGCCAACAACACTAGCCATTGTCACAGCTCCAGGGGATAAGTTCCACACACTACTCACCCAGTTCCCAGCACTCACAGTTTTGACGTTTTTAGTGACCGTCACTAAACACAGGGTGGAGCACTTCATTACCACCCCGGGGCAACCCCTTTTTGCATGACCTCGGCTCCTGGATGCAGCTAAACTGGCCATAGTGCGCGAGGAGTTTGCCAACTTGGAAAAGTTGGGCATCATCAGGCGCTCAAACAGCCCATGGGCATCCCCGCTACAAATGGTTCAGGCCGAGGGATCGTGACGACCGTGCAGAGATTTCTGCAGATTAAACAACGCCACAGCGCACGACTGCTACCCCATCCCTCATATTCAGGAATTTTCCGTTCACCTCACTGGGGCACGCATTTTTTTCAAGATAGACCTGGTCCACGGGTACCACCAGGTCCCGGTGTGCACTGAGGACATACCTAAAACGGCAGTAATAACCCCGTTTGGCCTGTTTGAGTTTTTTCGCATGCCTTTCGGGTTAAAAGGCGCGGCACAGACATTCCAACGCATGATGGATGTGGTGTTGCGTGATCTGCTGTTTGAGTTCATCTACCTGGATGACATCCTCATGGCCAGTGCGTCTGAGGACGAACTCGTAACCTACCTCAGGACAGTTTTCCAGAGGTTGGAGGAGCACGGATTAATAATCAACACAGCAAAATACCAGTTCGGGGTGGAGGGGATCGATGTTTTGGGCCACCGCATCTCACTGGAGGGTGCAATACCCTTGCCGGACAAGGTGCGCACCGTGGCAAATTTTCCGAGGCCTCAGACGGTCAGGGTGCTGCAGGAGTTTTGGGGGATGGTGAACTTCTACAATCATTTCCCCCCTCGCACAGCCCAGCTCATGCAGCCGTTATAAGCCGCGCTTAAGAAACGGAAGCCGGCGGACAGAGTTGACTAGACTCCTGAGTGGGAGCAGGTGTTTTCCGAGGTTAAAACAGCTCTGGCGAACGCCGCACTGCTGGAGCACCCGGACCCGGCACCTTGGATAGCGTTCACTACCAACGCCTCGGACGTGGCCATAGGGGCCATCGTAGAGCAGCATGTTGCCGGTTCTTGGCAGCCGCTTGCTTTTTTTAGCAGGTCTTTGTGCGAGAGTGAGTGTAAATACAGCAAGTTCGACAGAGAGTTACTGGCTCTCCCCCTAGCTATACGCCACTTCCAGTTCTGGCTGAAAGGGTACACCTTCACTGCGTTCGTAGACCACAAGCCGCTAACGTACAGTATGCTATGGCCAAGGTTTCGGAACCATGGTTGGGCTGGCAGCAGAGACAGCTAGCCGCGATCTCGGAGTTTACAACCGACATTCAGCATGTGGCCAGTAAACTCAACGTGGTGGCGTACTGCCTCTCGCGCGCATTAGTGGCCCCAGTCTATGTGGGGATAGATTACACAGCCATGGCCGCTGAGCAGATTGGCGATGCAGACGTTTGCACGCTCCAGTCTGGACCAACAGGGTTTAGGCTGGAGAGCAGAGTACTGCAAGATGGGGGGCCCCCCTGAATCCGTGGCATCTCCATGGGCCACCCACGCCCGGTGGTCCCACGCACTTGGCGCCGCCGCGTTTTTGAGTCGGTTCACTCCCTGGCGCACCCAGGAGTGCGCGCGTCAGTCAAAATGTTGGGAGCGAAGTTCGTCTGGTCGAGCCTGCGCAAACAGGTGAAAGGGTGGGCTGCAGCCCGCGTAGCATGCCAGCCAGCCAGAGTGCACAGGCACACGAAGGCCCCCTAGGAGCCATTCCATATCCCGGCTAAGTGGTTCGACCACATTCACGTGGACCTTGTGGGCCCCCTCCCGCCATCACAAGAGTTCATGCACCTCCTGACAGTGGTGGACCGCACCACACGCTGGCCCGAGGTAGTCCCGCTAGCTTCCACTGCGTCCGCAGAAGTTGCACGCACTTTTTTGACGGCATGGGTGGCACGTTTCGGCGCCCTTTCAGATATCACGTCCAATCGGGGCCCGCGATTTGTTTCCGACCTCTGGTCCACCGTGGCCCGGAGCCTGGGCATCTCACTTCATCGCACGACCACGTACAACCCACAGGCCAATGGGTTATGCAAGCGTTTCCATAGTTTGCTTAAAGCAGCGCTCAGGGCTTCGCTTACAGGTGCAAATTGGGTGGACCGGTTGCCATGGGTTCTATTAGGGTTGCGTTCAGCACCGAAGGAGGATTTGACAGCCTCCCCAGCAGAGCTGGTTTCTTCCCAGCCGCTGCGGCTCCCAGGGGAATTTTTGGCGGACAACCCCGCGCCGAACATCGATCCATCACCACTTTCACCACATAACGCAGTGGCAGGGACGGTACCCGGTCCGGTCCACCACTGTTTTCCATGCGCTTTTGTGCCAAAGGCCTTGAAGGATGTGGCGTTCGTATTTGTCAGGCACAATGCCCACCGGATCCCCTTGCGCCCGCCCTACAATGGCCCGTTCAGAGTGCTGGAACCCGCGGAGAAACATTTTGTGCTAGACTTGGGGGGACAACGTCTGTAAAAGTCAGTCCAAATGCTACAGTGTGAACCCAGCTTTAACTTAGGCTGACTTAGAAAGAGCCAGAGTTTGTAATTGTCTTTGTGCAAGTAGTCCATTTATGATTTCTTTTCAAAAAATTTTGACTTTTTTCCTTGCCAATTCGTGGGTATGTTTTCCTCATAAAATGTCATTTTTTTCCCTAAATTTGAAAGATTTTCTGCATAAATTTTCAGGTTTTCTCATTTTCTGCATTTTATTATATTTTTACACATGAATGTGTAACTTTTTTCCTTCAAAATTTTTGCTTCTTTTCTTGAAAATATGTGGGGGGGTTTTCTTAAGGCCTCAAGAAGTCACTGGCAATGGACAACAGAGCCACATGTGATCCCAGAGCCACAGGTTGCAGACCCCTGTTCTAACAAGATAGTATGATTAGATTAGATTAGATTAGATTCAACTTTATTGTCATTACACATGTATGAATGCAAGGTAACGAAACACAGTTTAGCATCCAATCAGAAGTGCAAAGGACAGCAGTGCAGTATATACGGTAATTAACAGTATGTGCAATTTAAGCAAATATATGCAAATATATGCAGCAGTGCAGAAAGTTAAAAGTACTGTTATGTGCAAATAATGTGCAATAAGTTAGATGTAGTTATGTAGTTATGCAGTTATGTACAGGTGAGGATGGTAAAAGATGATTGTAAGAGAGTCAGCGGGGAACTAAGTTCAATAACGTGACAGCTGTTGGAAAGAAACTGTTCCTAAACCTGCTGGTTCTAGTCCGAAGGCTTCTGAAACGTCTTCTGGAGGGGAGAAGCTGGAACAGTCCATGAGCAGGATGGTTGGAGTCCCTAAGAATGCTGCGTGCCCGGCACAGACATCTTTTCCTGTAGACGTCCTCTATAGCTGGAAGTGGAGTCCCTGTGATGCGTTGGGCGGTTTTCACCACCCGCTGCAGCGCCTTGCGGTCAGCTACAGAGCAGCTCCCATACCAGAGTGTGATACAGTTGGTCAGGATGCTCTCTATCACGCAGCGGTAGAAGTTGCCCAGGATGTCAGTTGACAGATGGTTCTTCTTCAATGTCCTCAAGAAGAAGAGGCGCTGATGGGCCTTCTTGATCAGGCTGGTGGTGTTAACTGACCAGGACAGGTCCTCCGAGATGTGGGTCCCCAGGAATTTGAAGCTGGGGACACATTCAACAGCTATGCCATTGATATGGATGGGGTCATGTGTCTCTTCCCTCTCCTTCCTGTTGTCCACTATGAGCTCCTTGGTTTTGCTGGTGTTAAGGAGCAGGTTATTGTCAGCATGCTGACAATAACCTGCTGAACTATGTTATGTTTGAAGCATTTTTTTTAATTTTTTAAGTGTTTTTCAATCATGCTCAATACTTTATCCAGTTTAATGTGACTGTAACACAGTTTTACAGATATTTATGTGACCTCGGACCTCTAGAGAGTGCAAGCATTTCAGAAACGATGCCTACAGAAACAGTTAGGCACCCACCCTCCAAAATTATCCTCAATGCCACTGCCCAACAAATACCTTGTAGGAAACAAGCTGCTATGCCTGTTAAAGTGTATTTTTAACAAAAAGACCACAGTGTCCTCTCAAAGCACTACATCAGTTTTCATATTCCGCTAACCTCAGAGGTTTTCACAACAAGTGAGCATGAAGCAATGTGAGCGAGGCGATTGATGATTCAGGCATGTGAAGGTGAGCATTTACTTCCATGGTGCACTGCTGCTTTCATGCTCATCTGTCCAGCTGTCACATGTCAAATCAAAATGGAAAGAACCGGCCCCATAGGATAGAGGCTTAACAACATCTCTTGGTCCCTTTGTTTCTGGCTCCTCTTCTGTAGTTTTGTCTTATTTTATTTCTCTTTTTATTGTGTCTCTTATCGTTCCTCTTATTTCCCCACTCTCTTGACCCTTCTTAACCCTCCTTTTCTTGATGAAACCATTTCTCCATTTTGTCAAAGGAACACTCCACAGAGAAGAAAGTTTGTTTTCCAGTGGAAAAAGTTGGCTGCCTTCAACACAGGCATGTAACAGTTATCTGTCTTAAACTGGGAATTCATCAACTCCATTTTACCGCATAGATATACTTGTGGTGGACAGACAATCTGCTCTGCTAACTGAGAACTGAGCATTGCTTGGATCCATGCTCTGAGTCTTGGTTGGTGATCATACCATAAGCCCAGGGCATGAGTACTCTCCATTCCCGTTTAACAGCACTTTTGCTTATTTCAGGGCATGTGCAGGATGTGTGTATGGGTGTTCATGCGGACATAACACTAAAATGGATTGAAACCAACTGTGAAGAGAAGGCAAGGTCTGCAGGCACAGTGGTGTGAAAAAGTGTTTTCCTTCTTCCTGATTTCTCATTTGTTTGTCAAACTTAAATGTTTCAGATAATCAAACAAATTTAAATATAAGACAAAGAAATTTCAAGCAAATACAAAATGCAGTTTTTAAATGAAGGTGTTTATTATTAAGGGAAAAAATTCAAACCTACATGGCCCTGTGTGGAAAAGTGACACCCCCCACCCCCATTAAAACATAAATTAACTGTGGTTTATCACATCTTTGGAAAACTGAGTTCAATTTCTCTAGCCACACCCAGGCCTGATTACTGCCACACCTGTTCTCAATCAAGAAATCACTTAAATAGAACCTGCCTGACAAAGTGAAGTAAACCAAAAGATTCTCAAAAGCTAGACATCATACTGTGATCCAAAGAAATTCAGGAACAAATGAGAAACAAAGTAATTGAGACCTATCAGTCTGGAAAAGGTTATAAAGCTATTTCTAAATCTTTGGGACTCCAGCAAACCACAGTGAGAGCCATTATCCACAAGTGGTAAAAAACATGGAACAGTGATGAACCTTTCCAGGAGTGGCGGGCCGACCAAAATTACCCCAAGAGCCAAGCGACAACTCATCCAAGAGGTCACAAAAGATCCCACAACAACATTCAAAGAACTGAAGGCCTCACTTGCCTCAGTTAAGGTCAGTATTCATGACTCCCCCATAAGAAAGAGACTGGGCAAAAATGGCCTGCATGGCAGAGTTCCAAGATGAAAACCACTGCTAAGCAAAAAGACCACAAAGGCTCATCTCAGTTTTGCCAGAAAAAACCTTGATGATCCAGAAGACTTGGGAAAATACTCTGTGGACTAAGAAAACAAAAGTCAAACTTTTTGTGAGGTGAGTGTCCCATTACATTAGGCGTAAAAGTAACACAGCATTTCAGAAAAGGAACATCACACCAACAGTAAAATATGGTGGTAGTAGTGTGGTGGTCTGGGGCTGTTTTGCTGCTTCAGGACCTGGAGGACTTGCTGTGGTAAATGGAAGCATGAATTCTGCTGTCTACCAAAAAATCTTGAAGGAGAGTGTCTGGCAATCTGTTCGTGACCTCAAGCTAAAGCAGGACAATGACCCAAAACACACCAGCAAGTCCACCTCTGAATGGCATAGGAAAAACAAAATGAAAACTTTGGAGTGGCCTAGTCAAAGTCCTGTCCTTAATCCGACTGAGATGCTGTGGCATGACCTTAAAAAGGCAGTTCATGCTCGAAAACTCTCCAATGTGGATGAATTACAATTTTGCACAGATGAGTGGGCCAAAATTCCTCCACAGCGCTGTTAAAGACTAATTGCCAGTTATCGCAAATGCTTGATTGCAGTTGTTGCTGCTAAGAGTGGCCAAACCAGTTATTAGTTTTAGGGAGCAATCACTTTTTCACACAGGGCCATGTAGGTTTGGATTTTTTTTCCCTTAATAATAAACACCCTCATTTAAATTTGCTTTATGATCTGAAACATTTAAGTGTGACAAACATACAAAAAATGAGAAATCATAAAGGGGGCAAACACTTTTTCACACCACTGTAAGTGTGTCTGGTCTTTGTGTGGCTGGCTGCTGGTTTGACAGGATGCATGTAAACCTGAAGAGCTCCAAAGTGACTTCTCCTTTGTATAACAAGGGCTGCTTCTAGATGGTGACTAGCTCTAGAGATTGCCGCTTGGGTTAGGTGTGGTGGGTTTTAGTTGTAATAGATGCTGGATATCTATTACACATCTTCAGCATCTCTCTAAAAGAGAAGGTGGGGATGTGTAAAGTCAATTACAGGAGGAAGTTGGAGGATAATCTCCAGCAGAACAATGTGAAGGATGTATGGACGGGAATGAAACACATCACTGGGTGTCAGAGAGAGACAGACATACATCGGGGAGCCTTGAGAGAGCTGATGAGCTGAATTTGTTTTTTTTAATAGGTTCAAGTCACCATCTGTCACCCCCACAACACAGCCAAACCACCACCACCACACACACACACACACTCTCCTGCACAGCACTTCTCCCCTCACCACCCCTTCCCCTCCTCTAAAGGCATCAGCACCAACCCCCAAATCATTGTGATAGCTGATTTGAGGTTAAGAAACAATTGGAGAGACTCCACCAGTGTTGTGGGCTGTGGGCCCTGGTGGCATCTCTGCCAGGATCCTGAGGACCTTTGCTAAGCAGCTATCTCCAGTACTACAACACCTGTACAACCTGAGCCTGAGTCTGAAGAGAGTACTGGTGCTGTGGAAGATGTCCTGCCTGGTTCCTGTCCCCAATAAATCATATCCATCAGACCTGAATAACAACAAAGGTCAACACCAAATTTATTGTCAAAGTTTTTTTTAGCTGATTTAGGACAATTTTGATGTGATTTTGCAATTTTGAGACTGAAGCTCACAAAACCTGTTGTGAGCACTACGAGGAAATGGACCAGTGAAGCTGGGGAGGAGCTGAGCACGTGCTTGGAAATAACTGACTGGGACATGTTTAAAGGAGCCACGCATGATCTGGATGAATACACGGACACTGTGACCTCATATATCCACTTTTGTGAGGAGAGCATTCTTCCATCGCGCACCAGGGTGAGTTACTCCAACGACAAGTCCTGGTTCACAGCTAAGCTCAGACAGATCAGGAAGGAGAGGAAGCAGCGCTGAAAAGTGGAGACAGGGACTGCTACAAGGAGGCCAAATATCAGTTTAGGAGAGAGCTGAGGAGAGCTAAATCTGTGTATTCTGAGAGACTCCAGCAACAGTTCACTGCTAACGACTCTGCTTCTGTGTGGAGAGGACTGAGGCAAATCACCAGCTATCGGCCTCAGGCTTCTAAAGGACAGGATGACAAAGCCCTTTGTCAAAGACTGTCCCAACACTATGCCCGTTTTGACACCTCGTCAGCTGTGTCCAACTCCCCCCCTCCCCCCAGCGCCACTGCCTCCATGGTCCCCACTTCATCAAAGGCACCCCCCTCCTCCCCCCCTGCCCTTGCCATCAGTGAGCAGGACGTGCACAGACAGTTCTCCAGACTGAACCCGTGCAACGCCCCCGGTCCAGACGGCGTGTCTCCCTCCACCCTGAGACACTGTGCAGAGGAGGTGACTCCTGTCTTCACAGACATTTTTAACACCTCCCTGAAGTCATGCCACGTGTCGGCCTGCCTCAAAACCTCTACCATCGTCCCTGTCCCCAAGAAGCCACGGATCACTGGACTTAATGACTACAGACCTGTAGCGCTCACCTCTGTAGTCATGAAGTCCTTTGAGCGCCTGGTCCTGCCCCACCTCAAGACCATCACCACTCCCCTCCTGGACCTGCTGCAGTTTGCTTACAGAGCCAACAGGTCTGTGGACGACGTAGTCAACCTGGCCCTCCACTCCATCCTGCAGCACCTGGACTCCCCGGGAACCTACGTCAGGATCCTGTTTGTGGACTTCAGCTCTGCATTCAATACCTTCTGCCCCGCTCTGCTCCAGGACAAGCTGTCCCTGCTCAACGTGCCTGACTCCCTCTGCAGGTGGATCACCGACTTCCTGACGGACCGGACGCAGTATGTGCAGCTGGGAAAGACTGTCTCAGACTCTGTTAGCATCAGCACCGGATCACCCCAGGGCTGTGTACTTTCCCCCCTACTCTTCTCCCTGTACACCAACTCCTGCACCTCCAGCCACCAGTCTGTCAAGCTGATCAAGTTTGCGGACGACACCACCCTCATCGGGCTCATCTCCAACGGCGACGAGTCCATCTACAGGAGAGAGGTGGCCCAGCTGGTGTCCTGGTGCAGCCACAACAACCTGCAGCTGAACGATCTGAAGGCAGTGGAGATGATCGTGGACTTCAGAAAAGTCACAGCCCCTCTGCCCCCCCTTACCCTCACAGACTCTCCCATCACCACTGCGGATTCCTTCCGCTTCCTGGCCACCACCATCACCCGGGACCTCAAGTGGGAGCCGACCATCAGCTCCCTCATCAAAAAGGCCCAGCAGAGGATGTTCTTCCTGCGGCAGCTGAGGAAGCTCAAGCTACCCACCAAGATGTTGGTGCAGTTCTACACAACCATCATTGAGTCCATCCTCACCACCTCCATCACCGTGTGGTACGCAGGAGCCACCGCCAGGACCAGACTAAGACTGCAGCGCATTGTGCGCGCTGCTGAGAAGGTGATCGGCTGCAAGCTCCCATCCCTCTAGGACCTGTACATCTCCAGGACCCGGAGGCGTGCAGGTCGGATCATAGCCGACCCTTCACACCCTGGACACGCACTGTTTGCCCCCCTCCCCTCAGGCAGAAGACTTCGGTCCATTCAGACTAAAACCTCCCGCTACATGAACAGCTTCTTCCCCTCTGCCATCAGACTGCTGAACACTAAGTGACTTATTAGACTCTCGCGCACTATGTACAGCAGCTCAACCGGACTCATGACAATTATCACTGTTTTCTTTTTGCACTACCAACTGCACTATGTGGAACTCCACAATATCTGCTGCTTGTTAATATATTTAAAAATTGCATAGATTAGTATTACTTATTCATATTCTACCTTTTATTGCATGCATAGTTTTTTATTTTTATCTTTAGTGCTACTCCATGTTTAATGTTGCAGCATTGCACCGAGACAAATTCCTAGTTTGTATACTACATGAACAATGGCAATAAATCTCATTCTGATTCTGATTCTGATTCTGATTCTGCTTAATCCAAAAATCACATTGGTTTTGCTCAATCAGGTCAACTTTTTGAACTATGACCACATGTTTTCTTACGTTTTTGTTTACATGTACGGGTATTTTCGCTTTATATGATGCAAAATTCTTTTTTATTTCTTGAAATTCTCAGAATTTTGAACAATGATGATGTAACATTCAGTTTACATGTACTTACCTTTATCAGTGTCTACTATTCAATTTACAGTACACCTGTACAACTGCTATACAACTGCTTATAACTTAACATAAAAACCTGACTTGATCAAGAGAAATGGATGTCATTTTTGGATTCAGCTGTGCAAAATTGTCTTAAATCAGCTGAAAAAAACACAGACAACTTACAAAAAAATTATTTTAGTTATGTTGTGCTATCAATCAGTTGCCCTCACATCTCATGTGATGAAGGTCCTGGAGAGGCTGATCTTAACCCATCTGAGGCCATGGGTGAAGACGTGGCTGGACCCTCTTCAGTTTGCATATCAGCCCCATTAGAAGTTTAAGACGCTGTCATCTACCTGCTGCAATGAGCACTTGGATGGTGGAGGAGACACTGTGAGAATCACATTCTTTGATTTCTCCATTTAATACCATCAAGCCACTGTTGCTGGGTGAGAAACTGCAGCTGATGAACGTCAATAGCTCTGTGATCTCCTGGATTACTAACTACCTTAAAGACAGGCCACAGTTTGTCCGTCTGGGCAGTGTCTTGTCTGATGTGGTGGTTAGTGATATGGGAGCTCCACAGGGGACTGTGCTTTCTCCTTTTCTCTTAACCTTATACATCACTTCTTCTTCCGGCATTCAGAGAGAGCAGACCCTTTTCTCCCTCCTCTCCCTCCTAATCCTCTCCCTTCTGATCCCAGCTTGCAATGTTGCGTTTTTGTCTGTGTTTAGTCGCTCTTCTTCTGCTGAATCTTAATCTAAACGGAAATTATGGATCTGGAAAGCGGCTTAAATGTGATTGTCACCACTTTAAAAGAAGATCGGGTCAGGGGGAACCCAAGGGGAAGACTCATGGACATTGGGAACTCATGCGTCTGTATGATTTGACTGGAGATGCAGAAGACATCTATTGGCTATGATCACAGGACTTCTACTTTGGCTTTGGAGTTTCCTGATGTTTCAGAAATTAAGGAAGGTGGAGAGCTGTTCAAAATGCGGATCCAGGCAAGCTCCTTCACCAAATTTGACCAGTTGGGGAGTGCACGAGGCGGCATGGTGAACTGAATGGTAATTGATTCAGATGGTGGAATACATCTTGAAGTCGCTAATGCTCTCCAGGGAATGTTTTTTAAGCCTGTATATGGAAATTATGAAGCACAGAATCGCATGAGAGAGGAAAATTCTATTCTCTGAGTGCACTGTGCAGATTTGACCTTGTTTTTTTGGTGCCCTGTTTACATTCCTCCTCAATGAAGATAAGGTTGAACAGGCGACTCTGCTAACCCAAACAATCGACAAACAATTGCTGTTGTTTCAGCAGACTGAACTCTTCAAGGACAGTGTTACCATGTGTCTTCAAACTCTGCCATCTGCAAGCATGAGAGAGATAGACTCTGGACTTCAGAATCAGAATCAGAATCAGAATCAGATTTATTGCCATTGTTCATGTAGTACACAAACTAGGAATTTGTCTCGGTGCAATGCTGCAACATTAAACATGATAAAATAAAAGAAATAAACTATACATGCAATAAAGTGTAGAATAAGAGTGAGTAATACTCGTCAGCAGTTTAAATATATTAGCAAGCAGCAGATAATGTGGAGAACCATATAGTGCAGTCGGTAATGCAGGAAGAAAACAGTGATGATTGACATGAGTCTGGTTGAGCTGCTGTACATAGTGCACGGGAGTCAATAAGTCACTTAGTGTTCAGCAGTCTGATGGCAGAGGGGAAGAAGGACTTGCTTATTGATCACATGATTATAACATCCATCCACTGCCAGGAGGCGCCATCTGCTGTTCACTAGCAACTGACACACCCACACTACACACTGCATACAACATCACATGACTGATACACATACACTGACATACATACACACACACTGTCTATCTCAACTTTTGTTTTGTGTGATCTATATTGTCTGCTAATTGTGCATTGGAGAGTTTTTTTCTATGTAATCACAATTTTGGTCATAAAATGAGCTTTATTTTGATTAACAATGCTTTTTTCTCTCTGCCCACTGTGTCACTTTCCTTTCCCCTCATTCCCTTCTTTACCCTCTACTGCTGACAGGCGCCTCCATGGCTGCCGCGTCATTGAGATGCGCTTATTCAGCGCGCCCAATGTCAAGTCAAATTCCTCGTATGTTTATGTTTTTTATGTAAACATGCTTGGCAATAAAGCTTTCTGATTCTGATTCTGATTCTGATTCACTGACTTTCAGTACAACTCCAAGCCATGCCATCCATCCATCCATCTTCTACTGCTTTTCCGGAAGTCCAGGTCGTGGAGGCAGCAGTTCAAGCAGAGAAGCCCAGACTTCCCTCTCCCCAGCCACCTGCTCCAGCTCTTCAGAGAGGATACCAAGGTGTTCCCAGACCAGCTGGGAGACATAGTCTCTCCACCAAGTCCTGGGTCTGCTCCGAGGTCTCGTCCCAGTGGGACGTGCCCGAAACACAAGTGGGAGGCATCCTAATCAGATGCCCATACCACCTCAACTGACTCCTTTCAATGTGGAGGAGCAGCAGTTCTACTCTGAGCCTCTCCCGGTTGACTGAGCTCCTCACCCTATCTCTGAGGGTGAGTCCAGCAATCCTACGGAGAAAGCTCATTTCAGCCGCTTGTATCCACAATCTTGTTCTTTCGGTCATTACCCAAAGCTCGTGACCATAGGTGAGAGTAGGAACGTAGATTGACTGGTAAATCGACAGCTTTGCCCTAGAACTCAGCTCCCTCTTCACCACAACAGACCGGTACAACGTCCGCATCACTGCAGATGCTGCTCCGATCCATTTGTCAATCTCTCGCTCCATTCTCCCCTCACTCGTGAACAAGACCCCAAGATACTTAAACTCCTCCACTTGGGGCAGGAGCCTGTCCCCAACCCAGAGAGGACAATAAACCTTTTTCCGGCTGAGGACCATGGACTCGGACTTGGAGGTGCTGATTCTCATCCCAGCCGCTTCACACTCAGCGGCAAACTGTCCCAGCAAGAGCTGTAGGTCATTGTTGGATGAAGCCAACAGGACAACATCATCTGCAAACAACAGAGATGAGATCCTGTGGTCACCAAGCATGACACCCTCCAGTCCCTGGCTGCACCTAGAAATCCTGTCCATAAAAATTATGAACAGGATCGGTGACAAAGAGCAGCCCTGGTGGAGTCCAACTCTCAATGGGAATGAGTCCGACCGAGTGTTGGCAATACGTACCAAACTCTCACAACGGTCGTACAGAGACTGAATAGCTCATAACAACAAGCCCCATACCGCATACTCCCAAAGCACCCCCCACAAAAAACCATGAGGGACGCAGTCGAATGCCTTCTCCAAGTCCACAAAACACATGTAAACTGGTTGGGCAAACTCCCATGAACCCTCAAGAATTCTCGAGAGGGTAAAGAGCTGGTCCGATGTGCCACGGCGAGGACGAAAAATCCATTGCTCCTCCTGAATCCGAAGATCGACCAACAGCCAGACTCTCCTCTCCAGTACCTTGGCATGGACCTTCCCAGGGAGGCTGATGAGTGTGATCCCTCTAAAGTTGGAGCACACCCTCTGGTCCCCTTTTTTGAAGAGAGGAACCACCACCCTGCTTTGCCATGCCAAAGGCACTGCCCCCGACCTCCACACAATGTTGCAGAGGTGTGGCAACCATGACAGCCCAACAACATCCAGGGCCTTGAGGTACTCAGGGCGAATTTCGTCCACCCCCGGGGCCCAGCCACCAAGGAGATTTTTAACCACCTTGGCGACCTCAGCTTCTGTGATAGGCGAGTCATCCCTCTCATCCACAAGCCCTTCTTCCTCTGTGGAAGGCATATCAGTGGGATTGAGGAGATCCTCGAAGTATTCCTTCCACCACCTGACGATATCCCCAGTTGAAGTCAACAGCACCCCTTCCACAACATACACAGTGTGGACATAGAGCTGCTTTCCCCTCCTGAGCCGCCGGACAGTTTGCCAGAATCTCTTCGAGACCAACCAAAAGTCTTGTTCCATGCCCTCACCGAACTCCTCCCATACCCGGGTTTTTTCTTCAGCAACCACCTGAGCTGCACTCCGCTTGGTCTGCTGATACACCTCAGCTGCTTTGGGAGTCCCACAAGCCAACCAAGCCTGATAGGACTTCTTCAGCTTAATGGCCCCCCTCACCACTGGTGTCCACCACTTGGTTCGGGGGTTCCCACCACGAGATGCACCGACCACCTTGCGGCCACAGCTCTGGGCTGCCGCTTCAACAACAGAGGTGGAGAACATGGCCCATTCAGACTTCATGTCTCCAGACTCCCTCAGAATATGGTTGAAGTTCTTCCAAAGGTAGGAGTTGAAGACCTCCCGTACAGGGGCCTCAGCCAGACGTTCCCAGCACACCCTCACTATACATTTGGGTCTATCGGGTCTGAATGGCTTCCTCCCCTGCCATCAGATCCAACTCACCACCAGGTGGTGATCAGTTGACAGCTCTGCACCTCTCTTTACCCGAGTGTCCAAGACATACGGTCGCAGGTCTGATAACACGATAACAAAATCAATCATTGACCTGCGACCTAGTTTGTCCTGGTACCAGGTGCACATATGGACACCCTTATGCTTGAACATGATGCTTGTTATGGACAAACTGTTGTTAGCACAGAAGTCCAATAACTAAACACAACTCGGGTTCAGATCGGGCAGGCCGTTTCTCCCAATCACCCCCCTCCAGGTTTCACTGTAGTTGCCCACGTGTGCATTGAAGTCCCCCAGTAGGACAATGGAGTCTCCAAGAGGACATCCTCCAGCACCCCAGTCAGAGACTCCAAAAAGGGTGGGTACTCTGAAACATCATTTGGTGCATAGGCACAAACGATGGTCAGGACCCGTTTCCCAACCTGAAGGCGCAGGGAAGCAACCTTTTCGTCCACCGGGGAAAACTCCAATATAGAGGCAGCAAGGTGGGGGGATACAAGAATACCCACCCCTGCTCGTCGCCTCTCGCCCAGGGCAACTCCAGAAAAGGCCAAGCTCCTGCCCCTCTCCAGGAGACTGGCTCCGGAACCGGAGCTGTGTGTTGAGGTGAGGCCGACTATATCTAGCCGGTATCTACCGGAGTGGTTGCTCAGTTGGTAGAGCATCCGCCCCACACCCGGGAGGCAGGGGTTCAAATCCCGGCCGGGTCATGCAGAAGACCATATAAAAGCAGAACTTCCTGCCGTCCAGCTTGGTGCTCAGCAATAATGGATTGGAGGAGGGAAATCTGTGGCGGCGTCTTGCATGGCAGCGGTCCTCTGATTCTACATATGGGGTGTGTGTGATTAGCACTGTAGGTAGGAAAAACACAATTTCGTTCTACTGTACATGATTGGTTGTATGGTGGAATGACAATAAAGGGTGATTTATCTCTCAACCTCATACACCAGCTCAGGCTCCTTCCCCACCATAGAGGTGACCAAGCCATGCCACCTGCAGAAATTCTCTGATGACTCGGCTGTTGTTGGGTGTATAAGAGGGGAGAGGAGGTAGAGCACAGGCCATTTGTGTCAAGTGTGCTTCTCCGTGGCAAGGAAGGAGAGGACCCAACCATGAGGCAAATTTGACCATTATTGAATGCACAAAACAGGACAGAAAATAATACACCTCATGGGCTGAACCAAAACAAAACCACGACAGGCTTCAGACCAAGGGGTACAGACAAGATCACTCATGACTATGGTAAAACAGGCTAAACGGAAAGCGAGGGTGAGATGCCAACAAGAGACAAGGACAACGCACAGGACACAGACTGAGATGCACATATATAAACAGGGGGTAGTCAACACATCACAGGAATGGTGGGAACAATCAGGAGCAATCAGAGACAGCAGGGCATGGCAACAGGTGCAGGAGACATGAGGGACTGAGACAAAAGGTAAACAGGAATGGAGGATGCACAAGATACATGAACACAGGACTAGGGAGTAGATAACCATGATAAATAATAGTGATAATAGTCACAACTCAAAACCGGCCAGAGACAAATCCTACGGAACAAAACAAGACATGATAATGGAAATAAACACAATGACCAAACTTAGACTGAGGCAGGGAAAATAATCACATAATGAAAATCAGAATTAAAGGCACTGCAGGGATGAATAATGCAAAACAAACCAGGATAATAAGACTAAGCACAGAGAAACATAATAACAAAGGGTGAGGACATGGTGAACATGTCCTGGAGACTACAGAGAATCAAATAACATAAAGTGAGGACATGAGCACAGCCATTTCCAGACGTTGACATCTGGTAGACAGATTTGTGGAGTAGACCGAGCAGAATCACCTTCGGCTGAACATCAGCAAGACCGGAGAGATGGTGATTGACTTCAGGAAGAAGAGGATGACTCCACAGCTATTGCAGATTAGGGGGGAGGATGTGGAGGTAGTGGAGGACTACAAATACCTTGATGTCATGATCAGTAATGGACTGGACTGGAAATCTAACACCAATGCTGTGTACAAGAAGGGGATGAGCAGACTCAACTTTCTGAGGAAGCTGAGATCCTTCAATGTGTACGACAAGATGCTGGAGCCTTTCTACCAGACCGTCATTGCCATCTTCTTTGCTGCTGACTGTTGGGATAGCAGTATCAGAGCCAGAGACACCAACAGACTTGAAAAGATTATCAAGAAGGCTGGCTCTGTAATTGGTCTCAGGCTGGAGACCTTTGAGACTATGGTGTGTGGTGTGTGCAGGACACTGAACAAACTGTTATCCATCATGGACAATCCTGATCACCCCCTCCACCACACACTGGGCAGACAGCAGAGCACTTTTTCCAGCAGACTGCTACAGCTTTGCTGCTGAACGGTTAGGTACAGGAAATATTTCCTGCCACATGCAATTTCACTGTACAATGACTCACTCTAATGTTGAATCATGGTCATAACAATGCTGCTAAACTGCACCTTACAGTCTAATTAGTACCCCACATTTCACCCTGTGCCCAATAGTCCTGGATTATACAGCTAGTACGATCCATGTATCTGTACGGGTCATCATTTATTCATCTGTGATGTTTATAAAGTTATCTAGGCAGTTTTTCTTTCACTGGGTAATTCCTTTTTGTTTTATGCTGTGTGTGTTTCTGTCATTTTGGTCATTTACTGTCATGTTGCTGTTACACTGTAATTTCCCAGTTTGGGATCAATAAGTTCTATCTATCTATCTATCTATCTATCTATCTATCTATCTATCTATCTATCTATCTATCTATCTATCTATCTATCTACTGTATTTTTAAGAGCCCTATGGGAGATTTGTTGTTGATCCTTATGTTGTAGTTTGCAAAGAAGCAAATGTCTTAGTGAAAGAATGAGTGTTTTTAGGTATTTTTATTTCATGTTTATTCTTGTTATGTTATACTTATCCATGTTATACTTCCGGCACCACACGAGTAGGCTGACTTTTTGCAACAGCGGATCAGTTTCTTCCTTTTTCTATTTACTATCTGGCTCTCTTGCTAATCTTTCTGATTCGGTGACACCTTTATCCATCACAAACACGTAGATTGCCCAAATGTCTCCTGAGCCAGCGGACGGAGCCACTGTTTCTTGCAGGAGGCAGTACAATAGAGACCAGCTGTTAGCACTTAACCGGCCCACGATGCTAACTCAAAAA
Source organism: Pholidichthys leucotaenia (assembly GCA_020510985.1). NCBI lineage: Eukaryota > Metazoa > Chordata > Actinopteri > Cichliformes > Pholidichthyidae > Pholidichthys > Pholidichthys leucotaenia. The sequence goes on from CM035837.1 coordinate 493,111,619, forward strand.
CTCAACATACCGGGAGAAATAAGATGGAAACGGCATGAATGTCGAGCTGCTGGAGTAAGATGGCGAGCGAGGAATATAGGGTACAGACCCGCCCTCCCATCCGTTATTAAGGGGAATGTACGATCGCTACTCAATAAAACAGATGAGCTAGCGGCTATCTCCCGCTACGAGAGCGTGTACAGAGAGAGTAGTTTGATGCTGTTTACGGAGACGTGGCTAACAGAATTAGCAACAGATGCTAACATTGAACTGGAGGGTTTCCACGCAATATGGGCAGACCGAACACAAGACAGTGGGAAAGCAAGGGGCGGAGGAGTGATAATGTATGTCAATAACAACTGGTGCAGACCGGGACATATCACGGTTAAACAACAACGCTGCAACAAAGATATGGAGTTGCTAGCTGTTAGCATGCAGCCTACATATCTCCCGAGGGAATACTCACATGTGATATGCATTGTTATTTATGCAAATCCAACAGCGAACGCTGGGATAGCGCGTGACGTCATTCACTCAGTAACTGGCAGGCTGCTGACAGAACACCCAGATGCTCTTCACCTCATCTCAGGTGATTTCAACAATATTTCACTGTCCCCCATTCTACCCACGTTCACCCCATATGTCACATGCCACACTAGAGACAATAAAACACTGGACTTATTCTATGCAAACACTAAGGAGGCGTACACCTCATCACCACTCCCCCCACTCGGGAGATCGGATCACAACTTGGTTCATCTCCGGCCGGTGTACAAACCCCTAGTGCACAGACAACCTCCGGTCATGTGCACAGTGAAGTTATGGTCTGAGGAGGCAATGGACGCTCTAAAGGACTGTTTTGAAACCACTGCCTGGGAGCAGCTCTGTGATCCACATGGTGAGGACATCAATGGCCTCACTCACACCATCATGGACTACATCAGCTTCTGTGTGGACAACACCGTACCCACCAAGACCATACGGTGTTGCTCGAACAACAAACCATGGATGAACCCTGAGATAAAAACACTTCGGAGAGAGAAGAAGAGGATCTTCAGGTCGGGGAACAGGGAGATGCTGAAGTCCGTACAGAGGGAGCTGAGGAGGAAGATCAGAGAAGGCAAGGACAGCTTCAGGAAGAAGATGGAGGATAAGCTGCAACAGAGTGACATCGGCAGGGTCTGGAGAAACCTTAAAACTATCTCTGGGCTCCAGAATACCTCCCCCCAGGCCATGGGGGGGCAGGGAGTGGGTGAACAATCGGAACCTGTTTTTTAATAGGTTTGACCAACCGCCCTTCCCCCCCGACTGCACAACAACCACTGCTGCCTCTAAAGACATCGAGTCCTGCTGCCCACACCCCACTCCACCAACACCCCCCCACTCCCAGCACACAGCCCCCCAACATGACCCTCACTAAGACCCAGGTGAGGACGGAGCTGAGGAAGATCAAGGCGAGGAAGGCCTCGGGACCGGACTGCATCAGCACGAAGCTCCTCAAGTCCTGTGCAGACCAGCTGTGTGGGATTGTGGAGCACATCTTCAACCTGAGCCTGAAGCTGGGAAGGGTACCACAGTTGTGAAAAACATCTTGTGTGGTAACTATATCAAAGACTTCCCACCCCAAAGACCTGAACAGCTACAGACCAGTGGCCCTGATGTCTCACATGATGAAGACTCTGGAGAGACTGCTCCTTGCTCACCTCTGCCCCCTGGTGGGACCAGCGATGGATCCACTCCAGTTCGCCTACCAGCATGGCATTGGGGTGGAGGATGCGGTGATCTTCCTCCTTCACCGTTCTCTGTCCCACCTGGAGAAGCCCGGGAATGCGGTGAGGATCATGTTCTTTGACTTCTCCAGTTCTTTCAACACCATCCAACCGATGATCCTGAAGGACAAGCTGCTGTGCGCAGGGGTGGACCAGCACCTGTCATCATGGATCCTGGACTACCTCACTAACTGGCCACAGTTTGTGAGAACCCGAGACTGTGTGTCCGACACAATCATCGGTAGCACGGGGGCCCCCCAGGGAACTGTTTTGGCTCCCTTCCTGTTCACCCTTTATACTGCGAACTTCTCACACAACACAACACACTGCCATCTACAGAAGTTCTCTGACGACTCTGCGATCATCGGCCTCATCTCCAACGGAGATGAAGCTGAGTACAAAGGACTTATCCAGGACTTCGTGGGCTGGTGTCATCGGAACTGCCTCCAGATCAATGCGAGGAAAACTAAGGAGCTGGTGGTGGACTTCCGCAGGCAAGGACAACCCCTCACAGCACCAGTAAACATACAGGGAACAGACATTGAGATGGTGACCTCCTACAAGTACCTGGGTGTTCATCTGAACAATAAACTAGACTGGTCACACAATACCGATGCACTCTACAAGACGGGACTGCGCAGGCTGCTCCTACTGAGGAGACTCAGGTCTTTTGGTGTACAAGGGGTGCTGCTGGAGACATTCTACGACACGGTGGTGGCATCAGCCATCACTTTTGGAGTGGTCTGCTGGGGCAGTGGCATTACAGCAGCCGATAGGAAGAGACTGAACAAACTGATCAAGAAAGCTAGCTCTGTCCTGGGACAACGCCTTGACCCAGTGGAGGAGATAGGAGAGAGAAGGATGGTGGCTAAACTGTCATCTCTGCTGGAGTTCGAGTCCCACCCTATGCAAGACATATTGAATGCACTGAGGAGCTCATTTAGCAGCAGACTACATCATCCTTAGAATCAGAATCAGAATGAGATTTATTGCCATTGTTCATGTAGTACACAAACTAGGAATTTGTCTCGGTGCAATGCTGCAACATTAAACATGGACTAGCACTAAAGATAAAAATAAAAAAACTATGCATGCAATAAAAGGTAGAATATGAATAAGTAATACTAATCTATGCAATTTTTAAATATATTAACAAGCAGCAGATATTGTGGAGTTCCACATAGTGCAGTCGGTAGTGCAAAAAGAAACAGTGATAATTGTCATGAGTCCGGTTGAGCTGCTGTACGTAATGCACAAGAGTCAAATAAGTCACTTAGTGTTCAGCAGTCTGATGGCAGAGGGGAAGAAGCTGTTCATGTAGCGGGAGGTTTTAGTCTGAATGGACCGAAGTCTTCTGCCTGAGGGGAGGGGGGTAAACAGTGCGTGTCCAGGGTGTGAAGGGTTGGCTATGATCCGACCTGCACGCCTCCGGGTCCTGGAGATGTACAGGTCCTGGAGAGATGGGAGCTTGCAGCCGATCACCTTCTCAGCAGCGCGCACAATGCGCTGCAGTCTTAGTCTGTCCCTGGCGGTGGCGCGTGCGTACCACACGGTGATGGAGGTGGTGAGGATGGACTCGATGATGGCCATGTAGAACTGCACCAACATCTTGGTGGGTAGCTTGAGCTTCCTCAGCTGCCGCAGGAAGAACATCCTCTGCTGGGCCTTTTTGATGAGGGAGCTGATGGTCGGCTCCCACTTGAGGTCCCGGGTGATGGTGGTGCCCAGGAAGCGGAAGAAATCCGCAGTGGTGATGGGAGAGTCTGTGAGGGTAAGGGGGGGCAGAGGGGCTGTGACTTTTCTGAAGTCCACAATCATCTCCACTGTCTTCAGAGCGTTCAGCTGCAGGTTGTTGTGGCTGCACCAGGACACCAGCTGGGCCACCTCTCTCCTGTAGATGGACTCGTCACTGTTGGAGATGAGCCCGATGAGGGTGGTGTCGTCCGCAAACTTGATCAGCTTGACAGACTGGTGGCTGGAGGTGCAGGAGTTTGTGTACAGGGAGAAGAGCAGGGGGGAAGTACACAGCCCTGGGGTGATCCGGTGCTGATGCTAACAGAGTCTGAGATAGTCTTTCCCAGCCGCACATGCTGCCTCCGGTCCGTCAGGAAGTCAGTGATCCACCTGCAGAGGGAGTCAGGCACGTTGAGCAGGGACAGCTTGTCCTGGAGCAGAGCGGGGCGGATGGTATTGAATGCAGAGCTTAAGTACACAAACAGGATTCTGACGTAGGTTCCCGGGGAGTCCAGGTGCTGCAGGATGGAGTGGAGGGCCAGGTTGATTGCATCGTCCACAGACCTGTTGGCTCTGTAGGCAAACTGCAGCAGGTCCAGGAGGGGAGTGGTGATGGTCTTGAGGTGGGGCAGGACCAGGCGCTCAAAGGACTTCATGACTACAGAGGTGAGCGCTACAGGTCTGTAGTCGTTAAGTCCAGTGATCCGTGGCTTCTTGGGGACAGGGACGATGGTAGAGGTTTTGAGGCAGGCCGGCACGTGGCATGACTTCAGGGAGGTGTTAAAAATGTCTGTGAAGACAGGAGTCAGCTCCTCCGCACAGTGTCTCAGGGTGGAGGGAGACACGCCGTCCGGACCGGGGGCGTTGCGCGGGTTCAGTCTGGAGAACTGTCTGTGCATGTCCTGCTCACTGATGGCAAGGGCAGGGGGGGAGGGGGGGCGCCTTTGATGAAGTGGGGACCATGGAGGCAGTGGCGCTGGGGGGAGGGGGGAGTTGGACACAGCTGACGAGGTGTCAAAACGGGCATAGTGTTGGGACAGTCTTTGACAAAGGGCTTTGTCATCCTGTCCTTTAGAAGCCTGAGGCCGATAGTTGGTGATTTGCCTCAGTCCTCTCCACACAGAAGCAGAGTCGTTAGCAGTGAACTGTTGCTGGAGTCTCTCAGAATACACAGATTTAGCTCTCCTCAGCTCTCTCCTAAACTGGTATTTGGCCTCCTTGTAGCAGTCCCTGTCTCCACTTTTCAGCGCTGCTTCCTTCTCCTTCCTGATCTGTCTGAGCTTAGCTGTGAACCAGGGCTTGTCGTTGGAGTAGCTCACCCTGGTGCGCGATGGAAGAATGCTCTCCTCACAAAAGTGGATATATGAGGTCACAGTGTTGTGTATTCATCCAGATCATGCGTGGCTCCTTTAAACATGTCCCAGTCAGTTATTTCCAAGCACGTGCGCAGCTCCTCCCCAGCTTCACTGGTCCATTTCCTCGTAGTACTCACAACAGGTTTTGTGAGCTTCAGCCTCTGTCTGTATGTGGGAATCAGGTGGACCATCACGTGATCAGATAGTCCGAGCACAGCGCGGGGAACAGCGCGATACGCGTCCTTCACTGTAGTGTAACAGTGATCCAGCGTGTTCTCTACTCTGGTGGGGCATTTAATAAACTGTTTGTATCGGGGGAGTTCGTGGCTCAGGTTGCTCTGGTTAAAGTCGCCAACCACAATAACCAGAGAGTCCGGGAAAGTCCACTCCGCTTGCTGAATGTGATCCGCGAGCGCGAGCTGAGCCTCGCACACGTCCGCGTCGGGCGGGACGTAAACAGCGGCCAGGATGAATGAAGCAAACTCATGCGGGGAATAAAATGGCTTGCAGTTGATGAATAAATATTCCAGAGCGGGAGAACAGTGTTGGGAGATCACAGTTACATCGGAACACCAGCTGCTGTTGATGTAGAAGCAGACTCCTCCGCCTGTGGTCTTGCCGGAGAGCCCCGTGTCTCGGTCTGCACGAAACAGCTGAAATCCCTCGAGGAGGAGCGCGCTGTCCGGTGTCTTTTCCTTGAGCCAGGTCTCAGTGAAGCAGAGGGTACACGAGGTGGAGAGGTCCTTAAATCGCATCAGCAGTCTCAGTTCATCTACCTTGTTATAAAGAGAGTTGACGTTGGACAGAAAGATTCCAGGCAACGCCGTGCGCGGGCCTCTCCTGCGAAGTCGCACGAGGGCGCCCACTCGTTTTCCTCTCTTTCGCCGTCTCACTTTTTGGGCTAAAAAGTGAACCAGATCGGCGACAGGAGCCAAAAAAACAGGGAGTAGGTCCGTGGGAGTGAAAGTCCTGATATTTAGTAGCTCTTCACGGGTGTAAGTGCAGGCAGACGCACAATTGACGAACAAAAACAAACAAAAAAAAGCGCAGCGAAGCACCATGGTGACCACTGTGGGCGCCATCTTGGATCCATCTAGGATTATTTATCCTAGCTGCGCAACTGAGAGGTTTCGCAGGTCCTTCCTACCTACGGCTGTCAGACTGTATAACCTAAGCAGGGCTACTCGCAGAGATAGCAAAAAAACGTGACGACCTAATAGTATTGAATGCAAAAGATGCAATAGACTTACTCAATGGTCCCCTCCAGTATACAACTAGGACAATATCAGTCGCTACAGAGGGTGACAATATGTATGGGTACATATTCATACTATGTAGGTGTAGGATGAAGTGCCTATAAAATTATTTGTCATAAGGTACAGGAATTATTTATTTTATTTAATAGTGGGTGTGAAAGGGGGCGGAGTTGAACCGTAACTTCTACACCCGCTAAATTAAATAAAAGCACTCGTAAAAGGGGCACCAGTCCTAACGGACAATAAAATTAACTTTAATTTTAATTAGTTTTGTACCTTAAATTACTTAATGAATCAGTCTCAAAGTTTCAGTGAGTTTTTGTCCTGCCGTGATTAGGAAACCTGTATATGCGAAAGGAAAACACTTTCAACTGCTCTCATTCACTCTTTATTAAAATCATTCAGGTTACATGGCATGGCGTTCAAATGATGAATAAACAGATTCAGATGATGACAGCGTAAAATATCACATCAACTGATATTGGGTTCCTGAACATAAAATCCAGCTTTACACCTCTGCAGCACCAAGGAGAAACTAGACTTATGTTTCAACGGTAAATGAGGCTGGAATGTTTTAACAAAACATCGCAATTTTATGGGGAAAATTCATAAGCTAATTATCTAAAAATGACTCCTGAATTAATCTACAAAATTTAAGGGCAGTTACTTAAAAATGACTAAGAGTTTTTGCTTCAGTTTACAGCTCTATCCTGCGGCTGAGAGACTAATTGAGCCCTGAAATACGGGCCATATTCAATTGTAATTTAATTGTTAGGACATCACGTTTTAACCCAGAAAATAGGAGAAATAAGAGTCTCACTCACGCAACGGCCGTTGGTCCAAGTTCTGCGGGTCAGTACCGCTGGGTTTTGAAGTTAGGATGTCGGAGGAAGCGGCTGCTGTCCTCACTCACAGCCGTGGGGTGATAACTCAGCTGGGGGGCCCTTCAAAGAGACATTTGCAGCCGTGGGTGGTTTGTCTCAGGGTGGCGTGAAAAGTCCTTGGGAAAAGAATCCAAATTATGAGGTCTCTTGTAGCGGGAAAGACCAAAAAAAACTGAAGGAAAAATCTTCTCAGTCTCTATTCACTTTAAACTAGGCAAATTAAAGGTCCACTTTAATGGCGTGAAAAGTCATTAAAAAAATGTTAGAAAAACATTTACTAGGATAAGAATGGCTTCTGAGGTGAAGGAAAAAGTTTGAGAATTTGATTCTCTAAAAAGGGACGAGCTCTAAAGAAAAATGGTTCTTCCTCAGTTTCCAGAATATAAGAAAAGATTTGACAAACACACAGAGAATAAAATAAAACTTCACAGGGCCTTGAAACGGTGGAATAAAATCTTCTTCTGAGATCTAGATTACTATTCTGCTTCTTTAATCTTAATTTAGTTTCTAATCTTTCTCAAAATCTCTTTCTTTCTTCTTTCTGTGTTTCTAATTCTTAATTCTATTACCGCTTTGCTGTTCTAATCTTCCTGCCTGTTGTCTCTACTTCTACCCTTTTTTCATTCTCTTAACTTCTGATCTCTCACTCTTTCTTTTCTCTTAACTAACTCAAATCTAACTCCTCTCTTTTAAAGTTACCTCGCCGGGTCGTAAAACTGATGACGTAGTCGCAAGACTGACCAATCGGCTTTTTCAGAAGCAGTTTGAAATGGCTGCTATCCAATGTGAGAACACTTCTTTGTTTGAGAGCAGCCAATCAAATGAAGACACCATCCCATGAAATTTCAGAGGGAAATTCAACACTCAGTCAGTTCTTATAAAATAAATGCTCAATATAAAATCTAACTAAATTAAATGACTTGGCTAATATATGGTGATCATGCATTTATACCATTACTCCAATAACACTCATGAATATAACATTTCTTATACATAATTATAATACATGCATTCACATTTAGATCAAGATTAGAACAGCAGAACATGCAGCAAACCATGGTTGGTGATAAGAGGGATGATTTTCAGTGTCCTTAGGATCCAGAGGATAAGCTGAAAGAAACTTAATATTTAGAACAAATTAAAAGTCATCCTACGTACTGAAAACACATTCCGTAGGTATCCGCTAGGAGGTACTGTTGAGCTGTAGATGATTTCCTTTAGTATCTGACGAAGACCTGGACAGCATAGGCTATAAAACCGTCAGATTAAGTGGTTTATGACTCTTTTAAAAACATTGGTTTCCTGTGAAAAGGTACGTTATCAAATGCAGTGTTCATGTTAAGAGGTCTGGTCTCCTGAGTTTTATGTTCCTTTGAGCCTTTAAAAGCAAACTCTGATCCTTACAATCTCTGCAAGCGGCAACTGTTTACATTGGGGTCCTGGGAAAGCAAGCATCTTTGGTCAGGCCTGGAAGAAGCCTGCATGAGTCGGCATAAAAGCCAGTGATATTCCTGAGAAGGCAGAAAGGTGATATTCCTGTGTAATGAATAAAATGAAATTCCTGTAAACTGGAGAGAAGTGATCTTCTGTCTCGGTTTTAAGGAGGACAATGATGCTACAGTTCCCCCCTTTGTAGCGATGGTGAGCATCGGTCAGCGTCGGTACACACCCATGGCAGCTTCGTCTCCTTGGCAACACTTGACCTAAATACTGGGTTAAAAGGTTTGTGTGATGTCCATACACACTAGCATGCAAACAGTATCTATTACTAAGTACAGATCTTTGACTTTGGTTTACTGGAAGGACTTCCATGAATTTCCAAAAATAATTTGAATATGGACAAATGTAGATTATAAAATTGACTTGGAGTAGTAAGCTAAGGCATAGGTCTTGAAATGACTCAAAAATTCTAGCTACAAAAATAAGTGCGTAATCTTACATACCTGAGGTAGGAATTTTGGTCTACAATGAAATAGTTATCATAGTTGTTAAAAAAAATAGTTTGAATGGGTACAAAAATCAAAATGGAGTGCAAGAGCTATATATAAAAATACAGGTTTGTATATAAGCATGCATATAACTTCAAAAATTCTAAAAATAAAGAAAAATAAAAGTCAAAACAAAGAATGCAGAACAAAAATGTATTGCTTATCTGTGGTAGATGTTTAGGTTAAGCAATATTGAGTTAATTCAAGGAGGTTCGAACTAAATTGGTTTAGCTGGACTAAACCATGGTTCCACAGAGGTCTTACTCAGAGGGTGTTTGAGACCTTTGTTCTGGAAGACTGAGCAAACATGGGAAGTCATCATTGTTCTTTGAGTGGCAATGAGGAATAACTTTGTGACATCTGAAACAGGGGCAAGAAGCGGTGAAGGCAGACTCGTTGTCAAAGTGTTAGCTGAAAGTCTAATATTTCTAGCTACCTTTCGAAGAAACACAGGCATTATATGTGGGTGAGCAGGGTCACCCTCTAACATGAAGAGTGACAAGTCCAAGACCTTGTTGAGTTTGAATGAGGCTTTGGAGCAAATATTCAAAACCAACACAGTATCTTGCAAAGTTTTGGTAACAGTTGGTGGTTCAACTATCTGGCATTTCAGTGTAGCGGTGTTGACTGATTTAACAGTAGACGTGCTAAGGCTAGCAAGGGGCCCTAATGATGAGGCCGTGGTTGAGAATCTACTTAAGGATTGTTGACTTCTTGTCTGGGTTCTGTCCAGTTCTAACTGGGCGAAAGTAGGTGAGAGTGCTAGGTAGAGGGCTAAACTGAAAAATAGGAGGGCCATCGTCCTGGCCAACAAATAGAAGTGAGTCATTTTAATCTTGAGCTTCTTGTCAGTTTTCCTTTTCTTGAGGTACCTGAGTGGTAGGTGAAAGTTATTCTTAGAGGTGGAACAACTTTGTTAGAGGCTGAGCTCTAAGCTATTAGTGTTTATTGTAGTGGAGCTGAAATAACGAGGCGGTTTTGTATTAAAAACAGGGTTTTTAATGAATAGCTCTGCTATCAAATCTCATCAGGTGTAGAGCTTTGCAGAAGGCAAGAGACAGAACCCTGCTTCGCTCGTTGGTTAAATACAAGCACGCATAGCACCACTCATTGAAACAGCTGACGTCAGAGCCACTCATTGAAAAAGGTAACATGTCCCCGTTATCTTAATCCCCATTGTCCTGCCATGCCCTCTCCCTGTCTTGGGAGGTGATGGGAACTCCCCCTCTCGCTTAGGGGGTAAAGGTGTCGAGTCCGTCTCCACTGCCGCGTCTTGGGAGGTCCATTGTGTTTACCCCGGCGCGGGGGATGCTCTGTCCTTACTAGGTGTGAAGCTCTTTACATATGCTGTCACAAAACATTTCCACTTGTTCTAACATATGTAGATATGGGATATAAGAGTTATATATAGCACAGGCCCCCCAAACACTAGGAAAGGACATAGAAAGAATTACAGTCTAAGATAACGACTATGAAATACTACGTGTTACAACTGTTGCTACCGGAGAAATTTTCTAGCAGCCATGCTCCTAAGAAAGTTCAGTGGTAAACATAACAGCATAGTGAAATCATAAGTAGCCTTAAACTGTTGTAGCACAATTAGTGGATAATTGCGGGGTGATTGGTATCAGTCCTTGTGCTGTCTGGGCTTAATCCTTCTCCCAAAACTGCTGTAGGTTGGCTTAGGTGTCCCGCTGGGGCCTTCTCGTGGTGAATCTGCATTGTGGGAAGGAAAGAGATTATTTGTTCCCTGCCTGGGGGCTGAGACTTTTCCTCTGGGGGGTCTACCATGCCGAGGCGCTCGTGCCACCTGTGTAGGCTCGTCTCTCAGCAAGAAGGCAGGTTTGAGTCTGTCAACACTGACCACTTCCTTTCTGTCCCCATAATCAAGCACAAAGTGTTTGTCACCATTTTCCAGCACTCTGAACGGGCCATCATAAACTGGGCGTAACGTTAGTTTAATAGGTTCATGCTTAACAAAAACGAACTCAGCGCTTTTCAAAGTTTGAGGAAGAAAAACTCGTGGAAAAGAGTGATGAGCTGGACCGTGGAGGGAAACCGGTCCACTGCTGCCTAAAAACCTTGGGACGGGAAAGTGTCCTGGTTCTGGGTTCTCTGGTAAAAATTCTCCTGGGAGTCTGATAGGCTGGGCAAAAACTAATTCTGCAGGAGAAGCGTCTAAATCCTCTTTAGGTGCTGCCCGCAACCCCAATAAAACCCAGGGAAGTTTATTAACCCAATTTGTGTCCGTTAGTGAGGCCCTGAGGGCAGCCTTTAAGGACCTGTGAAAACGCTCGCATAACCCATTAGCCTGAGGGTGATAAGCGGTGGTGCGATGAATTGTTGTCCCTAAACTGTTAGACATGGCCGACCAGAGCTCTGAGATAAACTGAGGCCCTCTGTCTGACGTGATGTCTGATGGGACACCGAAACGTGCCACCCAGTTTGCTAGAAAAACGCGAGCGACTTCCTCCGCTGTGGTTGACGCTAAAGGGACTGCCTCTGGCCAGCGCGTGGTGCGGTCTATCATAGTTAGCAGGTGTGTGAAACCTTGGGAGGAAGGCAGTGGCCCCACGAGGTCGACGTGAATGTGGTCGAATCTTCTAGCAGGAATTGGAAAAGGCTCCAGAGGGGCCTTTGTGTGTCTGTGTATTTTGGCGCGTTGACAAGGAATGCAAGTTTTTGCCCATTCTCTTACGTTTTTGCGCAGGCCTGACCACACAAACTTTTCAGCAACCATTTTGACCGAGGCGCGCACACCTGGGTGCGCGAGGGAGTGAATTGCGTCGAAAATACGGCGGCGCCAAGCAGTTGGTACTAACGGCCGAGGTCGGCCGGTTGAAACGTCGCATATTAGGGGGGGCACGCCGTCGCGCAAGTTTTTTTTCTCCAGCCTTAACCCTGTTGGTCCAGACAGGAGCGCGCGCACGTCTGCATCACTGCTTTGTTCTTCCGCCATGGCTGCATAATCTATCCCATCCTGGATAGGTGCTGCGTATGTGTGTGCGTTAGTGAAGAGTTCCGCTGCTGAGGCGGTGTAATCTGCCTCCTCGTGCTCTGGCGGTGTCACAGCGCGAGAGAGACAGTCAGCTACTACGTTAAGTTTGCCTGCTACGTGTCGAATGTCTGTGGTGAACTCTGAAATCGCGGCTAGCTGTCTTTGTTGTCTGCCTGACCATGGTTCTGAAATTTTAGCCATAGCAAAAGTGAGCGGCTTATGGTCCACAAAAGCTGTGAAACTCCGCCCTTCTAATCAAAACTGGAAGTGGCGGATGGACAAATGAAGCACCAGCAGCTCTCTGTCAAAAGTGCTGTATTTGCGTTCAGTTGGGTTTAGCGATTTGCTAAAGAATGCTAAAGGTTGCCAGACCCCACTGACAAGTTGTTCTACAACTGCCCCTATAGCCAGGTCTGAGGCATCTGTGGTTAGAGCAATGCGGGCTGAGGAATCTGGGTGAACTAACATTGTGGCGTTAGCTAGGGTGCTTTTTACTTCCGCGAAAGCGCGTTCGCGCTCCGGGGTCCATTCGACCGCGTTGGAAGCTTTCTTTTTTCTGAGCGCGTCATATAGGGGTTGCATGAGCTGAGCTGCGTGGGGGAGGAAACGGTTGTAAAAATTAACCATCCCCAAAAATTCCTGTAGCAACTTAACCGTTTGAGGCCGTGGAAAACTTTCTATCGCACAAACTTTGTCTGGAAGCGGAATGGCCCCTGCCGGGGAGACCTTATGTCCCAAAAAATCAATTTGTGATACGCCGAATTTGCATTTGGCTGGATTGATTATAAGTCCGTGCTCTTCCATCCTCTGAAAAACGGTAGTGAGGTGCTGTTCATGTTCTTCCTCGGATGCACTGGCTACCAGCATGTCATCGAGGTAGACAAAAACAAAGGGGAGGCCGCATAGGACTGCGTCCATCATCCGTTGAAAAGTTTGAGCCGCGCCTTTGAGGCCGAATGGCATTCTTAGGAATTCAAAAAGGCCGAAAGGGGTTATAACCGCTGTTTTAGGAATATCTTCAGCTCGGACTGGGACTTGGTGATAACCGCGGACTAAGTCTATTTTTGAAAAAATGCGCGCACCTGCTAAATGTAATGAAAAATCCTGAATGTGAGGAATTGGGTAGCGGTCATGCGCTGTAGCGTTGTTTAGCCTGCGGTAATCTCCGCACGGTCTCCAAGAACCGTCGGATTTCGGGACCATGTGAAGTGGTGAAGCCCAAGGGCTCTTTGAACGTCGGCAAATGCCTAATTTTTCAAGAGCTGCAAATTCGTCCCTTGCTATGTTGAGCTTGGCCGCGTCTAAGCGGCGAGCTTTGGCAAAAACGGGAGGTCCCGTTGTTGGGATGAAATGTTTAACCCCGTGTTTGGCTACAGTGGCTGAGAATTTGGGGGTTGTGAGTGCTGGAAATTGGGTGAGGAGTTGCTCAAACTTACCTCCCGCCGTGGTGACATTGGCCTGCACAGGTGGTGGAGAAACTCGAGCTGAGCATGGAATAGAAGCAAAAGATTAACTAGGCGTCTATATGCAAGATCCACTAATAACCCGTGTGCACACAGAAAATCTGCGCCTAACAAATTAAAACTCACCGCTGCTACGACAAATGTCCATTTGTAGCTGCGGCCGTGGATGAGGAGGTGCAGGCTCTTTTCCCCGAACGTGTCGATGTCAGAGCCGTTGGCTGCCACTGCTCCGTTGCCCCGGGTGCCCATGGCTCGATCTGCGTGGGAGGGCATGATGAAACTCAGCTGAGCTCCCGTGTCGATGAGGAACTGCTTGCCTGTGTATCCATCCGTCACGTATAACAGCTGATTCTTTACGCCGAGGACCGCTGCTGTTAATGGCCCTCGGCTTTGGCGTTTCCCGACCTCGTAAACTTGCAAGGAGGAACACATTTGCGGGCTCTCTCTGCGAAGCGGTGATGATAAAAGCAGACGTCGTTCTGCTTGTTGTGCTTGGGCCGTGCCGCTGTCACCGTGGGTTGCGTCTCTCCAAGGCTCGGGGTGTCAGCTCTCAGATCTGCAGATGCCGCTGTGGGTGCCCGCTCTCTGCAGGCGTTGACGAGCCGGTAAGCCTCGTTGGCCAGTGTGCGGAAGTCTTGATGATTCTTGCACTTCATACTGGCTAGTGTCCCTCTCAAATGTGGTGGTAGAGTGCTGAGGAAAATGTACTGGAAAAGCAAATTATCATTGTCCTCCTCCTTGAGCTGTAGCAAATCCTCCATGAGGGTCCTTGGATTGCCCCCTCTGTGGCCGTAGAACGCCAGGATCCTTTCGGCTCTTTCCTCCGCTGACGGGACATAATTCGCCACGATGGTAGCCTTGAGTGTCTCATATTTGTCCCGGGTTGGTGGTTGCTGGACCAAGCTCCGCACACACTTCGAAGTTGCAGAGTCGAGCTTGGAGATGATGTGATAAAATTTGGTATCATCTGCTGTGATACCCGTCAGTATAAACTGGGCTTCGGCTTGCTGGAACCAAGATGCAGGGTCTTCTCTCCAGAAGTCTGGCAGCTTGACAGCGACGGCGTTCGTGCACACCATCATTGTCGTGTTCGCCGGGTGAGAGTGTGTTTCTACAGCTCTCGCGGCGGTGCTGGAGCTCGGTTGAGCTCTCTCAGTGCCCTCTGCCGTGGGGAACAGCTGTCTGCTCGTTCCCTCGTCTGCGTCGTCGCTGGCGTATGCCAGAGCTACCATGGATGAGCAGCTTGAAGAACGCCTCCGGTCCATATTCTCGCGTCAGGGTCACCAGTGTAGTGGAGCTGAAATAACGAGGCGGTTTTGTATTAAAAACAGGGTTTTTAATGAATAGCTCCGCTATCAAATCTCATCAGGTGTAGAGCTTGGCAGAAGGCAAGAGACAGAACTCTGCTTCGCTCGTTGGTTAAATACAAGCACGCATAGCACCACTCATTGAAACAGCTGACGTCAGAGCCACTCATTGAAAAAGGTAACATGTCCCCGTTATCTTAATCCCCATTGTCCTGCCATGCCCTCTCCCTGTCTTGGGAGGTGATGGGAACTCCCCCTCTCGCTTAGGGGGTAAAGGTGTCGAGTCCGTCTCCACTGCCACGTCTTGGGAGGTCCATTGTCTTTACCCCGGCGCGGGGGATGCTCTGTCCTTACTAGGTGTGAAGCTCTTTACATATGCTGTCACAAAACATTTCCACTTGTTCTAAAATATGTAGATATGGGATATAAGAGTTATATATACCACATTTATCTCCTTTAGAGGGTTTTGTGATTATTGACTTAAGCTAGTGATGTTGTTGATTTTGTTTGTACTACTTTGAAATAGTAACTTGATGATACTGAATGAAATTTTGCTGGGTCTTTTAAGGTTAGATTTTAGGGAAGTCAGTTAGTTTGGGTTAACTTTCTCCTTTTCAAGGTTTAATGCAGTTACCTGATTGAGGAAGAGAAATGCGACCGAGAATGTCTGAGGCTGATAGTCAGCTAATAGTTATCTATCGGGCGCAAACAAGATTTAGGTTTGTTTACTGACTTAATGGAACAGTGTTGTCCCCGACAAGTCCCATGGGGTTTTTGTAAGCTTTGATTTGATTACGATGGACCCATTTGGAGATGGGGTCCTGGTGACCTTTGCTTATTTTGATTTGGTAAACGACCGGAGAGAGTTTATCTGTGATCGTGTGTGGACCTGTCCACCTGGGGAGGAACTTCCGAGCGAGTTTTCCTGCTCGTGCGTTGGTCTGTCCTGTCTGAGGAATGAAAGCATAATAGAAAACCTTGTCTCCCACTTGGAGTTCATCATGTGAGGCTTTCTGATCGTAGTAGGCTTTGCGTCCTTCAGCTGATCGGTCCAAATGTTTTTGGGCAAAGGCAAAAGTCTGTCGGAAATGTTTGGTCAGGTCAGTCATGTACTGGTGAGTAGTGTAAGCTGTAGCAACACTGGCTTCTCCAGGTTGGTAGAGTAAATGCAGGGGCAAAGTCATTTGCCGGCCTGTCATCATTTCAAAAGGTGACACCCCCGTAGCTTCATGGGGTGTGGCTCGGATGGCCATTAAGACCAGCGGGAGTTTTACATCCCAGTCTTTTTGGTGTGGTGAAACATACTTCTTCAGTATGTTGATCACAGTTCGGTGGGTTCTTTCAACCTGTCCGGAGGATTGTGGGTGGTGACTAATATGGAAGTTAGCTTTAACTCCCAAGGTTTCCCACAGTTGTCGCATGACTTCGGCGGTGAAATGAGTGCCGCGGTCAGAGTTGATTCAGCTTGGCAGACCAAACCTAGAGAATACGTGGTTCATCAACAAGTAGGCTGTGGTTTCTGCCTTGTCATTAGGAGCAGGCAGGCACTCGACCCATTTGGTGAAAGCACATGTGACTGTGAGGAAGTATTTGTTTCCTCTGGCTGACCGTGGAAGGGGACCTACCCAGTCAATTTGGAGGTCAGACCATGGGAATGAAATGCCTCTTTTCTGTAGGGGTGCTCGATGCATCGGGTTGGTTGGTTGAAACTGGCAACATACGAGACATCCCTTGATATAGTCGGCTAAATCCTTTCGCATGTATGGCCAATATGCCACTTGTTTGAGCGCGTTGTACGTCGCTTTGACGCCTTTGTGTCCTGCAGTTGGGAGATCATGGGCATGAACAATCATCACCCCCCTCTGGTTACGAGGGACCACAAGCGCAGGCGTAGGGAGTTCATCGGAAACTTGAACTAGAATGCCATTTCGCAGCTGCAAGGATGATCGTGCGGCAAAAAGTGGCTTCAAGTCTGGAGTGTCAGTGAGATCCGAGTCGGATGGTGCATTAAGTGCAGGATCTGAGATGTATTGTATCATTTTATGGACCGCAGGGTCAAGGGTTTGAAGAGAGATAAGGTCAGCGTCAGTGAAAACAGGGTCAACCGCAAGGGGACCTGTGGTTTGTGTCGTGTCTTGGGACCTGTTAGTCTGGGTCCTAGTGACTGCGCAGACTGTAGGGGTGGGTGGGTGGGACTGTGAAGTCGGCACCTGAGCAGAATCAAAGGACCAGGGTGTGCCTTGTATAGCTCCTTGTTTTGCAAGTGAGTCCACAAGGTAATTCCATTCTTTGTCCTGACCTGGTGTGCGCGAGTGACCTCTGACCTTTTTCCAATACACTTGGAGGTTGTTGGAGGTGACCAGGTGATCACATGCTTTGAAAAGGTCTTGATGTTTAACCGGTTTGCGGTTGGAGGTTACAAAACCTTTGGTCTTCCAGAGTGCTAAATGACAAGTGAAACTGAGGCGTGGATAGTTGGAGTCAGTGCAGATGACCAATGTGCAAATGCCATGGTCTACAGCAAGTTGCAGTGTAATGAGCACACCTGCGATTTCCGCATACTGAGATGATTGGGAACCCAGTTGATAGTTGTGGGGTTCACAAGGCTGATTGTTCAGCCATGCCACACCCACACCAGCACGAATGTGAGTTTCATGGTGAAAAGAACAACCATCGACATAGGCGGTGACCAAATCTTGACAGATGTTCTGGTCAAAGTAGTGATGGTTTGGGTCTTCAGTGACTGTAGGTGGCTCTGCACGAATGGATGGTCCTGGAGTGTCCTCAGAGCACCGTTGGCAGGCAGCCAAGTCTGTGCCGAGAGGGCTTCTCAACTTTTGTGCATAGCGGACCTCCACATCAAAGCTTTGTAGAGCCATCAACCAGGAGGCTATTCTGGCATTTGTTACAACGCCTTCTCTGATGCGTTGACTGTTGAGGAAGACCACTGGTTGGTGGTGAGTCTCAACTGTGATTCTCTGGCCTCCTACATAGTTGGAGAAACGCTTGACTGCCCATACAGTGGCCAGAAGGGCTTTTTCACAGTCCGAGTATTTCACTTCCGGACCAGAGAGGGTTTTGCTGGCATAGGCCACGACTCGTTTGTCATGGTCGTAGATTTGGTATAATCCAGCGCTTAAGCAGTTGGCAGAGAACCCCACTTGTAAGAAGAATGGCTGGTCGCAGTTGGGATAGGCCAAACATGGTGCTGTGCATAACTTTTGCTTCAACGTTAGCATAGCCTGTTCTTGAGCCTCAGACCAAATGAAAGGGGTGTCCTTTCGTAGGAGGTCTGTAAGGGGTTTTGCCAAGTCTGCATAATCCTCCATGAACTGACGTGAGTAATTGCATACCCCTAGGAAGCTCCGGAGTTCGGAGATGTTGGTAGGGGCTTTGATGTTTAACACACCTTGAATTCGTGCCGTTTGTGGTAGTACCCCTTTGGATCCTACCAAGAGACCGACATAGTTGACTTTGGTTTTGCACCATTGGCATTTGGAGAGAGAAATTTTGGCTCCAGCTCGCGTGAGCTGGCCAAGGACATGGTCAATTTCAGTGAGGTGGGTGTCCAGAGTTGGACTCCGAATGAGAATGTCGTCAACATAGATGAGGTTACCTCTGTCTCGGGCGTCTGGACATGCTTTGTTCAAGAAAATGTTGAACTCTGCAGGAGAGTTGGCATAACCGAAAGGGCATCGGGTGAATGTGTATTGGCGATTCGCGAACGTGAAGGCCAGTTTGTGTTGGTCTTCAGCTTGGACAGGAATAGTCCAAAAACCAGAAGCAATGTCCAGTGTTGAGAAGTATTTGGCATCTTTTACTCTAGGGAGTTCTTGCTCCAGTTGAGTCATAGGCCACCTAGAGAGAGGAACTTGAGTGTTCAATTTCCTGTAATCAATGGTGAGTCTCCACTTACCATTGGGATTTAGGACAGGCCATAAGAGAGCCGAGTAGGTACTGTTGCATGGCCTGATTATGCCACGGTCCAGTAAATCATCGATTATTTCTTGTACTGGGCCGTACGAGGCCAAGGGAATCTTGTACTGCCTGACATTGGTTGGAGGGGCGTCAGGTGGTGTAGGAATGCGTACTGAGCACAATCCACAGTCCAAGGAGTCTTTGGAGAAGGATTGTTCATACTTAAGAAGAACTTGGTGAAGTTTTTCACGTTCTTCGTCAGAGGTTAGGGCATCAGCATCAGCTACCACCTGTGCAATCTCTTCAGCGCTAGCGAGGACTGGTTTCGGCGGAGCATCGCTGGGATTGTCATTGGTTTGCTGATCGGACTCCGATGGAAGGAATTCAATGGCTTGGACAAGCATTTGGTCATTGTTAGTCAATTCGATTCGTCCCACTGACTCTTTGTCAGGGGTTGGTATTGACACAAGAGCGATGGCCTTAGAAGGCTTAGTGTAAATGACTGTAGGTTCAAGAGAGTCGGCCCAAAGAGAATCAGGGAGGCCGCCTAGCACAGGAACAGTCAATTCAAAATCGTGGAAATCTGTGGTGATGAGCCAGCCAAGAGGCGTGGCCTTGGGCAGGACGATGGTCTCTGTCGTGGGATTGTTAACCGGTAATGTGGCGGTTCTGTATTCTAGGCTTAGAAGGGGCATGGCCTCCAGAGTTAAGCCTAGATTGTCGAGCAAAGGAGCCGTTTGGAAAAATGCTTGTGGATGCATAAGTTTCTGTCCTGTTTGAATGCATAGTTGGACCGGGTAGCACGTGACATTAGCAGGTATGAGACAATGTTGAGTGTTCAGTACCTGGCAGGCCTCAGGGATGGTCTGGCCTGACTTTAGAGTGTCAAGATCTGGTTTAGAGTGAGCATCTCGAACTGAGGTGAGAGACCATAAGACATTGTTTATGGTATCAACCTGGGTTCCAAGTCTCACAAGAAGATCACTGCCGATGTAGACTGCATGTGGCAGGTCGGGAACGACCAAGAAGGGATGCGTTAGCAGTCTGTGGTTCCACTGAAGGTGGAGGGCGCAGATACTTCTGGCGACCAATGTTTTGTTTGATTTGGTCCCAGCAGGGAAATGAAAAGACTTGTTAGTGACCATAAGGTCAGGGTATTTCTCGTGTAGAGAGTCGAAAAGTGTCTGGCTGATTGCAGATTTATCAGCCCAGAGAGCCAGTACCACGTCTTCTACGTGGGAGCTTTGGATAGCTAGTCCTTTGACCACTTGGGGGCAGTACTCTTCATCGACTGCCCCTGGTTTTAGGGTGCAAAGAAATGAACTGTGTTCAATTAAGGTTGGGTTGTCAGATGTGGTGACCTGAAAAGGGGTGCCTGTTTCAGCCTGGTCCCCAAGGTCACTTTCCATCAAACTTTGTTGGGTCAGCAGTGCGAGTGGGTTGACTCCTGGAACATCCAAGGTGTCAAGAGTGTAGCACTGTGATCCGGTTGCTTCAGGTAGAGTGGTTGGAAGAGGTTGTCGAACTTGAGCCCATAGCTTGAGATTCTTGAAGTCTATCAGAGGCTCAAAGCGATTAAGTAGATCCTTGCCTATCAGCAATGAAATTGAGTTGAGATTGGACACATAGACCGGGTGGATCAAGGTCATGGGCCCAATGGAGATTTGTATCGATGACATGTGTGACACAGTCGTGTTTGAGGGTGCATAAGGTTGAATAGCTAAGGAGCAAGGTCTTAGTTTCAAGTCTTTGTGCGCAAGGTTAGCAGTGACACGTAGGTGTTCGAAAAGGTCACGCGACATGAGTGTGATGTCCGCGGCGGTATCTAGCAGGGCTTCGTGCGTCATCACATCTTCCAAGGTCAATGACAGAAAAATTTTTCATGCAACCCCCCTTTCGGTTAAATCACACAGAAATTCTTGGACCGGTGGTTCAACGCAGATTAAAGAGTCGCCGGTTTCGGGCGAGTGAGGTTTCCCCGGTAGCTGGACTACCAAAATGGCACTGGGTGGCGTTGCATTTTGGAGCTCCTCCTGAGTTTCGGGTGGGGGATGCTCGATTGTGTCTTTGGTATCCTTCCCCTTTGTAGTAGGAGAATCCTCAGGGTTAACTTGTGGCAAACCTAAAGGATCGTTTGGGGTGGTCACAATATTTATGGCTAGGACATCTGGTTTCTTGTCCTCTTTCACCTCCTTTTTCCTCTTCAGTTCGTCAAGTATGCGTTGGAGAGTCTCCAGGTCTTCTTGGCTGAGAATGGGCTTTTCTTTCTTCTCCCAGGGTTTGGAGTTAAACTTTCCAGGGGGAGGTCTTGCTTCCCTGTTGAAGTTTTTCCGGTGGTACGAAGGAGGTGACCACTTCCCGCGATTATGCAAGTCTCGAAATCGATATCTGTCATCCCGGGTATCCGTACCGTATTCTCGTGACTTACCTGGTGGGCTTAGTCTCCGACGGTAGTCAGGTTTTGGTGATGTTGTCTTGGAACTTGGTGTCAAAAATTTTTCAGGGTCATGACTCGACTTATCTTGACTAGAGGACTGTCGTCGTTTTATTTGTGACCGAGATGCTGGAACAGGGGCTGGCCTTGGGGCGCCCTCTAGGTCTAGGGTGTCTGATGCGGTGTTGACTGCTAACACCGCGGTAGACTCGGTATGCTTCTGATTGCTTTGTCGCTGTTTCTGGAATGCATAATGTGCGAACTCTCTTAGTTGGTTTATCGAGTTTGTCTTTGGGTTAGCCATGACTCCAAGGTGGTGTCCAATCGTGAGATGGAGATTCTGAATGAACAGAGCCTTGAAATTGTGGTCTTCTTCCATCTCAGGCGTGTTTTGAGATCCGAAATATGCGCGCAGGAGTCGCTGGTAGTATGCCTGTGGAGGCTCTAAGCGACCCTGTTTCACAGCTAGGGCTGTCGCTAGCCCTGACTGTAAGCAGTCGTCGGAAAACTCTCTTTCGATGGCTTCATAGAGTTTCCGGTGGTTCCTCTTGATGTCAAATGGTTGCCGATCTATAAATTTTGATACCGACCTGTTGGATGTCAACTTGATCAAATAAATGCGGTCGTCAACCGTAGCATCAGGGTATTTATGCAAGTAGTAGTTGATGTCTTGCAAATAAGCCCTGGTATCAGGTGACCCACTGGTTGAGGGGTCAAATTTCATGACGTGGGGAGCGATCTTATTGAGATCTCCATCGGATGGAATTTGCACAGGTCTTTCACGTTGCCGTTCGGGTCTGAACGGGTCAGGTGAGTGTGAGCCTGGGGAGTCCCCATCCCATGAGGGGATGCCCCCCTTTGTCGAGGGAACCGGCCTGTTCATGGATTCTGATCTCAGATCCTTTTGTTTGCGGTGGTCTTCCAGCTCTTCTTGGGCGTCCTGAAGACCTTGTTGTGCTTCTCATAGGAGCAGTTTGCATTTCCCATAATCGGAGCTTGTTTCGTCCAATTGACCTTCAACTTTCCTTGAGTTGATTCTCTTTGTAAAGCAGGGCGGTTTTCAATTCCTCGTTTTCTTGCTGAAGTGAGGTATTGTTGTCTTCTAGTCGTTGCTTTTCTTCCTCTGCTTGTTCCAGATCTAGCAACGTCTGATCGAGCGTAGCTTGGGTCTCTTCTTTCTCTGTGCGAGCTTGTTCCTGCTTTTTCACAAGGGATTTGTTCTCTTCCTGAAGAGAAAGGATGGTTGTTTGTTGTTTCACCAGTTCCTTTTCAGCGTAGAGTACTTGGGTTTCAGCTCGTTTTAGCCTTGCAACTAATGCTAGTGCAAACTTTCCTAACACACTGGGGATTTCCTTTGCTTTCGGTGGGTTAGCTTCGCATTCATCCGAAAGTTTTTCCGTGATTTGCTTCAAATCTTTGGGTGGAGTATCCCGAACATGTTTGGAGAAACCGGGTATAAGGTCGGAAGCCAACTCTTCCAATATTGCTTGAAGGTCATTTAATTCGTCAAGTGGATTCGACATATTTGACCGTTTGTGTAACGCCTAGATTGAAATCAATTCGTTGATTATAGCTAAAGTTGTGAGTCAAGAGTTAACCTTGAGTGTCGTTTTACAGTGAGGGTAATTACAAGCTTCTTTTTGGAGTTTGTTTCAACTTCCAGGCTTGTAAGAAGGAAAGCAAATATTTTGGAATTCTTTAGAAATGTGGAATAGGTGTTAGTTTATTTGTTGACACTGTATTTTGATTTGTATTTCACAAGACAAAAGCAAAAAAAAATTGTGTTGATTGACTTCTTTCAGTTCAGTTATCAAAGTGTAGTTTTGGAATAGTCCTCAACTAGGTTGTGAATTTTTTGTTGAATCTCACTTGAAAGTAATGATTTTATTTACAAAAGAAAAAGAAAGCAACAAAAATAGAAAAGGTTAAATGCTTTAAGGCTTTAGGGTTACAGTATAAGTCTTCACTTTGTTTTAAAGTTAGAACTGGCTTGGTTCTATTTGTTAAAGCTTATCTTCATTTAAAGCCTTTCAATGTTTTAATATTTACAAGTTAGGAAATAAATTAACTGTCTTTGCGTATTGTCACTAAGGCTTCCTTAGGATTAAAGTTAATGATTATTTAAAAAGAGGAGAAAAATTAAAATGTTTTACAGACTAGTCAAAGTTTTCACCTTTTGACTTATTACAACTCCTGGTGAGAAATAGTGAGTTGGTTAAATGTTTTCCTTCTCCTGGGGAGGAAATATGAATCAAAAGCAACACTGACTGTAAATAAGCTAAAGCTTTCAAGTGTTAATTGCTGGATGTGGTTTCCTAATTTTGGAGAATTTTGGTTAAATATTTAGTAAATCACTAAATCCTTTACTAACATGCACAGGATTAACATTAACTTGAGTTTAAATGAACATTGTCATTTATTTGGGTCCCTAAGTTGAATGGCTTCCTGTGAAAGAAATTGCACAGAGTGATCTTTAAAACAAAACACATATATATAGCTTAAAAAGTTTGCAGACTTTCAGCGTGAGATGTGTGAATATATGCTTTTAACTAAAAAGATTAAAATATGTGGTTAACATATGTGAGTAAATACAAAGTCTATGCTTCTATGTTCTTTCACTGTGTATATTCATTATCATTTATTATTTATTATTTTATTATCATTTATTATTCATTTATTATTCATTCATTATCATTCCGGTTCCGGCTCTGCCGGACCGGCGGCGCCACACGAGTCGGCTGCCTGTTGCAACAGCCTTTTTTTTTATCTTCCTTCTTCTTTCTACACCTTTCACTCTGTATATATATCACGGACGCACGGATCGCCCCGGGGGTCTCCCAGGTCGGCGGACGGAGCCACGGTTTGCAGCGGGAGACGTTACAGCGGGGAGGAGCTAGTGCTAGCTAGCACTTGGCCGCCGCCCGGTGCTAATGGGAAGCTCGACATACCGGGAGCTGTAGCGAAAACGAAGCGGGTGCCGGGCTGGAGTTTAGGCGGCGTGAAAGAAATATAAGACAGAATAATAAAGAGCGATGGCAAGAACCAAGCAGACCGCCCGTAAAATCTACTGGAGGAAGAAGCCCCCCAGGAGACAGCTAGCCACCAGGGCTGCTCGGAGAGGCGCTCTGGCCACCGGCAGAGTGAAGAGGCCTCGCCGTCACAGGTCCGTGGCTCTGAGAGAGATCCGTCGCTACCAGAAATCCACGGAGCTGCTCATCCGTAAGCTGCCCGTCCAGCGCCTGGTGAGGGAGATCGCTCAGGACTTCAAGACCGTCCTGCGTTTCCTGAGTTTCGCCGTCATGGCTCTGCAGGAGACCAGCGAGACCCACCTGGTGGTCTCTTCTTCGCTAAGGGGGTCACCATCATGCCCAAAGACTTCCAGCTGGCCCGCTGCATCCGCGGAGAGAGAGCTTAGACTTTCTGCTGCACATCCACCAGCCATAATGCTCTGCACTGTGTGTCTATATATATACATTTATAGTAATATGGACATATGTTTGCTAGATGTTGTTTTTTCTTGCCTTCTGATTGTTGCTCTGAGTGTTGCTGTCCCTGTGCTGTTGCAATCCTGGAATTTCCCCATTGTGGGACTAATAAAGGCTTATCTTATCTTATCTTATCTTATATATGCAGTCAAAAGCTCTTCCACCAATGAGAACAAACTTCAAACCCACAAGTTTCCTTTTCCTTTTGGTTCTTGGGATAAAACTTTGATTTGGGTTTAAATTTAGATTGTTCCGGATAATTCGGATTGATTTAAAGTCAATTTGGAAGCTCTGTTTGATTATAAATCAGCTTAATAGATTTGCTCTGCTTTAATCCGAGTGTGCATTCATGCAAGAAATGCAACTCCTATAGTTGACCACACGGTGGAGGCAGTTGTCTCTGCCCTCCCAGGGGGAGGAGACACTGGTGACGTCGCTCTGGGCGGGTCTACCGGCCTCACTCAAAATGGCGGCTAGAGAGACTCCCTCTTAGCGCCTTCAAAATGGCGTCTGCACGCTTACTCTGCTCATGCACAGTTTTTCGTGCCCGCCTTTCGGTTACGCGCGCGACTGTGCGCGTTCACGTGATATGTGATGCGGGCGTGAGTCTCAGCGACAACGCCACGCCTTGCTTTCCAAAATGAGAGTTTAATCTCCAACTTTCACAAATAATGTTACCCCTTTAATTCCGGGTATAGTTTAGCGCTACTTTCCCCAGCGGTTTATTTAGTGACCAGATCAAACCGCGTCCAGCTTAATCTGACATCACCAAGCTTGGGTAATTAAATTACAGAACTGGCCAGTTTAATTACTCCTTTCGGGATAATCGCCGAAAGGTTAAACTGGCGAGAGACAGGACGGTTGTCTTCGCGTTTCTGTCACTCTGGGCCTCTATGTTTCTTAATCCAGCATATAATGCTTCAAACTTCTTTTTGCATGCATCAAAAAAACTGTTGACTTTTTAGTGGGCGAATTGCTCACCCCCCCTTTGCTATCAGTCAGCCTCCTCAGCGGGAGTTTAGGTAAACAACACAGCAGACACACACAGGCAGGAGGAGAGATGCAGGCCTCAGTCTCTCAAACAACACACAGACTCGCCAAATAGTGGATCAATATTTGCAGGAAAAAATTATGATTTCAATGAATTTTCTTTTTGCATATATGTTTCCCAATTACAGAGGCCTCACATGGGGCACAATTAAGATGTAGGATGAAGTGCCTATAAAATTATTTGTCATAAGGTACAGGAATTATTTATTTTATTTAATAGTGGGTGTGAAAGGGGGCGGAGTTGAACTTCTACACCCGCTAAATTAAATAAAAGCACTCGTAAAAGGGGCACCAGTCCTAACGGACAATAAAATTAACTTTAATTTTAATTAATTTTGTACCTTAAATTACTTAATGAATCAGTCTCAAAGTTTCAGTGAGTTTTTGTCCTGCCGTGATTAGGAAACCTGTATATGCGAAAGGAAAACACTTTCAACTGCTCTCATTCACTCTTTATTAAAATCATTCAGGTTACATGGCATGGCGTTCAAATGATGAATAAACAGATTCAGATGATGACAGCGTAAAATATCACATCAACTGATATTGGGTTCCTGAACATAAAATCCAGCTTTACACCTCTGCAGCACCAAGGAGAAACTAGACTTATGTTTCAACGGTAAATGAGGCTGGAATGTTTTAACAAAACATCGCAATTTTATGGGGAAAATTCATAAGCTAATTATCTAAAAATGACTCCTGAATTAATCTACAAAATTTACGGGCAGTTGCTTAAAAATGACTAAGAGTTTTTGCTTCAGTTTACAGCTCTATCCTGCGGCTGAGAGACTAATTGAGCCCTGAAATATGGGCCATATTCAATTGTAATTTAATTGTTAGGACATCACGTTTTAACCCAGAAAATAGGAGAAATAAGAGTCTCACTCACACAACGGCCGTTGGTCCAAGTTCCACGGGTCGGTACCGCTTGGTTTTGAAGTTAGGACATCGGAGGAAGCGGCTGCTGTCCTCACTCACAGCCGTGGGGTGATAACTCAGCTGGGGGGCCCTTCAAAGAGACATTTGCAGCCGTGGGTGGTTTGTCTCAGGGCGGCGTGAAAAGTCCTTGGGAAAAGAATCCAAATTTTGAGGTCTCTTGTAGCGGGAAAGACCAAAAAAACTGAAGGAAAAATCTTCTCAGTCTCTATTCACTTTAAACTAGGCAAATTAAAGGTCCACTTTAATGGCGTGAAAAGTCATTAAAAAAATGTTAGAAAAACATTTACTAGGATAAGAATGGCTTCTGAGGTGAAGGAAAAAGTTTGAGAATTTGATTCTCTAAAAAGGGATGAGCTCTAAAGAAAAATGGTTCTTCCTCAGTTTCCAGAATATAAGAAAAGATTTGACAAACACACAGAGAATAAAATAAAACTTCACAGGGCCTTGAAACGGTGGAATAAAATCTTCTTCTGAGATCTAGATTACTATTCTGCTTCTTTAATCTTAATTTAGTTCCTAATCTTTCTCAAAATGTCTTTCTTTCTTCTTTCTGTGTTTCTAATTCTTAATTCTATTACCGCTTTGCTGTTCTAATCTTCCTGCCTGTTGTCTCTACTTCTACCCTTTTTTCATTCTCTTAACTTCTGATCTCTCACTCTTTCTTTTCTCTTAACTAACTCAAATCTAACTCCTCTCTTTTAAAGTTACCTCGCCGGGTCGTAAAACTGATGATGTAGTCGCAAGACTGACCAATCGGCTTTTTCAGAAGCAGTTTGAAATGGCTGCTATCCAATGTGAGAACACTTCTTTGTTTGAGAGCAGCCAATCAAATGAAGACACCATCCCATGAAATTTCAGAGGGAAATTCAACACTCAGTCAGTTCTTATAAAATAAATGCTCAATATAAAATCTAACTAAATTAAATGACTTGGCTAATATATGGTGATCATGCATTTATACCATTACTCCAATAACACTCATGAATATAACATTTCTTATACATAATTATAATACATGCATTCACATTTAGATCAAGATTAGAACAGCAGAGCATGCAGCAAACCATGGTTGGTGATAAGAGGGATGATTTTCAGTGTCCTTAGGATCCAGAGGATAAGCTGAAAGAAACTTAATATTTAGAACAAATTAAAAGTCATCCTACGTACTGAAAACACATTCCGTAGGTATCCGCTAGGAGGTACTGTTGAGCTGTAGATGATTTCCTTTAGTATCTGGCGAAGACCTGGACAGCATAGGCTATAAAACCGTCAGATTAAGTGGTTTATGACTCTTTTAAAAACATTGGTTTCCTGTGAAAAGGTACGTTATCAAATGCAGTGTTCATGTTGAGAGGTCTGGTCTCCTGAGTTTTATGTTCCTTTGAGCCTTTAAAAGCAAACTCTGATCCTTACAATCTCTGCAAGCGGCAACTGTTTACATTGGGGTCCTGGGAAAGCAAGCATCTTTGGTCAGGCCTGGAAGAAGCCTGCATGAGTCGGCATAAAAGCCAGTGATATTCCTGAGAAGGCAGAAAGGTGATATTCCTGTGTAATGAATAAAATGAAATTCCTGTAAACTGGAGAGAAGTGATCTTCTGTCTCGGTTTTGAGGAGGACGATGATGCTACATAGGATAACTAAGTAGATGGTTATGCTATTTATTCTATCTAGCTACAATGCTCCGCACTGTGTGTATATATATTTACATATTTATGTGTACATATGTATATTCGCTGCTCTTGTTTTTCTTGTCTTTTTTTTTTTGTTGTTACTTGTTTTGTACCCATAGGTAGATTTGTTTTGCAGTCTGGTGACAAGCCACCAGCTGCCGGTCGCTGCGTGCACAAACGCCCCATGTCCCTAACCTGCATGTTTTTGACATATGGGAGGAAACCGGAGAAATCCCAGAGTAAACCCACGCAACACGGGGAGAACATGCAAACTCCACACAGATCACTGTTGGTCGGGGGCAGGGATCGAACCCACGATCTCACGATCCCCGTGATCCCCCGGCCGAGGGTAAACTGTGTTGCCACAGTGCTAACCACTGCGTCACCATGCAGCCCTTGTGATTTTTGCTCTGACTGTTGCTGTCCCTGTGCTGTTGCAATCCTGGAATTTCCCCATTGTGGGACTAATAAAAGCTTATCTTATCTTATCTTATTCCTCTTCTGCAATGTAAAGAATTTTTCTTAACATATCAGTAAAATGCTGGCAGCAGAGTTGCCACCATTTTACTGTTATTTTAAATTATTTGTACTGTGAAATGACCGTAAAGGATTATTGTTATAAGGTACAAAGATTATTTAATTTATACATATGGGTGTGTCTGGAAATAAAGGTTTACTTTGGGACAATACACACACACACACACACACACACACACACACACACACACACACACACACACACACACACACACACACACACACTCATTTAAACATATTTTCAAACATGCAATACATTTCAAATCAATGATTAAGGAAACATTTCAAACAATAGTTGTCCACCACAGGCTTGGTCATCTTCAAATAATGTCCTGAGAATTATCCTGAGAAATGGAAATCTTGAGGATAGAGTTAATTTTCAGTCAGTAAAAGCAGGTCAAGGGGACAGGAGTAACAGCAAACATTTTCCTACGTTGTCCACAAGGGGGCAATGTTGGGCTTTCAATAATTCTAGGAGACTGTAGGAATGGGGTTGAAAAACCTGGAATGCTTCAAACAGCCCTTGGTAGATAAAACTGTCTGGTTGGGGAGGAAGTTTATTGAATTTACGATCACCGTCCAGGCGTCCCCTGGCAGAGTATTTGGTGGCTCTCAGTTCAAGACAGGAATGCAGCATTTAAATTGTTTATTTAGGCAAGAGGGTGGCCAGGAGGTCTTCTGTTCTGCAGAGATTGTTCATGTAAATTGGAACTCAGCATTTAACATTACATCTCCCCCCTCTGTATCAATGGTGAGCTTCGGTCAGCTTTGGTACACATCCTTGGCAGCTGGTTCTAATTGGCAGCTCTTGACCCAACTGCTGATCTAATGGTTGTGATCTCAATAGGCCCTAAGGTTGTAAACAGTATCTATTCCTGAGTATAGATCTTTGGGTTTGGTTTACTGTAAAAAACTTCTAGGAATCTGCAAAAATAATTTGATTATGAACAAATGTAATAATTGTAAAATTGTGTAAAATATGCTAAAATACTGTATATGTATGCAAAGACTCAAAAATTCTGGGAACAAAAGCACAAAAAGAAAAACGTATGTAAATTTTACATACTTGAGGAAAATGTTTCAGCTAAGCAATAAAGAGGTAACTCAAGGAGGTTCACATTGGATCGGTTTAGCTGGACTAAACCATGGTTCCACAGACGTCTGGGTCATAGGGTGTTGAAGGCCTTTGTTCTGGAAAACTGAGAGAACATGGAATGTCATCACTGTTCTTTGAATGGCAAAGAGGAGTAAATTTCTTACCACTGAAAAAGGGCCAAGATAAGGTGGAAAAAGGATCATCGCTACAGTGGTAACTGGAAAGCTAATGTTTCTAGCTACATCTGAGAGTAACATAGACACCAGCTGTGTGTGAGTATAGTCAGCCTTTAACATGGACAGCAAAAAGTTCAAGACCTTGTTGAGATTGACTGAAGTTTTGGCGCAAACATTCAAAACCAACACAGTATTTTGCAAAGATTTGGTAACGGTTTGTGGTTCAACTATCTGGCATTTCAGTGTAGCGGTGTTGACCGGGTTAGCAGTGGACATGTTAAAGCTAACAAGAGGCCCTAATGATGAGGCTGTTACTGAGAATCCATCTAAGGATTGTTGACTTTTTGTCTTGGCTCTGCCCAGTTCTGACTGGGTGACAGTAGGTGTGATTGCTAGGTGGAGGGTAAAAACGAAAAACAGGAGGGCCATCATCCTGGCAAACAAATAGAAGTGAATGATTTTAAACTCAACCTTCTTGCTGTTTTTTTTCTTTTAGATACCTGAGTGGCAGATGAAAGTTATTGTTAGAGGTGGAACAATTTCTTTTAGAGACTGAACTCTAAACCTTAGATAATTTATCATCTTTAGTCGGGATTTTGATGTTGTTAGCTCAAGCTAATAGTATGGGATGTTTTGTGAAAACTATTAGAAAATAGTAAGTTGGCTGAAATTGATTAGAATTTATAGTCTTTTGAGATTAGCTTAAGGGATAATTTGATTTTAATTTATCCTTTTTCTTTTGGAAGTTTTGATGAAGTTAACTGATTGGTTTGGAGAAATGCAACCGAGTTTACCTAAGGCTAATAGTTAGCTAACAGTTATTTATCTGGCGCAGGCCTGATTTTAATCTTATTTATGGACTTACTGTGACAGTGCTGTCCCCGACAAGTCCCATGGGGTTTTGGTAAAGTTTACTCTGATTGTGATGGGACCATTTGAAAATGGGGTCCTGGATTTGGTACTTAAGTGGCCAACATTTGTTGCTGACAACGTATGGATCCATCCACCCGGCCAGAATATAGGAATGATTTTCCTTGCCTGTCGATTGATTTGTTGTGTTTGCGGTGCAAATGCATAATGGAAGACCTTATCCCCCCCTTGAGGTTTGTCATGGGAGGCTTTTTGGTCGCTGTACGCTTTGTGTCGTTTGGCAGATTGGTCCAAGTGTTTTTGAAATGTGGCCTTGGGAGCATTGTACATCATTTTGACGCCTCTGTGTTCTGCAGCTGGAGGGTTATGGACATTGGCAGTCATCACCCCCTTCTGGTTTTGAGGATTGTTTGTTGGACACATGAATACGATTGCCGTTGTGTAGCTGCAGAGAAGGCCGTATTGCAGGAAGTGTATTCAATTTCAGTTTGTTAGAGGAATTTGCTGCGGGAGAGCGTGTATGACCAGGTCCGACCGATGTTTGATGATTTTGTGGACCAAGGGATCACAGGCTTGAGTAGATGCATGCCTAGTGTTTGCAAAAGTTGGGTCCACCGAAGCGGAACCCTTAGGTTGTGGAGGGTCCGGGGAGCCGGTTGATTTGACTACTGTGACCATGCAGGCCGCAGGGATGGGTGGGTGGGATTCAGCAGGTTACACCGTTGGGTCAAAAGTACAAAGGGGGCCATGTGGAGCTTTTTGTTCGGCCAGTAAGTTCCCAAGGTCATTCAATTCTTTGTCTTGACTTTGTGTTTGAGGGTGACCTTTGAGTTCCTTAGGACAGTGTTCACCTTGGTTTTTGTGGTCACTTTCTATCAGGTTAAAATGTTCCAACGGCACTAGTTGTGTGAGACTCAGGGTATCCAAAGTGTCAAGAACAAAGCATTGTGATTCAGTTGTCTTTTGTTTGTCAAATGGGTAAGGGTATTGAGTTTGAGCCCGTAGTTTGAGATTCTTGAAGTCAATCAGTGGCTCAAAGCAATTAAGTAGATCTTTGCCGACGAGCAATGGAATGGAGTCAAGTTTGGACACATAGACCGGATGAGTCAAGGTCATGGGACCAATGGCAACTTTGATTAGTGATACGCCCGACAGGGCTGTGTTAGTGATCGTGTATAGCCGAATGGCTAACAAACAAGGTTCCAGTTTTAAGTCTTTGTGAGTGCAGTTAGCAGTTACATGTAAGTTGGTCAAAAAGATTGTGTGACATAAGAGTAATGTCAGTGGCGGTGTCTAAAAGAGCATCCTGACACATCATGTCTTCAAAGGTCAGTGGAAGGTAAAATTTTCGCACCACCCACCTCTCGTTTAAATCGCACAGAAATTGTGGAACCAGTGGTTCGGTATGGATTTGCGAGATGTAATTGTTAGAGGAGTGGTCTTTGGCTTGTGGCTAGGCTGTCAGAACAGCAATGGACTGCATTGGGTCCTTTGGTTCTTCTCCATTTGTAGGAGGGGTTTTCCTTATGCCTTTTCTTTGTGAATTAGAGCATTTCTTCTGAGTTAGCATAGCTGCGATAGCTAGGATTTCAGGTGTTTCAGCTTCTCTGTTGTTTTGAATCTTCGCTAGGAGATGTTTGACAGCTTCTATATCTTCCCTACTGAGAGAAGGAGTTTCTTTCTTCTTCCAAGGATTCTGACTGGTCTCTGCTTCTGAGCTTCTGTGATGAGGTGAAGGAGACCATTTGCCACAGTTACGTGTGTGTTCGTATCGGTGTCTGTCATCCTGAGAGCCCATACCGTATTCTCACGATCTATCTGGTGGATTTGGCCTACAACGGTAGTCAGGCTTTTGCAAAGTTGGTCTTGATTGAGATCCAGAGGACCTAGTTTGGTTTTGACCTTGATGAGGTCGGTTGGAGAACGTCTCAGATTTCCATGTGATCGTGGTGTAGGAGATGGAGTAGGATGAGGGGCTCCTTCCAACTCCAAGGTGCAGGCTCAGCGTGCTTGTTGCAACTTTGTTGCTGTTTTTGGAACACATTATATGCAAACTCTCTCAGCTGACCTATTGAGCTTGACCTTGGGTTAGCTGTAACTCCAAGGTAGTGACTCACAGTGGGATGGAGGTTCTGTATGAAGAGGGTCTTGAAATTGTGGTCTTCTTCCATCCCTGGTGAATTTTGAGATCCGAAATATATAAGGAGTGACTTGTAGTAGGCCTGTGGATGCTCTGAGTGACCTTGTTTTATGGCCAGGGCTGCTGATAGCCCTGATTGTAGGCAGTCATCAAAGAATTACTTTGATTCCTGATGTCTGTTGGCTGTCTGTCTATAAATTTTAACACTGACCTGTTAGATGTTAGTTTAATTGCAACTTGTAGTGACATCGTCAGGCTCCTCCTGTGGTAACCTATCATCACTTCCTGTGTTGCTGGCTGTCTGTGTGATTTGCTCTGTGGTTAG
Source organism: Pholidichthys leucotaenia (assembly GCA_020510985.1). NCBI lineage: Eukaryota > Metazoa > Chordata > Actinopteri > Cichliformes > Pholidichthyidae > Pholidichthys > Pholidichthys leucotaenia. The sequence continues at coordinate 493,144,992 of CM035837.1, forward strand.
CTCTCCTCAATCTCCTGAGGATTATTGCCTTTAATTGTATTTTAATCACTTTTTTCCATCTACTGTCAGCTCTCACTTATGTTTAACAAGCCTTTTGCACCTGTGTGTGTACTCAGTGTCACCTAATCACCCTCTTTTGCCTTCTGTTCACCTTTCATCTGTGTTTTTGTTAGCTTCGGGTTAGCCACTAGCTATGGCTACTAGCTCTCCTTCCCCTTCTCCTCTGGTGTGCTCTCTCTGTCAGATGTTTAGCTACACCTCTGCCTCTTTTAGTGATAACGGTAAATGTAATAAATGTTGTCTTTTTGAGGCGCTCGAGGCGAGGTTGTCTGATTTGGAATCCCGGCTCCACTGCATTGAAACACCGTCTGTGCCAGTTAACAATGACAGACTCTCCTTAGCTGCAGCGGAGCTCCCTAGCATAGGGCGGCCTGCTAGCATCCTCCGGTCCTCCTGAGCAGCCAGGAGAATGGGTGAGTGACGGTGAGAAGGAAGCTTAGGCGTAAGACCTTGGTACAACGCCAACCTGTTCATGTTTCTAATCATTTTTCCCCACTCAGCGACACACTCGCTAAGGAAAGTGCACCCCCCATAAGCAAAACTGAATGCGCAGCATGGCAATGTCGGTCACCTGGGATGTGAACATGACCCGCTGACCCTAAACCACGCCTTGCTTTTTCCTTTCTTTCAAAAAAAACAAACAAACAACTGGACAGTTATTCTCTCTTTTTCTTACAATTTTACCTTTGTGTACAATTTGGCACTATTGCCTCAAATGATTTCCTCTCAGTAACTTTTTATTACTGTTGTTCAGCATGAAGTAGCTAATTTCACTGCTTTACAAATAAGAAGAGGAAAAAAATGGTTAATTAATGGGCTGCACGGTGGCGCAGTGGTTAGCACTGCGGCAGCACAGTTTACCCTTGGCCGGGGGATCGTGGGATCGTGGGTTCGATCCCAGCCCCCGACCAACAGTGATCTGTGTGGAGTTTGCATGTTCTCCCCGTGTTGCGTGGGTTTACTCCGGGATTTCTCCGGTTTCCTCCCACATGCCAAAAACATGCATGTTAGGTTAATTGGCTGTTCTAAATTGTCCCTAGATATTTGTTTCCTATAGGCCCTTAGAATAGAGGGTTAGTATTAATGAAAGCGCTTTGAGTGGTCTTTGTGACTAGAAAAGCGCTATATAAGTGCAGGTTAGTTAGTTAGTTAGTAATTTAGTTTATCCCACTGGGAATGATGGGGGGGGGGGGGTCTAAACCCATAGATACAGACTACTGCAGAAAAATCAAGTTTTACCATGCAAAGATCAGATTTGACTATACACACACAGCTTGTGACCTCAGAATTCCATGTCCATTCTCTGATTTAAGCAGTTTCACATGGAGGCGCCAAAATATGTAATGGATTTATGGGGTTTTGAGACTGATTCATCATTGGTACAAATGCAGAATTGTTAATCAAATTGTCCATTATTTGGACTGGTGCCCCAAATGAGCTTATGAGTGTGTAATGAAAAAAAATCTTCATTTCTACTCACATTCATATTTACATTAATACTTGTACCAACAATACAAAACCTATAAACACATATATACATTACATGATTTTACAGCTTTTTACTGTAAAAGCTAAAAACTATATTTCAATATGTATTTAATTTACAGTAAAGTTCTGGCAGCAGAGACGCCACCAATATTCTGTAATTTCACAGTATTCTTACTGTTACCTGCATTACTGTAGACAGGCATAATATGGTGAATTAGTTTAGCAGTTTAGAACATCTAAAATCCCAATATTTAATGCAATTAAAATTAACATTGTTCTGTGGGCTCCAGACAGGGTTTTAAAAACCTGCTAAATAATAACTTACAAAGGGATTTAAAGCCACAAATGTTTATTTAAACAGCAGTATCAACATGAATACTGGTACTATTAGATGTCTCAAATACACAAGCCAAAGAGATTCTGCGGGGGGGGGGGGGGGGGTGAAATTTGCAATGGTAATAAACTAAAATTCTGCATGTCAGAGAACTTACAAAACATGAAGACACAGAAGTGTAACTCCTTCAATGCCATTATCTGTCAAAGAGATATGATCACCACCTTACTGGTCATTGTTCCTCTCCCTGGCTTTGTTCCAGAGTTGCCACTCTAAAATAATAAAAATAACTTAGGGGTGTACAATAACATTAAATGCTTATCAAGTTGATAACATCAAAATATCTTATGGTTTGTCAGAACAACATGTGGAGTTAAGAGAAGACACAAGAGAGAGCCCACTGACCTTTTCAAACATGACTTTTGGCAATAATTCTGGAGGTTTCTTCCTGTTAAAAGGGAGTTTTTCCTCTCCACCGTCGCCAAGTGCTTGTTCACAGGGGATCGCCTGATTGCTGGGGTCTTTCTGCAACTGTGGGGGTTCCCCCTACAGTTGATAGTGCTATGAGATGACTGTTGTGGTGAAATGGCGCTATATAAATAAAGTTGAATTGAATTGAATTGAAATACTCTATTGACCAAGAAATAAAGAGAAGTTAGTTTCTAATTACCTTGTTATTTGTAGATGCACAATCCAGTTGATGCAGAGGAAGCAGAATTTTTTGTTCATGAGTAGCAGCACATGTCCTAAAACTCTGAAAGGCTTTCAAATTTTGCTTTGTGAGTTCACCACAACAACTCTAAAAATTACTGTAGTTTACTGTATATACGGATCTGGGATCGTCAGGGATACGGATCTGGGATCGTCACTTCCTGTTTTGCTGTCTGCCTTTGTGGTTTGCTCTCCAGCCACTAGCTAGCCACTAGCTATGGCTACTAGCTCTCTTTCCTCTCCTCCTCTGGTGTGCTCTCTCTGTCAGATGTTTAGCTACACCTCTGCCTCTTTTAGTGATAACGGTAAATGTAATAAATGTTGTCTTTTTGAGGCGCTCGAGGCGAGGTTGTCTGATTTGGAATCCCGGCTCCGCTGCATTGAAACACCGTCTGCGCCAGTTAATCTCGACGGACGCCCCTTAGCTGCAGCGGAGCTAGCTAGCTTAGGCCCCCCTGTCAGCGGTCCCCCGGCTCTCCTCAGCAGCGAGGAGACTGGGTGGGTGACGGTGAGAAGGAAGCCTAGTCGCAAAGCCCTGGTTCACCACCAACCTGTTCACGTTTCTAATCGTTTTTCCCCGCTCAGCGACACACCCGCTGAGGAAAAAACTCTGATCATTGGCGACTCTGTAGTCAGAAACGTGAACCTAGAGACTCCAGCGGCCATAGTCCAATGCATTCCTGGGGCCAGAGCAGGCGACATCGAGTCAAATTTGAAAATGCTGGCTAAAAGTAACTGTAAATATTCCACAATTGTTATTCACGCCGGCATTAATGACATCCGTCTCCGGCAGTCGGAAGTCACGAAACTTAATATAGAATCGGTGTGTGACTTTGCAAAAACGATGTCTGCCACTGTAGTATTCTCTGGGCCCCTCCCCAATCTGACCAGTGATGACATGTTTAGCCGCTCGTCATCCTTGAACCACTGGCTGTCTGTGTGGTGTCCTGCAAATGACGTGGGCTACATTGACAATTGGAGCTCTTTTTGGGGAAAACCTGGTCTTATGAATGAATGAATGAATGAATTTATTTATTTCGGATAGTACATTACAGGTTAAAAGAAACTGTATAATATAACAACAAAGTCAAATTAGACAAAGACTCCTTCTACTATACAATTCCACGTGAGTTATCCGAAATGGGTGATGGCTGAAGCCGCAGCTTATATTGCCCACCCATATTCCATCCAAGAATTCAAAGGAGAAAAAGAGAAAACAAGACAAGAGCGATTACAATTTAAAACAAGGCTAAGACAAAATGTGACTGAGAGAAAAAGAAAACTGAGCTAGTCTAAGTTAAGCGGTTACGATTCAAAAACAAATCTAAGACATAGTGTCACAGAGAAAAAAAGAAAAAAAGAAAAAACTAAGCTACAACACAACACAGGCTGGAAATGTCAATCCTTATGTGAGTTTACATGTCGTCTTGTAAATATGTTTGGAGTATTTCTTCCTTTAGTTTTTGTTTAAATTGTCCAAGCTTTGTACATGATTTTAATTCAGGTCCAAAATCGTTCCATAATCTGACTCCTTGCACTGAAATACAGTGTTGCTTGGTGGTTGTTCTCACTGTAGGCTTTTGAAATATACATGTTCCTCTGAAGTGATATCGTTTCTCCCTTGTTTGGAACAACTTTTGGATATTTGCGGGCAGTGATAGATTCTTCACTTTGAACATTATTATTGCGGTTTTAAAGTCAATCAGATCTTTCAACTTGAGAGTTTTTTGTTTAAGAAAAAGTGGGTTTGTTGGTTCCCTGTAAGCTGCTTTGTTGATTATTCTAATAGCTCTCTTTTGAAGCATAAAGAGTGGATATATGTTTGTTTTATATGTATTTCCCCATACTTCATTACAATATGTCATGTATGGGAGTATTAATGAATGGTACAAGGTGTATAGTGTGTCTTATGAGACGAGAAAGCATTCATCCCACTTTGGATGGTGCTTCTCATTTATCTAACAATCTGGCATCTTTTTTATCCAAATTTTCAAAACCCTGACTACTCAGAGTTGGGACCAGGAAGCAGAGTTGCAGTCTTACACGCCTCTCTGCAGCTCCTCTTCATCCGCCACCCCTCAGCTTAGCCCCTGACTTCCCCATCAGAGAATCGTTGTCTGCTCCCTCCAAAGTAAATAAAAATATAATGTATAAGCATCCCAAAGTGATAAAGCAAAATATTGGTAAAACTCAAATTAAACATAAAGCCTCTAAATTGAATGAATTGACCTGTGTTCCTCCTCATAATTTAAAAATTAAATGTGGTTTATTAAATATTAGGTCTCTAACTCCCAAGTCTCTGTTAGTCCATGATCTGTTAATTGATCATCAGATTGATTTAATTTCCCTTACAGAGACTTGATTAGGGCAAGAGGATTGTGTTGGTTTAAATGAATCAACTCCCTCTGGTTATTTAAACTGTCAAAATCCCAGAAGTTCTGGTCGTGGAGGAGGAGTAGCAACAATTTACCATTCCAAATTACTAGATAATGTAAAGCAAAAAGCATGTTATAATTCCTTTGAGGGCCTGGTCCTCAGTATTGGGCACTTTAGCAATTTTAGGTTAAACCCAATTTTATTTGCCATAGTTTATCGTCCCCCATCAACATACTCAGAATTTTTATCCGAATTTGCTGATTTCTTAGCTGATTTAGTGCTGAAATCTGATAGAATAATTATAGTAGGGGACTTTAATATACATGTGGATGTAGATAGTGACTGCCTTAATGTGGCATTTAATTCAATATTAGACTCAATTGGGTTTTCTCAGAAAGTAAGAAATTCTACTCATTACCTCCACCATACATTGGACCTTGTTCTGACATATGGCATAGAAATAGAAAATCTTGTAGTGTCTCCTCATAACCCTGTACTGTCAGACCATTGTCTGTTAACCTTTGATTTTACTATTTCTGACTATTTGGCTCCTAAACAAAAATATTATTACAGTAGATGCCTCTCAGATTAATACCAAATAAACCATACATTACCAAATTTATGCAGATTGTTTCCTCTATGCCATGTTTCAACACAACGGAAATAAGCTATAGACAGCTTGCTCCTTCTGTAATTGATAACATGGTGGATAGTGTTTCAGCTTCTCTGCATCAGACTCTAGACTTGGTGGCCCCCTTAAAAAAGAAAAAGTCTAATCAGAGATTTCTAACTCCTTGGTTCAATGCAGAAACTCGTAGCTTAAAATAGAAGACTCGTCAATTAGAAAGAAAATGGCGCTCCACTAATTTAGATGAAATCTATTTAGCTTGGAGAAATCATCTTTTAATTTATAAAAAATCTCTTAGAAAACCTAGAACAAGTTATTACTCTGCATTAATAGAAGAGAACAAGAATAATCCCAGGTTTCTTTTCGGTACTGTAGCCAGGTTGACAAAGAGTCAGGACTCTGTCAATCCTAGCATTCCCTTAGAGCTTACTAGTCAGGACTTTGTGAACTTTTTCAATAATAAAATTTCATCCATCAGAGATAAAATCAGTCAGATTCTTCCCACAGTTAACTTAAATACTGTAACTACTACAACTCCTTCTATTGATGTCTGTCTTGATGAGTTTACTCCAATCGACCTTTGTGAGTTAGACAAAATAGTTTCCTCATCCTAACCTTCAACTTGTCTTTTAGACCCTATTCCTACCAGGTTATTTAAAGAAGTCTTCCCACTTATTGGTAGCCTTATTCTTCATATAATCAATTCTTCATTAACTTTAGGCCATGTACCGCAGGCTTTTAAAATGGCTGTAATTAAACCCTTACTCAAAAAGCCAACGCTAGATCCAGGAGCTTTAGCTAACTATAGACCAATCTCTAATCTCCCTTTCATTTCAAAAATCTTAGAAAGAGTTGTTGCTACGCAATTATTTGACCACCTGCAGGGAAATGGTTTACTTGAAGAGTTTCAATCTGGGCTTAGAATCCATCATAGTACTGAAACAGCCTTAGCGAAGGTCACTAATGACCTCCTCATTGCATCTGATAATGGACTAGTTTCTGTACTTGTACTTTAGACCTTAGTGCAGCTTTTGATACTATTGATCATAATATTCTACTTGATAGATTAGAACACTATGTTGGACTTAATGGAACTTCGTTGCAGTGGTTTAGATCCTATTTATCTGATAGGTTCCAGTTTGTTCATGTAAATAATGAGTTTTCTTCAAACTCAAAGCTTAGTCATGGAGTTCCACAGGGATCTGTGCTAGGCCCTACTCTTTTTTAGTTTATATATGCTTCCGTTAGGCAACATTATTAGAAAGCACTGTATACATTTTCATTGTTATGCTGATGACACACAATTATACCTGTCAATGAAGCCAGATGATAGTAATCAATTAGCCAAGTTAGAAGCCTGTCTTAAGGAAATCAAAGCTTGGATGACTTGTAATTTCCTGCTATTAAATTCAGATAAGACTGAAGTTATTCTTGTTGGTCCAAAAAACCTTAGAAATTCCTTTCCAAATCAAACTTTCAGTTTGGATGCGGTTACTCTTTCTATTAATAGCTCTGTGATGAACCTTGGAGTTATTTTTGATCAGGATTTGTCCTTCAATTCACATATTAAATTTGTTTCTAAGACTGTCTTCTATCATTTGCATAACATTGCCAAGATTAGGAGCATCTTGTCTCAGAGGGATGCTGAGAAACTGATCCACGCTTTTGATAGGTCGAGATTAGATTATTGTAATTCTTTATTATCAGGCTGTCCTAAAACATCTTTAAAAAGTCTTCAGCTGATCCAAAATGCTGCAGCAAGAGTTTTAACAGGTACTAGAAAGAGAGATCATATCTCTCCGGTTCTGGCCTCCCTTCATTGGCTTCCCAGAGAGTTTAGAATTAAGTTTAAAATCCTTCTTCTTACTTACAAAGCTCTAAACAATCAGGCTCCTTTTTATTTAAAAGATCTGATACTACCGTATTATCCTAACAGAGCACTACGCTCCCAAAATGCAGGATTACTTGTAATATCTAGAATCTCCAAAAGTACAATGGGAGGCAGAGCCTTCAGTTATCAAGCTCCTCTCCTGTGGAATCAGCTGCCAATCTGGATTCGGGAGTCAGACTCGATCTCTGTTTTTAAGAATAGGGCTAAAACCTACCTTTTTGATATAGCCTACAATTAGGGAGGGATCATGTGTTTCTGAACCCTCCCTTAGTTATGCTGCTAATAGGTTTAGTCAGCCGGGGGACCTAATGAGTGCATTACCCAGTGCATTACTGAGGCCCAGTAATGCACTGGGCCTCACTCCTTTTCTCACTCTCAATGAAATATTTTTTTTGCTGGTCATTAACATTTGTTTGCTCTCTCCCATAGATTGAGTCCCCATCGTGCTGTTTGCTCTCTACATGTCTGTTCTTTTCTTCTTCTCTATCCCCTCACCCCCCAGCCAGTCGCAGCAGATGACTGCCCCTCCCTGAGCCTGGTTCTGCTGGAGGTTTCTTCCTGTTAAAAGGGAGTTTTTCCTCTCCACCATCGCCAAGTGCTTGCTCACAGGGGATCGCCTGATTGCTGGGGTCTTTCTGCAACTGTGGGGGTTCCCCCCTACAGTTGATAGTGCTATGAGATGACTGTTGTTGTGAAATGGTGCTATATAAATAAAGTTGAATTGAATTGAATTGAATTGAATTGAATTGAATTGAATCTGCTGCAGCAGTCAGTCTCTCTTCACCCGCCTTGAGCTGTATGGTCAGGGTTCCTCTCCATTTGGAGCGGTCCGTTGCAAGGTCCTCCCAGCGCTCTGTGTTGATCTCCAGGGCCTTCATGTCTCTCTTGCAGACGTCTCTAAAGCGCAGCTGTGGGCGGCCAACGTCTCTCCTGCCAGTTGCCAGTTCTCCGTAGAGGACGTCTTTTGGGATTCTGCCATCCTCCATACGGTGAACGTGGCCTAGCCAGCTGAGCCTGCGTTGCCTGAGTAGAGTGAACATGGAGGGAAGGCCAGTGCGGGACAGAACTTCTGTGTTGGGCACTTTGTCCTGCCAGGATATGTCCAGGATGTGGCCAATGCAGCGCAAGTGGAAGGAGTTCAGTCTCTTTTCCTGCTGGGCATATGTTGTCCACTTCTCACTCCCATAGAGCAGTGGGCTGATGACGCAGGCGTTGTACACTGCCATCTTCTTCTTGACAGAGAGTTTGGGATTCTCCCACACTCGTGTGGTGAGGCGAGCGAGTGTGAACGCTGATTTTCCAATCCTCTTGTTGATCTCTGTATCAAGGGAGAGGTTGTTGCTGATCGTGGACCCCAGGTACGTGAACTGATTCACGACCTCCAGCTCGTAGTCGTCGATGGTGATGGTTGGTGGTGCTTCTGTGCCTTGCGCCAAGACGTTAGTCTTCTTCAGGCTGATGGTAAGCCCGAAGTCCTTGCATGCCTGGGAGAAGCGGTCCATCAGGGTCTGAAGCTTCTGCTGTGTGTGGGTTGCGACTGCAGCGTCGTCTGCGAACAGCATGTCTCTGATTAGAGCCTCGCGTACTTTGGTTCTGGTTTTCAGGTGGGCGAGGTTGAAAAGCCTGCCGTCAGATCTTGTGTGCAGATAGATTCCCTCTGTTGCTGTGCTGAAGGCATGCCTCAGGAGCATAGCAAAGAAAATCCCAAAGAGGGTTGGCGCAAGTACACAGCCCTGTTTCACTCAGCTGTGTATGTTGAATGGCTCTGAGACGTTGCCATCGTGCTGCACTATCCCCTGCATTTTGGTGTGAAACGATTTGATGAGGCTTTGCAACTTTGGTGGGCATCCTATCTTTGGCAGGATCTTGAAAAGGCCCTCTCTGCTGACCAAATTGAACGCTTTGGTGAGGTCGATGAAGGCGACGTACAGGGGCATGTTCTGTTCTCTGCATTTCTCCTGGAGTTGGCGGATGGAGAATATCATATCTACCGTCGATCGCGCAGCGCGGAAGCCACACTGAGACTCGGGGTAGACACATTCGGCAAGATTCTGTAGACGAATGAGAACAACTCGTGCGTAGACTTTGCCAACAATGCTGAGGAGGGAGAGGCCCCTGTAGTTGTTGCAGTCGCTTCTCTCCCCTTTGTTTTTGTAGAGGGTGATGATCTTGGCATCCCTCATGTCCTGTGGTACGGCACCTTCCTTCCAACACTTGCAGAGGATGTCATGCAATGGCAGCAGTAGGGCAGTCTTGCAGTGCTTGGTAAGGTCAGGGGGTATGCCGTCATTGCCGGGTGCCTTGCCAGCGGCCAAGCTATCAATGGCCTTGCTGAGTTCGTCGATGGTTGGCTCGGTGTCAAGTTCGTCCATGGATGGCAGGCAGTCGATGGCATCAAGGGCTGACGGTGTCACGGTGTTCTCTCTGGAGTCGAGGTCGGAGTAGTGTTCCACCCATCTCTCCATCTGCTTGTTTTTTTCTGTGATCATCTCCCCAGTGGAGGATTTGAGGGGGGCCGTCTTGCTCTGAGCCGGACCAAGTGCTTTCTTGATGCCATCGTACATACCACGGATGTTCCCTGTTATGGCAGCGGTTTGAATGTCTTGGCTGAGCTGAGTCCAGTACTCGTTGGCACAGCGCCGAGCAGTCTGCTGAACTTTGCTTCTCGCAGCCCTGAGAATCTGGAGATTCTTCTCGTTTGGGTACTTCTTGTACTCAGCAAGTGCTGAGCGCTTGGCTTCAATGACGGGGGTCATCTCGGTCAACTTGGCATCAAACCAGTCCTGTGACTTCGAGGTCTTCCTCCCAAAGGTAGCCAAGGCTGTGCGGTGGATGGTGTTTCACTGCTCTTCCCACTTCGGCTTTACAGATTCTCCTTCTTGTGGTACACCAAGTTCCTTCTCAATGACATAATTTCTGGCCCAGGAAACATGCACGCAGGCTCAGAATATATATAATAGCTTTATTCAACAAGCAGGTGTGTCTGAATGGATGTGTGAGGTATGTGTATGTGATGGGGGTGAACGCCGATTCACAGGAAGCAGAGCATTGTGCTGTACAGCCGGACAACCTTGTGGGTGCAGGTGGCTGGCGTTGGCCAAGGGAGAAGCTCGGAAGACAGCGTCCTGCAGAGCCTGCGATGATGGTGAGGATTGGGTGGCGATGACGGGGAAATCTGCCGCCAGGGAATCCACCTGTGCACAGGGGTGAAGACTTGGAGAAAGGTAAGGTATGCTTACGTAGGATTGAAGTCTCGCTGGTAATCAGGGGTTGATACACGAGCAAAGAAGTGCCGATGCGAACAGACGGCTCCAGACCGCTGCACTGGGCTGAGTGGGCTAAATAGCCCGCTGCTGACGAGGCGCAGGTGTGCGCGCAGCTGAGGCAGCTGATGAGCGGCGAGTCGTGACAGTACTCCCCCCGCTTGCAGCGCCTCCTGGCGCCGGTTTGTCCGGGTGCGCCCGGTGGAACTCCGTGATGAGACTCCTGTCCAACACCAAAGAACAGCGCACCCAGGACCTCCACTCAGGGCCGAATCCCTCCCAGTCCACCAAGTACTGCAGCCCGCGACCTCGGCGCCGGGAGTCCATGATGGAGGCAACTCTCCAGGCCGGGTGGCTGTCGATCATCATAGGCGCGGGCGGCGCTGCGGGCGGGGGACAGAGGGGATCGGAGACAAAGGGCTTAATCTTGGACACGTGGAAGGTGGGACAAATGTGGAGGGAGGGGGGGAGAGCCAGACGCACAGCCACCGGGTTAACAATTTTAGAAATGGTGAAGGGGCCAATGAAGCGTGGGGCCAACTTCCTCTTTTCAGCCTTAAGATGGATGTCTTGAGAGGCCAACCAGACCTGTTGACCCACCTGGTAGGCAGGGGCCGGTCTCCTGTGGCGATTCGCCGTGGTGCTGTTGCGCGTCGCCGTGCATAAAAGCGTGTCGCGCTCCTTGGTCCACAGACCCCAACACCGTCTCAGGTGCGCTTGGATGGAAGGAACCGCCAGCTCAGCCTCCTACTCCGGGAACAAAGGTGGATCATAACCCAAGGACGCCTTGAAGGGGGACATCCCTGTGGCGGAAGACCGAGCCATGTTGTGGGCGTACTCTACCTAGGCCAGGTGCATGCTCCAGGAAGACGGATTGGAGGAAGTGACGCAGCGTAGGGCAGCTTCCAGCTCCTGGTTGGCCCATTCGCACTGCCCGTTGGATTGCGGGTGGTGACCGGAGGAGAGGCTAACTGTGGCCCCAAAGGCGTTGCAGAAACATTTCCATACCTCTGAGACAAACTGGGGCCCCCGATCTGAGATGACATCCACCGGTATCCCGTGCAGCCTGACCACGTGTTGAACCAGAAGGTCCGCTGTCTCCCGTGCCGTTGGAAGACCCCAAGGTGGCACGAAGTGGGCGGCCTTGGAGAATCGATCCACGATGGTCAAGACGGCGTCATAGGTGTTAGAGGTCGGGAGACCGGTGACAAAGTCGAGGGCTATGTGAGACCAGGGCCTGCCAGGGATCGGCAGGGGCTGGAGCAGACCCGCGGGGGGGAGAATTTCCTGACTTGCCAGTGGCACACACAGGACACGCCCGGACGTAGTTGGTGGCATCCTTCTGCAGACCTGGCCACCAGAAGGAACGCTGGAGGAGGTCCACTAGCCGGGATACGCCAGGGTGGCAGGCGAGTTTGGAGGTGTGGACCCAATGGATGACCCCCCCCCCCGGACAGAAGATGGAACGAACAGCCTTCCCTCCAGTCCGCCGCCAGGGTCCGGTTCGGTCTCCTGCGCCCTCCGGATCTTGTCCCTGATGGTCCAGGAAATCGCCCCTACCACGCACGAGCTGGGCAGGATGGTATGGCCTGGCTCCTCTGACGTCTCAGGGGCAAACTGCCTGGAGAGGGCATCGGGCAGGCTGTTCTTGGAGCCAGGGCGATAGGTGATGGTGAAGCAGAACCGGGCAAAGAACAAGGACCAGCACAACTGGCGGGCATTCAGACGTCTGGCAGATGGAAGGTACTCCAGGTTCTTGTGGTCTGTCAGCACCACGAATTGTAACGCAGCCCCCTCCAGCCAGTGGCGCCACTCCTGCAGGGCGAGCTTGATGACGAGAAGCTCCCTGTCCCCGACGTCATAGTTCCACTCGGCCGGAGACAGACGCCGTGAGAAGAAGGCGCAGGGTCGCTTGACCCCATCGGTGGGTGATCGCTGGGATAGCACCGCCCCCACTCCCGTATCAGACGCGTCGACTTCCACCAAACACTGCAGTACGGGGTCGACCTGGGTCAGGACTCGGGAGGAGGAGAACTCCATCTTCAACGCCCGGAACGCCGCAGTGACCTCTTCGGTCCAGCGGAAGGGGTTCTTGGGGGAAGTGAGACGGGTCAGCGGGGCAACGATGGCACCGAAATTAGGCGCAAAACGGTGGTAAAAATTGGCAAACCCAATAAATTGCTGGACCTGCTTCCTGGAGGTTGGCGTGGGCCATTCAACCACCGCTTTAACCTTAGTGGGGTCAGGTAGGACCTGATTGTGTGAGATTACAAATCCTAAGAAGGAGGTGGTCTTGGCGTAAAACTAACACTTCTCTGCTTTGACGTACAGCCTGTTCTCCAGCAGCCGCTGTAAGACCCGCCTCACATGGACCTGGTGTTCCTCCCATGACCTGGAGAAGATGAGGATGTCATCCAGGTATACGAACACGAAGAGGCCGAGGAAATCACGCAGGACGTCATTGATCAGGCGTTGAAATACAGCAGGGGCGTTGGTCAGTCCAAAGGGTCATCACCAGGTACTCGAAGTGCCCACTAGGCGTTCTAAAGGCCATCTTCCACTCATCCCCCTCCCTGATCCGGACGAGGTGGTATGCACTGCGGAGATCCAATTTGGTGAACCAGGTCGCCCCCTGAAGGGAGTGGAAGGCAGTGTCCATTATTGGCAGGGTGTAATGGTCCTTCTCCGTGATGTCATTCAAGGCCCGAAAATCGATACATGGGCGGAGTGACCCATCCTTCTTTGACATGAAGAAGAACCCTGCACCAAGCGGAGACGAGGAGGGACGGATGATTCCCACGTTGAGTGACTCCTTGATATAACTATCCATAGCTTCTCGCTCCGGTGCTGACAAGCTGTAGAGGCGTCCGGAAGGCGGGGGCGCCCCCGGGCGGAGGTTGATGGCGCAGTCGTAGGGCCGGTGAGGAGGAAGAGACATCGCCCTGGACTTGCTGAATATGAGACCCAGGTCATGGAACTCCGAGGGCACCAGAGAGAGATCCGGAGGCGCGGTGTCCTTAGCCGGGGGAGGAGAAGACGGGGTGCAGGCTGCGGATTGTAAACAGGTACCCATGCAGAAGGAACTCCAGGTGGCGACTCTTCCTGTCTGCCAATCCAGCACGGGGTTGTGCAGATGCAACCAGGGGTACCCAAGGATGACAGGTGACACGGAGGAGGACAGGATGTACAGGGTGAGGTCCTCTCGGTGGTTACCAGAGATTATGACAGGGACTGGTTGCGTGTGATGAGTCACTTGTCCAAGGGGCGCATGGGAAAGGGTGATCAGGCTGAGAGGAGCGGCCAGAGGGTGGCAGGGGATGCCCAATTGGGTTGCCAGGCTCTTTGAAATGAAGCTCTGCTCTGCTCCTGAGTCCACCAGTGCGTGTGTGAGATGCCCCGTGGCATTGTGACAAAATCGGATGGGCAAGGATAGACTTGTGAGGGGATTTGACCGGTTAGAGTCTGCAAGGCCCCCTACAGTGACTCGCGGACCTCCCCGTTTAGCTTCTCCGGGCAATGCTCCACGGTGTGTTGACTTCCTCCGCAATACATGCAGAGGCCCAACTCCCTGCGGCGCTGTTTCTCCGCTAGGGGGAGCTTTGACCGACCAACCACCATCGCCTCCGATTCCTCAGAAGACTCCGGTGGAGGTAACGCCAGGGGGCGGCCTTGAGGCGTGCGGACGGGGCCTCCACACGAGCGGCTGATAGACTTCCGCTCGGTGGACCGTTCACGCAGCCTGTTATCTAAACTAATGGTTGTGGAGATCAGCTCCGCAAGCATCTCCGGGAGATCTCGACTGGCCAGCTCATCCGTCAGACCAGAGCTGAGGCTGCGGAGGAAGATGCCACAGAGTGCCGCCTCACCCCAGCCAACCTCCTCTGCTGCGACCCAGAAGTTGATAGCATAATCCGCCGCTGACCGGCTTCCCTGTTGGAGGCCAAGGAGCCGGTCAGTGAGGACGCTATCGTGCTGGGAATGATCAAACACCTCGAGAAAGCTCTGCACGAACTGGCTGTAGGAGAGGTTTGCGTAACTGGGCTTCGCCATAACGGCGTAAGCCCAAGTTAGCACTCGCCCCTCCAGAAGGTTACCAATGTAGCCAATTCGGCTGTGATCCGAGGGAAAATCCCCGGGAACGCGCAGAAACACCGACTCACACTGCATAATGAATCCCCGTGCTACGCCGAGCTTCCCGCTGAAGCGGGCGGGGGTTGGGATCGGTGTGAGTCGAGTGGGCGTCCCCGTGGCAAACTGGCCGGGTACGGGAGCGGCAGGAGCCCCCCCCCCCCCCCCCCCGGTGAGCCGAGGGGAACGCCTGCTGGGGGTCCAAGCGGTCTAACCGGTGAGTGATGTTGACCAACTGGTTCAAAATCACTTGCTGTTGATGGGCTATTAAATCCACCCGAGCCTTGAGGGTGGAAAGACGGCATGCAAGCCCGCTGTCTGCTGAGCCGCTCTGCTGGAGCCGTACTGACATAATGTCTGGCCCAGGAAACATGCACGCAGGCTCAGAATAGATTTAACAGCTTTATTCAACAAGCAGGTGTGTCTGAATGGATGTGTGAGGTATGTGTATGTGATGGGGGTGAACGCCGATGCACAGGAAGCAGAGCAGTGCGCCGTACAGCCGGACAACCTTGTGGGTGCAGGTGGCTGGCGTTGGCCATGGGAGAAGCCCGGAAGACAGCGTCCTGCAGAGCCTGCGACAATGGTGAGGATTGGGTGGCGATGACGGGGAAATCTGCCGCCAGGGAATCCACCTGTGCACAGGGGTGAAGACTTGGAGAAAGGTAAGGTATGCTTACATAGGATTGAAGTCTCGCTGGTAATCAGGGGTTGATACACGAGCGAAGAAGTGCCGATGCGAACAGACGGCTTCAGACCACTGCACTGGGCTGAGTGGGCTAAATAGCCCGCTGCTGACGAGGCTCAGGTGTGCGCGCAGCTGAGGCAGCTGATGAACGGCGAGTCGTGACACTCAAAGGTGGAGGCAAACTGCTCAACAAGTTCTGGTTGAGCCATCTTGCTGGTGTCAATCCATGCCTTTCCAGGCTGTCTAGCGCGATGGAATTTCTTCAGCTGCAGCTTGACCTTGCAACATACCAATGAATGGTCTGTGTTGCAATCTGCACTCTGGAACGAACAGGTGATTAGCACGTTCTTCAGTGAGGTGCGCCTGGTAAGGATCAAGTCCAGCTGGTGCCAGTGCTTTGAGCGTGGATGTTGCCAGGAAACCTTGTGTTGGGGCTTGGTCTTGAAGAACGAGTTTGTGATGCACAGATCGTGATATGTGCAGAACTCGAGCAGCCGCTGTCCGTTGTCGTTCATTCTGCCCACGCCAAAAGGTCCAAGACAGGAGGGCCAGGAGTCGTGGTCAGCACCCACTCTGGCATTGAAGTTTCCAAGGAGAATGAGTTGTTCAGAGTTGGGGATGGTCCTGACAGTTGTTGCGAGATTCTCGTAGAACTCGTCTTTTGCCTCTGGTGTGGCTGTCAGTGTTGGGGCATACACACTGACGAGGGTGACTGGGCCTTGAGTGGTGTTCTGGTGGAGGGTGAGGAGTCATGCAGAGCCAGTGCTGCCGGGTTCCACCATCTTCAGCAAGGTGTTCTTCACTGCGAAGCCCACTCCATGTTCCCTGTGTTCGTCACTGCCCTTTCCCTGCCAGTAGAACGTGTAATCCTTCTCTCTCAGTGTGCCTGCGTCAGCCAACCGTGTTTCCTGGAGAGTGGCGATATCCACTCCCAGTCTCTTCAGCTCATTATTGATGATGGCAGTATTCCTGGTGTCGTTGATGTCCTTGAGGTTAGCAGCGAGTCCTGTCATCATAGTGCGGACGTTTCAAGTTCCCAGTTTTAGAGTTGGTCTCTTTTGTTTTATTGTCTTGCCTGGTGCGAAGGCTCTCAGCCTGCTGTTCAGACTTCTCCTCATCCCCATGCACCCAATGAGGAAAGAAAGCTGTGGAAGGACAACACCTTATTGGCTGGGGGCTGCCCAGCTTGAGGCGGGCGGTAGCTGTCCAGTGAGATTCGATGATCCCTCCCACCATCGGGAACAACCCCTGGCGCCGTGCTCTACGCCAATTGAGCGGTGGCTTATAACCGGTAACTGTCATTCCCCGTGTTTTGTCTACGCCAAAGGGGAAGCTGGAGTGTCCTCTCCAGTGATCCGATGTTCTACCTTCCAGTGTTGGCGTTGGTAGGATTCAAGCCTGGGCAGGAAGATATGTAGGACAAGATGTTGCCCATGCAGCATGTCCCCCTCTCCACGTCACTGATGAATCCAAAGGAACAGCAGGGCTGCTACAGTTTGGCACCAGTGCTGTTGCAGGAGCTACCAGAACGATGTTGAGCACAACATAGAACTGCCTTAGGGGCTCCGACTCCAGATTTTTCCTCAGGGTTGACTCCCTAAGCCTTTCCCGTGACCGGGTATGCCGCAAGGCAGCGGATGTTTGAAATCAGGGTTTACCTTCCCCTAGATGGGCTACCTTCCCAGGTTGACGAGCCACCATCTACCTGAAGCATCTGGTTTTAAGGCGCCAGAGATCCACCCTTGCCTCTTCTCCTATTAGTAAAAGCAGTTCCGCAGGGCTTAGAGACTAAACCACACGGGCAGGCTAGGAGTTGGACTTAGTTGTCAGAGGCTTTTCGAGACGCACGCCATAAGGAGCATTTTATGAGCACTGGGAGCTTAACCCCAGTGCCGGTCCTGGCTATGACAACCTTGGAACCATACAATATATTACTCATTACTATTATAGTATTATATTTTATATCATATTACAGTATATTACTATTACAGTATGCCATACAGTATATTACTCTTGGATTATCATAGCAGTCTGTCGGGGGCGACAATGACTGTTTCATTTAGGTCTGATCAGATTCCTCCACATAGCTCTGTCCTTCGCCCTCTGCTTCCAGGAACTCTTGACCTTGTTAACCCGGGCGACATCCGAGCTGGTATGAGTTGCTTTCTGACTGACCATTTCATGCTTGCAACTGCTTGCAAAGTATTTGAGAATCGCTAGCTTTTGCTGGACTAGCGACACATTCTTGGCAGATAGAGGTGTTATCAGTGGCAAGGACAGGCCAAGACAAACTGACTCCAGTACCTGTTGCAGTGACTGACCAGATGATAGGTTTGTTTATCTCTGCTCTTTGTGTAGTGCATGTCACGATGCACCAACTGGCAAAAGACCACCAAAGACCTTGCGATAGATATGCTTATCTGCCAGGATGTCCAGTCTCACCTCGTTTAACTGGGAGTCATCTACCACAGACCCGTGACAGATATTGTTTTTAGTTCTGCCAGGATGTCCAGTTTCACCCTTCAAACCCTCGGAAGGGTGAAGTTGCCGGTTGAGTCACCGACGGCCCGACCCTTGAGACAGGTAGTACTGGTTTTCATGGTTATCCGATAGCAAGCAAACCAATGCCTGACCTGACATGAAATGTCATGTCATTACTGTTGGAAATTTGCCATAAATTAATACCAATTGCTTACAGTGTGTATGATCTTTGTATTTATAACACAAGAATGTGATGTAATATGTTTAATATGCTTAGGCCTTCAGGGGCACCAAGAAGACAAACATTACAGATGCACTCTTTGATAAGAATGTCTGAGACACGTGAAGGCCTCGTGTTCAAGTCATGTAGTATAAATAAACACGTCATGTGATCCTGTCTTCTTCTTCTTCTTCTTCTTCTTCTTCTTCTTCTTCTTCTTCTTCTTCTTCTTCTTCTTCGTTTAGATTTGATTGGTGGTTGGCAACCAGCTTACAGGTGCATTACCTCCACTGACTTGATTATCACCACTTTATATCCTTGTATAAGGAGTTCTGATCAACAAATTATGTGATACTTGCTGTATCTCGTGCTGAATAGACCTTGTGTGTAGCATGAAAAGGAGTCAGGTCTATGATCGTTGCACATACAGTGGATATAAAAAGTCTACACACCCCTGTTCAAATGCCAGGTTTTTGTGATGTAAAAAAATGTGACAAAAGATGAATTATTTCATAACTTTTTTCCACCATTAATGTGACCTATAACTTGTACAGCCCAATTGAAAAAACAAACTGAAATTTTTAAGGGGAAAAATAGAAGAAACAAAAAACTTACAATAATCTGATTGCACAAATATGCACACCCTGTTATAAATGGGGATGTGGCAGTGTTCAGAATTAACCAATCACATTCAAACTCTTGTTAAATGAGAGTCAGCACACGCCTTCCACCATTTAAAGGGCCTCTGGTTAACCCCAAATAAAGTTCAGTTGTTGTAGTCAGGGGCATAAATCCCGGAAAGGATGCAGGGGTCATGTCCCCCCTTTCCATAAAGCTGTCCCCCCCAAAAATCATATTGTAAACACAAACATTTTATATTTGAACAGCATAGTAATGTTCTTTGAAGGCACAATACAAGTGGTGCAACTTAAAAAGACATTGTTTGACATTTATAACTATTGAAAGATAAGAATCCCCCCATCCTAACAGTGGTTTAGTCCAATCTGTTTCTCCCCCGCGGGCAGGGCTGCTGCGGCTCCTTACACACATGCTGACAGAGACACAGAGAGTGGTAAGGAAGTGCACTGAAAGCTTATTGAGTGAAGGGTTAAAAAGTTATTTATGAGTCCATGTTTTCAACAGTCGCATACAGAACGTGAAAAAAGATATTTCATAGAATTGCTCGCCTACCTAGAATTGCATCCCATACTGACAAAGTCAATACAACTATGCCGAGAATTGTTCGCATGTGAGAATTGCACCCCATTGTTGCAAGCAGGTGTTTAGTGTAAGTCAAGTCAATAAAACTATATAAATTTCATCTATCAGAGATAAAAATCAGTCAGATTCTTCCCACGTTAACTTAAATACAGTAAATACTACAACTCCTTCAATTGATATCTGTTTGGATGAGTTTACTCCAACTGACCTTTTAGAGTTAGATAAAATAATCTCCTCATCCAAGCCTTCAACTTGTCTTTTAGACCCTATTCCTACCAGGTTATTTAAAGAATTTTTCCCATTTATTAGTAGCTCTATTCTTCAAATAATCAATTCTTCATTTACATTAGGCCATGCACTGCTGCCTTTTAAAACTGCTGTAATTAAACCCTTACTCAAAAAGCCAACACTGGATCCAGGAGTTTTAGCTAACTATAGACCAATCTCTAATCTGCCTTTCATTTCAAAAATCTTAGAAAGAGTTGTTGCTACGCAATTATTTGACCACTTGCAGGGAAATGGTTTATTTGAAGAGTTTCAATCTGGGTTTAGAATCCATCATAGTACTGAAACAGCCTTAGTGAAGGTCACTAATGACCTCCTTATCGCATCTGATAATGGACTTGTTCTGTACTTGTCCTTTTAGACCTTAGTGCAGCTTTTGATACTGTTGATCATAATATTCTACTTGATAGATTAAAACACATTGTTGGACTTAATGGAACTTCAGTGCAGTGGTTTAGATCTTATTTATCTGATAGGTTCCAGTTTGTTCATGTCAATAATGAGTTTTCTTCAAACTCAAAGCTCAGTCATGGAGTCCCACAGGGATCCGTTAAGCAACATTATTAGAAAGCACTGCATACATTTTCATTGTTATGCATATGACACACAATTATATCTGTCAATGAAGCCAGATCATAGTAATCAATTAGCCAAGTTAGATGCCTGTCTTAAGGAAATCAAAGCTTGGATGACTTATAATTTCCTACTATTAAATTCAGATAAGACTGAAGTCATTCTTGTTGGTTCAAAAAACCTTAGAAATACCTTTCCAAATCAAACTATTAGTCTGGATGTGGTTACTCTTTCTTTGAATAGTTCTGTGAGGAACCTTGGAGTTATTTTTGATCAAGATCTTTTTTTTTTCAATTCACATATTAAAATTGTTTCTAAGACTGCCTTCTATCATTTGCGTAATATTGCCAAGATTAGGAGCATCTTGTCTCAGAGTGATGCTGAGAAATTGATCCACATTTTTGTTAGCTTGAGATTAGATTATTGTAACTCTTTATTATCAGGTTGTCCTTAAACATCTTTAAAAAGTCTTAAGTTGATCCAAAATACCGCAGCAAGAGTTTTAACAGGTACTAGAAAGAGAGATCATATCTCTCCGGTTCTGCCCTCCCTTCATTGGCTTCCCATAGAGTTTAGAATTAAGTTTAAAATCCTTCTTCTCACTTACAACGCTCTAAACAATCAGGCCCCTTTTTATTTAAAAGATCTGATACTACCCTATTATCCGAACAGAGCATTATGCTCCCGAAATGCAGGACTACTTTTAATACCTAGAATCTCCAAAAGTACAATGGGAGGCAGAG
Source organism: Pholidichthys leucotaenia (assembly GCA_020510985.1). Classification (NCBI taxonomy): domain Eukaryota; kingdom Metazoa; phylum Chordata; class Actinopteri; order Cichliformes; family Pholidichthyidae; genus Pholidichthys; species Pholidichthys leucotaenia. Next base: position 493,166,082 of record CM035837.1, read on the forward strand.
CCTTCAGTTATCAATCGCCTCTTCTGTGGAAACAGCTGCCAATCTGGATTTGGGAGTCAGACTCAATCTCTGTTTTTAAGAATAGGGTTAAAACCTTCCTTTTTGATATAGCCTATAGTTAGGGTGGGATCAGCTGCCCCTTAACCCTCCCTTAGTTATGCTGCTGATAGGTTTAGACAGCCGGGGCACCTCCAACAATGCACTGGGCTTCACTCCTTTCTTCACTCTCAATGAAATATTTTTGCAGGTCATTAACATCTGTTTGCTCTCTCCCATAGATTGAGTCCCCATTGTGCTGTTTGCTCTCTACATGTCTGTTCTTTTCATCTCCTCTATCCCCTCACCCCCCAGCCAGTTGCAGCAGATGACTGCCCCTCCCTGACCCTGGCTCTGCTGGAGGTTTCTTCCTGTTAAAAAGGAGATTTTCCTCTCCACCGTCTCCAAGTGCTTGCTCACAGGGGGTCGCCTGATTGCTGGGGTCTTTCTGCAATTGTGGAGATTTCCCCTACAGTTGAAAGTGCTTTGAGATGACTGTTGTTGTGAAATGGTGCTATATAAATAAAGTTGAACTGAACTGAATTGAATTGAATTGAATTGAATATACTTAGAAAATACTTTGAAAAAAATCATTACCCTTTTTACCGACAATGCATAAATGCAAAATATCAACTATGAAGATTGTAAAACGTGGAGTTGGATCACTATGATTTCTAACCCTCTTTGAAACACTAAAATGTCTGGCGAATAAACAATTTTTTTTTAAATTTAAATTTAAAAATAATTTACAAGAGGTAATAACAATTTTTACTTCTACAAATGTATAATGGGTACTTCTAAAAATGCACAAATGCTTACATGCCTGGCTGTAGTGTTATATTTTATAGTTTTGGTGTGGATGGGATGCAATTCTAAGTAAGTGCGCAATTCTCAGCATAATACTGACATGTTTTACATAAACTCAACTGTTGCATTTTTGTCTATATTTGTTCATTTCTTCAGTCATGAGTCTTTTTGCCTCCACAAAAGCAACATAAGTAATAATGGATGGGTATTAATCATTATTACTGTAAATTAATCCACAGTATCACTATGATTAATTAGATCAAAAAATGTTATTGTTTGACAGCCCTAGTTTTAAGACATATTGAGATTTTGTTTTGTTGTTGCTTGTTAATAAATACATATTTTTAAGAATAGTTTGGTGTAGTTTAGTTTTTTTTTTTTTTTTTTTTTTCTCTCGGCGCCACACGAGTCGGCTGCCTTTTGCAACAGCGGCTCGATTCCGAGTCTTTTTCCCTTCCTCTCTCTTTTGATCCGTCTTTTTTTTTCACCCCACTTATATCACGGACACACAGATCGTCCTAAATGTCTCCTGAGCCGGTGGACGGAGCCACTGTCTATAGCAGGATACGATACAGCAGAGAACAGCTGCTAGCATTCAACCGCCACCCGGTCCCATTGGAAAAACTCGACATACCGAGAGAACTGAGGCGAAAACGCCGCGGCTGCCGGGCTGGAGTAAGGCGGAGGACAAAAAATATAAGGTACAGACCCTCCCTTCCATCTGTTGTCATGGGAAATGTACGGTCGATACTGGGAAAGTTAGATGAGCTAGCGGCTATCTCCCGTTATGATAGCACATACCGGGAGTGCTCTCTCCTTTTGTTTACTGAGACGTGGCTAACTGAACTAGCAGCAGATGCTAACATTGAGCTGGAGGGTTTTCACATGATACGAGCTGACCGAACACCAGACAGTGGCAAGGCTAGGGGCGGTGGAGTGATAATGTATGTTAACAACAACTGGTGCAGACCGGGACATATCACTGTTAAACAACGACACTGCAGCAAAGACATTGAGTTGCTAGCTGTTAGCATGAGGCCTACATATCTCCCGAGAGAACACTCACACGTGATCTGCATTGTTGTTTATGCAAATCCGACGGCGAACGCTGGGACAGCACGTGACGTCATCCATTCAGTAACCAGCAGGCTGCAGACAGAACACCCAGATGCTCTTCTCCTCATCTCAGGCGATTTCAACCATGTTTCACTGTCTCCCATTCTACCCACGTTCACCCAGTATGTCACATGCCACACTAGAGACAATAAAACACTGGATTTATTCTACGCAAACACTAAGGAGGCGTACACCTCATCACAACTCCCCCCACTCGGGAGATCGGATCACAACTTGGTTCATCTCCGGCCGGTGTACAAACCCCTAGTGCACAGACAACCTCCGGCCATGCACACTGTGGAGTTATGGTCTGAGGAGACAATGGACACCCTAAAGGGCTGTTTTGAAGCCACCGCCTGGAAGCAGCTCTGCGATCCACATGGTGAGGACATCGATGGCCTCATTCACACCTTCACGGGCTACCTCAGCTTCTGTGTGGACAAATCCGTTCCCACCAAGACCATACGGCGTCACTCAAACAACAAACCCTGGATCAACCCTGAGATAAAAACACTTCTGAGAGAGAAGAAGAGGATCTTCAGGTCAGGGAACAGGGAGATGCTGAAGTCCGTACAGAGGGAGCTGAGGAGAAAGATCAGAGAAGGCAAGGACAGCTTCAGGAAGAAGATGGAGGACAAGCTGCAACAGAGCGACATCAGCGGGGTCTGGAGAAACCTCAAAACCATCTCGGGGCTCCAGAATACCTCCCCCCAGGCCACAGGGGGCAGGGAGTGGGCGAACAACCTGAATCTGTTTTTCAATAGATTTGACCAACCGCCCTCCCCCCTGACTGCACAACAACCACTGCTGCCTCTAAAGAAATCAAGTCCTGCTGCCCACTCCCCACTCCACCAACACCCCCCCACTCCCAACACACAGCCCCCCATCCTGACCCTGACCAGGACCCAGGTGAGGACGGAGCTGAGGAAGATCAAGGCGAGGAAGGCGCCGGGACCGGACGGCATCAGCGCAAAGCTCCTCAAGTCCTGTGCAGACCAGCTGTGTGGGATTGTGACGTATATCTTCAACATGAGCCTGAAACTGGGGAGGGTACCACAGCTGTGGAAAACATCTTGTGTGGTACCTGTACCAAAAACTTCCCACCCCAAAGACCTGAACAGCTACAGACCGGTGGCCTTGACGTCCCACTTGATGAAGACCCTGGAGAGACTGCTCCTTGCTCACCTCCGCCCCCTGGTGGAACCAGCGATGGATCCACTCCAGTTCGCCTACCAGCATGGCATTGGGGTGGAGGATGCGGTGATCTTCCTCCTTCACCGTTCTCTGTCCCACCTGGAGAAGCCCGGGAATATGGTGAGGATCATGTTCTTTGACTTCTCCAGTGCTTTCAACACCATCCAACCGATGATCCTGAAGGACAAGCTGCTGCGCGCAGGGGTGGACCAGCACCTGTCATCATGGATCCTGGACTACCTCACGAACCGGCCTCAGTTTGTGAGAACCCGGGACTGTGTGTCCGACACGATCATCAGTAGCACGGGGGCCCCCCAGGGAACGGTGCTGGCTCCCTTCCTGTTCACTCTTTATACTGCGGACTTCTCACACAACACAACACACTGCCATCTACAGAAGTTCTCTGATGACTCTGCGATCGTTGGCCTCATCTCCAATGGAGATGAAGCTGAGTACAGAGGGCTTATCCAGGACTTCGTGGACTGGTGCCATCGGAACTGCCTCCAGATCAACGCGAGGAAAACTAAGGAGCTGGTGGTGGACTGCCGCAGGCATGGGCAGCCCCTCACAGTACCAGTAAATATACAGGGAACAGACATCGAGATGGTGACATCCTATAAGTACCTGGGTATTCATCTGAACAATAAACTAGACTGGTCACACAATACTGATGCACTCTACAAGAAGGGACAGCACAGGCTGTTCCTGCTGAGGAGACTCAGGTCTTTTGGTGTACAAGGGGCGCTGCTGAAGTCATTCTATGACACGGTGGTGGCATCAGCCATCACTTTTGGAGTGGTCTGCTGGGGCAGTGGCATTACTGCAGCCGATAGGAAGAGACTGAACAAACTGATTAAGAAAGCTAGCTCTGTCCTGGGGCAGCGCCTTGATCCGATGGAGGAGATAGGAGAGAGAAGGACGGTGGCTAAACTGTCATCTCTGCTGGAGTCCGAGTTCCACCCTATGCAGGACATACTGAATGCACTGAGGAGCTCATTTAGCAGCAGACTACATCATCCCAGGTGCACAACCGAGAGGTTTCGTAGGTCCTTCCTACCAACGGCTGTCAGACTGTACAACCTAAGCAGGGCTGCTCGCAGAGATAGCAAAAAGACGTAACAAACTAATAGTTTTTTGAATGCAAAAGATGCAATAGACTTACACAATGGTCCCCTCCGGCATACAACTAGGAACATACCGGTCGCTATGGAGGGTGAGAATATGTATGGGCACATAATCATACCATGTAGGATAACTAAGTAGACGGTTATGCTGTTTCATTCCATCTAGCAACAATGCTCTGCACTGTGTGTGTTTATATATTTGCATATTTATTCCATCTAGCTACAATGCTCAGCACTGGGTGTGTTTATATATTTATATATCTACATATTATTCCATCTAGCTACATTGCTCCGCACTGTGTGTGTTTATATACTTGCATATTTATTCCACCTAGCTGCAATGCTCCGTACTGTGGGTGTTTATATATTTACATATTTATTCCATCTAGCTACAATGCTCTGCACTGTGTGTTCATATATTCATATATTTATTCCATCCAGCTACAATGCTCTGCACTGTGTGTCTGTGTGTGTGTGTGTATATATATATTTTATAGTAATACGTACATATGTTTATTAGCTGCTCTTGCTTGCTTGTTTTTTTTCTTGCCTTCTGATTGTTGCTCTGAGTGTTGCTATCCCTGTGCTGTTGCAATCCTGGAATTTCCCCGTTGTGGGACTAATAAAGGCTTATATTATCTTATCTTATTCATTAAGGTCTTTCTTATAGTTTTAGAATTTATTTTGAGTTTTAAATTCCTGTAAAGCTGTTGTGATGGGGATCAGACCAGTGTTCATGGTGAGCAAAGACATTTTGTTAGATCATATATGGTGTAATTGACACCAACCACCAAATACAACTTTTGGTATTGCTGGTTGATTGTGTAAAAACCTGTAGACAGGTAGGATATGGACTAATAAGGAACAATGACATAATTATCTAATATCATTATATAAAGACATTTGAGAAAGTATCAGACAACACAGCAACAACGGCATTTTTTATGTTCCCCTTATGGTGCATATTTAAGGCACATATGTGGCATGCTTGTATGGTACGCTATCTCCCCCCACATGCTTCCAGTAGGCATGTCGGTGCAGACCCTGCAGATCAAACGTCCATAAGAACAATGCCCCAGCAGGGACCTCGGCTAGGAGGTGGGTGCTGGAGGAAGACGGAGGTGGAAGACAATGTCCCAGCAGGAGCCCCGAGGTGGAGAGGAGAACAGAAGCGCCAGCAAGTCTCGGGGACTGTGGTTCATGTGTTTACCAAACTTAGGTGGGGTGAAGGTGTGAGATACGTGATGTGGGGGTTTTGTATCTCTGGGATATAAAAGCTGTGAGGAAAGTGGGATCTGTCTCTTTTTCTGCTGAGAACTTTCATGTTAGAAGATGTGACCTTCAATAAAGCTTTCCTGAGAAAATACACTCAGTCTCGTTTGTAAGGCATCTTCTACACCCTCAAAAATTAAGCTCTCAAATTTTCCTGTTTATTGTCCCCACCCCCACCCCAACAGTAAAATGGGATTTTCGTCCCTGGTTCTAGTACGCTTTTCCTGACATTTTTGTAGTCACATCTTACAGCACAAGCCATGGTCCGCAGAGAGCTTCCAAAGCATCAGAGGGGTCTCATTGTTCAATGGTATCAGTCAGGAGAAAGGCACAAAAGAATTTCTAAGGCATTAAATATACCATGGAACACAGTGAAGACCATCATCATCAAGTGGAGAAAATATGCCACAACAGTGACATTACCAAGAATTGGACGTTCCTCCAAAATTGATGAAAAGATGAGAAGAAACCTGGTCAGGGATGCTGCCAAGAGGCCAACAGCAACATTGAAGGAGCTGCAGGAATTTCTGTCAAGCACTGGCTGTTTAGTACATGTGACAACAATCTCCCGCCTAGGGTGGCAAGACGGAAGCCTTGTCTTACAAAGAAAAACATCCAAGCCCGGCTACATTTTGCAAAAATGCATTTGAAATCTCCCAAACACATGTGGGAAAATGTGTTATAGTCCGATGAAACCAAGGTTGAACTTTTTGGTAATAATTTCAAAAGGTATATTTGGCACAAACACAACACTGCTCATCACCAAAACAACACCATACCTACAGTGAAGCATGGCGGTGGCAGCATCAGGCTTTGGGGCTGTTTTCCTTCAATTGGAACCTTAATCAAGGTGGAGGGAATTATGAACAGTTCCAAATACCAGTCAGTTTTGGCACAAACTCTTCAGGCTTCTGCTAGAAAGCTGAAGATGAAGAGGAACTTCATCTTTCAGCACAACAATGACCCAAAGTACACATCCAAATCAACAAAGGAATGGCTTTACCAGAAGAAGATTAAGGTTTTGGAATCGCCCAGCCAGAGTCCAGACCTGAATCCGATTGAACATCTGTGGGGTGATCTGAAGAGGACTGTGCGCAGGAGATGCCCTGACAATCTAACAGATTTGGAGCATTTTTGCAAAGAAGAGTGGGCAAATATTGCCACATCAAGATGTGTCACGCTTATAGACTCCTACCCAAAAAGACTGAGTGCCGTTGTAAAAGCCAAAGGTGTTGCAATAATTAGTTTAAAGGCATGTACAGTATATTTATGCAAACAGGTTATTGTAAGTTTTTTTTTTTCCCCTTAAAAGATTTCAGTTTGTTTTTCAATTGGGTTGTACAGGTTATTGGTCACATTAATGGGGAAAAAAAGTTTCAAAATGATTTATCTTGGTCTCATTTTTTTACATCACAAAAACCTGGAATTTAAATAGGGGTGTGTAGACTTTTTATATCCACTGTATACTAATCACTTGGACAGTGAGTCATGACTGTCTGTCTCTTTTTGGCCAAAAAGATTAACTAATCCTTTTGCTGTCACCTGGTTTTCTTCTCACGTTTTTTCAACTTGTAGTCGCATGCAACATTTTAACAGTTGGTTTTGAGAAGATATAAACTGTAAACTGTATCATTTATTATTGAACTAAATGTTATATGTGTGCAACGCTTGTTGGAATATAAGCAAAGGTGAGTAAAGTACCCAGAAATTGTACCAAGAAAAATATGTGTAATTAATAACTTAGTATATTTAAGAGTAGTCTCCCCCCCCCCCCAAAAAAAAACTTGAATATGAAAGTACCATATTCATATTCTGCAGGGTAATTTAACAAACCATAATGCTGTTTATTCCATCTCGCTGGGAGCTGGGAGTTCCAAGGTTGTCATAGCCAGGAGTGGTGCTCGGGATAAGCTCCCAGTGATCAAAAAAAGCTCCTTATTGTGTGCGTCTCAAATAGCCTCTGACAACCAAGTCCAACTCCTGGCCTGCTCATGTGGCTTAGCTTCTAAGTCCAGCGGAACTGCTTCTACTGACAGGAGAATGGGTGAAGGCAAGTCTCTGGTACCTTCAAACCAGAAGCTTCGGGTAGATGGGGCTCGACAACCTGGGAGGGTAGTCCATATAGGGAAAGGAAAACCCTGATTTCAAACCTCTGCTGCCTGGCAGCATACCCGGTCATGGGAAAGGCTTCGGGAGTCAACCCTGAGGTAAAATCCAGAGTCAGAGACCCTAAGGCAGTCCGTTGTTGATTTAAACTTCGTTCTGGCAGCTCCTGTGATGGTACTAGTGCCACACTGTATCAGCCTTGCTGTTCCTTTGGATCCATCAGCGACGTGGAGAGGAGGTACATGCTGCATGGGCAACAGCCTGTCCTCCATATCACATTGCCCAGACTAGCATCCAGCAACACTCACCAACATAAACTCACACCCTATACCCTAGAGAGGTCACTCCAGAGTGCTTCACTTGCAGAGTTGACACAGCATGGGGAACAACAGTTACCGGTTATAAGTCATTGCTTGATTGGCGTAGAGCTTGGCACCAGGGGTTTTTCCCAATGGTGGGAGAGATCCTTGGATCTCACTGGACAACTACAGCCCGCTTCAAGCTGGGCAGCCCCCAGCCAGTAAGGTGGGGGCTGCCCAGTAAGGCCACAGTCTTCCATCTTCATTGGGTGCATGGGGATTAGGAACCATCCAAATAACAGACTGTAATCGTCACACCAGGAAACAAAACAAAACAATGAAAGAACTCAGCTTTGAAACTGGGATGCTGGAATGTTTGGACAATGATGACTGTTCTTTCTGAAAACCTTCAGGACATCAGTGACTCCAGGAAAACGGCTTTCATAAATGACACGTTCAGGAGGCTGCATGAGGACATTGCCACCCTTCAAGAAACACGCCTTGCTGACTCAGGCACGCTGAAGGAGAGGGACTACACATTCTACTGGCAGGGGAAAGGCTCTGATGGGCCAAGGAAGCATGGAGTCGGCTTTGCAGTGAAAAACAACCTGTGGAATATGGTAGAGCCAGGCAGCAACGGCACAGAGCGTCTTCTCACTCATTGCCTCAACACCACCGAAGGCCCAGTCACCCTTGTTAGCGTGTATGCCCCGACACTATCTTCCACACCGGACACAAAGGATGAGTTCTACGAGAAGTTAGCATCCATCGTCGCAAGCATCCCCAGCAAGGAGCACTTTGTTCACTTGGGTGACTTCAATGTCAGAGTGGGTGCAGATCATGACTCGTGGCCCTCTTGCCTTGGACAGTTTGGTGTGGGCAAAATGAATGAGAACGGCCAACGACTGCTTGAGCTTTGCAGTTACCACGAATTGTGCATCGCCAGCTCCTACATCAGGACCAAGCCTCAGCACAAAGTCTTTTGGAGACACCCACGCTCAAAGCACTGGCATCAGCTAGATCTTATCCTGGTCAGGTGTGCCATCATCAAGAACGTCCTCTACACACACTCTTACCACAGTGCAGACTGCGACACAGATCACGCTCTGGTCTGCTGCAAGATCAGGCTAAAGCCAAAGAGGCTCCACTGCTCAAAGAAACAAGGGAACCCACGCATTGATGTCAGCAAGGTGTCTCAACCAGACCTTGTGGAAAGGTTTGCAGAGACCTTCGAGAAGGAAATGCAAGCCTCACAGCCCAGAGAATCTACCACAGAGAAGTGGAAAGTACTGCAGGACACCAGGCACTGCACCGCCTTGGCAACCTTTGGGAAGAAGTCCTCCAAGTCACACGACTGGTTTGAGGCCAAGTCCAGAGAGATGACTCCCGTCATCGAAGCCAAGTGCACCACCGTCACCGAATATAAGCGGTCACACAGAGAGAAGAGACTGCAGATTCTCAGGGCTGCCAGGAGCAAGGCTCAGCAGACTGCCAGGCATTGTGCCAATGAATACTGGACAGAGCTCAGCGAAGACATCCAGACAGCTGCTGCCACAGGCAACATTAGAGGGATGTTCACTGGCTTCAAGAAGGCGCTCGGACTAGTCCAGAGCAAGACAGCTCCCCTCAAATCTTCCACTGGGGTTGTAATTACAGACAAGGGCCAACAGATGGAGAGATGAGTGGAACACTACTCTGACCTCTACTCCGGACAGAACACAGTGTCCCCCACAGCTCTTGACACCATCGAGTGTGTGCCAGTCATAGAGGAGCTGGATGTAGAGCCAACAATACAGGAACTCAAGGAGGCCATCGACAGCTTGGCCTCAGACAAAGCCCCAGGCAGCAACGGGATTCCCCCAGACCTGATCAAACACTGTAATACTACCCTCCTGCTCCCATTGCATGAAGTCCTCTTTCAGTGCTGGCAAGAAGGGGCTGTACCATAGGGCATGAGGAATGCCAAGATCATCACCCTCTAAAGAACAAGGGCGAAAGAAGTGACTGCAACAACTACAGAGGCATCTCTCTACTCAGCATCATCAGCAAAGTCTTTGTTCGGGTCATTTTGATCCACCTGCAGAAGCTGGCAGAATGCATCTACCCAGAGTTGCAGTGTGGCTTTCGTGCCAAGAGATCAATGGTAGACATGGTCTTGTCCCTCCGCCAACTCCAGGAGAAGTGCAGAGAACAGCAGATGCCCCTGTATGTCACCTTCATAGATCTCACCAAGGCGTTCGACCTTGTCAGCAGAGACAACCTGTTCAAGATTATCCCAAAGATAGGCTGCCCACCAAAGCTGCAGATCATGATTGAGTATTTTCACTCAGACATGAAGGAGACTGTGCAGTTCAACTGGAGTTCCTCCAACCCCTTCAGCATCTGTAGTGGCGTCAAACAAGGCTGTGTTCTTGCTCCCACATTCTTTGGGATATTCTTCACCATTCTCCTAAAGCATGCCTTTGGCACTGCAACTGAAAGAATTTACCTATGCACCAGGTCATATGGCAGGCTGTTCAACCTTACCCTCCTCAGAGCCAAGACGAAGGTTTGCGTAACGCTCATCAGAGACATGCTATTCCTGATGACGCAGCAATTGCATCACACGCCCAAAAGGAGCTGCAGACACTGGTGGACTGCTTCTCACAGGCCTGCAAGGATTTTGGACTCACCATTAGCCTGAAAAAAGACCAGTGTCCTTGAACAAGACATTGAATCACCACCTGCAATCACCATCGATGACTATGAACTCAACGTCGTCCACCACTTCACCTACCTTGGCTCTACCATAACCGACAACCTCTCCCTTGACACAGAAATAGACAGAAGGATCGGGAAGGCAGCTACAACACTCGCTCGCCTCACAACCACAGTGTATACAAACCCCAAGCTTCCGGTGAAGACTAAGATGGCAGTGTATAACGCCTGTGTCATCAGCACATTGCTGTATGGCAGTGAGTCATAGACAACATATGCCAGACAGGAGATGCAACTCAACACCTTCCATCTGCGAAGCATCCACCACATCCTGGGCATATCCTGGCAGGACAGAATAACCAATGCAGATGTCTTGATTCACACAGGACTTCTCAGCATGTTCACTGTCCTCAGAAAGTGTAGGCTGCGCTGGCTAAGCCATGTCCACCGCATGGACGATGGGCGCATCCCAAAGGACATCCTGTATGGAGAACTGGCATCTGGGAGGAGATCAACTGGTCGTCCCCAGCTCTGGTACAAAGATGTCGTTAAGAGAGACATGAAGGCCACCAACATCAACACAGAGACCTGGGAGAGTCTAGCAGGTGACTATGCAAAGTGGAAAAGGACCCTGAAGCAACATCTGAAATCAGGGGAGGAGAAAATGATGACTGCTGCAGAAAAAAACGAGCACGCAGGAAGGAAAGCAGCAGTTCCAACAGACCAGAGACTACACACAGGAGTGACCTTTGCGATAGAGACTGCCACTCCCACATCAGTCTATATAGCCACAGACGATGCTGCTCCAGGCAAGCAGACAACCAGAACTAGGATGCTTCACCCATGGTCAACCCTGACCGACGGAGGCATAAGAAGAATGCTGTTTATTCCATCTAGCTGCAATGCTCCTGCACTGTGTATATAACTGTACATATGTCATGAGTCTGAGTACAGTGTCTTCACAGAGCTCAGACTCTTAATTTATCCATCCACCTTCTTCCGCTTAATCCTTTTCGGGTCGCTGGGGGGTGGGGGTGGGGGCTGGAGCCTATCCCAGCATCTTAGGGCGAGAGGCAGGGTACACCCTGGACAGATCACCAGTCCATCGCAGACTCTAAATTTATTTTTGAGTATTTTGTGTCTGTTATTATTATTTTGTCAGTTTCTGTATATATTTTGGTTTTGTCACACGAGTGCCCTTCCTCCTTTTCCAGACACTCCCACCAGCTACTCACTCTGTTCCCCAGCCATCTCAGCTGTGAGCAGTTGTGTAATTAGGTCACCTGCCCGCTCATCCGCCCGCACCTGCTGCTCATTTATTTGTCTGCTATTTTAGCACTGTCAGCTTATTTTCTCACTGCAGCAGTCTTGATTTGATTTGATCCAACTAAGTTGTCTCCTCATCATCTCCAGAGCAATTTCAGTTCTGGAGTGTTTTCCTTGAAATTTACCCTTTCTTGTATTTTTGTGTTTTCTGCACAGTTTTAGATTTTCTGTTATTCAATGTCTCTACTGCAGTCCAATTCAATTAAATTCAGCTTTATTTATATAGTGCAATATCACAACAAAAGTCATCTCATAGCACTACCAAATGCAGGGAAAACCCCACAATTGCAGAAAGACCCAGCAATCAGATGATCCAGTCCAGCGCATGGGCCTGCCTCTCTGCCCTGGAGGGGCCAATCATGACAGAAGACTGCCACCAGGAATAAGACCCAGTGGCTGCAGTTAGTGAATTTTTTGCCCTTTTTGTGTTTTTTCACTCACCTGTCTGTTGGAGCTCATTATGGACTCAGCAGGTGGATGCAGCTACCGGATGCACCTGGGGTGGGAGTGCTGCCAAGACCTTATGGAGAAAGACAGGCTAATCTCTGTAGCACGCAGCAGTTTTGCCCCGAAGGACGCATTGTAGTATCTGTGGCTCGTGGAGGCAGCTGCTCGCCAGTGCCCTCAGCTTTTGGAGCATGCTGAGGGAATGGAAAGGATTTCTCTGGTGGCGGCGCTGCAGCACAAAAATGGCGGGATGGTGAGGAATTTCTCCAAGAAGTCTGGGCTTGTGCCGAAGGGGAGGCGCTCCCGGGTTTCTGTTGTTTCGGCTTCTCACCAGTCTCCGGTGCCCGTTCCTGCTCCATCAGCTCCACGACACTGTCATCCCGCTCCGGATGGCTGGAGGAATTCTCCCGCCTCTCCAGCAGCCATTTCCTCGACATGGAGGCAGAAGCCCCCCTCAGCAGTACATCCTTCGTCTCTTTCTCTTCCAACTGGATCGTCAGCTTCACCCTGTCCTGTTGCTGCTGCTTGTTGCTTCACTTTGGCGCCCTCTCCTGCTGCTGAGAGGTCCTTTGTATTTTCCTCAGCTCCATCCATCTCCGAGACTACAGGGGTGGCTCCTCCACAATCCTCTGAGGGGCCTGTGTTCACCGTAGCCATGGAGAGGGAGGACTTTTCACCCGCTGCAGCAGGGAACATCGAGCTTTGGGAAAACAGGCAAGTGACATTCCATTCTCCATTATTTTCTGATGATGTGCCTTGCCTGGTTCCAGGTAGTGAGGCTCAGGGTTTGCAGTCCCCTGAGTCCCCACAGCCTGCTGCAATTGCCAATTGCTCACCAGCCCTCTCAATGTCTCATCCTTGTGTCTCTGAGTGTCCATCAGTCCCAGGACTAAGCCGCTGGAGGAGCCCATGGCCCTGGAGGACCGAGTTCTAGTGCCAGTGGAGAGGCAACCCCCAACTGCCATGCCGGATGACCCACCAGTGTGGGTCACTTCACCTTGGGGCACCGAGACTGCAGTCACCATCATGCCTGCTGTGGAGGCCGCTGCAGCACAGTTACAGCTGGATCTCCAAAGGACCGGGCCCGAGACGTCATCGTCATCTGGATCGACGGAGTCCAGGACAGCAGTGGAGCTCGAGCTCAGGCAAGTGCTCTCCTTTGTGTTTATTGTATCTGTCTTGGAGAGATCTTGTCTTGCTCTTGGGGGGAAGAGCGGGGTGCAGTGGCCTGCTGCACCTGAGCTCAGCTTGCCAGGCTCCACCACTGCCGGTGACCCTGACCCTGGCTTTCCTCTTGTTTTGTCCAAGCCTTTCCCCAGGGTCACCGAGAAGGTTCCAGATCCACCCAATGTCTTCCTGGGTCCAGTCTCGCCACCTGAGGTCACCGCGGATCCAGCTTCCCCTGCAGTGGAGGTTGCCGTGGGTGCTCTGTCCCAGCCCGGGACCTCCGTGGGTGCAGCTCCTCCTCTACCCAAGGCCATCATCTGGGTCCTTCCTCCTCTGTCCGAGTCTTCATGGGTGCTGCGCCCCAGCCTGAAGCCAACTTGGGTTCTGCATTAAAGTGTGGGCACACCATGGGTGTTGCAGTCCAGCCCAGGGCCAACTTTGGGTGCAGCATTGTCCCAGCCCGGGTCCACCGAGGGTGCAGCGTTGGCCCAGTCCGGGTCCACCAAGGATGCAGCTCCGCACCTGCCCGGAGTGACCAAGGCTGCAGCTCCGCTCCTGCCCAGAGCCACTGAGGGTGCAGCTCCGCTCTTGCCCGGAGCCACCACAAGGGTGCAGCTCCGCTCTTGCCCGGAGCCACCAACGGTGCAGCTCCGCTCTTGCCCGGAGCCACCAAGGGTGCAGCTCCACTCCTGCCCAGAGCCCCCAAGGGTGCAGCTCCGCTCCTGCCTGGAGACCCTGAGGGTGCAGCGTTGTTCCAGTCCAGAGCCCCCAAGGGTGCAGCATTGCTCCAGCCCGGAGCGACCGCGGGTGCAACCACGTCCCTGACCGGGACCACCAAGGGTGCTGCTGACCAATCCGACACCGTCATGGTCACCCCTTCTCTGCCAGACACCGTTGAGGGTTCTCCTCCACTACCAGACACTATCATGGCCCCCTTCCCTCAGCCCTCCTTCCCTTCATCGGGCCTCCCCGTTGGGAAGCCACCTCCAGTTTTAGATTTTCTGTTATTAAATGTCACTACTGCAGTCCAGCTTGTGGGTCTGTTTCTCTGCCCCAGAGGGGCCAATCATGACAACATATCATCTTCTTCTATGGCTAATGAGTTCTTATTATTTTGCTGACTATTGCTCTGAGTGCTGCTATCCCTTTGCTGCTTTAATCCTAGAATTTCCCCATTGTGGGACGAGTAAAGCCTTATCTTATCTTATCGTATCTTATCTTATCTTATCTTATCTTACCTTACCCATTAAAAAGTTTCTTGAGTAGTGTGTAAGGATTTGAATGGCACCAATTTCAGGGAGGATTTTCTCTTAAATTTGTAACTCTCATCTCCATCAATCCATCCATCCATCTTCTACCACTTAATCCTTTTTGGGTAGCGGGGGCTTGGAGCCTATCCCAGCATCTTTGGGCGAGAGGCAGGGTACACCCTGGACAGATCGTCAGTCCATCGCAGGGCTGTAACTCTCATATCACAGATTTAAAAACAATTACGACAAATATGTGAATTTCCAAAAAAAATTTTATTCGGAATCACACTGCATTGGCACGTATGGCACATCTGAGAACATGGCCAGTCTTGCACAGATAGTATCAGTGTATTAAATGATGTATAGCAGGGGTCCTCAAATGTTTTTGCCAGGGGTCCACATTTGTTTTTTCCATTGGGCCGGAGGTTAGGAGCAGTGCCAACATGCTGAATGGGGGATATTTTATTTCCATGTTGGGAGGGACAATAAACGGAACATTTTGTCCAGAGTAAATATTGTGTGAACACTAAAAGTAGGTATCATTGAAGTCAGTCACAAATTTATGAGAAATAATGTACAAACATACACTTATGGGAAAAGCTGCAAATTTACATGAAAAAAGTAATAAATTTTGGGGAAAATTGCAAATTTACAAGGAACAGTTGCAAATTTTCAAAAAGACAAATTTATTAGAAAATAGCTGCAAATTCATGAGAAAAAATATGTAAATTTACAAGAAAAAACATAATAAAATGATTAGAAAAGGGTAAAGGTTAAAAAAAATTGTCGATTTAAGATGCAAAAAAGCTCATTTATGAGGAAAAAGTGCCAAATTTACAAGAAAAATGCTGCAAATTTACCAACAAAGTGGCAAATTTATAAGAAATAAGTTTCTATTTTAAGATGCAAAAAGTTAATTTACAAGAAAAAATTTTACATTTACAAATATAGTAAATTATTGAGAGAAGTTACAAATGTACAAGAAAAACTGCAAATTTTAAAGAAAAATTAACCTTCCCAGATGCCCTTGATTTATGTGCGCTGTATGTAGGCTTCCCTGCTGTGGGAGGAGCTGGGTGAACGCAGTGACATTCAGTGGCAGTTAGCTGAACATTTGTCAGGTCTGCCTCCAGCAGGCGTGAATTAACACTCTAAAGGCAGGCAGTTTCCTCCAGTTACAGCATGATTTATTAAATACAAAATAAATACAGCACCGGGCTGTGAAAATAAAGAGAGCCTGCATGGCTGAGAACACTTACAAACATGATGTCAATAATCCCAAAATGTGATGTAGAACTGGTGGGTAAAACCCTGAGATGTTGCCGCACGGAAGTGCAGGTAGCAACGACATATATAGGAACCTAATAATGAACTAACACAAGACAACTGAGCCTGATTATGAAACTGAAAGTAAAACAGAAGATCATATGACAGAACAGATAATGGGCAACTAACACGGTACTTCAAAATGAGAGCAAACATAAGAACTAAGAACTGACAGGGAATAATTACAGAAACACTTCTAAATCAACCAAGACTGGGAGAATTCTTGTGATAACAATGGAAGTCAAAAATACAATTTAAAGGGTGAGACATGTTCACCAGACCTGTTCCCCAAGACCTGTCCCCTCTTCTTTCCTGTTCTCATCTTATACACCACTGACTTTCAGTACAACACTGAGTCATGTCACCTGCAGAAATTCTCTGACGACTCAGCTTTTGTGGGGTGTATAAGAGGGGGAGTACAGGGCACTGGTAGACAGATTTGTGGAGTGGACAGAGCAGAATCACCTGAGGCTGATTGTCAGCAAAACCAGAGAGATGGTGATTGACTTCAGGAAGGAGAGGACGCCTTCTCAGCCATCGCAGATTAAGGGGGAGGATGTGTGGGTGTTTGAGGACTACAAATATCTGGGTGTGAGGATCAGCAATGGGATGGACTGGAGAGCCAACACCGATACTGCACACAAGAAGGGGATGAGCAGACTCTACTTCCTGAGGAAGATGACATCCTTCAACGTGTGCAGCAGGATGCTGGAGCTTTTCTACCAGACTGTTGTTGTCAGCGCCATCTTCTTTGCTGCTGTCTGTTGGGGTAGCAGCATCAGAGCCAGTGACACCAACAGACTTGACAAGATTATCAAGAGGGTTGGCTCTGTAATTGGTCTCAGGCCAGAGACTTTTGAGACTGTGGTGAAGAGGAGGACACTAAATAAACTGCGATCCATCATGGACAATCCTGATCACCCTCTCCACCATACACTGGACAGACAGCGAAGCACTTTCTCCAACAGACTGCTACAGCTTCGCTGTCTAGCAGCCAGGTACAGGAAGTCTTTCCTGCTGCATGCCATTTCACTGTACAATAACTCACACTGATGTTGTATTCTGATCATAACTATACAGTCTAACTGGTTCCTCACATTTCACTGTGCTCCTGATAGTCCTGCATTGTGCAGAGGGTATGATTCATGTGTTTATACAGGTCACCATCTATTCAGGTGTGATGTATATAAGCTTATTATAGCAGTGTTAGTTTTACTTTCCATGGGTAATCCCTTTGTCTGTCATGCTGTTTCATTCCATCTAGCAACAATGCTCTGCACTGTGTGTGTTTATATATTTGCATATTTATTCCATCTAGCTACAATGCTCAGCACTGGGTGTGTTTATATTGTAACGTCGGGGCCATTTTAAGGGAGCCAGGGATTTCCCAGCATGCTTTGCCAGTTTGAAACGTTACTGTGTGTGTTAAATGTGTTACTTCTGGGTTATACTGCTGTGTCATTATAACTGCATTATAATGACCCAGCAGTGTTTAGCAGGATTAGGGCAAGATGTATCATGTGTGTGTAACCATGATTCAAACAGGGGTCTGGGGGAATGACCCCCGCTTCCGTCTGTGCTGAGAAGCAAGTTGGGGTCGGGGGTGTGTAAATAAAGCCTATTCATCACAACCATCTTGCTCCATTGTCTTTGTGTGAACCCTTGCAAACGTCACACTGGTGTCAGGAGTGGGTATGGAGCGAGATGCGAATCCAGGCGGACGTCATGCGGCCGGAGCGGTTCATCGCTCGGCTGGGGACGGAGCGTAGAGCTGAAGCGCCGGCCCCCGGAGAGATTCGCCGCGATGGACGGAGCAGCGGACCCCACGGGCTGAGGAGAGCAAACCAGCCCCGTTTCCCGCCCTTTTCAGGGCAGGAGGGGCTGGCGATTCCAGGGCGATCAGGAGCGGTGATCGACCGGCACGTGACCGTCCCATTCATCCGGCAGCGGGCCAAGATTCCCCGCTACAACGGCGAGAACCTGTTTGATGACCACCTGTCCCAGGTCGAGCTGGCCGCCGCGCTGAAAGCGAGTGGGAGGAGGAGCCACGGCAGCGCGTGCACGAGGGAGACTACAGGGGCAGAAGCAGAGCGGGTGGAGCCGCTGATGAATCACAGCATTGAAGCGTCAACGCCGAGACCAAGAACCTTCCAGGCCACGGCTGACAGCAAGGGGGAGGAGGAGGAGTTACCGCAGACCACGGCGGCGCGTCCACGGAGGAGACGGCCGCGGCGCGAGGAAGGGTACATGGCATGGTACCGCCCCGCACACAGCGCACGACAAACTGGCCCCTCGCCGACGCTAAATTAGAGCGAGGTGGCGTGGACGGGGAAAAAGCCGCCTCCTGCAGATGCTTCCCCCGGCAGATGAGGTCAGAGTCGCAGGAGCGACGCAGCGGAGCGAACAGGACGAAGATGCGGCCACTTTCCAGGCGCGGCAAAGGCTGGACGCATGGATGCGGGCCAGCGGCCGCCTGGAAGAACTGGCAGCGGTGGGAGTCGGCCGGAGCGGGCCTGGGACTCCCGCTGCCAGGGAAGGGACTGTGCGTGGTCCTACAGAGGCTGTCAGATGTGTCCATCCGCCCGCTGATGGCCAAACCGGAACCCTACCCCAACCAGATGCTCTGACCGAGACTCAGATGGCCCGTGCATGCCGCCCTGGCACCGGGCTGACTCGCGTTGGATTTCTGAAAGTGGACTTTGAATTTTCTGGGGACAGAAACCAGTCCAGGGGGGGGCAGTGTAACGTCGGGGCCATTTTAAGGGAGCCAGGGATTTCCCAGCATGCTTTGCCAGTTTGAAACGTTACTGTGTGTGTTAAATGTGTTACTTCTGGGTTATACTGCTGTGTCATTATAACTGCATTATAATGACCCAGCAGTGTTTAGCAGGATTAGGGCAAGATGTATCATGTGTGTGTAACCATGATTCAAACAGGGGTCTGGGGGAATGACCCCCGCTTCCGTCTGTGCTGAGAAGCAAGTTGGGGTCGGGGGTGTGTAAATAAAGCCTATTCATCACAACCATCTTGCTCCATTGTCTTTGTGTGAACCCTTGCAAACGTCACAATATATTTATATATCTACATATTATTCCTTCTAGCTACATTGCTCCGCACTGTGTGTGTTTATATACTTGCATATTTATTCCACCTAGCTGCAATGCTCCGTACTGTGGGTGTTTATATATTTACATATTTATTCCATCTAGCTACAATGCTCTGCACTGTGTGTTCATATATTCATATATTTATTCCATCCAGCTACAATGCTCTGCACTGTGTGTCTGTGTGTGTGTGTATATATATATATTTTATAGTAATACGTACATATGTTTATTAGCTGCTCTTGCTTGCTTGTTTTTTTTTCTTGCCTTCTGATTGTTGCTCTGAGTGTTGCTATCCCTGTGCTGTTGCAATCCTGGAATTTCCCCGTTGTGGGACTAATAAAGGCTTATCTTATCTTATCTTATCTTATCTTATTTGGGATCAATAAAGCACATCTATCTATCTATCAATCTATCAATCTATCAATCTATCTATCTATCTATCTATCAATCTATCTATCTATCTATCTATCTATCTATCTAAGACAACATTAGTGCATGTAATTGACCGTGATGGATGCTTCGCTGGTCAACAGCGGCGGTCACAGCCTTTATCTTTCCTCTTCCGGGTGTGGAGTGTGGTGTGGTTTCTCTTGCTTGCCTGTCTCCACTGAGCATTTTGCCCTGGTTTGACAGAGAATTGGCAAAGACCTCACTCCATCCAGCGCTGTCTTTACGACATAAACTGCCAGATTGGCAGCCATTGCAACGTAAACAAAAGAGGCATTTTTTTTAAAAATTGTATTAAAATGCTATCTTTCCCATTCTTGCTTGATATATGACTTCAGTTGCTTAACAGTCCAGGTTCTCCATTGTCATTTTGTGCTTCATAATGTTCCACACATTTTCAATAGGAGACAGGTCTGGACTGCAGACAGGCCACCTTAGTACTGGCACTCTTTACTACAAACCCACACTGTTGTAACACGTGCAGAATGTGGCTTGGCATTGTGTTGCTGAAATGAGCAGGGACGTCCCTGAAAAAGACGGTCCTTGGATGACTGTATATGTTGTTCCAAAACCTGTGTGTACCATTCAGCATTAATGGTGCCTTCACTGATGTGCAATTACCCATGCCATAGGCACACCCCCATACCATCGCAGATGCTGGCTTTTGAACTTTGGGATGCTCCTTTTATACCCAATCATGATCATCAATTTATACCCAAATCATCACCTGTTTCCATTTAATCGGTTAACCTGTGGAATGGTCCACAAAGGTGTTTTTTTGAGCATTTCTCAACTTTTCTAGTCTTTTGTTGCACCTGTCCCAGCTTTTTTTTTGAACGTGTTGCTGGAATCTAATTCAAAATGAGTAAATATTTGCAACAAAATAAGGAAGTTTATCAGTTTGAACACTAAATATCTTGTCTTTGTAGTGTATTCAATTTAATATAGGTTGAAAATATTTTTTAAATCATAGTATTCTGTTTTTATTTACATCTTACATGTACCAACTTCACTGGAATTGAGTTTGTACACACGTGGACAAAATTGTTGGTACCCATCTCTTAATGAAAGAAAAACCCACAATGGTCACAGAAATAACTTGAATCTGACAAAAGTGGTAGAAAATAAAAATTCTATGAAAATTAACCAATGAAAATCAGACAATGCTTTTGAATTGTGGTTCAACAGAATTATTAAAAAAAAAAAACTCATGAAACAGGCCTGGACAAAAATGATGGTACCCTTAACTTAATATTTTGTTGCACAACCTTTTGAGGCAATCACTGCAATCAAACCATTTCTGTAACTGTCAATGAGACTTCTGCACCTCTCAGCAGGTATTTTGGCCCACTCCTCATGAGCAAACTGCTCCAGTTGTCTCAGGTTTGAAGGGTGCCTTCTCCAGACAGCATGTTTCAGCTCCTTCCACAGATGTTCAATAGGATTTAGATCAGGGCTCATAGAAGGCCACTTTAGAATAATCCAATGTTTGGCTCTTAGTCATTCTTGGGTGATTTTAGCTGTGTGTTTTGGGTCATTATCCTGTTGCAAGACCCATGACCTGCGACTGAGACCAAGCTGTCTGACACTGGGCAGCACATTTCTCTCTAGAATACCTTGATAGTCTTGAGATTTCATTGTACCCTGCACAGATTCAAGACACCCTGTGCCAGATGCAGCAAAGTAGCCCCAGAACATAACAGAACCTCCTCCATGTTTCACAGTAGGGACAGTGTTCTTTTCTTGGTATGCTTCATTTTTACATCTGTGAACATAGAGCTGATGTGCCTTGCCAAAAAGTTTCAGCTTTGTCTCGTCTGTCCATAGGACATTCTCCCAGAAGCTTTGTGGCTTGTCAACATGCAGTTTGGCAAATTCCAGTCTGGCTTTTTTATGATTTGTTTTCAACAGTGGTGTCCTCCTTGGTCGTCTCCCATGAAGTCCACTTTGGCTCAAACAACGACGGATGGTGTGATCTGACACTGATGTACCTTGACCTTGGAGTTCACCTTGAATGTGTTTAGAGGTTGTTCTGGGCTCTTTTGTTACCATTCGTATTATCCATCTCTTCCATTTTTCATCAAGTTTCCTCCTGCAGCCACGTCCAGGGAGGTTGGCTACAGTCCCGTGGATCTTAAATTTCTGAATAATATGTGCAACTGTAGTCACAGGAACATCAAGCTGCTTGGAGATGGTCTTATAGCCTTAACCTTTAATATGCTTGTCTATAATTTTCTTTCTAATCTCCTGAGACAACTATTTCCTTTGCTTCCTCTGGTCCATGTTTAGTGTGGTACACACCATGTCACCAAACAGCACAGTGACTACTTGTCACCCTTTAAATAGGCCGACTGACTGATTACAAGTTTGTAGACACCTGTGATGTTAATTAGAGGACACATCTTGGTTGAACATGTCCCTATGGTCACATTACTTTCAATCTTTTCTAGGGGTACCATCATTTTTGTCCAGGCCTGTTTCATGAGTTTGTTTTTTAAAGTAATTCTGTTGAACCACAATTCAAAAGCATTTCATTGGTTAATTTTCATAGAATTTTTATTTATTACCACTTTTGTCAGATTCAAGTTATTTCTGTGACCACTGTGGGTTTGTCTTTCATTAACAGAGAGGTACCAACAAATTTTGTCCACGGCTGTACATTTGGTTATTATTCTGCATTAACATCCTACATCAGGTAAAAAAAAAAAAAAATAAAACAAATAAGGTTCAAGAAGCACTGCATGCTGTTCACTATTATCCAAAGGCCAATGAATCCTTGTGGTTATTACATTTCAGCTGGATAATGTTCTGGAAAACCCTCAGTGATGAATTACTGTTGAACGAACTATATGCTGAGTCAACTGGATCCATACCAGCCTTCTTATGGGGGCAAATGAGGATCTGGAGGAGCTGAAATCAAATTCAAACTGCGTGTGTCCAAATGGTTGATGAACCATGAGCCAAAAACAGATTTGGAAGCAATTATGTTTGTGAAGATTAGAGAGGACAATTAGCAGTGAAATGCCACTTTTATTCAATGACATTAGACTAACAAAGAAGCCTTGTGGCCGTTTATTTAGCATTATAAAGGCCATGCAGACTGAGCCAAATAATGTGGGCTGGCCAGACTAAAGCAGCCCATCAAAACTCATCAGAGCAAAGAAGAAGACATGTTTGGAACGTAGAACATTGTCTTATGATGTTGAAAGAGACATCAGCATGCTCTGAAAGTAAAGGATGCATCCATTGTTGTAAGTTTCAAGTGTTTGGTTGAGACAAAATAACAAGAGGTTGAAAGGCTCACTTTGCATTCCACAGAGACTGGTTTGGCAGCTGAACTGAGCCTGTTGTTATTAATGGAATTCACTTTAGCTCTTAACCAAAGCAGTCTTCTTGGCATTTGCTTAAAATGCTAAAACACCACCTCTGAACTATTACAATGAACCAGGAGGTTAAAGTCAGCCAGAGGTTCATGGGTCAACATGGGTAAACACTACCTTGAAGCACGCTGGTGGTGCCCATTTGCCTCGGGGAATGCAGGAGTCTCATGAAAACTTTATCTCCTCTTCCCCTGCATGTTCCTAAAATGGGGAGAGTGGAGAGAAAAATAAAGGAAGGTAGAGGGTTAGGACTAAACCGCTGCAATAAAAGTGATGCATGGGACGTCACTCAGTGATTGGCTCAATACATCACCCTCAAACACGAGCTCATCCATACGCACTCACTCTCGCTCACTCCACAATCCCTTCTCTTCAGGCTAATAGATGCGAGCTAAAATAAGAACTTTGCAAATACAGGGTAGAGTGGTCCTTTATTGGAGTGTACTGACTCCACACAAGCATCCACACACACCATCATGTGGAACCAGCCTAAAGTTGGAAGTGTGGGAGCATTAACGTTGCCAGTGAACAGGCGGTGCCTAAGTGGGATAACTGAGATGACAACTACTCTGATTGATGTGTCTATTGGTGCTCAATGAAGCTCGGTGCTTTGAATGGTGCTGGCAAGCCTCTCGGTGAAGGGAGGTATGAAATCGGGATGTAGATGAATTCTTCCTTTGTTCTTTTTTTCAAGTTTACGTAGCGGTAAAAATAATCCAATCAGATCACACAAAGATCATCTAGAGATTCAGTGTTATTACTGTGGAAGAACAATCTGTACAGTCCTGTTTGTGTTGAGCAGCTTGAAACAGGAGTGAGGGTCCGAGCTGGTGGACCAGTGACTCGGGGCGAGCTCTCAAAGTCGTCGCCTGTCCCGCTGGCCTTGCCCTTGGAGCTGTCAGCTTCTGTGCCCTCGTTCTCCGAGATGTCAACGCCTGGCGTGTCCGTGTGTGTGTGTGCAAGTGGCATCGCCCTGAATGGAGACACTTGGATGGCAGTCACCGTGACAGGGTCAGAAAGGAGGGGGAGCACTGACAGTGACATCACTCGACCTCTGACAACCGCTCTGTGCACACAAACACACAAGCTGCTTCTTTAACACGGAAAGGAAAAGTTGATCATCAGCTTGAACATGTTTTCTATTATGGAAGGCTTTTGTTTTGCCTCTTTGATAATCTCATAAACTATCAGCTTTAAGGTAACTCTTCAATGTGTAGACAGTAAACAATTCATATGAAACTGTAAAAACGGTTCAAGAAAATTTGGCTGTTCATCCCCACAGCTGAAAAAAAACTAGAATATGAACGTAAATACTTTAATATAATTGTTATCTTTACATGTAAAAAAAAGTATTGTGCACCATAGCCTTACAAAGTAGAATTTTTATGAATCTTGACAGCTATGGAGCAACAAACCTACGCATCCTAATTTGTACATATGATTTGTAACATGGATTACCGCATGAAAACATTTTGGATGAATAAATTTAATAGAGAATGGGCATGTGGAGTCACCCGACTCAAAAACCGCAAGGAATTGTGGGAAAAGTTTTGTTCCTGTCTGTGCTTAGTAGTGAGCAATGAATGCAGTTAGGCTGCGTGTCCACCAAATGCCTTTTTTTCTGCTGTGAGTGACTATTTTCTGTTCATTTTCTATGTAGTCCGGTGTTTAATACACTCAGTGCCCTCAGCACAAAAACGCTCTCAGCAGTCAGCACTGTGCTCATGGCACTGACTGCTGAAAAAAGTTTAACATTCTGAGCGCTGCAGCGCTCATCAGCTGCACACCTCTCTCACCAGCCAATCACAATCAGACTAAAAGTACAGCATGATCAATATTTAACAGCCAAAGCTTGGAGGGATGTGTAATTTTTTACCAGTTTGATGTGATTTATTCCAGTGAGTGGAGTGTTTCAAAGCAAAATCTGAAATCCCCTGCATGCTTTGAGTGACAGGTCAAGCCATTGCCAGGATATTGGGCAGAGTGCTTTTATTAACCTCTTGCACTCCGGTGTACCGCGGGCGGGCACGTCTCTGCGTCCCAGTACGCCCTCGTGCGTCCCAGGGCACCCTCGTGCGTCCTAGAACGCACTGTGCGTCTCAGTGCACACTCAGACTCACAGTGTGCCCTGTGCGTCTGAGTGCGCACGAAAAAAAAAAAAAGCTGCATTGTTCAGCTTTCTTTTCACACAGCTGTGAACAGAAAGCCAAAGGAGTGTATGATTGGTTTAGATTTGATTGACCTCTAATAAGATCCTTGAATTGGGTTTCTGAAACCTTGAAGAACCAATGACTGAAAACCTAGCAAGAAGGACCTGCCTACCAACGGCTGCGAATACGAGCCAATTGAAGCAGAGAAGTTTGACAGTTGACGTGCGTCTCCCTGCATAAAATCTATTTTGCCTAAGCCGCTGGGTGACTGACATTGAGACCTCAGAATCAGAATCAGAATCAGGTTTATTGCCATTGTTCATGTAGTACACAAACTAGGAATTTGTCTCGGTGCAATGCTGCAACATTAAACATGATAAGATAAAAGAAATAAACTATACATGCAATGAAGTGTAGAATAAGAGTAAGTGATACTGGTCAGCAGTTAAAATATATTAGCGAGCAGCAGATACTGTGGAGAACTATATAGTGCAGTCGGTAATGCAGGAAGAAAACAGTGATGATTGACATGAGTCTGGTTGAGCTGCTGTACATAGTGCACGAGAGTCAATAAGTCACTTAGTGTTCAGCAGTCTGATGGCAGAGGGGAAGAAGCTGTTCATGTGACGGGAGGTTTTAGTCTGGATGGACCGAAGTCTTCTACCAGAGGGGAGGGGGGCAAACAGTACGTGACCAGGGTGTGAGGGATCGGCTATGATCCGGCCAGCACGCCTCCGGGTCCTGGAGATGTACAGATCCTGGAGAGATGGGAGCTTGCAGCCGATCACCTTCTCAGCAGTGCGCACGACACGCTGCAGCCTTAGTCTGTCCCTGGCAGTGGCTCCTGCGTACCACACGGTTATGGAGGTGGTGAGGATGGACTCGATGATGGCTGTGTAGAACTGCACTAACATCTTGGTGGGTAGCTTGAGCTTCCTCAGCTGCCGCAGGAAGAACATCCTCTGCTGGGCTTTTTTGATGAGTGAGCTGATGGTCGGCTCCCATTTGAGGTCCCTGGTGATGGTAGTGCCTAGGAAGCGGAAGGAATCAGCAGTGGTGATGGGAGAGCCTGAGAGGGTGAGGGGGGGCAGAGGGGTAGTGACTTTCCTGAAGTCTACAATCATCTCCACTGTCTTCAGAGCGTTCAGCTGCAGGTTGTTATTGTTGCACCAGGACGCCAGCTGGGCCACCTCTCTCCTGTAGGCGGACTCGTCGCCGTTGGAGATGAGCCCGATGAGGGTGGTGTCGTCCGCAAACTTGATCAACTTGACAGACTGGTGGCTGGAGGTGCAGGAGTTGGTGTAAAGGGAGAAGAGTAGGGGGGAAAGTACACAGCCCTGGGGTGATCCGGTGCTGATGCTAGTAGAGTCAGAGACAGTCTTTCCCAGCCACACATGCTGCCTCCAGTCCGTCAGGAAGTCGGTGATCCACCTGCAGAGGGAGTCAGGCACGTTGAGCAGGGGCAGCTTGTCCCGGAGCAGAGCGGGGCGGATGGTGTTGAATGTGGAGCTGAAGTCCACAAACAGGATCCTGGCGTAGGTTCCCGGGGAGTCCAGGTGCTGCAGGATGGAGTGGAGGGCCAGGTTGATTGCGTCGTCTACAGACCTGTTGGCTCGGTAGGCAAACTGCAGCGGGTCCAGGAGAGGGGTGGTGATGGACTTGAGGTGGGGCAGGACCAGGCGCTCAAAGGACTTCATGACTACAGAGGTGAGCGCTACAGGTCTGTAGTCATTAAGTCCAGTGATCCGTGGCTTCTTGGGGACAGGGATGATGGTGGAGGATTTGAGGCAGGACGGCACGTGGCATAACTTAAGGGAGGTGTTAAAAATGTCTGTGAAGACAGGAGCCAGCTGTTTCGCACAGTGTCTCAGGGTGGAGGGAGACAGGCCGTCCGGGCCGGGGGCCTTGCGCGGGTTCAGTCTGGAGAACTGTTTGAGCACGTCCTGCTCACTGATGATAAGGGCAGGGGGGGGGAGGGGGGGTGCCTTTAATGAAGTAGGGATTGTGGAGGCTGTGGAGCTGGAGGGAGGGGGGGAGTTGGACACAGATGACGAGGTGTCAAAACGGGCATAGTGTTGGGACAGTCTTTGACAAAGGGCTTTGTCATCCTGACCTTTAGAAGCCTGAGGCCGATAGTTGGTGATTTGCCTCAGTCCTCTCCACACGGAAGCCGAATCATTAGCAGTGAACTGCTGCTGGAGTCTCTCAGAATACACAGATTTAGCCCTCTTCAGCTCTCTGTTAAACCGGTATTTAACCTCCCTGTAGCAGTCCCTGTCTCCACTTTTCAGCGCTGCTTCCTTCTCCTTCCTGATCTGTCTGAGCTTAGCTGTGAACCAGGGTTTGTCATTAGAGTAACTCACCCTGGTGCGTGATGGAAGAATGACCTCTCCACAAAAGTGGATATATGAGTTCACAGTGTCCGTGTACTCATCCAGATCATGCGTGGCTCCTTTAAACATGTGCGGAACGGTAGCATCAGTCAGTCTTTTTTGGATTATTTGTTACAACCGGACCAGCTTCATGTTCGTCTGACAATGAGGAACTTACTGCTGTTGTGGACAGGTAAGTGTTATAAGCTAAATTATTCTTTATTGATGAAAATAGTAATACAAATCACTTTTGACCGATCGGTAATTCCAACGGTGCATCATGGCTACAAGTTTTTTGGTGTGCAGAGTTCCTCTGTAGCAGTGCGGGGGGGGGGGGGGTGTTATCCTCTGCATTGCAGATAGATATTTTAGCATAATTTTTATTGCACTGTAGGCTATTTTTTCTTGTAAAAAAAGGCCACACATTTTTTACCTGGCATGTTTGTGTGTGTGTGGGGGGGGGGGGGTTGTTTGTTATCCATCCATCCATCCATCTTCTATCGCTTTTCCGGAGGTCCGGGTCACGGAGGCAGCAGTTCAAGCAGAGAAGCCCAGACTTCCCTCTCCCCAGCCACCTGCTCCAGCTCTCCAGAGAGGATACCAAGGCGTTCCCAGACCAGCTGGGAGACATAGTCTCTCCACCGAGTCCTGGGTCTGCCCCGGGGTCTCCTCCCAGTGGGTTCTTTGTTACCCTCTAGAAATGTAATAATGTTTAAGTATAATTTTTATTGCACTTTAGGCTAGTTTTTCTTGTAAAAAAAAAAACAAAAAACAAAACAGGAACTGTTCTGTGTATGTGAACTCTAGGAAAATAGGAGAATAGTGAAAAATAAAAATTGAACTTTGTAAATGACTTTATTTTCACATAATAGACAAACTTCAGATGAAGACTCTGGTGAGGAGTGGGTGCCAGACGAGCACTCTGCCAGCAAGCACAGAAGAAGGGAGCTGCAGGCGAGCTCATTAGAAGAGGAAACCCCTACCCCAAAAAGCGGGACACCACTGGGGAGAGGAAGAGGAAGGAGAGGAAGAGGAGGTAGCAGGAGAGGAAGAGGAGGCGAGAGTGGTGATGGCAGCCCTCAGCCTGGGACATCGGCCGGCCCTTCATCAGCTGAGGAGAGGTGGCATGATTTCGACACCCCTGACATCATTCCACCACAGCCCATTTTTTGTCCCAAAAATCCACCTGGACCTCAGCTAATTACAACAGCTTCATACACCCCCATTCAGTTGTTTGAGTTATTTTTCTCTCCACCTGTGCTAGACCACATTGTTGAGAACACCAACCTACATGGCTCTGCACTCTACAACACACCCACCAGCCCCTGGATTGACCTCACACGCTCCGACCTGCTCTCATTTTTTGGCCTGATTATTTACATGGATATAGTCAAGTGCAAATCCTTCAGTGATTACTGGCAAGGGGGACACCTGAACAGCCTTCCTTTCCCCAAGAGTGTAATGACCAGGACTAAGTTTCTCCTGATCAGCTGGGCCCTTCACCTCAGCAGCCCAGCAGCAGAAGAGGCCAATGAGCAGAAGAGAGGCACGGATATGCATGACCACCTCAGCAAAATCTTGACACATTTTCTAGGAATCAGTATGATGATGAGTAGGATTAGAAAATTATATTTGATTGAGAGGGTATTGCTTTCAACTTGTAAAATATCCCGTCTCCAAGTGCTTGCTCACAGGGGATCGCCTGATTGCTGGGGTCTTTCTGCAACTGTGGGGGTTCCCCCTACAGTTGATAGTGCTATGAGATGACTGTTGTTGTGAAATGGCGCTATATAAAGTTGAATTGAATTGAATTGAATTGAATTTGTTGTTTGTAAATAGTCGTCGGCCTCCGTCGGTCTATGATGACCATGGAAGAGAATCCTAAACGTCTACTCTGCTGGAACAGCACCGCCTGTGGCTGAACAGGCCGATGCGCGAATGGCAGTCCCTGTCACACAGGTCGCACTTGTGGGTGGTCTCCGTGCTGCTGGAGCTGTGGCGGTTCTTCCTGCGGGTCCTTTTTTCATCTGCTGTAGCAGTCAGTCTCTCTTCACCCGCCTTGAGCTGTCTGGTCAGGGTGCCTCTCCATTTGGAGCGGTCCATTGCAAGGTCCTCCCAGCGCTCTGTGTTGATCTCCAGGGCCTTCATGTCTCTCTTGCAGATGTCTCTAAAGCGCAGCTGTGGGCGGCCAACGTCTCTCCTGCCAGTCGCCAGTTCTCCATAGAGGACGTCTTTGGGGATTCTGCCATCCTCCATACGGTGAGTGTGGCCTAGCCAGCTGAGCCTGCGCTGCCTGAGTAGAGTGAACATGGAGGGAAGGCCGGCGTGGGACAGAACTTCCGTGTTGGGCACTTTGTCCTGCCAGGATATGTCCAGGATGCGGCGAATGCAGCGCAAGTAGAAGGAGTTCAGTCTCTTTTCCTGCCGGGCGTATGTTGTCCACGTCTCACTCCCATAGAGCAGTGTGCTGATGACGCAGGCGTTGTACACTGCCATCTTCGTCTTGACAGAGAGTTTGGGATTCTCCCACACTCGTGTGGTGAGGCGAGCGAGTGTGAAGGCTGATTTTCCAATCCTCTTGTTGATCTCTGTATCAAGGGAGAGGTTGCTGCTGATCGTGGACCCCAGGTACGTGAACTGATTCACGACCTCCAGCTCGTAGTCATCGATGGTGATGGTTGGTGGTGCTTCCGTGCCTTGCGCCAAGACGTTAGTCTTCTTCAGGCTGATGGTAAGCCCGAAGTCCTTGCATGCCTGGGAGAAGTGGTCCATCAGGGTCTGAAGCTCCTGCTGTGTGTGGGTTGCGACTGCAGCGTCGTCTGCAAACAGCTTGTCTCTGATTAGAGCCTCGCGTACATTGGCTCTGGCTTTCAGGAGGGCGAGGTTGAAAAGCCTGCCGTCAGATCTTGTGTGCAGGTAGATTCCCTCTATTGCTGTGCTGAAGGCATGCCTCAGGAGCATAGCAAAGAAAATCCCAAAGAGGGTTGTCGTAAGTACACAGCCCTGTTTCACTCCGCTGCGTATGTTGAATGGCTCTGAGACATTGCCGTCGTGCTGCACTATCCCCTGCATGTTGGTGTGAAATGATTTGATGAGGCTTTGCAGCTTTGGTGGGCATCCTATCTTTGGCAGGATCTTGAAAAGGCCCTCTCTGCTGACCAGATTGGACGCTTTGGTGAGGTTGATGAAGGCAACGTACAGGGGCATGTTCTGTTCTCTTCACTTCTCCTGGAGTTGGCGGATGGAGAATATCATGTCTACCGTCGATCGCTCAGCGCGGAAGCCACACTGAGACTCGGGGTAGACATGTTCGGCAAGCTTCTGTTGACGAACGAGAACAACTCGTGCGTAGACTTTGCCAACAACGCTGAGAAGGGAGATGCCCCTGTAGTTGTTGCAGTCGCTTCTCTCCCCTTTGTTTTTGTAGAGGGTGATGATCTTGGCGTCCCTCATGTCCTGTGGTACGGCACCTTCCTTCCAGCACTGGCAGAGGACGTTATGCAATGGCAGCAGTAGGGCGGTCTTGCAATGCTTGATCAGGTCAGGGGGTATGCCGTCGTTGCCGGGTGCCTTGCCAGCGGCCAAGCTATCAATGGCCTTACTGAGTTCGTCGATGGTTGGCTCGGCGTCAAGTTCATCCATGGATGGCAGGCAGTCGATGGCATCAAGGGCTGACGGTGTCACGGTGTTCTGTCTGGAGTAGAGGTCGGAGTAGTGTTCCACCCATCTCTCCATCTGCTTGTTCTTTTCTATGATCATCTCCCCAGTGGAGGATTTGAGGGGGGCCGTCTTGCTCTGAGCCGGACCAAGTGCTTTCTTGATGCCATCGTACATACCACGGATGTTCCCTGTTATGGCAGCGGTTTGAATGTCTTGGCTGAGCTGAGTCCAGTACTCGTTGGCACAGCGCCAAGCAGTCTGCTGAACTTTGCTTCTCGCAGCCCTGAGAATCTGGAGATTCTTCTCGTTTGGGTACTTCTTGTACTCAGCAAGTGCTGAGCGCTTGGCTTCAGTGACGGGGGTCATCTCGGTCAACTTGGCATCAAACCAGTCCTGTGACTTCGAGGTCTTCCTCCCAAAGGTAGCCAAGGCTGTGCGGTGGATGGTGTTTCGCAGCTCTTCCCACTTCTGCTTTGCAGATTCTCCTTCTTGTGGTACACCAAGTTCCTTCTCAAAGGTGGAGGCAAACTGCTCAACAAGTTCTGGTTGAGCCATCTTGCTGGTGTCAATCCATGCCTTTCCAGGCTGTCTAGCACGATGGAATTTCTTCAGCTGCAGCTTGACCTTGCAACTTGCCAATGAATGGTCTGTGTCACAATCTGCACTCTGGAACGAACGGGTGATTAGCACGTTCTTCAGTGAGGTGCGCCTGGTAAGGATCAAGTCCAGCTGGTGCCAGTGCTTTGAGCGCGGATGTTGCCAGGAAACCTTGTGTTGGGGCTTGGTCTTGAAGAACGAGTTTGTGATGCACAGATCGTGATATGTGCAGAACTCGAGCAGCCGCTGTCCGTTGTCGTTCATTCTGCCCACGCCAAAAGGTCCAAGACAGGAGGGCCAGGAGTCGTGGTCAGCACCCACTCTGGCATTGAAGTCTCCAAGGAGAATGAGTTGTTCAGAGTTGGGGATGATCCTGACAGTTGTTGCGAGATTCTCGTAGAACTCGTCTTTTGCCTCTGGTGTGGCTGTCAGTGTTGGAGCATACACACTGACGAGGGTGACTGGGCCTTGAGTGGTGTTGAGGCAGAGGGTGAAGAGTCGTGCAGAGCCAGTGCTGCCGGGTTCCACCATCTTCAGCAAGGTGTTCTTCACTGCGAAACCCACTCCGTGTTCCCTGTGTTCGTCACTGCCCTTTCCCTGCCAGTAGAATGTGTAGTCCTTCTCTCTCAGTGTGCCTGCATCAGCCAACCGTGTTTCCTGGAGAGTGGCGATATCCACTCCCAGTCTCTTCAGCTCATTATTGATGATGGCAGTCTTCCTGGTGTCATTGATGTCCTTGAAGTTAGCAGCGAGTCCTGTCATCATAAGGGCCTTTTCCACTAGCACGGCTTAGCACGCCACGGGACAGCTCAGCACGCTTTGTAAGTCTTTCCACTAGCCCCAACACGGTTTAACAGCAGCCATTCTCGGCAGGGTCCAGTAGTGCCAAGTCGTGCTGTGTTGTGACGTTAAAAGACTGGTCGCAGCTGATTGGTCAGGTCTTAACGTCACGAAAGCGACCGTCTTCTTTTTTTTTTTCCCTTGTCCTGTCAGGCAGCTAGGCAAAGAGAACAGGGATCTGTCACCCTATTGTGCCAAAACAGATTTACTTTGCCAAGAGGAGCCTATACAGTGCCTAACTTTGCACTGTATATTGTTGTAAACTCCTCCTGTAATAACTTTTAATACTTTATTTTAATTGTTTTACCCATGGAAGACCCAACAGGATGGGGAAGAGGGAAAGGAAGTGTGTGAAGGGGGGAAAGAAAAGGGAGGGGAACAGACAAAAAAAAAAAAAACGACAACTAAAACAAACAAAAGACAAACTGCTTCTTCCACCGGAGATGTCTCAACACGAGTCTGGTTTCTGCACCTGTTAAAGGAGAGACACTTGTACATGTATGTCTGTGTGCCTATATATGAGAACGCGCGCAAAATAAGTGTGTGCATGTGAGTGGTTTGTCAGGAAACATACGAGCGGAGGGCCGGTCACAGCAGCCCTCCCCCCGAGGACCCCGAGCAGGCAAGGCAGAGCCACCAACCCCCAGCTCCGAGGTCAGCAAGCCCCAGGAAAGCCAAGCATCCACCCCCGGAGAGATGATCAAGGGCGGGCAGGCCGCCCAGCGGCCGGCGCGATGATCCCACACCCCTAGACCCGCCCGACCCCCACCCCCCTCCCGACTCGCAGGCACACACCTCCCCATACCTTCACACCCACATGTTCCTATGCACACCCCTCTCACTCAGCCAGACCGACCCATTCTCTTTCACTGCAGTACCCACTTAAATTCACTCCTCATTCACCTTTATTTCAAAAGCCAGCTGTGAAGTAGATGCAGCGAGCCTGAACATGCACCAGTGCCCGGCAGTGACCAGGGAGGCCACCGGCGCAGGCCACAGAAGCAGACCCCCACCCCCCGGCGCCCATCTGAGTGAACAATCAGCAGACCACCGCAGGCGCCCCAAGATGCCACCCGGCATGCAAAGCGCCGCACAAAACCAACCCACCATCACCACCTCCATTCATCACCCTCTCACTCACACTTAAACTCATATTCAGCCCCCCGTCACTTCCTTGATTGTATCTATATATTAGTAGCATCCAGGGATTTTTACAACATGATAGGTCCCAGGCTCCCCACCAGGCCCCCACGCCCCCAGCAAGACAGGGCAACAGGGGTGGGGGAAGACCCCCACCTCCTCCCCCCGCACAGAACATGGTGGGTGTGTGTTGGTTATATGATATAATTGTGTATAAATGTGTGGACTACTAAAGTGCAATTAAAATTGGGGGGATAGCAATTGAAGCATCGTTAGCCACTGTGATGGGCAGCAGAGCCCCCATCCCCCCAAGCCCTCAGTGTCTAAAATGCAATTAAAATTGAGGTGAGTGCAGTCCCACCATGCGGCAAAGGTATCCCCTTCACCGACACAGTGCGGCACACCCCCACCCCAAAGCCCTAAATGTAACAAAAAAGATCAGGGGGAGGAGGAGGGTGGGAAATAAGACTGAGGGGTAGGCGGTCCAAAAACAAGCCCCCCCCCCAAGAAGCCAACTTGCAGACTGGCTTATGAGGCCACCCACTGACCCCAAATCCCAACCCAGGGCGAGGGCCACCAGTGGAAACAACCCAGGACCCACCAGCATCACGTCCCGGCGCTCCAGCACCACTAACTTGACGGGGCAGCCAAACATACTACCACTCATCTTACACACACGTACATGGACAACAACAGTCACAATAGTGAACAATGGGTCGGACCCACACAGCGCCCGACACGCCAGGCGACACACCCGAGCTCCCACACAGGCCCACGACCACCCACCCCAGACACACACCGACAGCTGCAAGCCGCCCTGCAACCACAGCCACCCCGGAACAACCCAATGGAAACACCGCCAACAACCCGCACCAATGACCCCCCCAGCCACCCCCAAGCACCAACGCACACCCGCTGCCAATGACATCAGGGGCAATGTAGCAAAGTGCCTCACCCCCCAACACAACAGCAGGGCGGCCGGGACAAGCAAGCCCCGAAACGCCAGCCCCCATGCCACTGGATGGACTGCCCAACCCCTGCCACCTAACAAAGCTCTCCTACCCATACACACATCCTCCGCCCCCTAGACATCTACCCACAAGTAACCGCTTCCATACACACACATAACTCCACCCACCATCACACATACCCACCTACACAAACACACAACCCCACCTGCCCACTCAACACACACCCACTTCCACATCCACTCATACACAAGCCTACACTCACACACCCCCTCCCCCACCCACAGACCCCCATGAACGTGGAGGGCAACCCAAGATCCGGGTACCAGCCCCTGGGTGGCACCCGGGCCCCAGGAAACACACAACCCCACCATACAAGGATGCATCAGGGACAACCCCCACCGCCGGCACACACCCGACCCCGGCCCGGGGCGGGGGGACGCCCCCCCCAGCACCAGGGGCCCAGGGCCAGACCCAGACCCCCCACGAGGGGCGAGGCCAGCCGGCCAGGGGCCACAGCCCAACCCCCCCGGCCCACCCCACAGCCCCCCCCCCCCCCCCCCCCCCCAGGGCCAGACAGACGGCCACCCCGGAGCAGGCCCCCTGGACACCTGTGGTTGGGGCGCAGCCAGCCGCCAGAGGTGCCAAGGAGAGTGAGTCACTGCCCGCCACCCCTCAGATTATAGAATTAATAAGCGGGGACCAGAGAGAATTGAATTCCGCCAATTGATTATTTGAGGAGGCTGACATTCTTTCCAGGCTAATATAATCCAATAGTAAGTTATTATAGTAAGTCGTGCATAAGTTATTTCTTGTTTTCCAGTTCATGAGGATAGCTTTCTTTGCGATGCATAAGGCAGTGAGAACCCATGTGTGACATCCTTGCATCTATATTTATTTCACTTAAATCACCTAATATGCAAAGCGTGGATGAAGGTGGGACACTATACCCAAGCCATGCCGACAGGTTTTCACATGTCTTCTGCCAGAACTTTTGAACCGGTGCACAGGACCACATAGCATGCATATAGCTATCCGGGACATTGCTAGTACAGTGAGGGCAGATATTTGTGTGACTCAGGCCCATTTTGAACATCCTTTGTCCTGTATAATGAATTCTATGTAGAACTTTATACTGTATAAGTTGTAAGTTAGAGTTTTTAGTCATCTTAAAAGTATTTAAACATATTTGTGTCCAGAAACTTTCCTCCTTATTAATCGATAAGTCTGTCTCCCATTTTGATATTGGAAGAGATATGGACTCATCCAACTTTGATAATAGTCTATATATTTTCGATATCAATTTTGGGGAACGGAGATTTAGAAACTCTGCCACCTTAACTGGTACTTCTAAATCGGTCTGATTAAGATTAAATCTTTCTTTTATTATGGATTTAAGCTGTTGATATTCAAAATACTTTTTATCACTGATTTCGTGTTGTGACACTAGATCCTGAAATTGGATAAAATTTCCACCTTGAATAAGATGTTCTAAGTTGTTTATTCCCTTCTCTTGCCATAGTGGAAATTTTAATGTCCTCTTTTGTTTCAGGATATCAGGATTATTCCAAATGGGCGTGAGTTTACAGGGGACAAGTGAAGACCCTGTTATTTTTAAAAATTTCCACCAAGCCGTCAGAGAGGAACTAATATTAATACTTTTAAAACACTCATGGCATTTAATAGAGGGACTTATAAAAGGTAAGTCAGAGATATTTAGCGACCCACAGAGAGCCTGTTCAGCATCTAACCATGGGTTCCCTAATGGGGTTGATTTTGTCCATTTTGAAACGAACTGCAATCTATTGGCTAAAAAGTAATTAAAAAAATTTGGTAAATCTAAGCCTCTGCACTCTTTCGCTTTTTGGAGAGTTTTTAAACTAATCCGTAATGGTTTATCCTTCCATAAAAATGTACTTATATTTGAGTCTAGAGACTTAAACCAGGCCATTGATGGTTGGGTAGGGATCATTGAGAACAAATAATTAATTTTAGGAAGGACCATCATTTTAATGGTTGCGACTCTTCCCATTAATGATAAAGGTAGTGTCCTCCAGCGCGTAAGATTGTCTTGTATCTTTTTTAAAAGGGGGATATGATTTAGTCGCAATAACTCTGACAGCCTGGGGGAAATATCTATTCCTAAATATTTAACATTCCCTGATTGTATTGGAATAGTAGATGTATTTGGGAAATTGCAATTTATGGGTAAAGCTATTGATTTTACCCAGTTAATAGAGTAGTCTGATAATGATGAAAATTCATCAATGAGCGCCACTGTCTGAAGAAGAGATTTTTCTGAGTTTTCAAGGAAAATCAATACATCATCAGCATAAAGACTTATCTTATGTTCCTTTTCTCCAGTTTGAATACCTCTGATATCAACATTTTGTCGTATGGCTGCTGCTAATGGTTCAATAAAGATGGTAAAAAGTAAGGGAGGGAGTGGACACCCCTGCCTGGTACCTCTCTGAAGATTAAAGCTTCGGGAAGTCTGATCATTTGTTCGGACAGATGCAACTGGGCATCTATATAGTGTTTTAACCCAGTTTATGAAAGATGAACCAAACCCAAACTTGTTTAACACCATAAAAAGAAATTTCCAGTTAACCCGGTCAAAGGCTTTTTCTGCATCCAGGGACAAGATTGTAGTTTCTACATTATTGATCTTGCAGTAGTCTATTAAATTAACCACTTGCACTCCGGGCAATTTTCCTAAAAATTCCAAAAAATAACGTGCCCAAAGTAAATTGAAAGCTGTTCTTCAACCCTTTGCAGCATCTTCATGGGGTTGGTCTCATTTAAAAGAAAACACTTTGAATTTTTTGGAAAAAAAAAACATAATCTCTCTACGTGCTCCGGCCACTGAGTTACAGTCATCTAAACATACTGAACTTGAAGAAAAAAAATTTGGACACAGTGTTTTTTTGGATACAAATGCTTGTAAATAACACACAGCTGTCCGATCCGGCTGGAAAATGCAACAGAAATGTAGAACCAAGTGTTATCCAGCTGAGATCCAAATTTGGTAACAATACCACAAAAAATGAATATTTTACACCACTTTGTTCTCAGGCTGTTCCCAGGCGTTTTGGAACTGTGCCAAATTGTGCCAAATGGCACAGTTTGGAAAAACGTCTGTAACTTTTGAATAATTCAATGTAGAAGCTTCATTTTAGGCTCAAAGGAAAGGTCACACTCAGGGCTGTGTCTATGTGTGTGTGTGTGGGGGGGGGTCGTCCCCCCCCCCCCGCTATCAAGGACAGAGTTCGGCCCTCGCTACATGACAGATTACACTCGTTGCATGTTTCCACAGCAACGCTGTCACAGCGGCTCCCCCCCCCCGCTACTGTGTGTGTGGGGGGGGGGGTTTGTCCCCCCCCCCGCTCGCTAGGGAGGATGGACTTTAGCCATCGCTACACAACGGATTAGCCTTATGTGGTGATGTAGGACAGCAGTGCAGTCACCGCGGCTCCCCCCCCTCGCTGCAGAAGAATAGCGGGGGTGGGGGGGGCGTTCACAGCCTGTACACTGCAAGCAACCCCTTGTACCGCGGTGCACGAACTTCAGACTTCGTGAACCGCACAGCTGTAATTTACTGATCGGTCAAAAGTCATTTTGGATTACAATTTTCAGGGATAGAGAATAATTTAGCTTATAACACCTTACCTCTTCACAGCGGAGTCTGGGCAAACTTGTCTCCTCATTGTCAGACGAGCGCGACGCTGGTCCGCTCTGGTTCTGGTCTCGCGACTCGATCAAAACATAATTCCATTATTGCGGTTTTGTGCTTCCATGATTGCGGTTTTTGGCGAACAATTTTTCAAAACAAATAACAGTAGTAATTAAAAAAAGACTGGCGAAGGCGTGTGTGTCACTCAGCCTTCGTCATCAGCCTCCGTCGGTCTATAATGACCATGGAAGAAATCATAACGTCTACTCTGCTGGAACCAATACAAAATAAGCACCGCCTGGGGCCAAACATACCGATCCACAAATGGCACTCCCTGTCACACAGGTTGCATGCTGCTGGGTCTGTGGAGCTCTTCCTGTGTCCTTTTTTGATCCGCTCCAGCAGTCAGTCTTCACCCAGCCTTAAAAAAAAACAGCTCACGAACTTCTCTGCTTCAATTGGCTCACTGCATTCAAAGCGTTGGGAGGCGGGTCCTCCTTCCTAGGTTTTCATTCATTGGTTCGTCAAGGTTTCAGAAACCCAATTCAAGGCTCTTATTAGTCGAATGAGAGGTCAATCAGATGAACTAATCTGTTCGCGGCTGTGTTTGCAGATTTTTTTTTCAGTGGCGCTTGGAGGGCACACCACCTACACCATCACCATCAATATCCTTATCATGCTTCATGCGCACGAGGGCGCATGAGCGTGCTCTCGTGCGCCCTCGTGCGCCTTAGGACGCAGAGACTTGCCCGCCCGCGGAACAACGGAGTGCAAGTGGTTAAATAGCCTGGGTGTATTATCAGCCGAGTGCCTACCCTTGATAAAACCTGTTTGATCTGGGTGTATAATAAACGGGATTATCCTTTCCAGTCTTTTGGCGAGAGCTTTGCAAATTATTTTGAGATCGACATTCATAAGCGAGATGGGACAGTAGCTGGATGGAAGCATAGGTTCTTTTCCAGGTTTAAGGAGCAGGATAATACTAGCCAAATTCATATTCGGAGGAATTACATTATCTTCTTTGATTTGGTTCACCATTTTAAAAAAAGTAGGTGCCATCACGGGCCAAAATTCTTTATAAAATTCTACTGGAAAACCATCTGGTCCTGGGGCTTTGTTGTTTTGGATGTGCTTAAGTGCCTCCTGGAGTTCAAACACCTGAAGAGGTGCATCCAGAGCCGCAATCTGTTCATTATTTAATTGTGGTAGGTTAATATTGTCCAAAGATGTATTTATCTCTGAGTCCGATGGGTTAACCTGTGATGAGTAGAGATTTTCATAAAACTTTCTGAAGGAGTTATTTATTTCTTCAGGCACATGGGTAATATTTCCAGTCATATCCTTGTTAGAATGGATAGTTGTTTTTTCTTTATTCAATCTAAGCTGGTTCGCAAGATATCGCCCCGATTTATTACTGTGTTCAAAATTCTCAAGACGCAGTCTTTGTATTAAAAACTGTGCTCTTTTGTTTGTAATTTCTTTTAATTCCAGCTTTAATTTTCTCAAATCGTTAAGTGCCTGTTCCTGTGGGGAAATGGCACAAGTTGTCTCCAGTGATTTAATCTTCTGTTCTAAATCCAGTATCAGTGCTTTTTCTTTTTTATTCTTGTATGAACAGTAAGAGATTATTTTACCTCGCATGACCACTTTTGCTGCTTCCCAAAGAACACCTGGGGATATTCCTGGCACATCATTATATTCCAGATACGATTCCCACTCTTTATTAAAATAATTAATAAAGTCTTCATCTTTCAGTAGTGATATATTAAATTTCCAGCTCCTAGTTTCCCTTGTAGCTTCCCTATTTACTAGTGTAAGAGAAACTGGATGATGATCGCTAATAGCTTGATTTGAACATATTTCAGTGTCTATGATGTCCCTCACTAGAGTTACTGGCTAAGAAGAAATCTAGACGCGAATATGAACTATGAACTGATGAAAAAAAGGTATATTCCCGAAGAGTTGGGTGAAGAGATCGCCATTCATCGCAAAGACCAAAATCATTCATGTACTGTTTGAGAGTGTCAGTAGCCAGCCATTTTCGGTAAACCCCCAATGTACTGAGCCTGTCGACTGCAGGGTTTAATACCAAGTTGAAGTCCCCTCCTATTGTAAGTGTGGTGTCCAAGTGCTCAGAAAGAGAAGTGAAAAAAGTGTGAAAAAGGGATGGGTCGTCAACATTTGGGCCATAAACGCTTGCAATACATAGATCCAAATTTTGGACTGAAATTTTTAGTATTATAAATCTACCTTCTGGATCTATTATGGTGTTATTCATAACAAAGTATATTCTTCTATTTACCAGTATAGCTACCCCCTTTGCTTAGAATTAAAGCCGGCTGAGTACATATGGGGGAATTCTGGTGAGGTGAGCGCATCTACAGACGACTTAGAGACATGTGTCTCCTGCAATAAAACAAAGTCTGCCTGTAGATCGTTCAATCGATTAAAAACTTTTAGCCTCTTCTCCCCGTTTCCAATTCCACGTATGTTCCACGTGACAAACTTAAATGAAGACATGTTTTCACTAACTGGTTGTGTACTAAAGACTAACTAAATGTGTAAACTATATGTGCCTATGTGATATGTCTGTAATGTATGCATATACTGTATATGTATATATATGTTGTGTGTATACACCTATGCATATATAATTGGGTGTGCGCGCATGATGTCTCTGTGCCATTTGCCTGCAATTGCAGGCAAATGGGGTACATGTATTTCAAGTTATTTCCTATAAACCAGAAGTATGAGGAAAAAACAGACATGAAGGTTAGTAAATGGTGAAAAAATGCAGACAACATACAACAATGACCTAAAAACTTCAAAAAAAAAACCTACAACAGACAAACAAACAAACAACAATCTCAACAACAAAGAAATAAACATTTTGACAAATGTTAACATATTAAACTGAAATCGAGTAAGAGACCTGCGCACAATCCCACTCTTTTTTCCACCTGTAGCTAAAAAAAAAAAAAACGACTGTCTTCTGATACACGACCGCCATATGCAATATTTCACGGACTAACTCGGTCACGGAGTAAATACGATATTAGTACAGACAGCGTTGTAGGTTTTGTGGAACTCTGCACTGTGGTCCAACGAAGAGGTGCGGAGTTTTCTCTGCTTGGTGGCAGATCCACAGTGAGGAGTGACCCAGACCCATATGGCTGGCCAGCATATAAACCGGACTATGGGCAAGCTGAAGACGATCGTGAGAGAACCATCGATGGTGAGTGATTTGTAATAATGTGCATCTGTTTGCTTATTTATCCTGTTGGTGGTAAGCTCACTTTTTTTGAGCCATACAGCACTGTTTTGTGCTGGCTAACTCGTTTTAGCTAACGTTTTTTTTTTTTTTGTTAGTAGCTAGCTAGTACCAACTGCTGATTTGTGCTTGTTTTCTCCTAAATATTCGCTTGTGAAAGCAAAACGATGAAATATGTTAATCCTGGTTAAAGTCCTGGTTTTTGTTTTGTATTGCACTTTGGTGCTGCACATTAAAATGTGTGCAATTTAATGCTAGAATGTGTTTCCAAATGCCAGGGGTTAGCCTCCCTGTTGTGGATACTGGTGAAATGGACCACACGAGCCGAAATCTCGTCATATTAAAATTGCTTTTTCAAGCCAGTGATTTATCAAGTCATTCATATAATTTTCTAAAGCGTCAGAATAGACCCACACACCTATTCTGTGGATCCTGCAGTGCTTGTCAGGGAAATGAAGCATGTCACATCCTTCCACTGAATTTCACAGCTGTATTTCCCCAATACAGGTACATCTCCAAAAATTAGGATGTCATGAAAAACTTCAATATTTTTTGTCACTCATTTCAGAAAGTGAAATCCGTATATTATATAGATTCATTACACAGAGTGATATACAGTATTTCAAGCATTTATTTATTTTAATTTTGATGATTATGGCTTACAGCCCCTGAAAACCCCAAATTCAATTTGGCAAAAAATTAGAATATTACATAAAATTAACTTTAAAAAATAGTTTTTAAATATAAATTTTGGCCGCTGAGGTGTTGGTTAATATGGGCTGTAGCCGTAATCATCAATATTAAAATAAACACTTGCAATATATCACTGTCCCTGTAATGAATCTATATATGGGTTTCACTTTCTGAAATGAGTGAAAAAAAATGTTGAATTTTTTCATGGTATTCTAATTTTTGAGATGTGCCTGTATAAGTGTTGAACTTGCTTGAAACTAACCGTCATCCATTTCTGTCGTTCATCTTGGCAAGAGGAAATCAGCCAGCCCACAGCAGACGTCGCCATTGTGGAAAGTACTGAAATCCTTTGCTTTTATAGGTAAATTGTCAAAACCAAAGTAGCACAATTTCCACTTAATATAAAAGGGACTGAACTGAGATTTATTTGATTGTGTGAATATGGCACATCAACTGTAAAATAAACCGCTTGTTAATGTATTTATTTTTTTGT
Source organism: Pholidichthys leucotaenia (assembly GCA_020510985.1). NCBI lineage: Eukaryota > Metazoa > Chordata > Actinopteri > Cichliformes > Pholidichthyidae > Pholidichthys > Pholidichthys leucotaenia. Next base: position 493,209,040 of record CM035837.1, read on the forward strand.
CAGATCACTTGTGTGATCCTTTGTGAGTTATGTTCGTAACTTTATGTTTTGGCAAATGTGAGATGTTCAGTCATCAATGTAATTTACTTTATATGTGTAGTTTATAGTCTATCATCACTAAACTCATGCAGTAACAGGACACATTACAAATATTTGAGACCCATTGTAGTGCTTCCTTTTATATTTTAGCAATGCTAGTACAAAACACCGCCCACACATGAAGCCAGGGCAAGGAGAGACACTTTTACAGACAAGACAAACTTTTATTGATAAAAACTTCATATTTTGACTGACCAACTCCATACTCGGTGATGCACAACTTCAGTTAAAGTACTAGATTCCATTCAAGTGAATGTATTAATTCATTCTGATTGCTGAGGCCACAGTAAAAAGAGATGATTTTAAATGTAACGCAGCCCTTGTAAAATCTACTGAAGCGCAGCTACATGAAAATTGTGGTTAAATACAACAACAAAGTACTTTATTGTCACATTTAAATTGTAATCCCTCCTGTTTTGTTTTTCTTTTGAATTCTTGGATGGAATATGGTGGGCAATACAAGCTGCAACTTCAGCCATCACCCATTTCAGATAACCTATGTTGAACTGTATAATCAGAGGAGTTATTGTTTAATTTGACTTTGTTATATTTTTTCCCCTTTGTTATATTATTCTATTTTCTTTTAATCTTTACTTTTAATCAATACAAAATAAAGATTCATTCATTAATTCACACTCCACCACTGGCTTTTAGCAACAAGTGTATTTCCCAAATAAGTTTTAAACTTGCTTTAATTAGCCACCACCCATTTCTCTTTTGTCTAGGCAAGAGGGAAACTGTCACCCCAACTGGACCTTGCCTCACTATTTACAGAGATGCAGGCTGAAGATCTGCTGGACCAGTACGATGGGCCAATCCAGTTGCTTCTCAGTGAGGCAGCGTGGCTGCCGTGTGTGACCATTCCAGTTTTTTTTTTTGTTTTTTTTTACAGTTTGAATTTTGCACATTCTGAATAATCTGGAATTTGCTGCTGATTGTAATAAACAATTTAGTGACTTATGTGTTTGCATCATGATTTTCTATTTTGTCTGTTAAGACACCAGTGGGAAAAGAGTCAACTGTACAAAGGATTTATCGGTGACCTTGAAAATAATGGCTCATTTTTAAGAAAAAAGTAACCAAAACAATTATTTTATTAACTGAAGACTGTATTGTTAGAAGACTGTACAGAAGACCCTGCATACTTTAGTGACAGTACCAGTATATAGAGGAATTCTGGGTCATATTAGCATCTGCTCTTCATCATAATGGGTTTGGGCAGGGGTGTCTAATCATGTGCCATGGAGGGCCAAGACCCTGCAGGCTTTACCTCCAACCAGTGTCTTCAACAGCAGATTCCATTGAACTTCTTCCACTGACTGATCAGTGAGAACACCTGCTGAAGAGACTGGGTAGAAGAGAGAACCTGCAGGGTCTTGGCCCCCCATGACACATGATTGGAAGCCCCCGGATTAGGTTTAATGGGATTTAACATTTTAACACAAACTGCTTTATGGTTCATAATTCTGTTGACAGACTAACACCAAACCAAAAGTGATTTCTCAAACTGCTGGATTATTCTTAGCTTTTCCAATCTTTCAGTATTTAATTTATGCCACATGGTGGTAACCTTCACATATAAAAAAAAGACATCTGCAAAAAATTCAGAGGTTTATTGTCAGTGCAATTCCCAGTGCAATACGACATGAATGCATGTCTAGTACATTGTTGATGCAGAGAATATATATTTCTACACTATATGTATCTAGTAAATCAAGCATTTTCCATGTAACCTTGTGACTGCATTTTTTTAATTGCTTTTAATCCTAGATCAAGTTTGTTTTGGCCTAAAATGCATGATAACTGTCAAATATATCTTATTATACCTAACTCAGTAATGTTTACTTTTTGAATATATATTTTGTGGCTAATATAGTTATTAAAATGGCGATCAAGTTGTCAGCTGATCATTTTTTTCTATGACCATCCCAGACTCTGCTGCAGAAGCAGGTACGTGCATGATATCTCAACAGCCTCTCCATGATTTTCACACAGATCAGAGCAAGTTGTTGTACAGGAAATAAACGTTTCTACAGATATTCTTAAGCTCTATAACCACTGATCGTTTGTGAAGCTGTGCTGACATCAGTGACAGGCTAATGAAATCCGTGACAGGCTGTGCTGAACGCCCAGACCAAATGAAGCGGTAATTTCCCCACAACAGAGCCATCTGAAACACACACAGCATACATATTTTAGTACTTAACAGCGATAACTTGCAGACATTAAAGTGTAGTACGACGTACTTATAGCAAACTAGCATTAGCAACATTAGCTTACCATCACATATGACCTAGTTTGTATCCTCACGCCTTTGGCTCTCCCAGAAGCTGCAGAACTGTTCCAGAGTGTTTCATCTCGCTGCCTGTACCCTTGTCTGGCGGTCCTTTTTGGCATTTACGGTGAAAAAAGCCGCAGACCGAGGAGTCGCCTTGTACAGCTGTATGTGTTATGTTTTGCTTGGGTCGTTTGTTCTACGTCACGGGAGTGTGGCGCCGCCTCGCTGTTATAGAAATCCCACCCACCCCAGCTTAACAGGGTTGTAATGGAGACAAAAGCGTGCCAAACCGTGTGGAAGTGAATCAAGACGTGCCGAGGTGTGCTGGGCTAATGGAAAAGTGCCTATAATAGTGCGGACGTTCCAAGTTCCCAGTTTTAGAGTTGGTCTCTTTTGTTTTATTGTCTTGCCTGGTGCAAAGGTTCTCAGCCTGCTGTTCGGACTTCTACTCATCCCCATGCACCCAATGAGGAAAGCAAGCTGTGGCGGGACAACACCTTATTGGCTGGGGGCTGCCCAGCTTGAGACGGGCGGTAGCTGTCCAGTGAGATCCGATGATCCCTCCCACCGTCGGGAACAACCCCTGGCGCCGCGCTCTACGCCAATTGAGCGGTGGCTTATAACCGTTAACTGTCATTCCCCGTGTTTTGTCTATGCCAAAGGCGAAGCTGGAGTGTCCTCTCCAGTGATCCGGTGTTCTACCTTCCAGCGTTGGGCGTTGGTAGGATTCAAGCCTGGGCAGGAAGATATGGAGGACAAGATGTTGCCCATGCAGCATGTCCCCCCTCTCCACGTCACTGATGAATCCAAAGGAACAGCAGGGCTGCTACAGTTTGGCATCAGCGCCGTTGCAGGAGCTGCCAGAACAATGTTGAGCACAACATAGAACTGCCTTAGGGGCTCCGACTCCGGATTTTTCCTCAGGGTTGACTCCCGAAGCCTTTCCCGTGACCGGGTATGCCGTAAGGCAGCGGAGGTTTGAAATCAGGGTTTACCTTCCCCTAGATGGGCTACCTTCCCAGGTTGACGAGCCACCATCTACCCGAAGCTTCTGGTTTTAAGGCGCCAGAGATCCGCCCTCGCCCCTTCTCCTATTAGTAAAAGCAGTTCCGCCGGGCTTAGAGACTAAACCACATGGGCAGGCTAGGAGCTGGACTTAGTTGTCAGAGGCTTTTCGAGACACATGCCATAAGGAGCATTTTATGAGCACTGGGAGCTTAACCCCAGTGCCGCTCCTGGCTATGACAACCTTGGAACCTGTTACAATAATGGACAAGGAGAAATCACACCTTCTAGTGTTAGTAAACCCCTCTTCATTAAACTCAAGGGAGTGGCTCAAACATAAGGCCTTTAAGATCAGCAGAATAAAACATGGCAATAATTGACTTTACTTGATCGTATGAAATATGAACATACCATACACCTAAGGTCGCCACATTATCATCACGATTAAGCTCTGGTACTAAAAGATTAGCTCTGTGCAGTCACTCTATGAAGTTAAAGAAAATTTACGCAGTTCTAATTAACCTCTTGCACTCCGGGATACCGTGGGCAGTCACGTCTCTGCGTCCTAGTGCGTCCTCGTGCATCCTAGTGCGCACTGTGCGTCTCAGTGCGCACTGAAAAAAAAAAAAGCTGCATTTCCGTTCTTCCACTACAGACACAGCCGCGAACAGAAAGCCAAAGGAGTGCTTTGATTGGTTTAGATTTGATTGACCTCTCATTCCACTAATAAGAGCCTTGATTTGGGTTTCTGAAACCTTGAAGAACCAATGACTGAAAACCTAGCAAGAAGGACCCGCCTACCAACGACTGCGAATACAACAAGCCATTTGAAGCAGAGAAGTTCGACGATTGAAAGCATGCGTCCCGTGCATAAAATCTGTTTTGTGTAAGCCGCTGTGTGTAACAGTAGCGTTCTCCAGTCTTTTTTTATTACTACTGTTCTTATTTGTTTTGAAAAATCGTTCGCCAAAACCACAATCATGGAAGCGCAAAGCCGCAATAATGGAATCATGGTTTGACCGGGTCGCGTGACCAGAACCACGAGTCGTAACAAGCAGACCAGCGTCATGTTCGTCTGACAATGAGGAACAGATGTTCGCCAACAACACTGCTGTTGTGGACAGGTAAGTGTTATAAGCTAAATTATTCTTTATCACTGAAAATAGTAATAAAAATGACTTTTGACCGATCGGTAAATTACAACGGTGCGTCATCGCCACATGACAGACCATTGATGGACCGTTTTTTTGTGTGCCGCGCTCCTCTGTAGCGGGGGGGGGGGGTTATCCTCTACATTGCAGATATTTTAGTATAATTACCTTCGCCAAAGGGGGAGGTTATGTGGTCATCGGCGTTGGTTTGTCTGTTTGTTTGTCTGTTTGTCTGTTTGTTTGTCTGTTAGCAAGATAACTCAAAAAGTTATGGAGGGATTTTCGTGAAATTCTCACAGATTGTCAGAAATGGGGTATCCTACAGATGATTACATTTTGGTGGTGATCCGGATCACCGTCCACAAGAAAACCGCCATTACGCAAAATGCCATTTTCGTGAATAACTACTAAAGCACTAATCCTATCATTGTCAATCCAATTATTGTCAATCCAATTGCTAGTCATATGTTTTCATGGTCAAGGAATCTGAAAGCATACACACAAACACTGTATGGGGCGAACTGTGGCGCTAAACCGCCATTACGGAAAATGCCATTTTCCTCAATAACTACTGAACCACTAATCCTATCATTGTCAATCCAATTGCTAGTCATATACTGTATTTTCATGGTCAAGGAATCTGAAAACGTACACACAAACACTGTATGGGGGGAACTGTGGCCGCCATTACGGAAAAGGCCATTTTCGTGAATAACTACTGAACCACTAATCCTATCATTGTCAATCCAATTGCTAGTCATATCTTTTCATGGTCAAGGAATCTGAAAACGTACACACAAACACTGTATGGGAGGAACTGTGGCCGCCATTACGGAAAATGCCATTTTTGTGAATAACTACTGAACCACTGCTTGTCATATGTTTTCATGATCAAGGAATCTGAAGACTGTATGGGGGGAACTGCGGCGCTTGGCGGAGGTCTGCGCTCTCTGAATGCTTTTCTAGTTATTGATATACATTTGGTATTTTTGATATTTCAACATTATCATGAGATGTTTTCTGTAGAGGATATTATGCCTATATTGTTTTGAAGGTCTCTTTATATTCTCTTTTAGATAATTATTTTTACCTCTGCCAAGGAGGTTATGTGATCATCGGCGTTGGTTTGTCTGTCTGTCTGTCTGTCTGTTTGTTTGTCTGTTTGTTAGCAAGATAACTCAAAAACTTATGGACGGATTTTCATGAAATTTTCACAGATTGTCAGAAATGGGGTATCCTACAGATGATTACATTTTGGTGGTGATCCGGATCACCGTCCAGAAGAAAACCGCCATTACGGAAAATGCCATTTTCGTGAAGAACCACTGAACCACTAATCCTATCATTGTCAATCCAATTGCTAGTCATATGTTTTCATGGTCAAGGAATCTGAAAACGTACACACAAACACTGTATGGGGGGAACTGTGGCCGCCATTAAGGAAAATGTGATTTTCGTGAATAACTACTGAACCACTAATCCTATCATTGTCAATCCAATTGCTAGTCATATGTTTTCATGGTCAAGGAATCTGAAAACGTACGCACAAACACTGTATGGGGGGGAGCTGTGGCGCTTGGCGGAGGTCTGCGCTCTCTGAGTGCTTTTCTAGTTTTTATTGCACTGTAGGTTATTTTTTCTTGTAAAAAAAGGCCACACATTTTTTACGTGGCATGCTTCTTTGTGTGTGTGTGGGGGGGGGGCTTGTTTGCTCATTCATTCATTCATGAATGAATAAACAACCCCCCCCCCACACACACACACACATTTGGCACAATTTGGCACAGTTCAAAAACGCCTGGGAACAACCTGAGAAAAAAGCTGTGTAATATATTCATTTTCGTGGTATTGTTACAAAATTTTGACCTCAGCTTGATAACACTTGGTTATACATTTCTGTTGCATTTTCCAGCCAGTATCTGACAGCTGTGTGTTATTTGCATTCATGTGTATCTAAAAAACACCCAGGCAAACCTTATTTTCTTCAAGTTCAGTATGTTTAGATGACTGTTACTCAGTGGCAGGAGCACTTAGAGAGATTATGACTGTTTTGCCAAAAAATTCAAAGTGTTTTCTTTTAAAAGAGACCAACCCCATGAAGATGCTGCAAAGGGTTGAAGATCAGCTTTTGATTTACTTTGGGTACATTATTTTTAGGCGTTTTTAGGGAAATTGACCAGAGTGCAAGGGGTTAATTAGCACAACAAATAACTTACAGCTCGTGGGCTGAAAACAAAAACAAGGCAACGGCAAGGCAGGCAAACTCACTTGTGCTAAGTTCTCTGTTTAGCCAACAAGGCTCAGGAGGGATTGTGTAATCACGCCAGAATGACAAAAGGATGCCGCACCCAGGTAAGGGGCAGTGTTCCTTAAATAAAGCAAGACTTGATTAACATAAACACAAACAGCTGTGGATAATCAGGAAATTAAAAGAACAATTCCCAGACTACACTAATACAGAAATAACTGAAAACACTGTCAACATTAAAGCCCAAACCCAAACTACAGATAGTGACAGGAATGATGATACATTATGACAATAAGGACAACCATCAAGAATTAAGAATAAAGAATGGATGACAGAACCAAGATACAAATAAAACAAAACACAGAGAATCACAAAAATAAATTCAAAGCATGGGCATGGTCCCCCAAACATGCCCAGACCTGGCATATGTATTGTTATGAATGTCTTGCTTTGAAAAAAAAAAAAAAGTTCTTTTGATGTTCTAGGTTTTTAGAATATGTTTTTTTTTTGTTTTGTTTCTTTAGATCCCATTATGATGTGTTGCTTTTTGAGATCTTTTAGCCTATACTTCACTTTATCAGACATGTTATATTTAAGTGATTTCTTGATTCAGCAGGTTTACCAGTAATCAGAAAGGGGGCAAGCAGTTTTTGACAGCACTGTATATGTATGTGATTTTCTTTGAATCCTTAAGAATATTGTGAGTTCTTTTTTAAGGGTTCTCCATACACTCTGGTCTTCATTCATTTCTGTCACTTAAATTTCTTACTAATCCAGTTCAAAGTTCAGGGGGAGCGTGGAACTACTCTGGGTGAAGTGCAGTTTTTGGTCCATCTCATGGCCAACACAGAGGGAACCACTTCATCCAGCTTACTCCAGAATTCCTCACAATGCATTTGGCATGCCTTGATTAACTATGATGATAAAGAAATAGCAATAGCATGATGATGATACTTACATGTACTTGCTGCAGTAATGACCATTGTAGACATCTACTCAGATTTATTTCCCTGTAAAGGAACTATTATGTTTTAATGGGAAGGCACATTGGGGTAGGATGTGCATTAGAATAGACTTATTTATTGCTCACTTTATTTTTGTTGCATACTGTGGTTCCTTATCTGAGGAACAGGGAAAGAGGTGTGAGATTTTTTTTACTAAGTGGCAGCCTACAGGTAGTGTGGGGCTTAGCCAGATTGTGTCCATTGTGTGTTTTTAGACACCCTGTTCTGAGTTTTGAACAACCAAGTGTCAAAGTGAAGGAGATTTTCTTTTTTGTTATATGTACTGCGCTATATAAACTCAGTACTATAACATTGTTATGATGTTTTTATGAAGTTGTTTGAAGACTCAGCATAATAGGATGCAGTGACAGCTTGTATCACAGTGATAAGTAGATAAGCACAGTTGCTATCGAGAAGACCAGTTCCACTTGTTATTCAAGATATGAATGATAAATCTGAGTTTGCTTGTATTTGAACTCTCCTCTCATCATTTTGTTCGAATATTCTTCACAAATAATAGTTCTTATCTAACACAAACTTTAAAAAAATCAAGCTGGAAAATGTGGTATTTGTAAACTTTCGTGGAACTTGTCATATAGATGTGAACAAATTTGCTGGTGACCTTCCATTAAAGAAAACCCCACAGTGGTCACTGAAATAACTTGAAACTGACAAAAGTAATAATAAATAAACATTTTCTGAAAATTAACTAATGAAAATCAGACACTGCTTTTGAATTTTGGTTCAACAGGATCATTTCTAAAAACTAATGAAAAATGGACAATCGACAAAAATGATGATCCCTAAACTTAATATTTTGTTGCAGAACCTTTCAATAGAATCACTGCAATCAAAAGATTTCTGTAACTCTCTGTGAGACTTCTGCACCTGTCCACAGGTATTTTGGTGAACTCCTAAAACTGCTTCGGCTGTCTCAGGTCTGAAGGGTTTCTTCTCCGGACTGCATGTTTCTGCTCCTTCCACAGATGTTCTTCAACAGCATTTACTGTAGATCAGGGCTCATAGAACTGATGTGACTCATCCAAAAGCTCCAGTTTTGTCTCATCAGACCAAAGGACAGCATCCCAGAAGCTTTGGGGCTTGTCAGCATGCATTTTGGCAGCTTTTTATTGTTTTTCTGTCAGTAGAGGAACCCTCCTAGTCTTCTTCCACGGGGTCGATTATTGTTCAGAATGCAACCCATGATGCAACCAGAAAGCTACATACTTTGACCTTGGAGTTCAGGTTGAATGATTTTGGATGGTTTCCTAGCGCAATCCGCTTTAGCAAGCTGTGTCCTGATTATGGCGATGATCATAAAATTTTACTGAGGAAATTAGAATGGTATGAGATAAGAGGGGTCTGTCATGATTCCCCGTGTGCCATTTTGCGGTGCGCGAGGGAGGGAATGAAAAACTCAATCGCGAGAACAGAACGTGCCATTTATAAACATAAACCAGGAGAAGTCCAGTTATAACCACACAAATACAGGGAGTTGCAATGATGAGGTAAAAGCCACCAGACATACAGGGGCACCTGCCGGATGCTCTAAAGCCCGGCGAAGGGAATGGTTAGTGCCGCAGAGCTACTGTCGGCACAGGGAGACAGGCAAACATGACTTATGGTGCTGGAGCAATCTGGGGCTGTCCGTTCAGTCTAGTGGATGAAGGAGTGAAGCAGGGTCAGCCGCTAATATCAAGAGATTTACCATCTTAAAATGTCTGGCTGAATCACACAAAGGTGGTGGATACACATACATGAAGGAACATGCTAACATGTATGAGACTGAATGCTCCAACGATCTCTTTCCACGAACATCGCATATTTGTAATCATAATATTAACAAGGGAAGAGATTGCCGGTGTGAGGAAGCGTGAGCTGAACATAATTAATCCCTGGTGTGCATGAGTGAGTGTCAGAGCATGTAAATAAGAATGAATGGAGTGTGTGTGTGTATGTGTGTGAACACCCGTAATGGGAAACAGCTGATGGCACTGACAAGAGGAGGAGGCGTGCCCAAGCTGTCAGGGAGTGAAGGACCCAAATAGCTCCCTGACACGCCCGATGGAAAATAGGGCAAAAATAACCACCCCACCCCCAGAAACAAACAATACCCAGGGTGGGAGGTGGGGGAAAACCGGTTAGGAGGGAAGCAACCAGTGAAAAAATACAACAAATAATAAGCAAGTAAAGAGCAGTGACCCTCCTAACAGCCCCCACCTAGGACACTAACCCCCCTCCCCAGAAGTCCAAAGTTCAGGGGGTCGACCAGAGTCCCAGGCCCCCAGCATGGTGAGGGGTGACTGATTGGGTGGCCTGCCCAAGTCCCATGTCCAGCAGCCGGCCCACAGAATAGTGTTTGGCGGCCTGCCGGGGCTGCCCAATCCAAAGGCCAAGTCTTTCAGGTGGCCAACCAGCGTGGTGGAGCCACCAGAACAGGAGGGGAAGGCGGAGAGGCAGCCTACCCACCCAGGAACCTCGGTGGCCAAACCGAGGGACAGGAGTCCCCCTGCCCTCCGAAGCTTGGAGCAGGGGGACGGTAGCACCCGCGGTGGTCCCGGTCTGGGGCGTGGCTGCACCCACAATGGTCCCGGTCTGGGACATGGCTGCACACGCAATGGTCCCAGTCTGGGATGTGGCTGCACCCGCAATGGACTCCGGCTGGAGATCTGCTGCACCGGCAGTGAACTACAGCTGGAGATCTGCTGTACTGGCGGTGGACTCCAGCTGGAGATCTGCTGCACCGGCAGTGGACTCCAGCTGGAGTTCTGCTGCACCTGCAGTGGACTCCGGTTGGCTGGAGCACCGTTGCACCTGCGGTGGTCCCCATCGGGGGCCTCATTGCTCCCGCGGTGGCCTCCCCAGTGAGGGAGGTAAGGCTCCTCACGACCCCTGGCACTGGGCCTCAATCCTCGGTGGCGCACTGGGCCTCAATCCTCGGTGGCCTGTGGTGGGATCAGCTGCTTTCTGGCGACCCTGGAAGGTGGCTCCGAACCTGGAGGCAGAGAAAAAGAGACTGAGTCAGGGTTGCCAGCAGCAGCAGAGCCCGGTGAGGTGGCCCCAAGGGCTATAGCGAGCAGCCCCGGGGCTCCCTCACCCTGAATCAGGCAGTGCAACATAGGAATGGACATGACAGCCGTAATGGGGCACACTTGCCTGTACTCGAGCTCCACCGCTGTCCGTGACTCCGACGACTTGGGGTGCGTGGATACCGTTGGTTCACCCGGTGCTGTACCCCTGTTGACCTCCTCTGGGACTGCTAGCCCCGCATTGTCATCCATGGGCAACCCAGGTAGTGGCAGCTCCTCTCCGGTGACCCTAGGAAGGATCTCAAAGGGGATAGGAGAGGAGGAACAGTTAGGGTCACCGGCAGCGGCAGAACCTGGCGAGGGGAGTCCAGATGCAGCTGAGAGCTGCACCTGACTCTCCTCCCCAAGAGCCAGACAAGGTCTCTCAATCATTGACAAATGAACTACAGGAGAGATTACTTGCCTGTGCTCAAGCTCTACCGCCATCCAGGAGTCTGGGGATGCTGACGATGATGGTTGGGGTCTCATGGGCTGGAGGTCTGGTCCGGGGGATGACTCTGCTGCGGCGGCCCCCACAGCAGGCATGATAATGGTTGCAGTCTTGGTGCTCCCTTACGCCGTCTTCCACACCACTGGCTCCTCTGGCTTGGCGGCCGAGGACGACCTCTCCACTGGCCCATGAGCTGGACCCTCCTGGGCTTCTGGTTCCTCTCCCCCTGAGCGACCTGGATCCAGAGCCGGTGAGCTCTTAGGGGCACACAAAAGGGTTTTGGTGAGGTCAGGTATGGGAGCATTGTATGCTGCTGTGGCGGAGCACTCAGGGGACTGCACACCCTGAGTCTCTTCAACAGGAGGCAGGCAAAATTGTTCATCAAATGTGAAAGTTAAATAAGAAAAAACTTACCTGTTCTCCTGGCACTGGACATCCCCAGCGGCCTCCAAGGCTTCACCTCTCCTCTCCGGGCATTCCTCCTCGCACTGCGCCGGCGTGACCGGAAGCCTCTTCCGGCGGGAGTTCATCCTCTTCTTCCTCCCGGACGGCTCAGGTACCAGATAATCCGGGATATGAAGTGCTGCACTGGGCAACGAGTCACCTGTGCCAAGATGCTCCATGGTCTCCAGAGAAGGGAGCAGAGTGACCGCAAGGTGCTTGAGTGCTGGGTGATCCTGATCCAACTCCCCTTCTTGGCGCTTCTCCTCCACCCGGCGGTTGAGCAGGACCAGTTCCTGCTCCTTCCTCTCACGGCGATCCCCCTCGACCCAACGGTTGAGCACGGCAAACAGGTTCGACCACTCCTCCTCTGTTGGCAAGCCCATGGATTGAGCAGGTGCGGGGGGTGGAACCTTCAGTGCTGGGGAAGCGCATCCTCGTACCTCCCTCTAACAGCGATCCTCCTCGATCCGATGGTCTATCATGGCCAGCAACCCCAGTCTCTCCTCCTCCGTCATAATGTCTGAGGATTGGGCGAGCGCCGGCCCAGGAGAAGATGCAGGGGCTAGAGAACCGCGAGGAGAGCAGGTCTTCCTCCGCCGGGAATGCTTCTTCTGATGGGTGGCCGGCTCCGATGTGGGAGAGGCCCCCTCCGGCTCCACGTCTGGCGAGGGAAGAATGACGGAGAGGATGACGTCCACCCTTGGAATGGCCCAGAGGTTTGGATGGCGCTGCTCGACGTCTTCTGTGACGAGCCATGCCCACTGAATGTCCCCCGGGAACTGTGGCCACTGGGTGGAAAAGAGCACTCCCTCCAGTAGATCCTGGGCTCTCTACTCCGCGTCCATCCAGTTGCCGTACCGTTACTCAGGGAGGAGGAAAAAAGAGGGTGAAAGAGAAAGAAAAAATGCACATCTACTCCGCTAGGTTTTTTCTAACTGGTCGGAGCATTCTGTCATGATTTCCGGGAAGGAATGAAAAACCCAGTCGCGAGAGTAGAACGTGCCATTTAATAAAGTCAACCAGGAAAAAACAAGTCCAGTTATGACTACACAAATACAGGGAGTTGCAATGACGAGGTAAAGGCCACCAGACATACAGGGGCACCTGCCAGATGCTCTAAAGCCCGGCGAAGGGAATGCCTCGTGCCACAGAGCTACTGTTGGCACAGGGAGACAGGCAAACATTACTTACAGTGCTGGAGCGATCCGGGACTGTCCGTTCAGTCTAGTGGATGAAGGAGTGAAGCAGGTTCAGCCGCTATCATCAAGGGATTTACCATCTAAAGATGTCTGGCTGAATCACACAAAGGTGGTGGATACACATACATGAAGGAACATGCTAACATGTATGAGGTTGAATGCTCTGACGACCTCTTTCCACTAATGCAGCGTATTTGTAATCATAATACTAACAAGGGAAGAGATTGCCGGTGTGAGGAAGCATGGGCTGAATGTAATTAATCCCTGGTGTGCATGAGTGAGTGTCAGAGAGTGTGAATAGGAATGAATGGAGTGTTTGTGTGTGTGTGTGTGTGTGTGTGTGTGTGTGTGTGTGTGTGTGTGTGTGTGTGTGTGTGTGTGTGTGCGCACCCGTAATGGGAAACAGCTGATGGCACTGACAAGAGGAAGAGGCGTGCCCAAGCTGTCAGGGAACGAAGGACCCATATAGCTCCCTGATGCACCCGAAAATAGAGCAAAAATTATCATAAGTCAGAACTGGGTTTGGAACAACCAAACCCAGGTTCATGACAGGGTCAGACTGAGTTGAGTGGAAAGTTAAGTAACAGGCAACAATTTGTAAAAGTAGGTGAGCACAAATCACCCTTCATGGACATCACTTGTGGTGTACCCCAGGGGTCAGTTTATGGACCCAAACTCTTTATTTTATATATAAATGACATATGTCAAGTATCAAAAATTCTGAAATTTATTTTGTTTGCGGATGACACAAATATCCTTTGCACTGATGAGAATTTGCAGCAGGTTTTAGAGGTGGTCACAACAGAAATGAAAATGTTAATGCAGTTGTTCAACAAAAATAAATTATCTCTAAATCTGAAAAAAAAACCCAAAGATTATCCACCCATCCATCCATCCATCTTCTTCCGCTTAATCCTTTTCAGGTCGCAGGGGGGCTGGAGCCTATCCCAGCATCTTTTGGGCAAGAGGCAGGGTACACCCTGGACAGATTGCCAGTCCATCGCAGGGCCAACACAGAGAGACAGACAATCATTCACTCTCACAGTCATTCCTAAGGACAATTTAAAATCCCCAGTTTGATGCCAATTAACCTAACTTGCATGTTTTTGGCATGTGGGAGGAAACCGGAGAAATCCCGGAGTAAACCCACTCAGACACGGGGAGAACATGCAAACTCCACACAGATCACTGTTGGTCGGGGACTGGGACTGAACCCAGGATCCCCCGGCCAAGGGTGAGTTGCTGTGCTTCCGCAGTGCTAACCACTCCGCCACCGCGCTGCCCAACAACAAAGATTATGTTGTTTGGAAATTATAATTCAATTCAATTCAATTCAACTTTATTTATATAGTGCCATTTCACAACAACAGTCATCTCATAGCACTATCAACTGTGGGGGAAATCTCCACAATTGCAAAAAGACCCCAGCAATCAGGCGATCCCCTGTGAGCAAGCACTTGGCGACGGTGGAGAGGAAAAACTTCCTTTTAACAGGAAGAAACCTCCAGCAGAACCAGTGGAGTTTGCATGTTCTCCCCGTGTCTGCGTGGGTTTACTCCGGGATTTCTCCGGTTTCCTCCCACATGCCAAAAACATGCGAGTTAGGTTAATTGGCATCAATTCTAAATTGTCCTTAGGTCTGACTGTGAGAGTGAATGGTTGTCTCTCTGTGTTGGCCCTGTGATGGACTGGTGATCTGTCCAGGGTGTACCCTGCCTCTCGCCCAAAGATGCTGGGATAGGCTCCAGCCCCCTCGGGACCCAAAAAGGATTAAGCGGAAGAAGATGAATGAATGAATGAATGAAAAACAGATCTTGATCAAAAATAACTCCAACGTTACTCACAGAGCTATTAAGAGAAAGAGTAACCGCATCCAAACTGAAAGTTTGATTTGGAAAGGTATTTCTAAGGTTTTTTGGACCAACAAGAATGACTTCAGTATTATCTGAATTTAATAGCAGGAAATTACAAGTCATCCAAGCTTTGATTTCCTTAAGACAGGCTTCTAACTTGGCTAATTGATTACTATCATCTGGCTTCATTGACAGGTATAATTGTGTGTCATCTGCATAACAATGAAAATGTATACAGTGCTTTCTAATAATGTTGCCTAACGGAAGCATATATAAACTAAAAAGAGTAGGGCCTAGCACAGATCCCTGTGAAATAAAATAAATCATGACAAATCATGACAAATCATGACATAATGGTAACGATAGATGATACCAGAATAGAAACAGTACAGGAAAATAAGTTTCTGGGGGTGATGCTAGACAATAAAATCTGTTGGAAACCTCACATCAGTCCCATCTGGGCCAAGTTGGCAAAATGTATAGGGATACTGGGGAAGACAAGACACATCTTGGACTATAAAACATTATTCTTACTGTACAATAACTTTTTTTTTTTTACCATTTCTTCACTACTGTGTAGAGGCCTGGGGAAACACCTACAAGACCAATCTACAGCCAATATGCATATTACCAAAAAAAGCTATAAGGATGATAAATAATGTAAGATATAGAGACTATACCAACTCGTTACCTCCGCCAGGCCGCAGGCCAGGAGGTAATGTTTTTGCCGGGGTTTGTCTGTCTGTTTGTCTGTCTGTCTGTCTGTTGGTTAGCAAGATAACTCAAAAAGTTTTGGATGGATTTCGATGAAACTTTCAGGCATTATTGAAAATGATACAAGGAAGAACTGATTAAATTTTGGGGATGATCCGGATCACCGTCTGGATCCAGGAATTTTTTAAATGATTCTTTAACATTGTGAGATAGGGCCATTTTCAACATGTGTGCAGGAGCAATGGAGGGCGCTGGTTGTCGTGTCTGACGAACACGAGCTCCGCGTTCTTCAAAGTTTTAGGCACAAAAGCATGCGGAAAACAGTGGTGGGCCAGGCCCGGCAGCGTGCCTGTGTTTGCGCTACGCTGCAAAAGCTGAGACGGGCAGCTGTCCGGCGCGGGATTATTTGGCAGAAATTCCCCGGGCAGCCATAGGGGCTGCGCAAAAACAAGCTCTCTGCCAGGGAAGCTTCCAAATCCTCTTTTGGCGCCGAGCGCAGCCCCAATAAAACCCACGGCAACCTGTCTACCCAATTTGCATCCGTCAGTGAAGCCCTGAGTGCTGCTTTCAGTGATCTATGAAAACGCTTGCATAACCCATTGGCCTGTGGGTTGTACGCGGTTGTGCGATGAATTGCAACGCCCGCAGCCTGGGAGTTTGGAGATGGAGGAGATGGACACAACAGCAACACTTGAGTTTATTACCTCCGCCAAGGAGGTAATGCCTTTACTGGCATTTGTCTGTTTGTCTGTCTGTTACCAACATAACTCAAAAAGTTATGAACGGATTTTGATGAAATTTTCAGGAAAGGTGTGTAATGGCACAGGGAACAGATGATTAGATTTTGGTGATGATCTGACAGTGCATACCTCCATCAAGGGCTTTGTTTGTATTTGTGCAGCAGGATTACACAAAAACTACTGGATGGATTTGGATGAAATTTTCACCAGAGGTGGTTCTTGGCCTAGAGAGGAACCCATTACATTTTGGGGATGATCTGGGAATGCATACCTCAGCCAAGGCTCTTCTCACAGTGTGTCAGCCACAAAACTCCAAAACTAATGGACACAGTTGGATGCAATTTTCACCACAAATGGCGATAGGCCTACACACAAGCCCATTACATTTTGGAGGTGATCCATGAGAAACGGAAGGAGCCTTGGCGGAGGTATGCGCTCAATGAGTGCTTTTCTAGTTGTTTTTAAAGTCACATGCCATAAAGTTAATGGATTTAGTTAATTATAAGACAGCAAAAATAATGTACAGGGCAATTAATAATAAACTCCCAACTAATATACAAAAAATATTCAAAAAAAGAGACAATGATTATAATTTGAGGGGAGACTTAAACTTTACAAAACCTAAGGTACGAACAACTAAGGAAAGTCTGTGCATATCTGTCTGTGGGGTGGATTTGTGGAACAGTCTGGAGCTGGAACTTAAACTATGTACAAACAGAAATCAATTCAAAAATAGGTATAAACATTAATTGCTGAAAGGATATATGTTAGAGGTGTAGTGTTAATATGTATGATGCACTAAGCTCACTCTGGGACACTATGGTATTGTAGGTGGGACAGTACTGTGCATATAGGTGTATATCTGTTGTTTGGGGCTGGGTATAGATGTATGGACTGTATGCATGTAGGGATGGATGGGTATCAGTGTTGATATGTATAAAATATAGTTAACTGTCTACTTGGGCTCTTAATTAAGGTAATATGTATATATTTCACATGGGTTGTATTTAGGGAAAAGAGGAGTTGGAGTAAATAAGTGTTAACTTCTTGCTTCTCCCTTTTGAGCACTGTATACTGTCACTTTTATTGCACTTGTCATTTTTTGTTGTTGTTGTTTTTTGCTTTTTTGTCCAAAATAAAGTATCTATCTATCTGTCTATGGCAGGGGTCTCAAACTCATTCCATGGAGGGCCAAGACCCTGCAGGTTTTACTTCCACCCAGTGTCTTCAACAGGCGATTTCACTGAATTTTTTCCCACTGATTGCTGATCAATGAAAACACCTGCTGAAGACACTGGGTGGAGGTAAAACCTGCAGGGTCTTGGCCCTCAATGGAATGAGTTTGAGGCCTCTGAGCTATGGTGACTAATACAGACCGCCTTGCATACTAGGGCTAACAGTTAATTTTAGAATCCTGGAGAAATAAGTAAAAAATAGGCCAGAATGGCAAGAGATATATTATCAATGGCAGATTAGTGAACCAAGTGGTAATGGATGGCTATTAGGGTGACTAAGATCTGACGAAAATAACAATATAAGCCCCCTTTGTGTGAGCATCCTGGTACCAGTGTTAGCTCAAGGGCTAATACTGTTTGCTCAGTAGCTAAAACCTTTAGCTACTGAGACAGCTAGGCAGGCCAATAACAGAGCGTTGGGCAGGTATCAATTCTTGTGACTGTAGTGGTTTATTGTTGGTTGATACAAATATTAATATAAATATACTGTACATGTGAATAGGAATGAAGATTTCTTTTCATTACCAGCACACTAAACTTATTTGTGGCACCAGTCCAAAAAATATTGGATAATTTTATTAACAATTCAATATTTGTACTAACAATAAATCAGTCTCAAAAACCTGTGAGTTCTTGTCTGCGTTTAATCAAGAAGATGGACAGGAAATCGAACAATGACTCTAGTTGTCATGAATCTCCTTTTGTAAGGGCAGAATTGAGGACACCACATGAAAGCTGTGAGTTTTGCATATCTAATAAATAGATAAAAACACACACAAACACAGAGAAATCAGGGAACGCCTGAAGAGCTCTACCGGACGGGGGCTCCGTCTGGGAGTCAGGAGAAACATTGAACAACGTACAATTCAGAAGACTGCTACAAAGGAAAAGCTTAATAGCCGGTCTTTAAATAAGAACAGAGTAGATGGTAGGATGACTGACAGGTGTGGGTGACATGAGAGGAAGGAATTAGAATAACTGGTGACAGCTGTCACAGCCCGCGAACTGGAGGAATTGAACAGACAGTCAAAACAAAGCACAACCAAGGATGAAAGGAAAACAAAGATCGTACATGAACAGATCACCCCGGAGGGGAACTGAAAAGATTATTAATACAACACTAATAAATACTAAGACTATAACAGGAGGTCACCAAACAAAGACAAATATGAACAGGAAGATAAACACAGGATAATACAGAAATAAATAAGAAATACAAAACAGAAGTGGGAATCAGAGAAAAAATAATCAGACAAAGTCAGAAACATGAGCACGGTTCCCCCACTGTGCTCCCCCTCATCACAGAGCG
Source organism: Pholidichthys leucotaenia (assembly GCA_020510985.1). Taxonomy (NCBI): domain Eukaryota; kingdom Metazoa; phylum Chordata; class Actinopteri; order Cichliformes; family Pholidichthyidae; genus Pholidichthys; species Pholidichthys leucotaenia. The sequence goes on from CM035837.1 coordinate 493,227,838, forward strand.
CCCCCCCCCACAAGGGGTGGATTTCCAGACACCCCAGGGTAATGTCAAAAAAGAGAAAGAAAAAACACACAACACCCCCGCCCCCAAACAGGAATAGAACAATAAACAACCCGGGGGTGAGGACTTGACCGCGTCCCTCGTGGATTTTTGTGGGGGGTGCTCGGGAGTATGGGGTATCGGGCTTGTTGTTACGAGCTATTCGGTCTCTGTACGACCGTTGTGAGAGTTTAGTTGGTATTGCCAACACTCGGTCGGAGTCATTCCCAGTGAGAGTTGGACTCCGCCAGGGCTGCCCTTTGTCACCGATCCTGTTCATAATTTTTATGGACAGGATTTCTAGGCGCAGCCAGGGAATGGAGGGTGTCATGCTTGGTGACCACAGGATCTCATCTCTGTTGTTTGCAGATGATGTTGTCCTGTTGGCTTCATCCAGCAATGACCTACAGCTCTTGCTGGGACGGTTTGCTGCTGAGTGTGAAGCGGCTGGGATGAGAATCAGCACCTCCAAGTCCGAGTCCATGGTCCTCAGCTGGAAAAAGGTGGATTGTCCTCTCCGGGTTGGGGACAGGCTCCTGCCCCAAGTGGAGGAGTTTAAGTATCTTGGGGTCTTGTTCACGAGTGAGGGGAAAATGGAGCGAGAGATCGACAGACGGATTGGAGCAGCATCTGCAGTGATGCGGACGTTGTACCAGTCTATTGTGGTGAAGAGGGAGCTTAGTTCTAGGGCAAAGCTGTCGATTTACCAGTCAATCTACGTTCCTACTCTCACCTATGGTCACGAGCTTTGGGTAATGACCGAAAGAACGAGATCGCGGATACAAGCGGCTGAAATGAGCTTTCTCCGTAGGATTGCTGGACTCACCCTCAGAGATAGGGTGAGGAGCTCAGTCATCCGGGAGAGGCTCAGAGTAGATCCGCTGCTCCTCCACATTGAAAGGAGTCAGTTGAGGTGGTATGGGCATCTGATTAGGATGCCTCCTGGACGCCTCCCACTTGAGGTGTTTCAGGCACGTACCACTGGGAGGAGACCCCGGGGCAGACCCAGGACTCAGTGGAGAGACTATGTCTCCCAGCTGGTCTGGGAACGCCTTGGTATCCCCTCTGAAGAGCTGGAGCAGGTGGCTGGGGAGAGGGCAGTCTGGGCTCCTCTGCTTGAACTGCTGCCTCCGTGACCCGGACCTCCGGAAAAGCGGTAGAAGATGGATGGATGGATGGATGGGGTGAGGACTAGGCTAGGAAGGACCAAAACAAAACACCCGCTCATGACCAACAACCACAGCAAAGACGGGGACTACAAAACCACAGGCCCACTCGTCAAAAAGATAAGGCAGTTCAGGTGGCCTACCAGAGGCCAAAGGCCACCAGATCCTGCGATAGAATGAGTCAGGTGGCCTCCCGGAGTGCTTGAGCCACCTAAGCCAACGGCATAGTCCGTCGGGTGGTCTCCTGGAGTCTTTGAGCCACCTCAACAGATGGACGGCAACCATCGCCTGCCGCGGACCGCAGAGACTGCCGACCCTGATAGTGGATCGACATGAGGCCGGACAGAAACATGGCACCCACGGAGGCCCCAGGCTGAGGCGTAGCACCCATGGAGGCCCTGGACCGTGGCGTAGCACCCACGGAGACCATGGAGCAGGGCGTAGCACCCATGGAAGCCCCGGACTGGGGCGTAGCACCCACCATGGCCTCAGGCGGAGAGGGGGAAGCCACGGAGACCTCTGGGCACCCCGATGAAACCAAATGGCTGAACCACAAGAAGACCAGGCACAAACAGTGATCAATCATCGTTGGGCTGGATTAAGGTGGAGAAGAAGGACCTCAGGTGGAGATGGGGGACCCATGGTGACCTCTGGCAGAGTTGGAGGACCCGAAGTGACCTTGGTGGAAAGCTCAGACACAGAGGATACAGGCACTGTGTCAGAAACACAGGCAGCAGTGGAGCCCGGTGAGGAAGGCTCAGATGCAGCTGACCTCCACACTTGGCCCTCTCCACCAAGAGCCAGGCAAGATTTTGCTAAGACAGATAAAACAAAAACAAAAAAGAGAACTTGCCTAAGCTCAAGCTCCACTGCCATCCAGGACTCTGGCGATCCAGGCTGGGACGTCACAAATCCGGTCATCTGGCGACCCAACTCCAATTCAGTCACCTCGAAAGAAGAGAGAGGGAAAAACACCAACGAAAAATCATCGGCAGCACTGGAGCCCATTAAGGAGAGATCAGGAGCAGAGGACATCTGCACCATACTCTCACCACCATCAGCCAGACAGGATTTCTCCAGCTCTGTAGATGTAATGACAGAACAGAGCACTTGCCTGGACTTGAGCTCCACCACCGTCCAGGACTCTGGCGATTCTGCTGTGGCAGCCCAAGCAGCAGGCGGGATAGCAGGTGGTGCTGACGGAACCTCATCCCTGGTGGTTGACGCTGGAGGGCGTCTCACAATGGTGCCAGGTCCTGCGCAGCCAAAACCAGGGGACACATGATCGCTGGCTCAGGCTTCAGTATGCGAGACACGCTCCTCTCCCATCCAGGATGCAGCTGTGGGACCAGAACAGGACTCTCCGGAACCCCAGGGCCCTCCATCCTCCAGCGGCTCCCTCCCAGGACCAACGGATACTCAGGGAAAGTGGAGGGGGACATGGGAGAGGCAGGTGAGGATTGCATTTTTATTGCAGCAGCAGGCGGTGAGGACTCAGCCACTATGGACGACTGCTGCTGAGACTTCCCCCTTCCCCCCGGGAATAAGACAAGTCAATTAATTTACAGACGATAACAAATGAATAGGTACTTGCCTTAATTCCCGGGTAGTTGGCGTAGCTGCTGCTGCATAACCAGGCAAAACCCTCCTGGAGGTTGTGGAGAATGTCTGACGACAGTGGTGAAGTGTGGAAGTCAGGGGATGCTCCGTCGTTGGCTCAAACTCCAAACTATCAGATGAACACTCATCCAGTAGGGTCACTAACTCCGGAAGGAGCCATGGTTTATAATCCAGCAACTGTTCAGTCTCAGCCAACAGAACCCGCAGACGTTCCTCCAGCTCCTCAACAGTGGGGCCATCAGGAGGCACAAAAGCTGCGTGCCAAATCCAGCAAGCTGCGGGCTCCTTCAGCACCGGAGTGATGATAGATGACATGTGCCGCTGCTTGGGAGGAGAAGGTGGGGCTGTAGCTGGATAACAGAGTGAGGCTGGAGACCTCCGAACCCGGGAGTGTTCCCTTGAGAGCACAGGTACTGGAGGAGAGGCTTTCACCAGCCCGCGAAGTGTGTGTTGAGAGCTGAACAAGGAAGTGAGAAGAACTGTTAGTTCCAGACAGCTCCACAGGCTGGGGTACACTTCTATTACCTGTGCTGCACTGTCCAGACACAGCTGAGCCTCCTCAGGTGTGCAGGAAGAGCGAACATCCGAAATGATGTCCACCAACAATTCTGCCGCCCAACACTCCTCTTCATCAAAGCCAAACACACTGAAGTCTGTGCAGGTAGACATTCCAACAAAAACAGGAAAAGCACAGACTAAAAAATACAGGAGGAAAGGGGAAAAAAGGCAAAAACATACTGTCATGAATCACCCTTTTTAAGGGCAGAATTGAGGACACCACACGCAAGCTGTAAGTTTTGCATATTTAATAAACAGACAAAACAGACACAAACACTTACAGGGAAATTGAAGAAAATTGGGGAATGCCTGAAGATCTCTACTGGACGGCGGCTCCATCCAGGAGTCAGGAGAAACGTTGAACAAACGTAAAATTCAAAAGACCGCTACAAAGGGAAAGCCTAATGGCCGGTCTTTAAATAAGAACAGAGTAGATCAGGGGTGTCAAACTCATTCCATGGAGGGCCAAGACCCTGCATGTTTTACTTCCACCCAGTGTCTTCAGCTGGTGTTTTCACTGATCAGCAATCAGTGGGAAGACCTTCAGTGAAATCACCTGTTGAAGACACTGGGTGAAGGTAAAACCTGCAGGGTCTTGGCCCTCCATGGAATGAGTTTGACACCTGTGGAGTAGATGATAGGATGACTGACAGGTGTGGGTGACATGAGAGGAAGAAATTCGAATAACTGGTGATAGCTGTCATAATCGGTGAACCGGTATGACAGGCAGAAGTGAACAGACAGTCAAAACAAAGCACAACCCAGGATGAAAGGAACACAAAGACCATACATGAACAGATCACCCCGGAGGGGAACTGAAATGGCTAATAATACAACACTAATAAATACTGAGACTATAACAGGAGGTCACCAAACAAAGACAAATATGAACAGGAAGATAAACACAGCATAATACAGAAATGCATAACAAATACAAAACAGAAGTGGGGAATCAGAGAAGATTCTGATTCCCCTATTTTTTCTGCTATTGTTTCTATGGATAGACTGTATATAGATGGCAAGCTGTTTATGGATGAAACTATAACACCCTGGTTATTCTAGAGCCTATTTTGTTTTGTTTTTTTAGCTACAGGTGGAAAAAGAAAAAGATGCTCACAAAGTCAGAGGTGTGAGCACGGTTCCGCCACTGTGCTGCACCTCATAACTCCAATATGCCTTTTTAACAGTTTAATAAGAAATTTCAGGATGGAGATAAAGATTGTCAGTTACCGATGACTTTTTGACAGGAGGGTGCCGATGCTGTAATCGCAAGACGTTTTGAGACTGTTGCACAATAATCCAAAATGGCAACTCCCATCAACCAAGCTTAACTTCTTGCACTCCGGGATACCGCGGGTGGTCACGTCTCTGCCCTTGTACGCCCAGTGCACAGTGTGCATCCTAGGGCGCACTGAAAAAAAAAAAGCTGCATTTCTGTTCTTCCACTACAGACACAGCCGCGAACAGAAAGCCAAAGGAGTGCTTTGATTGGTTTAGATTTGATTGACCTCTCATTCGACTAATAAGAGCCTTGAATTGGGTTTCTGAAACCTTGAAGAACCAATGACTGAAAGCCTAGCAAGAAGGACCCGCCTACCAACGGCTGCAAATACAGCCAGCCAATTGAAGCAGAGAACTTCGACAATTGAAAGCGTACGTCCTGTGCGTAAAATCTGTTTTGTGTAAGCCGCTGGGTGACACACACGCATTCGCCAGTCTTTTTTTCTTACTACTGTTCTTATTTGTTTTGAAAAATCGTTCGCCAAAACTGCAATCATGGAAGCGCAAAACTGCAATAATGGAATCATGGTTTGACCGAGTCGCGTGACCAGAACCACGAGTCCGTAACAAGAGGACCAGCGTAATGTTCGTCTGACAATGAGGAAGAGAAGTTCGCCAGCGACACTGCTGTTGTGGACAGGTAAGCGTTATAAGCTAAATTATTCTTTATCCCTGAAAATTGTAATCAAAATGACTTTTGACCAATCAGTAAATTACAACTGTGCGTCATCGCCACATGACGGACCGTGGCGACCCGTGCGCGGCATCCGGACCGTGAACGCCGCCCCCCACCCCCCGCTACTCTTCTGTAGCGAATTGCAGATATTATTGCAGATATTTTAGTACAACTGTGCGTAGTAGACCGCGGCGCACCGTCACCGCGGTCCGTCATGTAGCGATGGGCGATGTCCGTCCTCTGTAGCTGGGGTGGGGGGGGAGTTGTTATCTTCTACATTACAGATATTTTAGTATAATTTTTAGTGCACTGTAGGTTATTTTTTCTTGTAAAAAAAAGCCACACATTTTTTACGTGGCATGCTTCTTTGTGTGTGGGGGTTTGTTTGTTCATTCATGAATAAACAACACACACAGCCCTGAGTGTCACCTTTCATTAGAGCCCAAAATCAAGCTTCTATATTGAATCATTCAAAAGTTACAGACGTTTTTCCAAACTGTGCCATTTGGCACAATTTGGCATAGTTCAAAAAGGCCTGGGAACATCCTAAGGAAAAAGCTGTGTAATATATTCATTTTTTGTGGTATTGTTACAAAATTTTGACCTCAGCTGGATAACACTTGGTTCTACATTTCTGTTGCATTTTCCAGCCCGGATCTGACAGCTGTGTGTTATTTGCAAGCATTTGTATCCAAAAAAATACCCAGGCGAAATTTATTTTCTTCAAGTTCAGTGTTTAGATGACTGTTACTCAGTGGCAGGAGCACTTAGAGAGATTATGACTGTTTTACCAAAAAATTCAAAGTGTTTTCTTTTAAATGAGACCAACCCCATGAAGATGCTGCAAAGGGTTGAAGAACAGCTTTTGATTTACTTTGGGTACGTTATTTTTAGGCGTTTTTAGGGAAATTGACCAGAGTGCAAGGGGTTAAACAAACTTTTCCACAGGTAGTCTTTTTTTTCCTTTCTGTAATTAATTCATTAACTGACAGTCTGTGTCTGTCTTTCTTTTTTCGTAGGGAGCTGGAGGAGCAAAAGAACTATATCAATGAGTTTTATTACTGTTGCTGTGTCATGGAGCAAGCGAGTGTGTGTCCCTTCCCTGCTTCTCAGTCCAAACGACCGAGACCCGCAGACTCGCCAAAAATAATGCCAGAGAAATCACTACTGATAGAAAAATTCCATATTATCCATTTTATTATTATTATTAATATTATTTTATTATTATTTTATATCATGCATTTTCTATTTCATGTCTGATGTTTATATGTGCATTCCATGTAGAATAAGTTCAAATATTCATTTGTATTATTCTTTCATGTCTGTGAGCAATTATTGTCTAACTGTGGCCTTCAGAGGATGTGTGTGAGACTGAGGGTCAGACGTCTACACTGATAATGTCTTCGGTATGCCCTGCTCTTCTGTGTCCGAGGGATGTGCTGGAACTTCAAGTTCGTGTAGATTAGGTTTATAGACACTCTATCTGTCTCTGAAATGTCCCCGGATGGTTCTGCAGATTGCTCTCCCCTTTCTTTTCTCCTCCTCCTCCTCCTCCTTGTTTACCTATAGTTATAAATACTGAGCTTAGAGAATGTTTGTTCAGAGATTTCGGTGACAGTGTGCTGTAGGCCACGCTCTGTAGTCTCTCCCTCAAATGGTAATTGAGGTGAATAAATGTACATAAATCCAACTTTCCGCCTAATTCTCTGACTTTGAATAATTTAAGCTCAAAATTATTCTAACATTTTGGTGCTCTGAACAGCGGACCCACATATCTCCGTCTTTCCGGTGCCTCTGCTTGATTTCAGCAAGTGCACAGATGATAAAAGACCTTCACAGGCTGAGTAAAAAGGCTCAGTGTTACTGCAGTGAAGGCATTTCAGACCGGGGTGCTGGAACTGACTGGGTGACGGATCTGAGAATCTTACAGGCGGCTTGGATGTAAGTACATTTGTTGTTGTTTATGAATAAAAGATAGTGAGATTGCCCGGACGGGTTGTACATTGCGGAAGCTGAAGGGGTGAAACTAGCAGCCAGATTGCTGGGTTATTTTTACCCACGGTGAGCGATATCATAATAATCCCTTGGGAGGAACGAGGTTTTTCCTCTGCAAACGGTGACCGTTATCGCAAGATCTAGGGCAGGGGTGGGCAGTGAGGGCCATTCCACTGCAGTTTTTCTGTTCCACCCAGTGTCTTCAGCAGGTGTTTTCAATTATTAGCGATTCTTGAAGCTGATCAGAGCAGGGTGGAACAGAAAAACTGCGGTGGAATGGCCCTCCATGGCACATGATTGCCCACCCTTGATCTAGGGTGATTCTTAGAAATCCGCCACTCTCTGTAGAGAGTGGCGAAAGGTGTAGAGTCTACACCCTTTTAAGTGCAGTGGAGGTTGCAAAAGTTGCGCGCAAGTAGGGAAGATTCCTGTCCCTAGCCACGACTGCTTTATTGCTTAAAAACTAAGCTCTCAGCATATTGTTGGGGGGTTACGTGACCCAAAAAAGTAGATACTCAGGGACAGATTTGTGCCTTTTGGCTGCATCTGCTTATTGTCCAGGTGCCTGGACCTTCAGCATTGGTGGGAAGGTTACATGACCCTGAAGAAAAAAAAAAAAATTCACAGAAGATTTGTGCCCTTACCGGGTCTGCTTATCGTCCAAGGGACTTCCCCCGTTATGGTGAGCTATTGCAAGATGCCGGGGGAGGAGGTCTTACTTTGGGCTTTCGGCGCACAGTGGAGGAGTTAATGTTACCGTTGAAATATTTTATTTTGAGAATTTGTTGAAAGCGCTAGATAAAAGTTAGTACAGTCTGGGTTGTTTTGTCTCTGTGTAATCTGCTATAGTGTAAAAAAAAGTGAGTTCTCCGCGAAGGCGGAAAGAGCAGGTTGTAAAATTGTTGTTTGTGATTTTTTCTGGTATTTGTGAATTTTGAGCAAAAGGAGTTGACTAGTGCTGTGTGTGTGTCACGGCAGTGTAGAAGAAAATGGAAGGACCTTCACGCTGCAGTAACAGTATATGTGTGTATGTCTGACCTTGTGGAGATAACGGAAAAAGGAGCATTTCTGTGTTGGCCCTGTGTCTCTGTGTGTGTGTGTGTGTGTGTGTGTGTGTGTGTGTGTGTGTGTGTGTGTGTGTGTGTGTGTGTGTGTGTGTGTGTGTGTGTGTGTGTGTGAGATTGCTTGAGAAAAAAAAAGAGAATGGAAAAACACAGGCTGTGTGGGTGCTGACCTGTGTGACAGGGGAGAGAAAGAGAAGTAGTCTATATATGGATATTTTTGCAAAGTTTGGCGGTTTTACTTTTTCAATCTAATTTTGTTGGTTTTTAACTCTAATGTTGCGTACGTGATGAATTATTTACATATTTTTTAAAGCCAATTTTTTGACGTATCACTAACTTTCATTGACTCAATTGCCTTATTTCTCTGACTGAGGCATAACAGTGAACTTTACAGGGAAAAGGGATGCAGGACTAATGATTTCCCTGCTGTTGCCAAAATGACCAGCCTCTGGGACCCGACCTTGCCACTGTCCATGCCTCCCTCGACGTGACCACAGGTGCATTGAACACTAAGTTAAGTACAAATGCTTTCATTTTAATCAATGCTACCAGCATGACAATGATGAAATTAACTGAATATTACAATATCATGCTGTCAGTTAATAATGCCAAATCACTGGAGATTTTGCGTACACATTATATTACATGATTCAAATAGCTGTGTATAGCTTGTGTCACACTGACCTAGATAAGGTAATGATAAACAAACAGAATCAGCCTTCAAAGGGAAAAAAAAAAACCACACAGGCCACAGATTGTGGACCTGTGCCATAAACTCCTGAAAACAGAGATTAGGTCTACACCTGCAGTTACTAATTATAGATGCTGCATTGGTTTAAGGCTTCTAATATATGACACTGTTTTGTTTGAACATAATCCTAAACTAGTGATTACCCATGTCAATTGGTAAAACATTTACTGATTCACAAAGTATTTAGCGAATACTTGCTGTGAATAGCAAAAACACATTCAAATTGTGGAAGCTTTAGGTGTGATTTGAAGGTTTTTCTGCTATTCTTCATTTTTTGTTTTTCAACAGGAAAGGGAAAGCATTCACAATTTTTTTTAGCTTTCACCAGGAATTAGGTTTGCCAAATTAACAAGGAATCATAACATCACCATTAACTTTCAATTTAATAAATCCTTGGTGACATATGCAATATGTAATAAAATAATACAAAAAACAATAATTCACTTGGGTTTCTTAACATTACACGTTATAATGAACAACTGGGATAAACATTTAAGGGACACAAAACTAATGATGATCACTGGAACATTAATAGAATCAATTTATGAGGTGATAAAATTTGCACTCCTGTTGATGTAAACACTGATGTGCAGACTGGGAAGCCGTGAGGCTTTCCCTGACATAGTGTCCGGCTCAGGAGACACACACGCAGGCTCAGAATAGATTTAACAGCTTTATTTAACAGACAGGTATGAATGAATGCGTGAGTGGGATATGAATATGTATTGAGGGAGAACTTCAGTGAGCAGGCAGCAGAGCAGACCGTTGTACAGCCGGGCAACCCTATAACGATAAAGCAGAGGGACAAGGTAAAGGGCACCACACCTAACAGGGCTGTGAGAATGACTGCTGCTTACTTGGAATGGCAGGTGGCTGGCGTCAGCAAGGAAAGAGCCCAGGAGACAGCGACCTGCGGAGCCTGTGGCAACGGCGTGGATGAAGTGGCGAAGACGAGGGTCCGCCGCCGAGGAATCCACCTGTGCACAGGGGAGAGGACTGTAGAGAAAAGGTAAGATGCTTATGGATGAGCGTTGTCTTGCTGGTAATGGGGGTTCCAACAGCGAAGACGAGCCGAGGGGAACAGACGGCTTCAGGCCAAAGCACAGGGCTGAGTGGGTTAAATAGTTCACCGCTGACGAGGCGCAGGTGTGCGCGCAGCAGGGGCCAATGATGAGTGGCGAGTCATGACAGTACCCCCCCCCCCAGCAGCGCCTCCTGGCGCTGGTTTATCTGGGTGCGTCCGATGGAACTCCGTGATGAGGCCCTTGTCCAGCACCAAAGAAGAGCGCACCCATTGCCTCCACTCAGGACCGAAACCCTCCCAGTCCACCAGGTACTGCAGCCCGCGACCTCGGCGCCGAGAGTCTAAGATGGAAGTGACTCTCCAGGCCGGGTGGCCATCAATCATGAGGGGCGCGGGCGGCGCCGCGGGCGGGGGGCAGAGGGGATCGGACACCACCGGTTTGATCTTGGAAACGTGGAAGGTGGGGCAAATACGGAGGGGGGGGAATGGTCACACGCACAGCCACCAGGTTAATGATTTTGGAGATGGTGAAGGGTCCAATGAAGCGCTGAGTCAGTTTTTTCTTCTCACCCTTCAGGTTGACGTTATGAGCGGATACCCAAACTTGCTGACCCACCTGGTAGGCGGGAGCCGGTCTCCTGTGATGGTTCGCTGTAGTGCTATTGCATGCAGCAGTGCACAGCAGCGCATCACGCGTCTTGGACCAAAGGCTCCGGCACCGCCTCAGGTGTGCCTGGATGGAGGGAACCATCAACTCACCCTCCTGCACCGGGAACAAAGGTGGATCATATCCCAGGGAAGCCTTGAAAGGGGACATACCAGTAGCAGAAGATCGAGTGGAGTTGTGGGCATATTCCACCCAGGCCAGGTGCGTGCTCCAAGAGGCCGGGTTGGAGGTGGTGACGCAGCGGAGGGCAGCTTCCAGCTCCTGGTTGGCCTGTTTGCATTGCCCGTTGGACTGCGGGTGATGGCCGGAGGAGAGGCTTACAGTGGCCCCCAGGGCGTTACAGAAGCATTTCCACAGCTCAGAGACGAATTGAGGCCCCCGATCCGACACGACGTCCACTGGTATCCCATGCAGTCTGACCACGTGTTGGACCAGGAGATCCGCTGTCTCCCGTGCTATAGGGAGGCCCCGCAGCTGCACAAAGTGGGCGGCCTTGGAGAAACGGTCGACGATGGTCAGCACTGTGTCATAGGTGTTGGAGACTGGGAGACGGTGATGAAGTCGAGGGCTATGTGGGACCAGGGCCTGCCTGGGATCGGCAGGGGCTGGAGCAGACCCGCGGGGGGAGCGTTACCTGACTTGCCGATGGCACAGACTGGGCAGGCCCGGACTTAGTTGGCGGCGTCCTTCTGCAGACCAGGCCACCAGAAGGACCGCTGGAGGAGATCGACCAGCCGGGAGACCCCAGGATGACAGGCGAACTTGGAGGTGTGGATCCAGTGGATAACCTCCCCCCGAACCGAAGATGGAACGAATAGCCTCCCCTCCGGTCCGCCGCCAGGGTCCGGTTCTGTCTCCTGCGCCTTCCGGATCTTGTCCTCAATGGCCCAGGACATTGCCCCCACAATACACGAGCCGGGCAGGATAGTGTGTGCCGATTCCTCAGACGTCTTGGGAGCAAATTGCCTGGAAAGGGAGTCAGGCAGGCTGTTCTTCGAACCGGGGCAGTACATGATGGTGAAGCGAAAATGGGCAAAGAACAAGGACCAACGCGCCTGGCGGGCATTCAGACGTTTGGCAGATCTCAAGTACTCCAAGTTCTTATGGTCCGTTAGCACTATGAACGGCAAAGCAGCCCCCTTCAGCCAATGGCGCCACTCCTGCAGAGCGAGCTTGATCACGAGGAGCTCCCTGTCCCCGACGTCATAATTGCGCTCGGCCGATGACAGGCATCGAGAGAAGAAGGCGCAGGGTTGCTTGGCTCCGTCGGTGGGCGACCGCTGGGACAGCACCGCCCCCACCCCTGTATCAAACGCGTCGACCCCCACCAAGCACTGCAGCACGGGGTCGACCTGGGTAAGGACCCGGGAGGAAGAGAACTCCGTCTTGAGTGCTTGAAACGCCACAGCTGCCTCTTCGGTCCACCAGAAGGGGGTCTTGGGCGAGGTGAGGCGGGTCAATGGGCCGACAATGGCGCCGAAGTTAGGTACGAAGCGGCGGTAGAAATTGGCGAATCCTATGAATTGTTGTACTTGTTTCCTGGAGGTCGGCGTGGGCCAGTCGACCACCGCTTTCACCTTCGCCGGGTCGGGAAGGACTTGGTTGTGTGAAATGACAAACCCCAGGAAGGAGGTGGTCTTGGCATAGAATTCGCACTTTTCGGCCTTGACGTACAACCTGTTCTCAAGCAGCCACTGCAAGACCCGCCTCACGTGGACCCGGTGTTCATCTCGTGACCTGGAGAAGATTAGGATGTCGTCTAGGTATACAAAGACGAAGAGGCCGAGGAAATCACGAAGGATGTCATTAATGAGGCGCTGAAATACTCCGGGGGCATTGGTTAATCCGAACAGCATCACCAGGTATTCAAAGTGGCCAGTTGGCGTTCGGAAGGCTGTCTTCCACTCATCTCCCTCCCGGATCCGGACGAGGTGGTAGGCGCTGCGGAGGTCCAGCTTAGTGAACCAGATCACCCCCTGGAGGGAGTGGAAAGCGGTGTCCATCAACGGCAGAGTGTAGCGGTCCTTCTCCGTGATGTCGTTGAGGGCCCGATAGTCAATACAGGGGCGGAGAGAACCGTCCTTCTTGGATACGAAGAAGAACCCAGCGCCGAGCGGGAACGAAGAGAGGCGGATGATTCCCGCGTTGAGCGACTCCTTCAGGTAGGCGTCCATCGCCTCCCTCTCTGGCGCTGACAGGCTATATAGACGCCCAGAGGGTAAGGGAGTTCCCGTGCGGATGTTAATTGCACAATTGTAGGGCCAGTGAGGGGGAAGCGACATTGCCTTGGACTTACTGAAGATGAGGCCCAGATCGTGAAACTCCGGGGGCACCAGGGTGAGATCCGGCGGTGCAGCGTCCTTGGCCAGAGGGGGTGAGGACGGGGCGCAGGCTGCGGACTGAAGGCAGGTGCCCATGCAAAACGAACTCCAGGTGGCAATCCCTCCGGCCTGCCAATCCAGCACCGGGTTGTGTAGACGCAGCCAGGGGTAGCCTAGGATGACTGGTGAGACAGAGGAGGACAGGACATAAAGGACAAGATCCTCCCGATGGTTACCTGAGATGATTACAGGAATAGGCTTGGTCCGATGGGTCACATGTCCGAGGGATGCATGAGAGAGGGTGATCAGGCTGAGCGGAGTTGGCAGAGGGTGGCAGGGGATGCCCAATTGGGTTGCCAGGCTCTTAGAAATAAAATTCTGCTCTGCTCCTGAGTCCACCAGTGCGTGAGTAAGATGCCCCATGGCGTTGTGACAGAAACGGATGGGCAAAGAAAGACTAGTGAGGGGTTTTGTCCGGTTAGAGTCCGCGAGGCCCCCTACAGTGACTCGCGGACCTCCCCGTTTGGCTTTTCCAGACAATTCTCCACGGTGTGTTGGCTGCCTCCGCAATACATGCACAGGCCCAACTTCCAGTGGCGCTGTTTCTCCGCTGGAGGGAGCTTTGACCGGCCAACCACCATTGCCTCCGACTCCTCGGGGGACTCCGGTGGCGGCAACAGCAGGGGGCGAGCTTGAGGCATGCGAACGGAGCCTCCTCGCGAGCGGTTGGTCGACTTCCGCTCGGAGGAACGCTCACGCAGCCTGTTATCCAAGCTAATCGCTACGAAGATTAGCTCTGAGAGTGTCTCCGGGAGATCTCGGCCGGCCAATTCATCCCTCAGACCAGAGCTGAGGCTGCAGAGGAAGATGCCACAGAGTGACGCCTCACCCCAGCCTACTTCCTCTGCAGCGACCCGGAAGTCGATGGCGTAGTCCGCCGCTGACCGGCTTCCCTGCTGGAGAGCAAGGAGACGGTCAGTGAGGACACTATCGAGCCGGGAGTGGTCAAACACTTCGAGGAAGCTTCGCACGAACTGGTTATAGGAGAGGTTCGCATAACTGGGCTTCGCCATTACGGTGTAAGCCCAAGTTAGTGCTCGCCCCTCCAGGAGGTTGCCTATGTAACCAATCCGGCTATGGTCTAAGGGGAAGTCCCCAGGATTGCGCAGGAACACCGACTCACACTGCATAATGAACCCACAAGCTCCGCCAAGCTTCCCGTTGAAACGGGCCGGAGTCGGGATCAGTGTGAGCCGGGTCGGTGTTCCCGCAGCAGACTGGCCAGCCACCGGAGCGACAGGAGCTAACCCTCCCTGGTGAGCCGGGGGGAACGCCTGCTGGGGGTCCAGGCGGTCTAACCGGTGAGTAATTGAGGTCAATTGATTCAAAATTACCTGCTGTTGGTGGGCTATTAAATCTACTCGAGCCTCGAGGGTGGAGAGACGGCGTGCGAGCCCGCTGTCTGCCGAGCCGCTCTGCTGAAGCCGTACTGACATAGTGTCCGGCTCAGGAGACACACACGCAGGCTCAGAATAGATTTAACAGCTTTATTTAACAGACAGGTATGAATGAATGCGTGAGTGGGATATGAATATGTATTGAGGGAGAACTTCAGTGAGCAGGCAGCAGAGCAGACCGTCGTACAGCCGGGCAACCCTATAACGATAAAGCAGAGGGACAAGGTAAAGGGCACCACACCTAACAGGGCTGTGAGAATGACTGCTGCTTACTTGGAATAACAGGTGGCTGGCGTCAGCAAGGAAGCCCAGGAAACAGCGACCTGCGGAGCCTGTGGCAACGGCGTGGATGAAGTGGCGAAGACGAGGGTCCGCCGCCGAGGAATCCACCTGTGCACAGGGGAGAGGACTGTAGAGAAAAGGTAAGATGCTTACGGATGAGCGTTGTCTTGCTGGTAATGGGGGTTCCAACAGCAAAGACGAGCCGAGGGGAACAGACGGCTTCAGGCCGAAGCACAGGGCTGAGTGGGTTAAATAGTTCACCGCTGACGAGGCGCAGGTGTGCGCGCAGCAGGGGCCAATGATGAGTGGCGAGTCATCACATTCCCCAAATTTTTCTTTTCAGGATGGCACTGAGATTTGATCTTTGTGGGAGATGGAGGGAGGCCAGACAGTGGGTATGTGAGTGACGGGCTCATTGGCGGAAAGGGGCGACAGTGACCACAGGGGAAAGGATCTCTCAGTTGACAAGCATTTTCTGAAGCTAAGTAGAACAAATGACTTTGCAAATGACATAAAGCATAACAATTTAAATGACTTTGGCTTTAAAAATGTAGTGTTCATATGACTTCACACTGCAAGATACATCTGATGCCACTCACCACATAATGGTATGATTCAGAAATGTGACAGTAATAACAAATATGTTTTCCTGGTGCTCAGCCGTGGCCGAGCTGGGCCTCGGGACTACAGTCCACCCCATAATTTACCAAGGAATATATAAAATGAGGCATTCCTTGTACAAAATTAAGCCAAATTCTAATTAGGCAATATGTCTACCTTTCCTTTGACTGAAGGAGTGTGACACAACCTTTCACAAGGATTCACTTATACAAATTCAACCTGTCTGTGTTCAATTGGACAAACTGATCTTAGATATCAATGTTAAATCATATCAAATCTGCACAGACAGCTATATTGCTTTTTCCTGAATGGAATTTGTAAATTAGTTCGATGACACAAAAGAAGCCATGATTATTGAAACCTCATTTTGAAGGAGCTATACTACTCACAAATTTTCATCTAAATTAACCTGCACTTATATTGCGCTTTTCTAGTCACAAAGACCACTCTAAGCGCTTTCACTAATACTAACCCTCTATTCTAAGGGCCTACAGGAAACAGATATCTAGGGAATTTAGAACAATCAATTAACCTAACATGCATGTCTTTGGATTGTGGGAGGAAACTGGAGCCCCCGGAGTAAACCCACACAGCACAGGGAGAACATGCAAACACCACACAGAAAGGTTCCAACCCCTGCCAACCTGGGGATTCAAACCAGGAGCCTTCTAGCTGTAAGGCAACAGTGCTAACCACTGCACCACCGTGCTGCTCGAAATTAATTGTGTGTAATACATAAAAAGTGGTAACACGCTTCCTTCTGGAAAAAAGACACTGCCCATCAAGCGACTACCCTGTAACTTTGATGCTTGTGTGTCTCCCTGCACCAAAGGGGGGGGGGGGGGGGGTACCAAAGAAATTAAGTACAAAAAATAATTACCAATCCTCATAAAGATAGATAGTACATAAAAAATATCAATAAATGATCAATAATGAAGAGAAAAATATAAATGAAACCATTTGGTAATGAAATCAGAGCATTCAATAGGAGAAGTTAAAATTTACATCAATAAATTTCCAGGTATTTAAGAAAATGTCTGCAGATTATTGTAAAAAAAAAAAAAGGAACATCATGTTTATAAGAAACGAGGTAAACTGATAAGGAATAAGAAAACCATGCAAATTTAAGAGAAAAGTTCCAAATGTCTAAGAAAAGTCCAATTTATGCTGAATTTATGTTTACTGTGGGACTTGATTTAGAATCTACTACAAAGACAATACAGATTTTTACTCAATTAAGGGAGCTCAAAGCAAAATAATTTGATCCTCCCTGCATAAACTTAGTTTTTTAAAACCTTTGCATGAGTCTCATTGAGCTAAATAAGAGTAGAGGTAAAAATGTTTAGAAACTATTTACATACTTATTGAATATACAAAGACTTTCTCCTACACTAACTGAAATACTGCTATGGTGACACTGAAACCCTTAACTGGAACAATACCAAGATTTATAATAGCTGGAATGATTTACTTAAATAATGGAGAACATTTATGGAATACACTTTGTAAATCAAATCATGTCACATTTAAGTGCAGCTCCTAAATTAGTAGTACCAAACATTTACTCAGGAAACCATTTAGCTTACCATCAACAATCTACAGGATCAGTATAATACACAAATTAGGAAAACAGGGAAATTGTGAATGACAAACCCTATTATTAAAGCCATTTAACTTAGGTGATGAGGAAGGGTTTCTGGGTGATTACATGCAAAGGATGACAACTGACACTGATGTTATCCATACTGCCCTTCCCAGGGGGGACCATGTGACAAAGGAACCATGGGAGGTGCACCCATCTTTTGGGCAAACCAGAGAATCTGGTCATCAAAGGAAACTGGACCAAAACTCCCTGGCAAGGACAGCATAAAGGTTATCCTGCTGACCTAAACAGCCATGGAAAATGAACGATGTGGCACTTGGGTGCATCTAACGTCTACTCCACTTGAAACCCTCAGCAAGAGACTGTTTAATTTAAATTGTATACTTATTTAAAAAAAACAAAAAAACAAATGACTGTTTAACTGTTTCTCTATGCAAGTGCTGGCTGATGGCATTCGTGTCCAGTAATGACCTTGCTAATAGAGAAACAGGCTGTTTGTTTATCATGACAAGAGGAAAAAAACAAGGAAAAGAAAAGGGTGGTTAGTATTGTTACCTTATCATCCTCATCATCCTCTAGTAATACATAATATTGGTTATTAAGTTGTTCCATTGCTTTTACACTGTAGAGAATGTTTACTCCTTAATAACATTAACAGTTGGGCAAATTATCTTTTATTGCTAAAATGATGCAGCTACAACAGGCTGTTTGGGGTTTTTTTAAGAGAGAGGCCATATACAGAAATAACATAGCAAACTTCATTTCGAATCACAACTGACATAACACATCACTCCACTCATTAGAAACATGATGACAGTCCTTACTCTATGAATGCAAGGTTAATTTCATCAGGGAACTCCTCCTTTTGAAGTGGTGATGTCTCCTGTCCAACAGCTTAACACTCTCTGAGTATGCAATGGCTTACAGTGCGTCTCTTCCCTGTACTGTTACCCTGCTTGACCAACGAAGCGAGCAAGTGTTATACTAAGGATCTACATTGTCAAAGGTCATTGGGTCATTGAGTGTATTCGCATTTGGCCAGGACTGGGCAGATCTGTGTACCCCTTTTTGACAACTGACCGTACCCTCGTCATGTCGGCAGGGCAGGTGGGCAGGGTGAAGAGAAATGCTATTCTACCACTTGATGCCATTTATAAAGCATGAATGCAATTTCAGATGGAAAGTACAGGAGTGAGGTTTTTGTTCATTGTTTCTTTGAGTGAGAGTGGAAACAAAATACCTTAGGCATTAAAACACTTAATTGTAGATTACAATCATTTACAAAATTATAACAGATGATACACACAGCTTCATTGCTTTGCAGGCAATAGTAACAAAACTAATTAAGTTAGTGTTTCTCTTCATGGAGAAGTCTCATCATAAACTTGGTAATGATTTTGTAGTGATAACTTCGGACTATTCTTGTGTGAGTCCTTAATATGATGATAAGGCTGGTTATTGTAAACTTAGTAATATGTCTTCATACAACTGCTGCAGATGATGAGTATGGTGAAAGGGTGGAGCTTGAAGGATGCAATATGGTTTAAGGCTATTTTCGAGTGATTTCATATTATTTTCTATGTTCTTATTTGACACTGAGATTAATTTTGATCATATTGCACATATTCACCCTTAATGATATGTTCTGCACACATTTTTAACTTGTAAAGACACACAACAGCACGTAAATTCTTACACATATCCTTATATTAATTTATTCACTTTATTTTATTACTAGTTTTGTTATTTTTCTTTTAATCATGATGCTTTATTAAGCATCAAGATTGACATATGATAGAAAAATTCCATATTATCCATTTTATTACTATTATTAATATTATATTATTATTATTTTGTATCATGCCTTTTCTATTTCATGTCTGATGTTTATATTTGCATTCCATGTAAAATAAGTTCAAATATTC
This sequence comes from Pholidichthys leucotaenia, assembly GCA_020510985.1. Lineage (NCBI taxonomy): Eukaryota > Metazoa > Chordata > Actinopteri > Cichliformes > Pholidichthyidae > Pholidichthys > Pholidichthys leucotaenia. Next base: position 493,246,885 of record CM035837.1, read on the forward strand.
CTTTGTATTATTCTTTCATGTCTGTGAGCAATTATTGTCTAACTGTGGCCTTCAGAGGATGTGTGTGAGACTGAGGGTCAGACGTCTACACTGATAATGTCTTCGGTATGCCCTGCTCTTCTGTGTCCGAGGAATGTGCTGGAACTTCAAGTTCATGTAGATTAGGTTTATACACACTGTCTGTCTCTGAAATGTCCCTGGATGGTTCTACAGATTGTTCTCCCCTTTCTTTCCTCCTCCTCCTTGTTTACCCATAGTTATAAATACTAAGCTTAGAGAATGTTTGTTCAGAGATTTCGGTGACAGTGTGCTGTAGGCCACGCTCTGTAGTCTCTCCCTCAAATGGCCATTGAGGTGAATAAATGTACATAAATCCAACTTTCCACCTAATTCTTTGACTTTGAATAATTTAAGCTCAAAATTATTCTAACAGTACCGAGATTAGTGACATCCTTTTCTCTATTGAGAATAAACTTACCAGCATGGGTGGTAGACTGGTGTTGGTGGAGCTGCTTCATAAAGAGTTCCAGAGCTTACAGGAGAGTTTAGAGTTCAGTCAAGCACAGTTTGTCTCTCTAGTAGAGGAAAATAACAGCCCAAAAAAGACAGTTAACACACTAACCACACAGCTTGGCGTTGCTGAGAGAGAAAACCGAAAAAAGGAAGGAAACAGTTCTCAATTTGCAGTCACGCAGCATGAGAGAAAACCTTGTTTTTTTCTGGAATCGTTGAAAAAAAATAATGAAAATCCAGAACAACTGGTCCGTGACTTTATGTGAACACAACTGAAACTGTCCCTCAAAGTCACAAATTCAATTACCTTCCACCGAGTCCACTGAATTGGGCAAAAAAATTCCCAGAATAAACGTCCCAGACCTATTGTTGCCAAATTTGAGCATTTCAAGCAAAAAATTTTGGTATGGAGGAAAGGCAGGCAGCTTAAAAACACCAATTATGGTCTAAATGATCAATTTCCACAGGAAATCTTGAAAAGGAGAAAGAAGCTTTTTCCCATTAGGAAACAAAACATCCAAGAAGGTAAATGAGCTATTGTTCTGTGGATAGACTGTATATAGATGGCAAGCTGTTTATGGAAGAAACTGTAATGCCCTGGCTATTCTAGAGCCTATTTTGTTTTGTTTTTTTAACTGCAGGTGGAAAAAGAGTGCAATTGTGCACAGGTCTATTGCTCTGTCTCAGTTTAATTTGTTAACATTTGTCAAAATGTTTTTTTTTTCTTTGTTGCTGAGGTTGTTGTTTGTTTGCTTGTCTGTTGTAGTTAATTTTTTTGAAGTTGTTAGGTGGTTGTATGTTATCTGCATTTTTTCACCACTTATTAACCTTTATGTCTGTTTTCTCTCATACTTCTGGTTTATAGGAAATAACTTTAAGTACATGCACTCCATTTGCTTGTAATTGCAGGCAAATGGAACAGAGACATCATGCGCACACACCCATCATCATATATGTGTAGGTGTCATATGTGTAGGTGTATATTTTACACACAACATATATATACACACATATGCATACATTACGAACATATAATCACATAGGCACATTTAGTTAGCCTTTAGCACATAACCAGTTAGTGAAAACGTGTCCACATTTAAGTTTGTCACGTGGAACATACATAGAATTGGTACCAGGGAGAAGAGGATAAAAGTTTTTAATTGACTGAAGGATCTACAGGCAGACTTTGTCTTATTGCAAGAGACACATGTCTCTAAGTCATCTGTAGATGCGCTCACCTCCCCAGAATTCCCCCACATGTACTCAACCGGCTTTAATTCTAAACAAAGCGGTGTAGCTATACTGGTAAACAGAAGAATACGCTTTGTTGTGAATAATACCATTACAGATCCGGAAGGTAGATTTATACAGTAATACTAAAAATCTCAGTTCAAAATTTGGATCTATATGTTGAAAGCGTTTATGGCCCAAATGTTGACGACCCATCCTATTTTCACACTTTTTTCACTTCTCTTTCTGAGCACTTGGACACTACACTCATAATAGGAGGAGACTTCAACCTGGTATTAAATCCTGCAATCGACAGGCTCAGTGCATCGAGGAATTACCGAAAATGGCAGGCTACTGACACTCTCAAACAATACATGAAAGATTTTGGTCTTTGCAACGAATGACGTTCTCTTCACCCAACTCTTTTGGAATACACTTTTTTTTTTCATCAGTTTATAGTTCACATTCACGTCTAGATTTCTTTTTAGCCAGGAACTCTATTGTGAGGGACATCACAGACACTCAAATATGTTCAAATCAAGCTATTAGTGATAATTATGGTTGGTTCTGCTGTTTGGCAGCTCGCCGCGTCTTTCCTTAAGCTCCCCATCTCTGGAACACACTGCATTGTTGGTGCTACCATCGGGTTCACACTGGTTGCCAAAGGCCAACAGGGAGTCAAATAGTTGGAACTCCTCCGTATTGTGGCTTCCTGGTGTCTGAGCCCACTTTTGTCTGGAATCATGTCTGCCATTGTTTTCTACTTTGTGCACATGTTCATCTTGTGTAAGAAAGACCCTGTACCCAACGGACCGAAAGCACTGCCTGTCTTCACTTTACACAAGTAAATAGGAAAACTACAAGGGAAACTAGGAGCTGGAAATTTAATATATCACTACTAAAAGACAAAGACTTTATTAATTACTTTAATAAAGAGTGGGAATCATATCTGGAATATAATGATGTGTCAGGAATATCCCCAGGTGTTCTTTGGGAAGCAGCAAAAGCAGTCATGCGAGGTAAAATAATCTCTTACTGATCATATAAGAATAAAAAGAAAAAGCTCTGATACTAGAGTTAGAACAGAAAATTAAATCACTGGAGACGACCTGTGCCCTTTCCTTAAAGGAACAGACACTTAACGATCTGGGAAAATTAAAGCTGGAATTAAAAGAAATTACAAACAAAAGAGCACAGTTTTTAATACAAAGACTGCATCTTGAGAAGTACATCCCAAACAACAAAGCTCCAGGACCAGATGGTTTTCCAGTAGAATTCTATAAAGAATTCTGGCCTGTGATGGCACCTACTTTCTTTAAAATGGTGAACCAAATTAAAGAAGATAATGTAATCCCTCCAAATATGAATTTGGCTAGTATTATCCTGCTCCTTAAACCTGGAAAAGAACTTATGCTTCCATCCAGCTACTGTCCCATCTCACTTATGAAGATCAATCTTAAAATAATTTGCAAAGCTCTCGCCAAAAGACTGGAAAGGATAATTCTGTTTATTATACACCCAGATCAAACAGGATCAAGGGTAGGCACTTGGCTAATAATACACGCAGGCTATTTAATTTAATAGACTATGGCTAGATTAATAACTTAGATACTACAATCTTGTCCCTGGATGCAGAGAAAGCCTTTGACCGTGTTAACTGGAAATTTATTTTTATGGTGTTAAACAAGTTTGGGTTTGGTTCATCTTTCATAAACTGGATTAAAACACTATATAAGTGTTCAGCTGCGTCTGTCTGAACAAATGATCAGACTTGCCAAAGCTTTAATCTCCAGAAAGTTACTAAGCAGGGGTGTCCACTCTCTCCCTCACTTTTGACCATCTTTATTGAACCATTAGCAGCAGCCATATGACAAAATGTTGATATCAGAGGTATCCAAACTGGAGAGAAAGTACACAAGATAAGTCTTTACGCTGATGATATATTGACTTTCCTTGAAAACTCACAAAGATCTCTTCTTCAGACAGTGGCGCTCGCTGATAAATTCTCATCATTATCAGAATACTTTATTAACTTGGGTAAATCAATACTTCTACCTATAAATTGTAATTTCTCAAATACATCTACTATTCCAGTACAATCAGGTAATATTAAATATTTAGGAATAGATATCCCCCCCCCCACCCCACAGGCTCTCTCAGAGTTATTGCGACTAAATCACATTCCCCTTTTAAAAATAATACAAGACGATTTTACACGCTGGAGGACACTACCTTTATCCCTAATGGGAAGAGTCACAACCATTAAAATGATGGTCCTTCCTAAAATCAACTTTGTTCTCAATGATTCCTACCCAACCGTCAATGGCCTGGTTTAAGTCTCAAGACTCAAATATAAGTAATTTTTTATGTAAGGATAAATCATCACGGATTAGTTTAAAAACTCTTCAAAAAGTGAAAGAGTGCAGAGGCTTAGATCTACCAAATTTTTTTAAATTACTTTTTAGCCGATAGACTGCAGTTTGTTTCAAAATGGAGAAACATTAGGAAACACTAGGAAACCCATGGTTAGATGCTGAACAGGCTCTCTGTGGGTAGCTAAATATCTCTGACTCACCTTTTATAAGTTCCTGTATTAAATGCCATGGCTGTTTTAAAAGCATTAATATCAGCTCCTCTCTGATGGCTTGGTGGAAATTTTGAAAGATAACTGGGTCTTCACTTGTCCCTTGTAAACTCATGCCCATTTGGAATAATCCTGATATCTTGCAACAAAAGAGGTCATTAAAATTTCCACTATGGCAAGAGAAGGGAATTAATAACTTAGAACATTTTATTCAAGGTGGAATATTTTATCCAATTTCAGGAACTAGTGTCACAGTACGACATCAGTGATAAAAAGTATTTTGAATACCAACAGCTTAAATCCATAATAAAAGCAAGATTTAATCTTAATCAGACAGATTTAGAGGTACCAGTTAAGGTGGCAGAATCTTTGTTCCCCTAAATTGATATCGAAAATACAAGGACTATTATCAAAACTGGCTGAGTCTGTATCTCTTCCAATATTAAAATGGAAGACAGACCTATCGATCAATAAGGAGGAAAGTTTCTGGACACAAATATGTTTAAACACTTTTAAGATGACTGAAAAATTACAACTTATACAGTATAAAGTTCTACATAGAATTCATTACACAGGACAAAGGATATTCAAAATGGGCCTGAGTCACACAAATATCTGCTCTCACTGCACCAGCAATGTCCCGGGCAGCTATATGCATGCTATGTGATCCTGTGCACCAATTCAAAAGTTCTGGCAGAAGACATGTGAGGACTTGTCGGCATGGCTTGGGTATAGTGTCCCATCCTCACCCACACTTCGCATATTAGGTGATTTAAGTGAAATAAATATAGATGCAAGGATGTCACACATGGTTCTTACCGCCTTATGCATCGCAAAGAAAACTATCCGCATGAATTGGAAATCAAGAAAAAGCTTATGCTTGACTTATTATAATAACTTACTATTGTGGGACACATATGTGAGTTGCATAGGCTGCATATGTATATTACTCTTGCTTCACGTCTCAGAATGAACAATAGGTCTGGGTCTCCTGGGGATAACAGGAGGATGCGAAATGTGATCTTTAGAGATGGCCTTGAGGGATTTCCTGACCACCAGTGGTTTTAGGTGGAGGGGAGAAGACCTGGAGGATGATGTATTGTGTCTTGGGATTTAAAGACAATGTGACTCTGTACTTTGATGTCCTGGGTATAAAAAGGACAGATGTGGGAGGATGTGTCTCTTTTTCTGTTTGGAGGATGTTGGAGAGAAGTGAATAAATCTGATTTGAGAAATAAACTCAGCCTCATCTTTTCATGCTCTCCACACTGATGACCTTAAGACGTATCAAGGGCGAAAGAAATTCCCCCGAGCTGGACTTGCCAGGAACCAGCCAGGCAAATGCAGTCTCAGTCAAGCTACCAGATTTCTGGCAGGATAACCCGTGCTCCTGGTTCCTCTTGGCCGAAGCTCAGTTTGCTCTCTGGGGAATAACGGCAGATGACACGAAATTCTACTACGTTATTGCCAAGCTCGACAACCGCACGGCTAGACATGTGCAGAGCCTGGTGCAGCGCCCACCGGCCGAAGACAAATACGGTGGGCTGAAGGCAGCGCTCATCCAGCGCTTCACTCCCTCAGTCCAGGAAAGAGCGGAGAGGCTCCTGGCCCTGAATGACTTGGGAGACAGCACACTCGTCGACCTGATGGAAGACATGCTGAGGTTGAGGGGCTCAGACGGCGACGACTTTCTCTTCACCCACATTTTCCTGAGAACCCAACCGTCGGCCACGAGAGCGACCCTAGCCGGTTCACCATTGTTGGCCCAGTGGGACTTCTGCGCACTGGCCCATGAGGCACAGCGGATTCTCAATGCCAGCAGACAGTGCGTGGCCACCGCAGCAGCGACAGGACTCGCTGGCCGGAGATGGCAGGGGGCCAGAAGCAGCGGCAGCAGACCCACCAGCAACGGCGGCGGTGAAGGCCAAACATCGCGGAGGAGATGACCTCTGTTTCTACCATCGCCGCTTTGCAGAGAGGGCACGCAAGAGTATACCACCGTGTCAGTTCAAGAGCTTGGGAAACGCCAGAGCCGGGGGTCGGTAGCAGCCGCAGCCCTCGGTGAACAGAACAAGCTGCTCTACTTGACGGATGCGCATTCGGGGAGGCAATTCCTCGTGGACACAGGCTCCCAAGTGAGTTTCATCATGCCAACCTATGCTGAACGGCTGGCAGGCCCCGGGAGTCACAGAGCATCGGCAGCGAACGGCTCGAGCATTAAGACCTTCGGTGAGAAGACTCTGCTTCTGTCCCTGCAAGGCCGTACATTTGAGTGGACTTTTATTATAGCTGCGGTGAGCTTCAACATGTTAGGGGCTGATTTTCTGTGCTCACATGGGTGAGCACAGAAAATCAACCCAAGATCAACCCAAGATCAACCCAAGATCAACCCAAACGTCTATTGGGTTGATCTTCCCAATAGACGTTTGGTTAATGCACTCTCTTTTTACTCTATTCCCTGTGCAGCCCGAGTGACCCCGCCCACAGCACAAGCCAACGTCGCTACGGCAAGCGGTAAGTTCCACACACTCCTCACTCAGTTTCCAGCACTCACGGTTCCCACATTTTCAGCAGCCGTCGCTTCCCTTCTCTTCTGCCCTCCAAAGAGAGCAGACGCTTTTCTTCTGCTCCCGCTCCCTGTCTCTCCCTCCCTAACTGACTGGATCCCAGCTTGCTATTGTCTGTGTCTGCGTGTCTCTCTACTGGTGATTCATCTAATGAAATTATGGATTTAATAAGCTGGGCTTTGAACGCAATCTACACTGTTTTTTCAACTAGGAAATCAGGTCCGGGGGAGCCTATTTGTCCCGCAGGGACTGCTGTTGCGGGTTATATTAAGGATACAAGCAATTGGAAACTCTTGTGTCTGTGTGATCTTTCAATTGAAGATATAGACGATCTATATCTATTCGGAGCAATGGTCACCGGAATTCTACTGATCGGCTTTGGGATTGTTCTGGTGTACCGCAAATTGAAGAAGATGGACAGCGCTTATCAAAAAGCGGACCCGGCGAAGCTCTCTCATCAATTTGACCAGCTGGGCAGGACTCTGACAGCGGCCAATGGAGAACTGTACAGGAAGATGGAATACATCACGATCACGCTAAGAGCTGTTCAGGAATCGATTTCAAAGCCTGGCAATGATGGATTTATTGGAGCACTGAATCCGTAAGAGAATGGAAAGTTTTTTTCTCTGAAGTCAGTGCTATTCGACCTGTTTTTCGGCACCCTCAGCATTCAGTCCTCCTGATGAACAACAGTATAATTGTTTTCATAACATTGGCGGACAGTATCTGACTCTCAAGGACAGCTTGTCTGACTCAGACTATTCCATCTGCCGTGTTCAAGGACATGTGCCTCTGCCTCAGACACTAGTCATAACATCTGCTGAAAGAGAGACTATTGCTGTTCACCTAACTGATTTGCCACTGATTTGCATCCAACACACACACAACTGACCCATTTATACTGACGAAGACACATTCATTCACTGCTCTCTCTGTGTCATTGTGTGGATTCTATTGTCTGCTAATCGTGCATTTGAGAGTTTTTTTTCTTGTAATCACAATATTGGTCATATAAATGAACTTTATTTTGATCAACAATGCTTTTTTCTCTCTCCTATTGTGTCTCCCCCCCCCCCCCCCGCCTTCTATTCCCCTCCTGTTGACAGGCGCCTCCATGGCTCGCCGCGTCATTGGGAATGTCATCTAGACGTTTCCGATGTCAAGTCAAATTCCTCTTATATTTACCTGTTTATTTACTTGTAAATGTGCTTGGCAATAAACTTTATTCTGATTCTGATTCTGATTCTGATTCTAAACACGGAGTGGAACATTTTATTACTACCACCGGTCCCCCCATTTTTGCAAAAGCTCAGCGCTTGAATGCAGCTAAACTGACCATAGCGCGCGAGGAGTTCGCCAACCTTGAAAAGTTGGGCATCATTTGGCGTTCGAACAGCCCATGGGCTTCCCCGCTTCACATGGTCCCTAAAGCTGACGGCTCGTGGCGACCTTGCGGTGATTTTCGCAGGTTGAACAACGCTACAGTGCACGACCGCTACCCAATCCCGCATATCCAAGATTTTTCCGTTCATCTGGCGGGGGCGTGCATTTTTTCTAAAATAGACTTGGTCCGCGGGTACCATCAAGTCCCAGTACGCGCTGAGGACATACCCAAAACAGCGGTAAAAACTCCGTTTGGCCTTTTCAAGTTTTTGCGCGTGCCGTTCGGGCTTAAAGGTGCTGCGCAGACGTTCCAACGCATGATGGACGTGGTGTTGCGCGATCTCCCTTTGTGTTTGTCTACCTGGATGACGTTTTGGTAGCCAGCGCGTCCAAAGAGGAACACGAAAACCACCTCACGGCAGTTTTCCGGAGGTTGGGAGAGCACGGGTTAATAATCAACCCAGCGAAGTGTCAGTTCGGGGTGACGCAGATTGATTTTTTGGGGCACCGCGTCTCTCCAGAAGGAGCGGTTCCGCTGCCGGACAAAGTGCGCGCAGTAACAAAGCATTACAGGAGTTTTGGGGAATGGTGAATTTTTATAACCATTTCCTCCCCCGTGCAGCGCAGCTCATGCAACCACTGTATGCCGCACTTAAAAAACAAAAACCCACAAATAAAATTGAATGGTCTCCGGAGCGGGAGCGCGCATTCTCGGAGGTTAAAACCGCCTTGGCAAACGCTGCGTTGTTAGCACGCCCAGACCCAACGGCCCGCATAGCGCTTACTACTGACGCGTCAGATAGGCCATAGGGGCGGTTGTGGAGCAGCGGGTGGCCGGGGCTTGGCAGCCGCTCGCTTTTTTCAGCAGGACTTTGCGTGATACCGAGCGAAAATACAGCACGTTCGACAGGGAGTTGTTAGCGCTCCACTTGGCTATTCGCCACTTCCAGTTCTGGCTGGAAGGACGCCGTTTCACCGCGTTCGTCGACCACAAGCCGCTGACTTTCGCGATGGCCAAGGTTTCAGAGCCGTGGTCAGGCCGGCAGCAGAGGCAGCTGGCTGCAATCTCCGAGTTTACTACCGATATTCAACATGTAGCGGGTATACTAAATGTAGTGGCAGATTGTCTCTCGCACGCCGTAACTACTCCAGTTCGCGTAGGGGTAGATTATGCAGCCATGGCCACTGAGCAGGCTAGCGGCGCGGAGGTGCGCGCGGCCCCCGTCCGCGTGGGGATAGATTATGCAGCCATGGCCGCAGATCAGGTTAGCGACGCGGACGTGTGCACGCTCCAGTCTGGACCAACAGGGTTAAGGCTGGAGAGCAGGGTGCTTTAAGGTGGTATGCCCCCCTTAATCTGCGATGTCTCCACGGGATGACCACGTCCCGTGGTGCCGGCCGCGTGGCTCCACCGCGTTTTTGACTCGATTCATTCTCTGGCGCACCCGGGGGTGCGCGCGTTGGTCAAAATGGTAGGAGAGAAATTTGTATGGCCGAGCCTGCGCAAGCAAGTTAAGGAGTGGGCAGCAGCCTGCATGGCTTGCCAGCGAGCCAAAATACACAAACACACTAAAGCCCCCTTGGAGCCGTTTCACATCCCGGCTAAGAGGTTCGATCATGTGCATGTCGACCTCGTAGGCCCCCTCCCGCCGTTGTAAGGGTGCACACACCTTTTGACAATGGTGGACCGCACCACGTGTTGGCCCGAAGTGGTCCCACTGGCATCAACCACAGCTGCAGAGGTGGCACGCACATTTTTAACGGCTTGGGTAGCGCATTTTGGAGTCCCGTCGGATATTATGTCCGACAGAGGTCCTCAATTTGTTTCCGAGCTTTGGTCAGCGATGGCCCGCAGCCTGGGGGTAACGATCCACCGCACTACCGCGTACAACCCGCAGGCTAATGGTTTATGCGAACGTTTCCATAGGTCATTGAAAGCAGCCTTCAGAGCGTCGCTTACGGATGCAAATTGGGTGGACAGGCTACCATGGGTTTTATTGGGGTTCCGTTCTGCACCTAAAGAGGATTTAAAAGCCTCCCCAGCGGAATTAGTTTTTGCACAGCCACTCCGGCTGCCCGGGGAGTTTCTCCCAGATAACCCTGCGCCGGAGTGCTCCCCTGCTCAGCAGTTGCAGAGCGACACGGGAGCGAGCACTCCTCCTGGCCCCGTTCATCACAGTTTTCCGAGCGTTTTTGTGCCTAAGGCTTTAAAAAATGCGGAGTTTGTTTTTGTCAGACACGATGCCCATCACCCAACCTTGCGACCGCCTTATGATGGCCCATTTAGAGTGCTGGAAACAGGTGATAAGCACTTTTTGCTAGATTTGGGGGGCAGAAAGGAAATGATTGGCATAAACAGGATCAAACCCGCTTTTGTGATGGCTGACGAAGCTGTGCAGTTGGCGAGGGCTCCTCGACGTGGCAGACCTCCTAGGAAGCATTCCCCAGAGCTCCCACAGGGATTGACTAACAGTTCTCATCCTCAGAGAGCAGCTCCACAGCAGGATTGCGCCGCGGGAGTGGTAAAGCCCGCTTACAGCAAGTTCGGAAGAAGATTGAAGCCCAAACAGCACGTGGACTGATGTTTGTGATTTTATCATGATATGCAGACTGTGTTGTATTGTTTCATCTTAGACGTTTGGTGGGGGGTCATGTGGGACACATATGTGAGTTGCATAGGCTGCATATGTATATTACTCTTGCTTCACGTCTCAGAATGAACAATAGGTCTGGGTCTCCTGGGGATAACAGGAGGATGTGAAATGTGATCTTTAGAGATGGCCTTGAGGGATTTCCTGACCACCAGTGGTTTTAGGTGGAGGGGAGAAGACCTGGAGGATGATGTATTGTGTCTTGGGATTTAAAGACAATGTGACTCTGTACTTTGATGTCCTGGGTATAAAAAGGACAGATGTGGGAGGATGTGTCTCTTTTTCTGTTTGGAGGATGTTGGAGAGAAGTGAATAAATCTGATTTGAGAAATAAACTCAGCCTCATCTTTTCACGCTCTCCACACTAGTAGATTATATTAGCCTGGAGAGATTGTCAGTCTCCTCAAATAATCAGTTGGCAGAATTCAATTCTCTCTGGTCCCCACTTATTAATTCTATAACCTGAGGGGTGGCGGGTGGTGGCTCACTCTCCTTGGCGCCTCTGGTGGCTGGCTGAGCCCCGACAACGGGTGTCCGGAGGGCCTGTTCCAGGGTGGCCGTGTATCTGGCCTGTGGGGGGTTGGTCGGGGGGGCTGCGGGGTGAGCCGGTGTGTGTGGGGGGGTGGCCCCCAGCCGGCTGGCCTCGCCTCCCGGAGAGTCTGGGTCTGGCCCTGGGCCCCTGGTGCTGGGGGGTGTTCCCCCTCCCCCCGGGCCAGTGGTGTGGGTTGGCCCCGGTGTGTCCTTGCGTGGCAGGGTCGTGCTCTCTCTAGGGCCCTGGTGGCACCCTGGGGCAGGTGTCTGCATCCTGGGTTGCCCTCCCCCTCCACTGGGGTCTGCGTGTGTGTGTGTGTGTGTGTGTGTGTGTGTGTGTGTGTGTGTGTGTGTGTGTGTGTGTGAGAGAGTGGGGGCTTGTGTATGAGCGGGTGCGGAAGTGGGTATGTGTGTTTTGAATGGGCAGGTAGGGCTGTGTGTGGGTGTAGGTGGGTATGTGTGGTGGTGGGTGGGGGTACATCAAATCAAATCAAATCAAACTTTATTGTCATATTGCTGTACATACAACTGTAGTGCAGGCAAGATGAAATTGCGTTTCTCTCGGCATCCATATAAGAAGCAGCATGATTAATACGTGTGTATGGGTGCGGTTACCTGTGGGTAGATGTATGGGGGTGGAGGATGTGTGTATGGGTAGGAGAACTTTGCTTGGTGGCGGGGATGGGGCAGTCCATCTAGTGGCATGGGGGTTGCTTGTCCCAGCCGCCCTGCTGTTGAATGAATGAATGAATGAATGAATGAATGAATGAATGAATCTTTATTTCGGATAGATTAAAAGTAAAGATTAAAAAGAAACAATAATATAACAATGGCGAAAAAATCCAACAAGGTCAAAATCCAACAATATCTCCTCTGATTATACAGTTCAGCGTAAGTTATCCAAAATGGGTGATGGCTGAAGCCGCAGCTTATATTGCCCACCCATATTCCATCCAAGAATTCAAAAGAAAAACAAAACAAGAGCGATTACAATTCGGAACAAAGCTAGCTTTGTTCCGACACAATAAAGCTTCACCCTGCAACACAACAAAGCTGTTGTGTTGCGGGGTGGGGCGCTTTGTCGCATTGCCTCTGGTGTCATTGGCAGCGGGTGTGTGTTGGTGCTTGGGGGTGGTTGGGGGGCCGTTGGCACGGGTAGGTGGCTGTGTTTCTGTCGGGTTGCTCCGGGGTGGCTGTGGCTGCAGGGCGCCCTGCCACTGTCGGTGTGCGTCTGGGGTGGGTAGTCGGTGGGCTTGCGTGGGCGCTCCGGGGTGTCGCTTGGCATGTGGGGCGCCGTGTGGGTCCAGCCCATTGTTCACTATTGTGGTCCATGTTTGTGTGTGTAAGATGAGTGGGAATGGGTATGGCTTTCTCGTCATGTTTGTGGTGCTGAGAGCACCAGGCCACGATGCTGGTGGGTCCTGGGCTGCTCGCACTGGCGGCCCTCGCCCTTGGTTGGGATTTGGGGCAGTGGGTGGCCTCATAAACCAGTTTGCAAACTGGCTTCTGGGTGGGGGGGGGGGGCTCACTTTTAGACCGCCTACCTCCGAGTCTTATTTCCCGCCCTCCCCCTCCCCCTGACTCTGGGTGGAATATGCATCTTCTTGGATACATTTAGGGCTTTGGGGTGGGAGTGTGCCGCAGTTTGTCAGCGAAGGGGATACCTTTGCTGTGTGGTGGGGCTGCCCTCACCTCAATTTTAATTGCATTTTAGACACTGAGGGCTTGGGGGGATGGGGGCCCCGCTACACATCGCAGTGGCTAATGGTGCTCCAGTCACCATCCCCCCAATTTTAATTGCACTTTGGTAGTCCACACATTTACACACAATTACATCATATAACTGACATACACCCACCATGTTTTGTGCAGGGGGGAGGGGGTGGGGGTCTTCCCCCACCCCTGTTGCCCTTCTCCTGCTGGGGGCGTGGGGGCCCGGTGGGGAGCCTGGGACCCATCATGTTGTCAAAATTCCTGGGTGCTACTGAATGTATAGATACAACCAAGGGAGGGAGAGCGGGACTGAATATGTAAGTGAGAGTGAGGGGGTGATGAATGGAGGTGGTGATGGTGGGTCAGTTTTGTGTGGTGCTTTGCATATTGGGTGGCCTCTCGGGGTGCCTGCAGTGGTCTGCTGATCAGTCACTCAGGTGGGAGCCAGGGGTGGGGGTCTGCTTCTGTGTCCTGCGCCGGCAGTCTCCCCAGCCACTGCCGGGGACTGGTGCGCATTCAGGCTCACTGCATCTGCTTCGCAGCCACCTTATGAAACAAGGGGGAATGAGGGGTGAGTTTGAATGGGTACAGGAGTGAGAGAGAATGGGTTGGTCCAGGTGAGTGAGAGTGAGTGATGCGCATATGGAGGCGCATGGGTGCATGTGGGTGTGAAGGTGTGGGGAAGGGTGTGTCTGCGATTCAGGAGGTGCTGGATTAAGGGGGGTAGTGCCTCTCTGCAGTGTGGGCTCCACTGGGCGGGGGGACTTCTTTGGGCATGGGGGTCCCCGAGGGGCCTGCCAGGGGCATGGGTTGGTCTCCGGCCCGGGGGGTGGGGTCGCTAGCTTCTTGGCGCCTGGGGCCCAGGGGAGGGCGTTGGCCCCGCTGGGGGGTTGGGGGGGCGGGTCCAAGAGTGTGGGCTCGCCACGCCTGCCGCCAAGTGACCTGGTCTTCCTCGATCTTCCCTCCGGGGGCAGATTCCTGGCTTTCCTGGGGCTTTCTGACCTCAGACGTTTGTGCCCTGTGGGGGTTGGTGGCACTGTCTTGCCTGCTCGGGGTTCCTGGGGAAGAGCTGCTGCACCTGGCCCCCCTCTACGTATGTTTCCTGACAAACCACTCACATGCACACACTTATTTTGTGCGTGTTCTCATATATATGCACCCAGACATACACACACAAGTGTCTCTCCTTTAACAGGTATGGAAACCAGACTTGTGTTGAGACATCTTCGGTGGAAGAAGCAGTTTGTCGTTGGTTTGTTTTAGTTGTTGGTTTGATTGTTTTAGGTTTTTTGTCTGTTCCCCTCCCTTTTCTTTCCCCTCTTCCACACACTTCCTTTCCCTCCTCCCCATTCTGTCAGGTCTTCTATGGGTAAAATAATTAAAATAAAGTATTAAACATTATTACAGGAGGAGTTCACAACAATATCCATCCATCCATCCATCCATCTTCTACCGCTTTTCCGGAGGTCCGGGTCGCGGAGGCAGCAGTTCAAGCAGAGAAGCCCAGACTTCCCTCTCCCCAGCCACCTGCTCCAGCTCTTCAGAGGGGATACCAAGGCGTTCCCAGAACAGCTGGGAGACATAGTCTCTCCACCGAGTCCTGGGTCTGCCCCGGGGTCTCCTCCCAGTGGGACGTGCCTGAAACACCTCAAGTGGGAGGCGTCCAGGAGGCATCCTAATCAGATGCCCATACCACCTCAACTGACTCCTTTCAATGTGGAGGAGCAGTGGTTCTACTGTGAGCCTCTCCCGGATGACTGAGCTCCTCACCCTATCTCTGAGGGTGAGTCCAGCAATCCTATGGAGAAAGCTCATTTCAGCCGCTTGTATCCGCGATCTCGTTCTTTCGGTCATTACCCAAAGCTCGTGACCATAGGTGAGAGTAGGAACGTAGATTGACTGGTAAAGATTGAGATTGTAAAGATTGTTGTGAAGATTGAAGATCAATCTTCACAACAATATGCAATACATAATTAGGTACTGTATAAGTTCCTCTTGGCAAAGTAAATCTGTTTTGGCACAATACGGGTGACAGATCCCTGTTCTGTTTGCCTAGCTGCCTGACAGGACAAGGGGGAAAAAAAAGAAATTTCAGGATAGATGAACACATTCAGATGACTTTAAGATCGTGAATTCAACATGTATCATGAGCACATTAATCCTTTAATGGATCACTGAGCATAATATGCTTTATCAACCATTTGTGGAACCAAAGAAAAACACCTTAAATTGGCACTGTAATGGAAAATGAAAAACCATAAAACAGTTTTAAAGCAAAATGATGAGGAAACGGATACAATTTTACAAAGAAAATGATGATAAAACTAGTTCATAAAAAGGAAAATTTGTGTAACTCTGAAAAGGAATGGAGATTAATGAAAAGATAAATGTATTTGAAGTTCTGAAAGGAGTTCAAAGATGGTAGGTTTATAGAACTTATACAAGGACTATTCTGAAGAGTTAAATTTAATTTGGACAGCAGACCTTCAGCACAACAGAGTCAGATTGTGTCTCCTGGTGGTAGCAGGTCTTCAGGTACCAGTTTTTGTCCAGATGGATGTCCGTTGATGAAGTTGAGAGAAAAGGGCAGGCAGGTTCCGCCACAACATGATCCTGGCACTGCTCCTTCGGGTCACAACCATAGAAGCTGGATGCTCATCACAGTGGTCGTCACCTCAGTTATAAACAGTAAAAGGATTTTTACATTTGGCCAGGTTATCAAATTCCTTAAAATATTTGTTTATCTTTCAAAGTCCAATTAGAAAATCAAAGTTGATAGAAAAAAAAAAAAAAAAACAAATCCATTTCTTCCTGTGTGTTGTGGTCAGAATAAAGTTGACTTAAGCTTGGTGAAAATAAAGACAAAATCTTCTTAGCATGGTAATTTAAGAAAAAAAGCAGTAAAATAGGAAAAAGTGAATTTTAAAGAAAAAAGAAAAAAGTTACGCAGCGCTTATGCTTAGAAAGGGGAGAACAGAAACTGTTTCTTCCCGTGACTTCTTCAAGACTCGTGTCAAAAACGTGTCACTTTGGCGTTCTTTTGGCAAAGGGATTTGAGGGGAAATGACTCCAGATCCTGAGCAGGGAGTAACTTATCCACTTTATGGCCGATGGCATAAGGCTTCACAGCTTTGGCTGTCTTTTGTGTTTTGCAAAAGGGGGGTTTCACGGCCACACTTCTGGGTGAAGCAATTTCTCCTCAGCAAGGAGTAATTTTATAACTTTGGATCCAGCGTATGATGCTACATGATGTTTCCAAATTCTTGACATAGAGGACAAACCCCAAAGACTCCCAACCATTTGTTGGAGAGAAAAAAAAATGTGTTTTTTAAGATGTGTGTTTTATTTTATTTATTTATTTTTTGATCATCACGAGACCAATAGCCCAACTTCAGATGGTTAAAACCTACAAACACACCATTTTTAGGCAATGACCGCTTTAAAAATATACTTTACTTACTTACTACCCTTGCAGGCTAAGGGCTGGTGGCCATCACCATGCATAGAGCAAATCAGGTTAATCAGTGAGTGCCAACATTGGCGATTTTGGGCCAGCTCCTCTGCGTCATCAACAGCTGTAAGAGGTCTCTCTCCACCACATCGAGCCACCTGGTGTGTGGCTTACCCCAAGGTCTTTTCCACCCTGAGGTCCTGGGGTCGAACATGACGATGGCTTTTGTCGGGTGTTCTGGTGAGAGGTGGAGGACATGGCCAAACCAGCGCATGCACTGCTGTGTAATAAGGTGGGATGCTGCAGGCTGATGAGTGCGGGCTCGAGCGCGTCAGTAGATGTGCGCTGGGGCCACCTGATGTTCTTGATGATTCTGAGGGCCTGACTATCAAACCCACCCACTCTCGAGGCCAGAGTCTTATTCTGTGGCCATGTCTCTGACCCATAGTGTAGAATGGAGAGGACTGACGTACTGTATATGCGGAGCTTCAGCTTTTGGGAGATTGAATGATGGCTCCAAAGAGGGTTCCATAGTGTCTGCAGGGCTGATACAGCGAGGCCACGTGCAGTCATATATGTGGCATATATATATATATACACTCACCGGCCACTTTATTAGGTACACCATGCTAGTAACGGGTTGGACCCCCTTTTAAGATAAGATAAGATAAGATAAGATAAGCCTTTATTAGTCCCACAACGGGGAAATTCCAGGATTGCAACAGCACAGGGATAGCAACACTCAGAGCAACAATCAGAAGGCAAGAAAAAAAAAACAAGCAAGCAAGAGCAGCTAATAAACATATGTACGTATTACTATAAAATATATATATATACACACACACACAGACACACAGTGCAGAGCATTGTAGCTGGATGGAATAATATATGAATATATGAACACACAGTGCAGAGCATTGTAGCTAGATGGAATAAATATGTAAATATATAAACACCCACAGTACGGAGCATTGCAGCTAGGTGGAATAAATATGCAAGTATATAAACACACACAGTGCGGAGCAATGTAGCTAGATGGAATAACATGTAGATATATAAATATATAAACACCCACAGTACGGAGCATTGCAGCTAGACGGAACAAATATGCAAATATATAAACACACACAGTGCAGAGCATTGCCGCTAGATGGAATGAAACAGCATAACCGTCTACCCAGCTATCCTGCATGGTATGATTATGTGCCCATACACACTCTCACCCTCCATAGCGACCGGCATGCTCCTAGTTGTATGCCGGAGAGGACCACTGTGTAAGTCTATTGCATCTTCTGCATTCAAAAAACTATTAGTTTGTTACGTCTTTTTTGCTATCTCTGCGAGCAGCCCTGCTTAGGTTGTACAGTCTGACAGCCGTTGGTAGGAAGGACCTACGAAACCTCTCGGTTGTGCACCTGGGATGATGTAGTCTGCTGCTAAATGAGCTCCTCAGTGCATTCAGTATGTCCTGCATAGGGTGGAACTCGGACTCCAGCAGAGATGACAGTTTAGCCACCGTCCTTCTCTCTCCTATCTCCTCCATCGGATCAAGGCGCTGCCCCAGGACAGAGCTAGCCTTCAGAACTGCCTCAATTCTTCGTGGCATAGATTCAACAAGGTGCTGCAAGCATTCCTCAGAGAGTCTGGTCCATATTGACATGATGGCATCACACAGTTGGCGCAGATTTGTCGGCTGCACATCCATGATGCGAATCTCCCGTTCCACCACATCCCAAAGATGCTCTATTGGATTGAGATCTGGTGACTGTGGAGGCCATTTGAGTACAGTGAACTCATTGTCATGTTCAAGAAACCAGTCTGAGATGATTCCAGCTTTATGACATGGCGCATTATCCTGCTGAAAGTAGCCATCAGAAGTTGGGTACATTGTGGTCATAAAGGGATGGACATGGTCAGCAACAATACTCAGGTAGGCTGTAGCGTTGCAACGATGCTCAATTGGTACCAAGGGGCCCAAAGAGTGCCAAGAAAATATTCCCCACACCATTACACCACCACCACCAGCCTGAACCATTGATACAAGGCAGGATGGATCCATGCTTTCATGTTGTTGACGCCAAATTCTGACCCTACCATCCGAATGTCGCAGCAGAAATCGAGACTCATCAGACCAGGCAACGTTTTTCCAATCTTCTATTGTCCAATTTCGATGAGCTTGTGCAAATTGTAGCCTCAGTTTCCTGTTCTTAGCTGAAAGGAGTGGCACCCGGCGTGGTCTTCTGCTGCTGTAGCCCATCTGCCTCAAAGTTCAACGTACTGTGCGTTCAGAGATGCTCTTCTGCCTACCTTGGTTGTAACGGGTGGTTATTTGAGTCACTGTTGCCTTTCTATCAGCTCGAACCAGTCTGGCCATTCTCCTCTGACCTCTGGCATCAACAAGGCATTTCCGCCCACAGAACTGCCGCTCACTGGATATTTTTTCTTTTTCGGACCATTCTCTGTAAACCCTAGAGATGGTTGTGCGTGAAAATCCCAGTAGATCAGCAGTTTCTGAAATACTCAGACCAGCCCTTCTGGCACCAACAACCATGCCACGTTCAAAGTCACTCAAATCACCTTTCTTCCCCATACTGATGCTCGGTTTGAACTGCAGGAGATTGTCTTGACCATGTCTACATGCCTAAATGCACTGAGTTGCCGCCATGTGATTGGCTGATTAGAAATTAAGTGTTAACGAGCAGTTGGACAGGTGTACCTAATAAAGTGGCCGGTGAGTATATATATATATATATATATATATATATATATATATATATATATATATATATATATATACAGTATATATATATATATATATATATATATATATATATATATATATATATATATATATATATATATATATATATATATATATACTGTATATATACAGTGGGGTAAAAAAGTATTTAGTCAGCCACCAATTGTGCAAGTTCTCCCACTTAAAAGATGAGAGAGGTCTCCAATTTTCATCATAGGTATGAGAGACAAAATGAAAAAAAAAATCCAGAAAATCACATTGAAGGATTTTTAATGAATTAATTGGTAAATTCCTCAGTAAAATAAGTATTTGGTCACCTACAAAAAAGCAAGATTTCTGGCTCTCACAGACCTGTAACTTCTTCTTTAAGAGGCTCCTCTGTCCTCCACTCGTTACCTGTATTAATGGCACCTGTTTGAACTCGTTATCAGTATAAAAAACACCTGTCCACAACCTCAAACAGTCAGACTCCAAACTCCACTATGGCCAAGACCGAAGAGCTGTCAAAGGACACCAGAAACAAAATTGTAGACCTGCACCAGACTGGGAAGACTGAATTTGCAATAGGTAAGCAGCTTGGTGTGAAGAAATCAACTGTGGGAGCAATTATTAGAAAATGGAAGACATACAAGACCACTGATAATCTCCCTCGATCTGGGGATCCACGCAAGATCTCACCCCGTGGGTCAAAATTATCACAAGAACGGTGAGCAAAAATCCCAGAACCACATGGGGGGACCTAATGAATGACCTGCAGAGAGCTGGGACCAAAGTAACAAAGGCTACATCAGAAACACACTACGCCGCCAGGGACTCAAATCCTGCAGTGACAGACGTGTCCCCCTGCTTAAACCAGTACATGTCCAGGCCCGTCTGAAGTTTGCTAGAGAGCATTTGGATGATCCAGAAGAGGACTGGGAGAATATCATATGGTCAGATGAAACCAAAATAGAACTTTTTGGTAAAAACTCAACTTGTCGTGTTTGGAAGAGAAAGAACACCATACCTACTGTGAAGCATGGGGGTGGAAACATCATACTTTGGGGCTGTTTTTCTGCAAAGCGACCAGGACAACTGATCCGTGTAAAGGAAAGAAAGAATGGGGCCATGTATCGTGAGATTTTGAGTGAAAACCTTCTTCCATCAGCAAGGGCATTGAAGATGAAACGTGGCTGGGTCTTTCAGCATGACGATGATCCCAAACACACCACCCGGGCAACGAAGGAGTGGCTTCGGAAGAAGCATTTCAAGGTCCTGGAGTGGCCTAGCCAGTCTCCAGATCTCAACCCCATAGAAAATCTTTGGAGGGAGTTGAAAGTCTGTGTTGCCCAGCGACAGCCCCAGAACATCACTGCTTTAGAGGAGATCTGCATGGAGGAATGGGCCAAAATACCAGCAACAGTGTGTGAAAACCTTGTGAAAACTTACAGAAAACGTTTGACCTCTGTCATTGCCAACAAAGGGTATATAAAAAAGTACTGAGATGAACTTTTGTTATTGACCAAATACTTATTTTATCGAGGAATTTACCAATTAATTCATTAAAAATCCTTCAATGTGATTTTCTGGATTTTTTTTTTCTCATTTTGTCTCTCATAGTTGAGGTATACCTATGATGAAAATTGGAGACCTCTCTCATCTTTTAAGTGGGAGAACTTGCACAATTGGTGGTTGACTAAATACTTTCTTACCCCACTGTGTATATATATATATATGGTTCCAAGGTTGTCATAGCCAGGAGCGGCACTGGGGTTAAGCTCCCAGTGCTCATAAAATGCTCCTTATGGCGTGCGTCTCGAAAAGCCTCTGGCAACTAAGTCCAACTCCTAGCCTGCCCGTGTGGTTTAGTCTCTAAGCCCGGCGGAACTGCTTTTACTAATAGGAGAAGGGGCGAGGGCGGATCTCTGGCGCCTTAAAACCAGATGCTTCGGGTAGATGGTGGCTCGTCAACCTGGGAAGGTAGCCCATCTAGGGGAAGGTAAACCCTGATTTCAAACCTCTGCTGCCTTGCGGCATACCCGGTCACAGGAAAGGCTTCGGGAGTCAACCCTGAGGAAAAATCCGGAGTC
The DNA here is from genome assembly GCA_020510985.1 of Pholidichthys leucotaenia. Classification (NCBI taxonomy): domain Eukaryota; kingdom Metazoa; phylum Chordata; class Actinopteri; order Cichliformes; family Pholidichthyidae; genus Pholidichthys; species Pholidichthys leucotaenia. The sequence continues at coordinate 493,268,338 of CM035837.1, forward strand.
GGAGCCCCTAAGGCAGTTCTATGTTGTGCTCAACATCGTTCTGGCAGCTCCTGCAACGGCGCTGGTGCCAAACTGTAGCAGCCCTGCTGTTCCTTTGGATTCATCAGTGACGTGGAGAGGGGGGACATGCTGCATGGGCAACATCTTGTCCTCCATATCTTCCTGCCCAGGCTTGAATCCTACCAATGCCCAACGCTGGAAGGTAGAACACCGGATCACTGGAGAGGACACTCCAGCTTCGCCTTTGGCGTAGACAAAACACGGGGAATGACAGTTACCGGTTATAAGCCACTGCTCAATTGGCGTAGAGCGTGGTGCCAGGGGTTGTTCCCGACGGTGGGAGGGATCATCAGATCTCACTGGACAGCTACCGCCCGCCTCAAGCTGGACAGCCCCCAGCCAATAAGGTGTTGTCCCGCCACAGCTTGCTTTCCTCATTGGGTGCATGGGGATAAGGAGAAATCCAAACAGCAGGCTGAGAACCTTCGCACCAGGCAAGACAATAAAACAAAAGAGACCAACTCTAAAACTGGGAACTTGGAACGTCCGCACTATGATGACAGGACTCGCTGCTAACCTCAAGGACATCAACGACACCAGGAAGACTGCCATCATCAATAATGAGCTGAAGAGACTGGGAGTGGATATCGCCACTCTCCAGGAAACACGGTTAGCTGATGCAGGCACACTGAGAGAGAAGGACTACACGTTCTACTGGCAGGGAAAGGGCAGTGACGAACACAGGGAACACGGAGTGGGCTTCGCAGTGAAGAACACTTTGCTGAAGATGGTGGAACCGGGCAGCACTGGGTCTGCACGACTCCTCACCCTCCACCTGAACACCACTCAAGGCCCAGTCACCCTCGTCAGTGTGTATGCCCCAACACAGACAGCCACACCAGAGGCAAAAGACGAGTTCTACGAGAATCTCACAACAACTGTCAGGATCATCCCCAACTCTGAACAACTCATTCTCCTTGGAGACTTCAATGCCAGAGTGGGTGCTGACCACGACTCCTGGCCCTCCTGTCTTGGACCTTTTGGCGTGGGCAGAATGAACGACAACGGACAGCGGCTGCTCGAGTTCTGCACATATCACGATCTGTGCATCACAAACTCGTTCTTCAAGACCAAGCCCCAACACAAGATTTCCTGGCAACATCTGTGCTCAAAGCACTGGCACCAGCTAGACTTGATCCTGACCAGGCGCACCTCACTGAAGAACGTGCTAATCACCCGTTCGTTCCAGAGTGCAGATTGCGACACAGACCATTCATTGGTGTGTTGCAAGGTCAAGCTGCAGCTGAAGAAATTCCATCATGCTAGACAACCTGGAAAGGCACTGATTGACACCAGCAAGATGGCCCAACCAGAACTTGTTGAGCAGTTTGCCTCCACCTTTGAGAAGGAACTTGGTGTACCACAAGGAGGAGAATCTGCAAAGCAGAAGTGGGAAGAGCTGCGAAACACCATCTACCGCACAGCCTTGGCTACCTTTGGGAGGAAGACCTCGAAGTCACAGGACTGGTTTGATACCAAGTTGACCGAGATGACCCCCGTCATTGAAGCCAAGCGCTCAGCACTTGCTGAGTACAAGAAGTACCCAAACGAGAAGAATCTCCAGATTCTCAGGGCTGCGAGAAGCAAAGTTCAGCAGACTGCTCGGCGCTGTGCCAACGAGTACTGGACTCAGCTCAGCCAAGACATTCAAACCGCTGCCATAACAGGGAACATCCGTGGTATGTACGATGGCATCAAAAAAGCACTTGGTCCGGCTCAGAGCAAGACGGCCCCCCTCAAATCTTCCACTGGGGAGATGATCACAGAGAAGAACAAGCAGATGGAGAGATGGGTGGAACACTACTCCGACCTCTACTCTAGACAGAACACCGTGACACCGTCAGCCCTTGATGCCATCGACTGCCTGCCATCCATGGACGAACTTGACGCCGAGCCAACCATCGACGAACTCAGTAAGGCCATTGATAGCTTGGCCGCTGGCAAGGCACCCGGCAACGACGGCATACCCCCTGACCTGATCAAGCACTGCAAGACTGCCCTACTGCTGCCATTCCATGATGTCCTCTGCCAGTGCTGGAAGGAAGGTGCCGTACCACAGGACATGAGGGACGCCAAGATCATCACCCTCTACAAAAACAAAGGGGAGAGAAGCGACTGCAACAACTACAGGGGCATTTCCCTCCTCAGCGTTGTTGGCAAAGTCTACGCACGAGTTGTTCTCGTTCGTCTACAGAAGCTTGCCGAACGTGTCTACCCCGAGTCTTAGTGTGGCTTCCACGCTGAGCGATCGACGGTAGACATGATATTCTCCATCCGCCAACTCCAGGAGAAATGCAGAGAACAGAACATGCCTCTGTACGTCGCCTTCATCGACCTCACCAAAGCGTTCGATCTGGTCAGCAGAGAGGGCCTTTTCAAGATCCTGCCAAAGATAGGATGCCCACCAAAGTTGCAAAGCCTCATTGAATCGTTTCACACCAACATGCAGGGGATAGTGCAGCATGATGGCAACGTCTCAGAGCCATTCAACATACGCAGTGGAGTGAAACAGGGCTGTGTACTTGCGCCAACCCTCTTTGGGATTTTCTTTGCTATGCTCCTGAGGCATGCCTTCAGCACAGCAACAGAGGGAATCTACCTGCACACAAGATCTGACGGCAGGCTTTTCAACCTTGCCCGCCTGAAAGCCAGAACCAAAGTACGCGAGGCTCTAATCAGAGACATGCTGTTCGCAGACGACGCTGCAGTCGCAACCCACACACAGCAGGAGCTTCAGACCCTGATGGACCGCTTCTCCCAGGCATGCAAGGACTTCAGGCTTACCATCAGCCTGAAGAAGACTAACGTCTTGGTGCAAGGCACAGAAGCACCACCAACCATCACCATTGATGACTACAAGCTGGAGGTCGTGAATCAGTTCACGTACCTGGGGTCCACGATCAGCAACAACCTCTCCCTTGATACAGAGATCAACAAGAGGATTGGAAAATCAGCCTTCACACTCGCTCGCCTCACCACACGAGTGTGGGAGAATCCCAAACTCTCTGTCAAGACGAAGATGGCAGTGTACAACGCCTGCGTCATCAGCACACTGCTCTATGGGAGTGAGACGTGGACAATATACGCCCGGCAGGAAAAGAGACTGAACTCCTTCCACTTGCGCTGCATTCGCCACATCCTGGACATATCCTGGCAGGACAAAGTGCCCAACACAGAAGTTCTGTCCCGCGCCGGCCTTCCCTCCATGTTCACTCTACTCAGGCAGCGCAGGCTCCGCTGGCTAGGCCACGTTCACCGTATGGAGGATGGCAGAATCCCCAAAGACGTCCTCTATGGAGAACTGGCAACTGGCAGCCCGCAGCTGCGCGCAGCTGCACTTTAGAGACGTCTGCAAGAGAGACATGAAGGCCCTGGGAGGACCTTGCAACGGACCGCTCCAAATGGAGAGGCACCCTGACCAGACAGCTCAAGGCGGGTGAAGAGAGACTGACTGCTGCAGCAGATGAAAAAAGGACCCGCAGGAAGAACCGCCACAGACCCAGCAGCACGGAGACCACCCACAAGTGTGACCTGTGTGACAGGGACTGTCATTCGCGCATCGGCCTGTTCAGCCACAGGCGGTGCTGTTCCAGCAGAGTAGACGTTCAGGATTCTCTTCCATGGTCATCATAGACCGACGGAGGCCGACGACACCATATATATATATATATATATATATATATAGTATATATATATATATATACACACATATTAGGAGTGTAACGGTACAAGTATTCATATTTTCCAGTACAGCACCTCCGGTCCAGGTCGCCATGGGTGCCGTGCCTCAGCCCAACGCCTCCGTGGGTGCTGCGATGCCTCAGTCCAAGGCCACCGTGGGTGCTGCCCCTCAGCCCGAGGCCTCCATGGGTGCAGCACCTCTGCCCGGGGCCTCTGTGGGTGCTGCTCCCCCTCTGTCTGAGGCCACTGTGGGTGCAACGCCACCGTGGGTGCAACGCGTCCATCCAAGGCTGCCGCAGATGCTGCTGTTCCACCTTCTGAGGCCACCACGGGTGCTGCTGTCCGGCCATCTATTGTCTCTGAGGGTGCTGCTGTCCCACTGTCCGTGGTCTCCAAGGGTGCCGCTGTCCCACCTTCTATGGTCCCCGAGGGTGCTGCTATGCCCCAGCCTGGGGCTTCTGCGAATGCAGCTATGCCCCAGCCCCAGGCCGCAGTGGGTGCAGCTAAGCCCCAGCCCGGGGCCTTTGCAGGTGCTACTAACCCCCAGCCCGGGGTCTCCATGGGTGCTGCTACGCACTAGCCCAGGGCCTCTGCGGGCGCTGCTATGCTGCAGTCCGGGGCATCTGTGGGTGCTGCTACGCCTGAGGTTGCTGTGGTCCATGAGAGGCACTGGGTGCAACTACTGCCCCCGGGGAGGGGGGGGGCTGTTAGTGGCCTGCAGGTTTAGGGATACTGGGAGGCTGTCTGACGGATGGGGTCCTCGGCTGGGGTGGCCCAGGGACTGTGGGCGGCCACCTGAAGTGCCAGGCCATCCGTGTTGGTGGCTGAGGAACTCTTGAACATATGTTCTGGTGGTCTTGGGACTCACGCAGGCCACCCAAGTTGCCTTGGGTCCTCTCCAGAGGACCTTGAGTTTCATCACCTGTTATTCCTGTTTTGAGGATCGTGAGTGTTTTCTTTTTGGGTTGTGTGTTTGGTTGTGGTCCCTCCGTGCCTGCCCCCCTCCCCCCCCGGGTGGGTTGTTTTCTGGTTATTTTATGCTATATGTTTTTCTGTTCGTGCAATGTTTTTCTGACAAATGAACCTTTTGTTTTTGCAGGGGGAGTCTTCTGCGTGTGTGTGTGTGGGGGGGGGGGGGGTGTTTACTGTGATGTTACCCTGGGGTGTCTGGGGTCCACCCCTGGAGGAGGAGGCTCTGTCACGGACCGGTACACGGGCGGGGGCCATGCTTAGATGTCAGATTAGTTTTGTCTTTTTCTGTTTGTTTATTTTTCTGTTCACCGTGTTTGTTGCATTTGGTTACTGGTTTTGATTAGTTCTTTATTAGTTTCTGTATTTACTTTTTTGGTTCATTGTTTTGATCATTGCTGGCGCTGTAACAGCTCCCGCATCATTTCCGGCTGTCAGATTCTGTTCGCGGGCTGTCATGGCTGTCAGCAATGATCGCCATTCACGATCTCGCAGGTGTTGTCTGTTGGGGCTCCTAATTAAGCCGTTTGCACCACTTCCCTGGCGCAGCGGCGTTAAGCTCTCCAGTAAGGAATTCCCCAGATGTCCAGTCAGTTAAGTTGTTAATTTGTCTGTGTAGTCGTCCTTGTTATTTCTGGCGTTTTTTCACTCCAGCCCAGCTGTGTTTTTGTTGGTTTGTGTTTCTTATCTTATATTTCTTTTAGTTAATAAATTTGCAAACTCACAATCTGCATTTGGCGTCCTGTTTGCCCTCGGTGAGAGCCGCTCATGACACTTTCTAATGGGCAGAAGATGGCAGCACCTCTGGCAGTTACAGTTTCCGTTCTCTGTCAATAGTTTTGCATTACCTTAAATACATCTTATATTGATTTAGTTCCATATCAACCCTTCTTTACTCTTTAGAAGATCAATAAAGCAGTGTATTTCCTGTCTGTATGACTTGTTAAAGGCATAAAGCCTACAGTTTACCTCGTCTCACACGATGGCAGCAGAAATTCTCAGATCAAGGCTTAAACTCTGGTAAACCAGTGTTTGACAGTAGCTACTTCTACCTCTAGCTTTGACTGCAACAAAATTATCTGAATAGATATGAGTTATTTTGAAAGGACCACTGATGCAGTAAAATACAGATGGTTGTTCTGAGTTTTAGTGGTATTTTTTTTTCTTCGCAAACTAACTGATATTAATGAGGTGACACTAGCAGATGCAGCAGCTGTACACTGCTTCATTAAGGGTGGAAGTTAATTTTCAAGAGTGTCTTTGTGTTAAAGGTCATTCTTACTTTACATAATTTAATTCCAGATATTTAAATTCAATTTAAGGCTATTTGTCCAAGCTTTCCACTTGGTTGCACCAGAGACTCCTGGAGGCCAAGGAGGCTAAACGAGGGTCTGTCACGGGTCAGTTGGCTGTACCCAGTTGTCAAACCTGAGAGAGTGGAGGTTATGCAGAGTGTGAGTCTCATCTTCTATGCTGGGCCACTCTGTCAAAGCCCTCATTCAGAGAGGAGAGCCAAGAAACACAGAGGATAAAACCAGTTGTGGTTGGATATAATAAGAAGAATGCATTTCATATTATTGACATTTATGAACAATGAACACCTTTTGATGAATTATAAAAAACACAAGCCCTTTATTGTTTTGTATGATCAGTGTTTTTTTATAATCCTTCATTTTTGTTTAGTTTTGAATAAAGTATAAATACTCAAATGGCCATAAAAGAGTAAAGAGAAGGTGGAACAGAACCCGGACAGGAGGAGATAGGTACTAAAGAGAAGAGGAGCAGGAAGCAGTAGAAGCCAGACGGAATACCTGTGTGAATTTTTCTGCTGCATGTTATGTTATTATATATATATATATATATATATATATATATATATATATATATATATATATATATATATATATATATATATATATATATACACACACACACACACACACACACACACACACACAGCAGTGTGAAAAAGTATTTGCCTTTCCTGATTTCTCATTTTTCATCAGTTTGTCACACTTAAATGGTTCACATCTTAAAACAAATTTAAATATTCAACAAAGACAGCACAAGTAAATCCAATTCAATTCAATTCAGCTTTATTTATATAGGGCCATTTCACAACATCAGTCATCTCATAGCAGTTTCAACAGTAGGGGAAACCCCCACAGTTGCAGAAAGACCCCAGCAATCAGGCGATCCCCTGTGAGCAAGCGCTTGGCAATAGTGGAGAGGAAAACTTCTCTTTAACAGGAAGAAATCTACAGCAGAACCAGGCTCAGGGAGGGCCAGTCATCTACTATGACTGGCTGGGGGGTGAGGAGTTAGAGAAGTTGAAAAGAACAGACATGTAGAGAGCAAACAGCACGATGGGGACTCAATCTATGGGAGAGAACAAACAGATGTTAATGACCAGCAAAAAATATATATTTCATTGAGAGTGAAGAAAGGAGTGAAGCCCAGTGCATTATTAGAGGTCCCCCGGCTGTCTAAGCAGCAGAACTAAGGGAGGGTTCAGAGACACCTGATCCCTCCCTAATTGTAGGCTATATCAAAAAGGAAGGTTTTAGATAAGATAAGATAAGATAAGATAAAATAAGATAAGCCTTTATTAGTCCCACAATGGGGAAATTCCAGGATTGCAACAGCACAGGGATAGCAACACTCAGAGCAACAATCAAGAAGACAAGAAAAACAAGAGCAGCAAATATACATATGTACATATAAATATATAAATATATAAACACACAGTGAGGAGCATTGTAGCTAGATGGAACAAACAGCATAATCGTCTGCTTAGTTATCCTACATAGTATGAATATGTACCCATATATATTGTCACCCTCCGTAGCGACTGATATTGTCCTAGTTGTATACTGGAGGGCACCATTGTGTAAGTCTATTGCGTCTTTTGCATTCAATACTATTAGGTCGTCACGTTTTTTTTGCTATCTCTGCGAGCAGCCCTGCTTAGGTTATACAGTCTGACAGCTGTAGGTAGGAAGGACCTGCAAAACCTCTCGGTTGTGCACCGAGGATGATGTAGTCGACTGCTAAATGAGCTCTTCACTGCGTTCAGTATGTCCTGCATAGAGTGGGACTCAGACTCGGATTCGGACTCCAGCAGAGATGACAGTTTAGCCACCATCCTTCTCTCTCCTATCTCCTCCACTGGGTCAAGGCGCTGCCCCAGGACAGAGCTAGCTTTCTTGATCAGTTTGTTCAGTCTCTTCCTATCGGCTGCTGTAATGCCATTGCCCCAGCAGACCACTCCAAAAGTGATGGCTGATGCCACCACTGTGTCGTAGAATGTCTTCAGCAGCGCCCCTTGTACACCAAAAGACCTGAGTCTCCTCAGTAGGAACAGCCTGCGCTGTCCCTTCTTATAGAGTGCGTCAGTATTGTGTGACCAGTCTAGTTTATTGTTCAGATGAACACCCAGGTACTTGTAGGATGTCACCATCTCGATGTCTGTTCCCTGTATGTTTACTGGTGCTGTGAGGGGTTGTCCTTGCCTGCAGCAGTCCACCATCAGCTTCTTAGTTTTCCTCGCGTTGATCTGGAGGCAGAGAACTTCTGTAGATGGCAGTGTGTTGTGTTGTGTGAGAAGTCCACAGTATAAAGGGTGAACAGGAAGGGAGCCAAAACCGTTCCCTGGGGGGCCCCCGTGCTACCAGTGATCGTGTCGGACACACAGTCCCGGGTTCTCACAAACTGTGGCCAGTTAGTGAGGTAGTCCAGGATCCATGATGACAGGTGCTGGTCCACCCCTGCGCACAGCAGCTTGTCCTTCAGGATCATCGGTTGGATGGTGTTGAAAGCACTGCAGAAGTCAAAGAACATGATCCTCACCGCATTCCCGGGCTTCTCCAGGTGGGACAGAGAACAGTGAAGGAGGAAGATCACTGCATCCTCCACCCCAATGCCATGCTGGTAGGCGATGCTGGAGTGGATCCACTCCAGTGGCATGCTGGAGTGGATCCATCGCTGGTCCCACCAGGGGGCGGAGGTGAGCAAGGAGCAGTCTCTCCAGGGTCTTCATCATGTGGGACGTCAGGGCCACTGATCTGTAGCTGTTCAGGTCTTTGGGGTGGGAAGTCTTTGGTACAGGTACCACACAAGATGTTTTCCACAACTGTGGTACCCTCCCCAGCTTCAGACTCAGGTTCAATTCAATTCAATTCAACTTTATTTATATAGCGCCATTTCACAACAACAGTCATCTCATAGCACTATCAACTGTAGGGAGGGCCCCCACAGTTGCAGAAAGACCCCAGCAATCAGGCGATCCCCTGTGAGCAAGCACTTGGCGACGGTGGAGAGGAAAAACTCCCTTTTAACAGGAAGAAACCTCCAGCAGAACCAGGCTCAGGGAGGGGCAGTCATCTGCTGCGACTGGCTGGGGGGTGAGAGGAAAGAGAAGAAGAAAAGAACAGACATGTAGAGAGCAAACAGCACGATGGGGACTCAATCTATGGGAGAGAACAAACAAATGTTAATGACCAGCAAAAAAAAAATATTTCATAGAGAGTGAGGAAAGGAGTGAGGCCCAGTGCATTACTGGAGGTCCCCCGGCTGACTAAACCTATTAGCAGCATAACTAAGGGAGGGTTCAGAAAACACATGATCCCTCCCTAATTGTAGGCTATATCAAAAAGGTAGGTTTTAGCCCTATTCTTAAAAACAGAGATCGAGTCTGACTCCCGAATCCAGATTGGCAGCTGATTCCACAGGAGAGGAGCTTGATAACTGAAGGCTCTGCCTCCCATTGTACTTTTGGAGATTCTAGGTATTACAAGTAAACCTGCATTTTGGGAGCGTAGTGCTCTGTTAGGATGATACGGTAGTATCAGATCTTTTAAATAAAAAGGAGCCTGATTGTTTAGAGCTTTGTAAGTAAGAAGAAGGATTTTAAACTTAATTCTAAACTCTATGGGAAGCCAATGAAGGGAGGCCAGAACCGGAGAGATATGATCTCTCTTTCTAGTACCTGTTAAAACTCTTGCTGCAGCATTTTGGATCAGCTGAAGACTTTTTAAAGATGTTTTAGGACAGCCTGATAATAAAGAATTACAATAATCTAATCTCGAGCTAACAAAAGCGTGGATCAGCTTCTCAGCATCACTCTGAGACAAGATGCTCCTAATCTTGGCAATATTACGCAAATGATAGAAGGCAGTCTTAGAAACAAATTTAATATGTGAATTGAAGGACAAATCCTGATCAAAAATAACTCCAAGGTTCCTCACAGAGCTATTAAGAGAAAGAGTAACTGCATCCAAACTGAAAGTTTGATTTGGAAAGGAATTTCTAAGGTTTTTTGGACCAACAAGAATGACTTCAGTCTTATCTGAATTTAATAGCAGGAAATTACAAGTCATCCAAACTTTGATTTCCTTAAGACAGGCTTCTAACTTGGCTAATTGATTAGTATCATCTGGCTTCATTGACAGGTATAATTGTGTGTCATCTGCATAACAGTGAAAATGTATACAGTGCTTTCTAATAATGTTGCCTAACGGAAGCATATATAAACTAAAAAGAGTAGGACCAAGCACAGATCCCTGTGGAACTCCATGACTAAGCTTTGAGCTGAGAGAAAACTCATCATTTACATGAACAAACTGGAACCTATCAGATAAATAAGATCTAAACCACTGCAACGAAGTTCCATTAAGTCCAACATAGTGTTCTAATCTATCAAGTAGAATATTATGATCAATAGTATCAAAAGCTGCACTAAGATCTAAAAGGACAAGTACAGAAACTAGTCCATTATCAGATGCAATGAGGAGGTCGTTAGTGACCTTCGCTAAGGCTGTTTCAGTGCTATGATGGATTCTAAACCCAGATTGAAACTCCTCAAATAAACCATTTCCCTGCAGGTGGTCAAATAATTGCGTAGCAACAACTCTTTCTAAGATTTTTGAAATGAAAGGGAGATTAGAGATTGGTCTATAGTTAACTAAAGCTCCTGGATCTAGCGTTGGCTTTTTGAGTAAGGGTTTAATTACAGCCGTTTTAAAAGCCTGCGGTACATGGCCTAAAGTTAATGAAGAATTGATTATATGAAGAATAAAGCTACCAATAAGTGGGAAGACTTCTTTAAATAACCTGGTAGGAATAGGGTCTAAAAGACAAGTTGAAGATTTGGATGAGGAAACTATTTTGTCTAACTCACAAAGGTTGATTGGAGTAAACTCATCAAGACAGACATCAATAGAAGGAGTTGTAGTAGTTACAGTATTTAAGTTAACTGTGGGAAGAATCTGATTGATTTTATCTCTGATGGATGAAATTTTATTATTGAAAAAGTTCATAAAGTCCTGACTAGTAAGCTCTAAGGGGATGCTAGGATTGACAGAGTCCTGACTCTTTGTCAACCTGGCTACAGTACTGAAAAGAAACCTGGGATTATTCTTGTTCTCTTCTATTAATGCAGAGTAATAACTCGTTCTAGCTTTTCTAAGAGATTTTTTATAAATTAAAAGATGATTTCTCCAAGCTAAATAGATTTCATCTAAATTAGTAGAGCGCCATTTTCTTTCTAATTGACGAGTCTTCTGTTTTAAGCTACGAGTTTCTGTGTTGAACCAAGGAGTTAAAAATCTCTGATTAGACTTTTTCTTTTTTAAGGGGGCCACCAAGTCTAGAGCCTGATGCAGAGAAGCTGAAACACTATCCACCATGTTATCAATTACAGAAGGAGCAAGCTGTCTATAGCTTATTTCCGTTGTGTTGACACATGGCATAGAGGAAACAATCTGCATAAATTTGGAAACAGCATCATCTGAGAGGCATCTACTGTGATAATATTTTTCTTTAGGAGCCAAATAGTCAGAAATAGTAAAATCAAAGGTTAACAGACAATGGTCTGACAGTACAGGGTTATGAGGAGACACTACAAGATTTTCTATTTCTATGCCATATGTCAGAACAAGGTCCAACGTATGGTGGAGGTAATGAGTAGAATTTCCTACTTTCTGAGAAAACCCAATCGAGTCTAATATTGAATTAAAAGCCACATTAAGGCAGTCACTATCTACATCCACATGTATATTAAAGTCCCCTACTATAATTATTCTATCAGATTTCAGCACTAAATCAGCTAAGAAATCAGGAAATCTGGATAAAAATTCTGAATAGGTTGATGGGGGACGATAAACTATGGCAAATAAAATTGGGTTTAACCTGGAATTGCTAAAGTGCCCAACGCTGAGGACCAGGCCCTCAAAGGAATTATAACATGTTTTTTGCTTTACATTAACTAGTAATTTGGAATGGTAAATTGTTGCTACTCCTCCTCCACGACCAGAACTTCTGGGATTTTGACAGTTTAAATAACCAGAGGGAGTTGATTCATTTAAACCAACATAATCCTCTTGTCCTAACCAAGTCTATGTAAGGGAAATTAAATCAATCTGATGATCAATTAACAGATCATGGACTAACAGAGACTTGGGAGTTAGATACCTAGTATTTAATAAACCACATTTAATTTTTAAATTATGAGGAGGAACAGAGGCCAAATCATTCAATTTAGAGGCTTTATGTTTAATTTGAGTTTTACCAATATTTTGCTTTATCACTTTGGGATGCTTATACATTATATTTTTATTTACTTTGGAGGGAGCAGACAACGATTCTCTGATGGGGAAGACAGGGGCTAAGCTGAGGGGTGGTGGATGAAGAGGAGCTGCAGAGAGGCGTGTAAGACTGCGACTCTGCTTCCTGGTCCCAACTCTGAGTAGTCATGGTTTTGGAAATTTGGATAAAAAGATGCCAGATTGTTAGATAAATGAGAAGCACCATCCAAAGTGGGATGAATGCTGTCTCGTCTCATAAGACCAGGTTTTCCCCAAAAAGAGCTCCAATTGTCAATGTAGCCCACGTCATTTTTAGGACACCACACAGACAGCCAGCGGTTCAAGGATGACGAGCGACTAAACATGTCATCACTGGTCAGATTGGGGAGGGGCCCAGAGAATACTACAGTGGCAGACATCGTTTTTGCAAAGTCACACACCGATTCTACATTAAGTTTCGTGACTTCCGACTGCCGGAGACGGATGTCATTAATGCCGGCGTGAATAACAATTGTGGAATATTTACAGTTACTTTTAGCCAGCATTTTCAAATTTGACTCGATGTCGCCTGCTCTGGCCCCAGGAATGCATGTGACTATGGCCGCTGGAGTCTCTAGGTTCACGTTTCTGACTACAGAGTCGCCAATGATCAGAGTTTTTTCCTCAGCGGGTGTGTCGCTGAGCGGGGAAAAACGATTAGAAACGTGAACAGGTTGGTGGTGAACCGGGGCTTTGCGACTAGGCTTCCTTCTCACCGTCACCCACCCAGTCTCCTCGCTGCAGAGGAGAGCCGGGGAACCGGTGACAGGGGGACCTAAGCTAGCTAGCTCCGCTGCAGCTAAGGGGCGTCCGTCGAGATTAACTGGCGCAGACGGTGTTTCAATGCAGCGGAGCCGGGATTCCAAATCAGACAACCTCGCCTCGAGCGCCTCAAAAAGACAACATTTATTACATTTACCGTTATCACTAAAAGAGGCAGAGGTGTAGCTAAACATCTGACAGAGAGAGCACACCAGAGGAGGAGAGGAAAGAGAGCTAGTAGCCATAGCTAGTGGCTCGAGAGCTGGAGAGCAAACCACACAGGCAGACAGCAAAACAGGAAGTGACGATACGTTACCACAAGGAAGTGACGATCTCAAGGTTGAAGATGAGCTCCACAATCCCACACAGCTGGTCTGCACAGGACTTGAGTAGCTTTGCGCTGATGCCGTCCGGTCCCGACGCCTTCCTCGCCTTGATCTTCCTCAGCTCCGTCCTCACCTGGGTCTTAGAGAGGGTCATGTTGGGGGGCTGTGTGTTGGGAGTGGGGGGGTGTTGGTGGAGTGGGGTGTGGGCAGCAGGACTTGATGTCTTTAGAGGCAGCAGTGGTTGTTGTGCAGTTTTAACCCTATTCTTAAAAACAGAGATCGAGTCTGACTCCCGAATCCAGATTGGCAGCTGGTTCCACAGGAGAGGAGCTTGATAAATGAAGGCTCTGCCTCCCATTGTACTTTTGGAGATTCTAGGTATTACAAGTAATCCTGCATTTTGGGAGCGTAGTGCTCTGTTGGGATAATACGGTAGTATCAGATCTTTTAAATAAAAAGGAGCCTGATTGTTTAGAGCTTTGAAAGTGATAAGAATGACTTTAAACTTCATTCTAAACTCTATGGGAAGCCAATGAAGGGAGGCCAGAACCGGAGAGATATGATCTCTCTTTCTAGTACCTGTTAAAACTCTTGCTGCAGCATTTTGGATCAACTGAAGACTTTTTAAAGATGTTTTAGGACATCCTGATAATAAAGAGTTACAATAATCTAATCTAGAGCTAACAAAAGCATGGATCATTTTCTCAGCATCACTCTGAGACAAGATGCTCCTAATCTTGGCAATATTACGCAAATGATAGAAGGCAGTCTTAAAAACAAATTAAATATGTGAAGTGAAAAACAGATCTTGGGGTGGCGCGGTGGCGGAGTGGTTAGCACTGCAGCAGCACAGCAACTCACCCTTGGCCGGGGGATCCTGGGTTCGATCCCAGCCCCCGACCAACAGTGATCTGTGTGGAGTTTGCATGTTCTCCCCATGTCTGCGTGGGTTTACTCCGGGATTTCTCCGGTTTCCTCCCACGTGCCAAAAACATGCAAGTTAGGTTAATTGGCATCAATTCTAAATTGTCCTTAGGTATGACTGTGAGAGTGAATGGTTGTCTGTCTCTCTGTGTTGGCCCTGTGATGGACTGGCGATCTGTCCAGGGTGTACCCTGCCTCTCGCCCAAAGATGCTGGGATAGGCTCCAGCCCCCCCGGGACCCGAAAAGGATTAAGCGGAAGAAGATGAATGAATGAATGAATGAAAAACAGATCTTGATCAAAAATAACTCCAAGGTTACTCACAGAGCTATTAAGAGAAAGAGTAACTGCATCCAAACTAAGAGTTTGATTTGGAAAGGTATTTCTAAGGTTTTCTGCACCAACAAGAATGACTTCAGTCTTATCCATCCATCCATCCATCTTCTACTGCTTTTCCGGAGGTCTGGGTCGCGGAGGCAGCAGTTCAAGCAGAGAAGCCCAGACTGCCCTCTCCCCAGCCACCTGCTCCAGCTCTTCAGAGGGGATACCAAGGCGTTCCCAGACTAGCTGGGAGACATAGTCTCTCCACCGAGTCCTGGGTCTGCCCCGGGGTCTCCTCCCAGTGGGACGTACCTGAAACACCTCAAGTGGGAGGCGTCCAGGAGGCATCCTAAACAGATACCCATACCACCTCAACTGACTCCTTTCAGTGTGGAGGAGCAGCGGTTCTACTCTGAGCCTCTCCCGGATGACTGAGCTTCTCACCCTATCTCTGAGGGTGAGTCCAGCAATCCTACGGAGAAAGCTCATTTCAGCTGCTTGTATCCGCAATCTCGTTCTTTCGGTCATTACCCAAAGCTCGTGACCATAGGTGAGAGTAGGAACGTAGATTGACTGGTAAATCGACAGCTTTGCCTTAGAACTAAGCTCCCTCTTCACCACAACAGACCGGTACAACGTCCGCATCACTGCAGATGCTGCTCCAATCCGTCTGTCGATCTCTCGCTCCATTTTCCCCTCACTCGTGAACAATACCCCAAGATACTTAAACTCCTCCACTTGGGGCAGGAGCCTGTCCCCAACCCGGAGAGGACAATCCACCTTTTTCCGGCTGAGGACCATGGACTCGGACTTGGAGGTGCTGATTCTCATCCCAGCCGCTTCACACTCAGCGGCAAACCGTCCCAGCAAGAGCTGTAGGTCATTGCTGGACTTCAGTCTTATCT
This sequence comes from Pholidichthys leucotaenia, assembly GCA_020510985.1. Classification (NCBI taxonomy): domain Eukaryota; kingdom Metazoa; phylum Chordata; class Actinopteri; order Cichliformes; family Pholidichthyidae; genus Pholidichthys; species Pholidichthys leucotaenia. The sequence continues at coordinate 493,283,907 of CM035837.1, forward strand.
GAATTTAATAGCAGGAAATTGCAAGTCATCCAAGCTTTGATTTCCTGAAGACAGGCATCTAACTTGGCTAATTGATTACTATCGTCTGGCTTCATTGGCAGGTATAATTGTGTGTCATCTGCATAACAATGAAAATGTATACAGTGTTTTCTAATAATGTTGCCTAACGGAAGCATATATAAACTCAAAAGAGTAGGGCCTAGCACAGATCCCTGTGGAACTCCATGACTGAGCTTTGAATTGAAAGAAAACTCATTACTGACATGAAAAAACTGGAACCTATCAGATAAATAAGATCTAAACCACTGCAACGAAATTCCATTAAGTTCAACATAGTGTTCTAATCTATCAAGTAGAATATTACAATCGATAGTATCAAAAGCTGCACTAAGGTCTAAAAGGACAAGTACAGCTGCCAATAAATGGGAAGACTACTTTAAATAACCTGGTAGAAATAGGGTCTTAAAGACAAGTTTAAGGCTTGGATGAGGAAATTTTTTTGTCTAACTCTAAAAGGTCAATTGGAGTAAACTCATCCAAACAGATATCAGTTGAAAGAGTTGTAGTAGTTACTGTATTTAAGTTAATGGTGGGAAGAATCTGATTAATTTTATCTCTGATAGATGAAATTTTATTAATGAAAAAGTTCATAAAGTCCTGACTAGTAAGCTCTAAGGGAATGCTTGGATTGACAGAGTCCTGACTCTTTGTCAGCCTGGCTACAGTGCTGAAAAGAAACCTGGGTTTATTCTTGTTCTCTTCTATTTGACATGATGGTTTGACCCAGGAGACAGAAGACAGACTCGAGTATACAATTTAATAGCTTTATTCACCCAAGTGTGTAATAGTTGTGTGTGTATGTGTAAATGTGAGAGGTGCTGGATGCATGCTGGAGCTGAGCGAGCTGAGCTGCTGCCTGGCAACCCTAGGGACACAAAGCAGAGGAATTACTACTGCACCACAGCGGGGAATGTGATAATGAACGCCGCTTACTTGCAGGTGCTGCTGTGGGATCTCCGTTTGCTCCGAGAGTGCTGGCCAGGAGGAGAGCTTGCTGCTTGGTGCTGTGAGGCGGAGGAGTGACTCCGGTGAGATGGAGGAGTTGTACCACCACCAAGGAAGACTGATCCGCCGCCTGGAGGATCCACCTGTGTGCAGGGGAGGACAACTGGACAAGGTGAGTGCGAGGAAGGCTTATGTGACGAGGCGTGGAGAGCTTGGTCAGGCGTAGCATGGGTCTGTGGCTGAGAACGTGGGACGTAGCTCTGTGATGCTGACAGACGACTCCGTGCAGAGCTGTCAGCGGGTCTGGCTTTTATAGCTCGCTGGAGATTGATGGCAGGTGTGCACGCAGCTGGGACTGATGACGGCCCAGCGGCCGCCATGACAGTATCCCCCCCCCCAGAGGTGCCTCCAGGCACCTGCTCCATCCTACCTGGATGCGCCCAATGGAAGTCGCGGATGAGCTGCTTGTCAAGGATCAACGCTGGGTGAATCCAGGACCGGTGTTTGGGGCCGAATCCCTCCCAATCCACCAGATACTGAAAGCCCCGACCCCGCCGGCGGGCGTCCAAGATGGCGGAAACCTGCAAGCTGGGTGGTCGTCGATCATCCTCGGTGGGGGAGACGCCGCAGGGGGCGGGCAGAGGGGATCGGAAACGGAGGGCTTCACCTGGGAGACGTGAAAGGTAGAGCAGATGTGCATGGAAGAGGGGAGAGCTAAGCGCACAGACACAGGGTTGATTATGCGAGTAATAGGGAAGGGCCCGATGAAACGCTTAGTCAGCTTGCGTTTCTCGGCCGGCACATTGATATTGCATGTGGAAAGCCAAACCTGCTGACCCACCTTGTACTCTGGTGCTGGTCTCCTGTGGCGGTTGGCCGTCCTGGTGTTGCGCTCTACGGTCCTGAAGAGAGCCCTGCAGGCGGTGGTCCAATCCCGGCGACAGCGCCTGACATGAGCCTGAACAGAAGGCACTGCCACCTCCTTCTCCTCCTCTGGGAACAGTGGCAGATCGTACCCCAACGATGCCCTGAAGGGGGACATCCCAGTCGCCGAGGACACTGTGGAGTTGTGAGCGAACTCGGTCCAAGGCAGAAAAGTGCTCCAGGAAGAGGAGCTCGACGAGATGACACAGCGAAGGGCTGCCTCCAGCTCCTGATTCACCCGTTCGCACTGGCCATTACTTTGAGGGTGGCACCCTGATGATAGGTTTACCGTGGATCCTAACGCCTGGCAGAACGCCTTCCAAACCTGGGAGATGAACTGAGGGCCCCGATCCGAGATGACGTCAGAGGGAATGCCATGGAGGCAGACCACATGCTGCACCAGAAGATCCGCCGTTTCCCGTGCTGATGGTATCCCTCAAAGGGGCACAAAGTGAGCCGCCTTGGAGAAGCGGTCTACGATCGTCAGGACCGTGGTGAAGTGGTTGGGAGGGGGAAGACCTGTCACGAAGTCCAAAGCCACATGAGACCAGGGGTGAGTAGGGACTGGCAAGGGGTGGAGCAGACAGGCCGGAGAAGAAGATGAAGATTTCCCGGTGGCGCACTGTGCGCAGGCCCGGACGTAGTTGGTCACATCCCTCCTCAGCCCTGGCCACCAGAACGCCCTTTGGAGAAGTGCGATGGTGCGAGAAATCCCAGGATGACATGCTAGTTTAGAGGCATGAGCCCACTGGATAACCTCACTCCTGACCGCTGTGAGAATGAACAATCGCCCCGGGGGGGGGGGGGACCTCCTGGGTCGGGCTCTGCCTCCTGAGCCTTTCTTACTTTGTCCCGGATCTCCCACACGAGGGCGCCCACAACGCAGGATGACGGTAGGATGGTCTCCTCCTGTTCTTCAGATGTCTCCGCCGAGAACTGCCTGGAGAGGGCGTCTGGCTTCAGGTTCTTGTTCCCTGGGCAGTAGGTGATGGTAAAATTGAACCACCCAAAGAAGAGAGACCAGCGGGCCTGGCGGGAGTTCAGTCGTTTTGCCGTCCTCAGATATTCCAGATTTTTATGATCGGTCCAGACGACAAATGGCTGAGCAGCCCCCTCCAACCAGTGCCTCCACTCCTCCAAGGTGAGCTTAACCGCCAACAACTCCCTGTCACCAATACCATAATTCCTCTCGGCGGGTTGCAGGCGGCGAAAGAAGAAGGCACACAGCCGAATCACCCCATCAACAGGCGAACATTGTGAGAGCACCACTCCTACTCCAGAATCAGAGGCGTCCACCTCCACCAGGCACTGGAGATTCGGGTCCACCTGCGTCAGGACACGGGACGAGGCAAACTCCTCCTTCAGCTTCTTGAATGCTGCAGCAGCCTCCTCGGTCCAGCAGAAGGGGATCTTGGGGGACGTGAGGCTGGTCAGCGGGTGGGCAATAATTACAAAATTGGGCACAAAACGGCGATAGAAGTTAGCAAATCCCAGAAACCCCTGCAGCTGCTTTCTGGACGAGGGGGTGGGCCAGTCCACCACCGCCTTGACCTTGGCTGGGTCGGGAAGCACTTGATTATGTGAGATCACGTATCCCAAAAAAGACATCTTCCTGGCGTGGAACTCACACTTCTCGGCCTTGACATACAACTGATTCTCCAGGAGACGTTGAAGGACCCACCTAACATGTACCTGATGCTCCTCTATTGATCTTGAGAAGATAAGGATGTCATCAAGGTACACGAACACGAAGGAGCCCAGGAAATCTCGGAGGACGTCGTTGATGAGACGCTGGAAGACGGCCGGAGCGTTGGTCAACCCAAACGGCATCACCAGGTACTCGAAATGGCCACTTGGGGTCCAGAAGCCCGTCTTCCATTCATCGCCCTCCTTGATCTGTACCAGATGGTAAGCGTTGCGGAGATCCAATTTGGTGAACCAAGAAGCCCCCTGGAGAGAGTCGAAGGCCGAGTTCATGAGGGGTAGCTGTATTTATCCTTGACAGTGATCTCGTTGAGACCCCAGAAGTCAATGCAAGGGCGCAGGGAGCCATCCTTCTTCCCTACAAAAAAGAATCCCGCCCCCACCGCAGACAAAGATGGCCTGATGATCCCAGAGCTCCTTAATATAGGCGTCCATCGCCTCCCGCTCTGGAGCTGACAGGCTGTATAAACGGCTCGACGGAAGCAGGGCACCAGCCCGGAGATTAATGGCGCAGTCATAGGAGTGGTGGGGGGGAAGGGACAGCGCCCGTGACTTGCTAAAGGCGACCCCCAGATCGTGATAAATCTCCGGTACCTTGGACAGGTCTGGGGGGGCGACACAGGTGGGGTCACAGACACCGATGGGGCACATGCTGCATATCTGAAGGCATGCAGTAAGGCAGAACGGGCTCCATGAGATGATGCTTCCCCCCCACCAGTCAAACGTGGGATTATGCAACCGCAGCCAGGAGTAGCCCAAGATGACAGGAGAGGTGGAGGTGGGCAGCACCAAAAAACAAATGTCCTCCCGGTGGTTTCCCAAGATAATGAGAGACACAGGGGCCATCTGTTGAGAAACAGCTGTTAGTGGAGTCTTAGACAGGGTGATCAAATTGACAGGTGGCCGGAGAGTCTGACAGGGGAGGCCCAAGCGGGTTGCCAGGTCTCCTGAGATGAAACTCTGCTCAGCCCCTGAGTCAATGAGTGCATGAGTGGAGTGTTCTATGTGCTTGGAAATGAGCCGGATAGGGATGAGGCAACTAGTGAGGGGCTTTGACTGACCTACATCCGTGAGTCCCCCTACTGTGACCCACGGACCTCCTCTTTTACCCGACAAGTACACTCGGCTATTTCATGGGAAGCACTACCACAATAAAAGCACAACCCCAATTCCTTACAGCGTTGTCTGTCAGCGGCCGAAATGCCTGAGCGCCCGATTATCATATCCTCCTGCCCCGGAAGTTCCTCCAAAGGAGGCAGGGCCAATTGGGACGGCCGAGAGGAGCGAGAACGCGGCACGCTCGAGCGACTAGAGGCCCTTTGCTCAGCCTGTTGTCTAAGCTTATGGTAAGAGAAATTAGTTCATTCAACCTATCAGGCTTGTCCCGAGTTGCTAATTCATCTCTTAATTCAGGGCTTAGACTGCGGACAAATATACTACATAACGAGGCGTCCTCCCACCCGACTTCTGCTGCTACTACCCGGAAATCGACAGCAAAATCGGCAGTAGCCCTGCTGCCTTGCCGAAGGTTTAACAGCCGGGAAGTTAACAAAGAGTCCCGATCGGCCAAGGAAGACTGATCCGCCACCTGGAGGATCCACCTGTGCGCAGGGGAGGACAACTGGACAAGGTGAGTGCGAGGAAGGCTTACGTGACGAGGCGTGGAGAGCTTGGTCAGGCGTAGCATGGGTCTGTGGCTGAGAACGTGGGACGTAGCTCTGTGATTCTAACAGATGACTCCGTGCAGAGCTGTCAGAGGGGTCTGGCTTTTATAGCTCGCTGGAGATTGATGGCAGGTGTGCGCGCAGCTGGGACTGATGACGGCCCAGCGGCTGCCATGACACTATTAATGCAGAATAATAACTCTTTCTAGCTTTTCTAAGAAGAGTTTCTGTGTTGAACCAAGGAGATACAAATCTCTCATTAGACTTTTTCTTTTTTAAAGGGGCCACCATGTCTAGAGTCTGATAGAGAGAAGCTGTAACACTATCTACCATGCTATCAATTTTAGAAGGAGCAAGCTGTCTATAGCTTATTTCCGTTGTGTTGACACATGACATAGAGGAAACAATCTGCATAAATTTGGTTACATCATCTGAGAGGCATCTACTGTAGTAATATTTTTCCTTAGGAGCCAAATAGTCAGAAATGGTAAAATCAAAGGTTAACAGACAATGGTCTGACAGTACAGGGGTATGAGGAGACACTACCAGATTTTCTATTTCTATGCCATATGCCAGAACATGGTCCAACGTATGGTGGAGATAATGTGTAGAATTTCCTACTTTCTGAGAAAACCCCATCGAGTCTAATATTGAATTAAATGCCATATTAAGGCAGTCACTATCTACATCTACATGTATATTAAAGTCCCCTACTATAATTATTCTGATTTCAGCACTAAATCAGCTAAGAATTTGGCAAATTTGGATAAAAGCTCTGAGTAGGTTGATGGAGGACGATAAACTATGGCAAATAAAATTGGGTTTAGCCTAAAATTGCTACATGCCCAATACTGAGGACCAGGTCCTCAAAGGAATTATAACGTGTTTTTTGCTTTACATTAACTGGTAATTTGGAATGGTAAATTGTCGCTACTCCTCCTCCACAACCAGAACTTCTGGGATTTTGACCGTTTAAATAACCAGAGGGAGTTGATTCATTTAAACCAACATAATCCTCTTGTCCTAACCAAGTCTCTGTAAGGGATATTAAATCAATCTGATGATTAACCAACAGATCATGGACTAACAGAGACTTGGGAGTTAGAGACCTAATATTTAACAAACAGCATTTAATTTTTAAATTATGAGGAGGAACAGAGGCCAAATCATTCAGTTTAGAGGCTTCATGTTTAATTTGAGTTTTCCAACTTTTTGTTTAATCACTTTGGGATGCTTATACATTATATTTTTATTTACTTTGGAGGGAGCAGACAATGATTCTCTGATGGGGAAGACAGGGGCTAAGTTGAGGGGTGGCGGATGAAGAGGAGCTGCAGAGAGGCGTGTAAGACTGCGACTCTGCTTCCTGGTCCCAACTCTGAGTAGTCAGGGTTTTGAAAATTTGGATAAAAATGATGCCAGATTGTTAGATGAATGAGACGCACCATCCAAAGTGGGATGGACGCCATCTCGTCTAATAAGACCAGGTTTTCCCCAAAATGAGTTCCAATTGTCTATGTAGCCCACATCATTTTTAGGACACCACACAGCCAGCGGTTGAAGGATGGCAAGCGGCTAAACATGACATCACTGGTCAGATTGGGGAGGGGCCCAGAGAATACTACAGAGGCAGATATTGTTTTTGCAAAGTCACACACCAATTCCATGTTAAGTTTTGTGACTTTTGACTGCCGGAGTCAGCTGTCATTAATGTTGGCATGGATAACAATTGTGGAGTATTTACAGGTACTTTTAGCCAGCATTTTCAAATTTGACTCGATGTCGCCTGCTCTGGCCCCAGGAATGCATTTGACTATGGCTGCTGGAGTCTCTAGGTTCATGTTTCTGACTACAGAGTCACCAATGATCAGAGTTTTTTCCTCAGCGGGTGTGTCGCTGAGCGGGGAAAGATGATTAGAATCATGAACAGGTTGGTGGTGAACAGGGGCCTTGTGACTAGGCTTTCTTCTCACCGTCACCCACCCATTCTCCTCACTGCTAAGGAGGACCGGAGGACCGCTAGCAGGCCGCCCTATGCTAGAGAGCTCCGCTGCATCTAAGGGGCATCCGTCAAGATTAACTGGCGCAGACGGTGTTTCAATGCAGCACAGCCAGGATTCCAAATCAGACAACCTTGCCTTGAGCGCCTCAAAAAGACAACATTTATTACATTTACTGTTATCACTAAAAGAGGCAGAGGTGTAGCTAAACATCTGACAGAGAGAGCACACCAGAGGAGGAGAGGAAGGAGAGCTAGTAGCCATAGCTAGTGGCTAACCCGAAGCTAACAAAAACACTGACGAAAGATGAACAGAAGGCTAAAGAGGGTGATTAGATGACACTGAGTGGCACAGAGGTGCAAGAGGCTTGATAAACAGATGTGAGAGCTAACGGTAGAAGGAAAAAAGTTATTAAAATACAATTAAAGGCAAAAATCCTCAGGAGAATGAAGAGAGCTAACCACACAGACAGACAGCAACACAGGAAGTGACGATATGTTACCACAGGAAGCCCAAAATGCAGTTTTTAAATGAAGCTGTTTCTTATTAAGGGGGAAAAAAATCCAAACCTCCATGGCCCTGTGTGAAAAAGTAATTGCCCCTTTAACCTAATAACTGGTTGGGCCACCCTTAGCAGCAGCAACTGCAATCAAGCATTTGTGATAACTGGCTATGAGTCTTTTACAGCGCTGTGGAGGAATTTTGGCCCACTCATCTTTGCAGAATTGTTGTAATTCAGCCACATTGGAGGGTTTTTGAGCATGAACTGCATTTTTAAGGTCATGCCACAGCATCTCAGTCGGATTCAGGTCAGGACTTTGACTTGGCCACTCCAAAGTCTTCATCTTGTTTTTCTTAAGCTATTCAGAGGTGGACTTACTGGTGTGTTTTGGATCATTGTCCTGCTGCAGAACCCAAGTGCACTTCAGTTTGAGGTCATGAACTGATGGCTGGAAATTCTCCTTTAGGATTTTTTGGTAGACAGCAGAATTCATGGTTCCATTTACCACAGCAAGTCTTCCAGGTCCTGAAGCAGAAAAACAGCCCCAGACCATCACACTACCACCACCATATTTTACTGTTGGTATGATGTTCCTTCTCTGAAATGCTGTGTTACTTTTACACCTGATGTAATGGGACATACACCTTCCAAAAGTTCAACTTTTGTCTCGTCAGTCCACAGAGTATTTTCCCAAAAGTCTTTAAGATCATCAAGATATTTTCTGGCAAAACTGAGACAAGCCTTTATGTTCTTTTTGCTCAGCAGTGGTTTTAGTCTTGGAACTCTGCCATGCAGGCCATTTTTGCCCAGTCTCTTTCTTATGGTGGGGTCATGAACACTGACCTTAACTGAGGCAAGTGAAGCCTGCAGTTCTTTGGATGTTGTTGTGGGGTCTTTTGTGACCTTTTGCATGAGTCGTCGCTGCGCTCTTGGGGTAATTTTGGTCAGCCGGACACTCCTGGGAAGGTTCACCACTGTTCCATATTTTCGCTATTTGTGGATAATGGCTCTCTGTGGTTCACTGGAGTCCTGAAGCTTTAGAAATGGCTTTATAACCTTTTTCCAGACTGATAAATCCAGTCTGAATTACTTTGTTTCTCATTTGTTCCTGAATTTCTTTTGATCATAGCATGATGTCTAGCTTTTGAGGATCTTTTTTTTTTTTTGTTACTTATTTGTACCCGTAGGTAGACTTGGTTTGCAGTCTGGTGACAAGCCACCGGCTGCTGGTCGCTGCGTGCGCGAGCGCCCTAAACCTACATGTTTTTGGTATGCGGGAGGAAACCGGAGAAATCCCGGAGTAAACCCACGCAGCACGGGGAGAACATGCAAACTCCACACAGCTCACTGTTGGTCGGGGGCTGGGATCGAACCCACGACCTCATGATCCCCGCGATCCCCCGGCCAAGGGTAAAACTGTGCTGCCACAGTGCTAAACCACTGCGCCACCGTGCAGCATCTTTTGGTCTACTTCACTTTGTCAGGCAGGTCCTATTTAAGTGATTTCTTGATTGAGAACAGGTGTGGCAGTAATCAGGCCCGGGTGTAGCTAGAGGCATTGAACTCAGCTTTCCAAAGATGTGATAAACCTCAGTTAATTTATGTTTTAAGAGGGGGCAGTCACTTTTTCACAAAGGGTCATGTAGGCTTGGGGGTTGTTTTAATAATAATAATAAAAACTGCATTTTGTGTTTACTTGTGTTATCTTTGTCTAATATTTAAATTGCAACATTTAAGTGCGAGAAACATACAAAAAATGAGAAATCAGGAAGGGGCAAACACTTTTTCACAGCACAGAATATATATATATATATATATATATATATATATATATATACTGTATGTGTGTGTGTGTGTGTGTGTGAGTGTGTGGGTAGGTGGGTGTGGGTGTGTGTGTGTGTGTGACTGCTGGTTGGGGGACACTAGACAGCTAGGTATGGTGTTCTCTGGCCTATATGAGTATGTCTGTGAATATTTAATGCGGTGAGGGGTCAGTCATAATTTTAGAGTGCATCTGGAAAGTATTCACAGCACTTCACTTCTTCCACATTTTGCTATGTTACAGCCTTATTCCAAAGTGGATTAAATTAATTTTTTCCTCAAAATTCTACACACAATACCCTATAATGACAATGTGAAAAACGTTTTTTTTTTAGATTTTTACAAATTTATTAAAAATAAGAAGCTAAGAAATAACATGTACATACAGTGGATATAAAAAGTCTACACACCCCTGTCCAAATGCCAGGTTTTTGTGATGTAAAAAAATGAGACAAAGGTATATCAGTGCAAAACTTTTTCCACCATTAATGTGACCTATAACCTGTACAACCCGGTACAACACGATTGATGCAGCAGCTGTGATTGAGCCTAAGCCGCAACTGCCAGACTTTATTTTGAGAGACGGACACAGCAGTGAAAAGAGACGGGAGAGACGGGAGAAGGAAACGCGGAAAGCGTGGAGGTGTGAAATTGCACCTGAGAAGATGTCAGTTTGGTAACATTCCTCTTCCTTCTATGATTTTTGGGAACGTACAGTCTCTGAGAAACAAGGTGGATGAAATTCAAGGGAATGTACGCTACCAGAAGGACTTTAAGGACTGCTGTGTCATGGCTTTCACCGAATCTTGGCTTAATGCGCATGACCGAGACGCAGACCTGTGGATTGACGGCTTTGGAGCCCCACTGCGCTCGGATGGGGTAGAGGTACAGGAACAGGAAGAGGTAACGGGGAAACGTCAGGGGGGCGGCGTATGTTTATACATTAATAAGCAGTACTGCACATCTGTCACAGTCAGAGACCGCATCTGTACACCCGATGTGGAGCTGCTGTCTGTGTCACTACACCCCTTTTATTTGCCTCGCGAGTTCCCCCAACTTTTCATCACAACTGTGTACATTCACCCAAGGGCAGACGCTGACTCCGCCTCCAGCACCATCTTTGATGTGATCCAGCGGCTGCAATCAATTTCTCCAGAGGTGCCAAACTTCATTCTTGGGGATTTTAACCATGTTTCTTTAAAGAAGACACTTAAAAACTTTTTATCAGTATGTCTCCTACCCAACCAGGCGAAAAAAGACATTGGACCTGTGCTATGGATCCATAGAGAGGGCCTATAAATCACTCCCCCTTCCTCCTTTAGGATCCTCAGATCACAACTGTGTACATTTGCTGCCCACATATAAAACTGCTCTCAGAAGAGGGAAGGTGGAGACGAGAGACATTGATGTGTAGACAGAGGATTCAGTGTACAGCCTCCAGGAATGCTTTAACTGTACAGACTGGGAGATGTTCACACTAGCCTGCGGGGATGATTTGGACTCTTTGGTGGACATCACATGCTCATACATGGCTTTCTGTAAAAATAAGATCGTTCCACGTAAACGTGTCAAAATATATCCCAACAACAAGCCATGGGTTACAAAATCAGTTAAATCCTGCTTACAGAGGAAAACACTTGCCTTTAAACAGGGGTCTGTCTCTGAGCTACAGGTTGCCACAAAAGAGCTGAAGTCCGAAATTTTAAGAGCAAAATAGAATTATAAATCAGAATTGGAAAGCAAGATGGCAACAAAGAAACTTGTTTCAGCCTGGGCCAGTATGAAAACTATTGCAGGCCTTCAGAGCACAGAGCGCAGTAATTGTGTGTTTTTAGATGGTTTTAATTCAGACACAGAGCTGGCTAATGCTCTTAATTGTTTTTATGGTCGTTTTGACTCCTTTGATTTTAGCACAGAAACCCAAGATTTGAAACAGAAACTCAAAGACAATCAGCACTTTAATATTGAGGTGCAGGATGTTAAAAGGGAGTTCTGCGCTGTAAAAGTGAACAAAAGTCAGGGCCCTGATAATATATATGGGCGCTTGGTAAAGTCCTGTGCACATGAACTGAGTCCTATATTTCATTACATTTTCAATAAGTCCTTACAGACACAACATGTGCCTAAGATCTGGAAAGAAGCCGTGGTTGTTCCCGTTCCAAAATCCAGCTGTCCTAAAATGGTAAACGACTTTAGACCAGTTGCTTTGACTTCAATTTTAATGAAATTTTTTGAAAAACTGGTCAGATGTGAGGTCCTAAAGCAGACTGAGCATGCATTGGATCCTCTGCAGTTTGCCTATAGGCCTCACAGAGGAGTGGAGGATGCCACTGTCACTCTGTTTAACATGCTTTTTAAACATCTGGATTTTAATGGGACACACGCCAGACTTTTATTTGTGGACTTTTCCTCCGCCTATAATACAATCCAACCTCATATCTTAGTTGAAAGGCTCCTGCAACAATTTGATTTAAGCAATAATCTGGTGGGTTGGATTCTGGATTTCTTAACCAACAGGATGCAGAGAGTAAGGGTCAATGGTACATTGTCTGACCTAAAGTGCTCTTCTACTGGCTCTCCTCAGGGGTGTGTGTTGTCACCACTACTCTTCATCCTGTACACAAACATGTGTCAGAGCAGACATGACAACAGACACATTATAAAGTATGCTGATGACTCAGTTATTGTCAGTCTCCTCCAGAATCAGAATCAGAATCAGAATCAGAATCAGATTTATTGCCATTGTTCATGTTGTACACAAACTAGGAATTTGTCTCGGTGCCATGCTGCAACATTAAAAACATGATGAGATAAAGAGATAAACTAAAAAACTAAAGGACTAAAAATGTGCAATAAGTGTAGAAAAATAAGTAATAATAATAATAATAATAATAGTAATAATGAGTAGTACTAGTCAAGGCAGTTTTTAAAAAAATTAGCAAGTAGCAGATAATATGGGGTACCACAGTGCAGTTGATAATGCAACAGAAAAAACAGTGATGAATGACATGAGTCTGGTTGAGCTGCTGTACATAGTGCACGAGAGTCAATAAGTCACTTAATGTTCAGCAGTCTGATGGCAGAGGGGAAAAAGCTATTCATGTGCCGGGAGGTTTTAGTCCGAATGGACCGAAGTCTTCTACCTGAGGGGAGGGGGGCAAACAGTACGTGACCAGGGTGTGAAGGATCGGCTATGATCCGGCCAGCACGCCTCCGGGTCCTGGAGATGTACAGGTCCTGGAGAGATGGGAGCTTGCAGCCGATCACCTTCTCAGCAGTGCGCATGACGCGCTGCAGCCTTAGTCTGTCCCTGGCAGTGGCTCCTGCATACCACACAGTTATGGAGGAGGGGAGGATGGACTCGATGATGGCCGTGTAGAACTGCACTAACATCTTGGTGGGTAGCTTGAGCTTCCTCAGCTGCCGCAGAAAGAACATCCTCTGCTGGGCCTTTTTGATGAGGGAGCTGATGGTTGGCTCCCATTTGAGGTCCCGGGTGATGGTGGTGCCCAAGAAGCGGGAGGAATCTGCAATGGTGATGGGAGAGCCTGTGATGGTGAGGGGGGGGGCAGGGGGGTTGTGACTTTCCTGAAGTCCACAATCATCTCCGCTGTCTTCAGAGCGTTCAGCTGCAGGTTGTTATGGCTGCACCAGGACACCAGCTGGGCCACCTCTTTCCTGTAGACGGACTCGTCACCGTTGGAGATGAGCCCGATGAGGGTGGTGTCATCCGCAAACTTAATCAGCTTAACAGACTGGTGGGAGGAGGTGCAGGAGTTGGTATAAAGGGAGAAGAGTAGGGGGGAAAGTACACAGCCCTAGGGTGATCCAATGCTGATGCTAACAGAGTCCGAGACAGACTTCCCCAGCCGCACATGCTGCCTCCGGTCCGTCAGGAAGTCGGTGATCCACCTGCAGAGGGAGTCAGGCACGTTGAGCAGGGACAGCTTGTCCTGGAGCAGATCGGGGCGGATGGTGTTGAATGCGGAGCTGAAGTCCACAAACAGAATCCTGGCGTAGGTTCCCGGGGAGTCCAGGTGCTGCAGGATGGAGTGGAGGGCCAGGTTGACTGCGTCGTCCACAGACCTGTTAGCACAGTAGGCAAACTGCAGCGGGTCTAGGAGGGGTGTGGTAATGGACTTGAGGTGAGACAGGACCAGGCGCTCAAAGGACTTCATGACTACAGAGGTGAGCGCTACAGGTCTGTAGTCGTTAAGTCCAGTAATCCGTGGCTTCTTGGGGACAGGGATGATGGTGGAGGATTTGAGGCAGGTCGGCACGTGACATTGCTTAAGGGAGGTGTTAAAAATGTCTGTGAAGACAGGAGCCAGCTCTTTTGCACAGTGTCTCAGGGTGGAGGGAGACACACCGTCCGGCCCGGGGGCCTTGCGCGGGTTCAGTCTGGAGAACTGTCTGTGCACGTCCTGCTCACTGATGACAAGGGCAGGGGGGGAGGAGGAGGAGGAGGGGGGACCGCTTTTGATGAATTAGGGGCTGAGGAGGCAGTGGAGCTGGGTGGAGTGGGTGAGTTGGACACAGCTGACGAGGTGTCAAAACGGGCGTAATGTTGGGACAGTTTTTGACAAAGGGCTTTGTCATCCTGATCTTTAGAAGCCCGAGGCCGATAGTTGGTGATTTGCCTCAGTCCTCTCCACACAGAAGCAGAGTCGTTAGCAGTGAACTGCTGCTGGAGTCTCTCAGAATACACAGATTTAGCTCTCCTCAGCTCTCTGTTAAACCGATATTTGACCTCTCTGTAGCAGTCCCTGTCTCCACTTTTCAATGGTGCTTCCTTCTCCTTCCTGATCTGTCTGAGCTTGGCAGTGAACCAGGGCTTATCATTAGAGTATCTCACTCTGGTGCGCGATGGAAGAATGTTCTCCTCACAGAAGTTGATGTATGAGTTCACAGTGTCTGTGTACTCATTAAGATCATGTGTGGCTCCTTTAAACATGCCCCAGTCAGTTATTTCCATGCATGTGTTCAGTTTCTCTCCAGCTTCACTGGTCAATTTCTTCGTGGTGGTCACAACAGGTTTAGTGAGTTTTAGTCTCTGTCTGTATGTGGGGATGAGGTGGACCATCACGTGATCAGATAGTCCCAGCGCAGCGCGGGGAACAGCGCGATACGCGTCCTTCATTGTAGTGTAACAGTGATCCAGCGTGTTATTTCCTCTGGTTGGACATTTAATAAACTGTTTGTAGCGCGGGGGAGCTCGTGACTCAGATTGCTCTGGTTAAAGTCGCCCACCACAATAACCAGGGAGTCTGGAAAGTTCCGCTCCGTGAGTTGGATGTGATCCGTGAGCACGCGCTGATTTTCGCGCGTGTCCGCGTCGGGACGTACACAGCGACGAGGATGAATGAGGCGAACTCCCGCGGGGAATAAAATGGCTTGCAGTTAATAAAAAGAAATTCCAGGGCGGGAGAACAGTGTTTGGAAATCACCGTTACATCAGAGCACCAGCTGTTGTTAATATAGAAGCAGACTCCTCCTCCAATAGACTTATCGGAGAGCTCTGTGACGCGATCAGCACGAAACAGCTGAAATCCCTCGAGGCTGATCGCGCTATCTGGAATGTTCCCTTTAAGCCAGGTCTCAGAGAAACAGATGACAGACGAGGAAGCGAGGTCCTTAAATCGCATCAGCAGTCTTAATTCTTCTACCTTGTTCAAGAGAGAATTGGCATTGGATAGAAATATGCCAGGCAAGGCTGTTCGCGTGCCTCTCCTTCGCAGCCGAGCAAGAATCCCCCCTCGCTTCCCTCTTTTACGCTGTCTTACTCTTTGAGCCAAACAATGAATCAGATCGGCGGCAGGAGCTAAAAATACTGGGAGAAGGTCCGTGGGAGTAAGAGTCCTGATATTTAATAATTCTTCACGGGTGTATGAACCGGCAGATGCACAATCAATGAACAAAAACAAACAAATTATAAAAATTAAAGGGCAGCGAAGCACCATGGCGACCGCTGTGGGTGCCATCTTGGAAAAAAAAACAAAAAAAAAACACTCTCACCAGGATGGTGAGAGTGGCCACGGCCCAGTAGTTGATGATTTTGTTCACTGGTGTGAGGATTCCTACCTGCAGCTGAATACGACAAAAACTAAAGACATGATTATTGACTTTAGGAGGAAAACTCCCAGGCACGAAGTCACCGTACTAAAAGGCCAGACCACCGAATGTGTACAATCCTACAAATATCTTGGGATGATTATTGATAGTAGTTTAAAGTTTGAAGAGAACTGTGAAAGGGTGTGCAAAAAGGGTCAGCAACATTTGCATTGCTTGAGAAAACTTGCACGCTTCCAAGTTGACCGAACCATAATGACAATGTTTTATCGGGCTTTTATTGAATCTGTTTTATCCTTTTCTTTAGTGTCATGGTTTGGTCAGATAAAACTGAAACAGAGGAAATCCTTGGATCAGGTGTTAGATGGTCCAGTCGTTTGCTTGGTGAGTCACAGCTGAGCCTGACATCCCTGTACACCAGACAAGTACAGAGGATGGCTACCTCCATTTTAAATGATGACTCCCACCCTTTGCACTGCAACTTTCAGCTTCTTCCCTCCAGACGGAGGTTTGCTGTCCCAAAAAGTAGAACCCAGCGCTACAAAAACAGCTTTGTTCCTGCTGCTGTCAAAGAGTTGAACAAGCTGTAACAATATATTGCACATAATTTAGGTACCAATTTATAACTCCATTTTATATTTACTTATTTTTGTAGGATGTTACTTGGGTTCTAAATATTTTATTGGGTTTTAGACCTTTGAGTTTTTAACCTCTTTGACTAGTTTTTAACTTTTAATATGACCCTTCTCTCTTACCTCTGGTTTTTCTCTCATCTCTTTGTCTTTATACTCTGATTGATGGAGCCTTGAGTATTTTTATCATGTTTATAGTCAGCTTCATATGTGCCTGTGTTTGTGTCTATGTTGAATGTAATTTGTGGCTTGTAAATATGGATGTCACCTGACTGCAAAACAAATCTACCTACGGGTGCAAATAAAATAACCTGAACCTGAACCTGAACCTGAACCCAATTGAAAAATAAACTGAAATCTTTTAAGGGAAAAATTTTAAAAAAAACAACAACTTACAATAACCTGGGAGCACAAATATGCACACCATGTTGTAACTGGGGATGTGGCTGTGTTCAGAATTAACCAATCACATTCAAACTCATGTTAAATAGGAGTCGGCACACACCTGCCACCATTTTAAAATGATGATTTGGTTCTTCAAAGATGAACTGTGAAAATTATAATATAACATGTTCTGTCCAACTTGTGAATCGTCTCAAAGGACTATTATAGCTTATAAATATGTTATTTCACCGGCCAAGAATTGATTAAGGGTCTTAAACTGGAATGGTTTATTCATGTGCATGTAAACATGGTCAATGATCATGTTTTCATGTACACTAATGAGTATGATAGGATTCTGCAGTTATCTGATTGTTCAAGTGGCCATGTAAACAGAATAAACCGATAAAGGCCATGTACAGTGGTGTGAAAAAGTGTTTGCCCCCTTCCTGATTTCTCATTTTTTTGTATGTTTGTCACACTTAAATGTTTCAGACCATCAAATTTAAATATTAGACAAAGATAACACAAGTAAACACAAAATGCAGTTTTTAAATGAAGGTGTTTATTATTAAGGGAAAAAAAAAATGCAAACCTGTCATGGGCAGCGAGAGCGCGCCCCCTCCTTCCCGTTCATCTCTCCTCAGCTCATCAGCACACCTGAGTGAGAGGACACACCTGCGCCCTCTCATTAGCCAGCGTACTTAAGGAGGCATCCTTCAGTGATTCAACACTGGCTCGTCTGGGTATACTGTTGTCAAGACAGCAAGTCGTGTTCACACAGGTGTAAGAATAATTATTAACCTGTGTGCTTTTTCTCCATGCTCAGGTTGCTGCCATCGTGCGGGTGTGTCGCTGGGACTGCGCACACTCTCCTGCCACATCTCCACCATCCTACAGCTAACCTCCACCCGGTCAGGCACTACCAGCTCATTCCCCTCACCCTGCTGGTTTGTCTATTCCCCCTGGAGCCCTACCGGTGCTCCCTCGGAGCCCACATAAGTGGTAATTTGGCTCACCCATTTTCCCTTACTCCATTTTTCCTCTCACAGCTCTCGTCTTCTCTCAACAGGCTCCTTCCTCTGGCGAGTGACTGTTTCTGTAGTTGTGCAAGGATTTTTTGCTATTTAATAAAGAACCTCAAACGTGTACAATTGTTTGATTGTCTCTTTGTTGCTGCATCTCACACGTGGGCAGAATTATTTTATCAGTCAAGACACAAGCCTACATGGCCCTGTGTGAAAAAGTGATTACCTCCCATTAAAACATAAATTAACTGTGGTTTATCACATCTTTGAAAAGCTGAGTTAAATATTCTGGCCATTTCTAAAGCTTTGGGACTCCAGCAAACCACAGTGAGAAACTGGGCAAAAATAGCCTGCATGGCAGAGTTCCAAGACGAAAACCACTGTTGAGCAAAAAGAACATAAAGGCTCATCTCAGTTTTGCCAGAAAACATCTTGATGATCCCCAAGACTTTTGGAAAAATACTCTGTGCACTGACGAGACAAAAGTTGAACTTTTTGGAAGGTGTTTGTCTCATTATATCTGGTATAAAAGTAACCCAGCATTTCAGAGAAGGAACATCATACCAATAGTAAAATATGGTGGTGGTGGTAGTGTGATGGTCTGGGGCTGTTTTTCTGCTTCAGGACCTGGAAGACTTGCTGTGGTAAATGGAACCATGAATTCTGCTGTCTACCAAAAAATCCTGAAGGAGAATTTCCAGCCATCTGTTTGTGACCTCAAGCTGAAGCACACTTGGGTTCTGCAGCAGGACAATGATCCAAAACACACCAGCAAGTACACCTCTAAATAAATCCTTATTATTATTCTTTGAGCTCACGAGACCAACATGGCCACCATGCATCGTCATGCATCGTCACAGAAAACTGCATGGTACACAAAAAATAGCCGCGGAATACAAACAAAATTAACATGGGCTAATCATGAGTTTGTAGATGTGGTAGAGAGCATAACGACCCCCCCCCCCCCCCGCCGCCAGCAGTGAGTGACAAATTTCTTTGTCTCTTTACATTGTACTGATTTTCTGGTTCATATACTTTGAAGATAAGATAAAAACATACCCCTGTAGAAAAAATGGTGTTAAAAAACAGAACCATTCTTTGTGTAAATATGTCCAAAGTCCACTTTTGACTGAGTTATGGAATTTGATATAACTGCCGCATCATTATGCAAATTAGATGCGTAAATTTATTCCTATCTAAAAGTTTGGATCATATTCTATATCTTTTTCATTGACAGTAAGCCATTATCTCTTGCAACTTTCAAGTTATAGCCTTGGAAATCCAAACTGTTTTACTGACAAAAAATCTTTACCACTCTTGACCACTAGTGGTTATGTCACCAAACGGCGACTGGGCCAGTTAGAGGAGAAATCATGTTGCAAGGATGTTGAAGTGAGGAAAAGAAATGTTTTCTGACAGTGTGGTAACTCCTGAAGATGATCTCTTATGTGGTATTGTAATAAGTCATATATAGATGTCCAGTACTGTAGATATTTTGTTTCTTACATTTTGTATTGTGTGGACATGTTGGCCATGCTCACGATGCTGCTACACATTGCAGCATTGCCTGTGTAGCGGGTGACTCACTGCCGTGTTGAAAACAGTCTGGTGATCCATTGTCTCATTCATGCAACTTCACATCTGTTACACAAAGTGCACACTGATCACATAGCTAGAAGGCAGGAAGTACCATTTTTATACGGTCTTTGGTCTGACCCAGCCGGGACTTGAACCCGGCGGATGCTCTATCAACTAGGCCACCACTCTGTCATTAATGTCAAGTATCGCAATCCATCACTGCATCAATCTTTTGTCCCATCCCTAGC
This sequence comes from Pholidichthys leucotaenia, assembly GCA_020510985.1. Taxonomy (NCBI): domain Eukaryota; kingdom Metazoa; phylum Chordata; class Actinopteri; order Cichliformes; family Pholidichthyidae; genus Pholidichthys; species Pholidichthys leucotaenia. Next base: position 493,303,463 of record CM035837.1, read on the forward strand.
TAATGACATTTGGTGAAAATTTCATTACAAATATATTTAGTGAGAAAAATGGGGATGTGTTCAATACTTCTTTTACCCACTGTATAAGACTTAAAATGAAGAGGTGAATACTGTAAACACACACACGCACACACACATACACAAAACAAACCAGGTGGAAACAAAGTTATTGATCTGAAATATACGTACAATCATCCCCAAAACCCTGGAGGAAAATATATATTTTAAGGTAAAAAAAAAGGGCTAAATTAATAGAATCCACATAAGGCTTAAATGAAAAAAAAATTCTGTTGACATCTTATTTAAATAAGAAAATGCTGGTGAAATAAATGTGCTCACCACCTTCCTGTTCCATGCATTTTGCAGCACTGCCACACAGATAAAGCGCTGCTGTTACTGTATTTTTAAATTGCTGTTACCTGAATGTGTGATTAACCGCTGGCAGTTCAGCAAGAGAAGATTTACTGGGTCACACGCGCGTCCGCCTGCACCTCTGTGCTCGGAACGCCCAACACTCCCACCTGGTGGAATACAGAAAACGCTGCACCAAACGTCCAAAGGGGACGTCTGGATCTCAGTCTGCTGTGAGAATGTCTTTTAGGCATTGATTTGACCTTCCTCACATGGTCAGATTGGATCCATTATCAGGTCATTTCTTCTTCAGAGGGCTGTCATACAAATATTTAGTTTGATCACCGTGACTATGCAGTTTTTTTGTCATATGCAGTGTGTGCCCTCCTTTTGCAGCAGCAGCTTGAATCTCTTCTTTCCCTACAGCTGCATATTTCGGTGGAGGTTTGCATGTGTGTCAAAGAGCCACCCTGTCCTCTCTTTCACCCCGAAAAACTGAAGCATTCCCTCTTCACCCACCCCCCTTCTATCTCCCACCGCCTCCACTTGGCTTTGATCTGCTCCTGCAGCCACGCTGGAAAGATGACAGAGCGAGGAGAGAGACTGAGGAGGGGAGGGAGAGAGGAGAGGAAGATGTGACAGCTTCTCAACAAGTGTGGAGCACCTCGGCAGAGAGAGAGAGATAGAGCTATTCTCATGATGAGCTTCTCACCATGGGAAGAAGAGGAGGAGGAGAAATATGCGGCATCAGGAGGCGTTGAAGCTCTATTCAGCATATGGATGGCTGGTGTTTGTTTCCATATAAATATAGTGTTAACCCTCTCTGTTTGTAGCCTCAACATGAACTGGCGACAGTCTCTGCTGCCATCTGTCCTGGATAACACAGATGTCAACTGATCACACATCCACTAATAACACTGGTCAACACCAAATTTATTGTCTGGGTTTTTTTACTGATTTAGGACAGTTTTGATGTGCTGAATCCAAAAATCTCATTGGTTTTGCTCAATCAGGTCAACTTTTTGAACGATGGTCACATGTTGTTTTTATGTTTTTGTTTACATGTATGGGTATTTTCGCTTTATATGATGCAAAATTCTTTTTTATTTCTTGAAATTTCTCGAACTCTGAAGAGTTTGCATGCGCCAATTTATGACATGATGTCATAAATTGTCATGATGGCTGATTAGTGTTGGATTCTGAAGAGAGACATCCCTGCCGCTGAGCATTCTAGAGGTTTGAATAAACGGAAGTCGAAGCTCTGAATTTTGAACAATGATGACTTAACATTCAATTTAGATAGATAGATAGATAGATAGATAGATAGATAGATAGATAGATAGATAGATAGATAGATAGATAGATAGATGTACTTTATTGATCCCAAACTAGGAAATTACAGTGGGACAGCAGCATGACAGTAGAGAACCAAATGACAGAAACACACGCATGACCGACAAAGGGATTACCCATGGAAATTAAAACTACCATGACTATAAATCTATATACATCATAGCTTAATATATGATGATCTGTATAAACACATGAATCATCCCGTTGCACAATGAAGGACTATCAAGAGCAGAGTGAAATGTGAGGTACCAGATGTGGTACCAAATGTGAGGTACCACATCGTGGTACCAAATGTGAGGTACCATGTAAGGTGCAGCGTGGCAGCATTATTATGACCATATCGTCGGCCTCCGTCAGTCTATGATGACCATGGAAGAGAATCCTAAACATCTACTCTGCTGGAACAGCACCGCCTGTGGCTGAACAGGCCGATGCGCACCGGTGTTCTACCTTCCAGCGTTGGGCATTGGTAGGATTCAAGCCTGGGCAGGAAGATATGGAGGACAAGATGTTACCCATGCAGCATGTCCCCCCTCTCCACGTCACTGATGAATCCAAAGGAACAGCAGGGCTGCTATAGTTTGGCACCAGCGCCGTCGCAGGAGCTGCCAGAACAATGTTGAGCACAACAGAGAACTGCCTTAGGGGCTTCGACTCCGGATTTTTCCTCAGGGTTGACTCCCGAAGCCTTTCCCGTGACCGGGTGTGCCGCAAGGCAGCAGAGGTTTGAAATCAGGGTTTACCTTCCCCTAGATGGGCTACCTTCCCAGGTTGACGAGCCACCATCTACCCGAAGCATCTGGTTTTAAGGAGCCAGAGATCCGCCCTCGCCCCTTCTCCTATTAGTAAAAGCAGTTCCGCCGGGCTTAGAGACTAAACCACACGGGCAGGCTAGGAGTTGGACTTAGTTGTCAGAGGCTTTTCGAGACGCATGCCGTAAGGAGCATTTTATGAGCACTGGGAGCTTAACCCCAGTACCGCTCCTGGCTATGACAACCTTGGAACCTATTATGACCATAATACAACATCATAGTGAGTTACTGCACAGTGAAATGGCATGCGGCAGGAAAGACTTCCTGTACCTGGCCGTTTGACAGCAAAGCTGTAGTAGTCTACTGGAGAAAGTGCTTCACTGTCTGTCCAGTGTGTGGTGGAGGGGGTGATCAGGATTGTCCATGATGGATCGCAGTTTATTTAGTGTTCTCCTCTCCACCACTGTCTCAAAGGTCTCCGGTCTGAGACCAATTACAGAGCTAGCCCTCTTGATAAACTTGTCAAGACTGTTGGTGTCTCTGGCCCTGATACTGCTACCCCAACAGACAGGAGCAAAGAAGACAATGGTCTGGTAGAAAAGCTCCAGCATCCTGTTACACACGTTGAAGGATCTCAGCTTCCTCAGGAAGTAGAGTCTGCTCATACCCTTCTTGTGCGCAGTATCGGTGTTGAATCTCCAGTCCAACCCGCTGCTGATCCTGACACCCAGATATATGTAGTCCTCAGCCACTCCCACATCCTCCCCCCTAATCTGCAGTGGCTGAGAAGGTGCCTTCCTCCTCCTGAAGTCAATCACCATCTGTCTGGTCTTGCTGACATTCAACCTCAGGTGATTCTGCTCTGTCCACTCCACAAATCTGTCTACCAGTGCCCTGTACTCCCCCCCCCCCCTCCTCCTCTTATACGCCCCACAACAGCTGAGTCGTCAGAGAATTTCTGCAGGTCACTCTGCACTCTGCAGTGTCTGGTGGAGGTGGACACTTCGGACTCTGGAGTTGGAGCAGTTTTGTCTCAACGCTCCCCTGTGGATGACAAGCTTCGCCCCTGTGCGTTCTTCTCCCACCGTCTCTCCCTGGCTGAGAGGAACTATGACATCGGGGACAGGGAGCTCCTGGCGGTGAAGCTGGCTTTGGAGGAGTGGCACCATTGGCTGGAGGGGGCCTCCCAGCCGTTCATTGTATGGACTGACCATAAGAACTTGCAGTACCTCAGGACGGCCAAGCGTCTAAACTCGCGCCAGGCCCACTGGTCCTTGTTCTTTGGCGGGTTTGATTTTACCATCACCTACCGCCCGGGGTCCAAGAACACCAAGCCTGACGCTCTATCAAGATAATTTGCTTCAGATGCGGCGGAGGTGTCATCTCACCCCATTATTCCTCCTTCGTGCATTGTGGGTGCCCTCTCGTGGGGTATAAAGAGAGGGTTCATAGAGCGCAGGAGACCGAGGCTGACCCGGACAGGGGGCCAGCGGGGATACTGTATGTGCCTTTTGCTGTCCGGGGCGAAGTCATAAATTGGGTTCACTCCTCCAAGCTCCTATGCCACCCAGGGATGGCACGCACCGTTGCCCTACTGCAGAGAACCTTTTGGTGGTCATCGCTCCGGAGGGATGTCGGAGAGTACATCCGTGCCTGTCCCCAGTGTTCCACCGGTAAGACGTCCTCCTCTCCTCCAGCTGGTCTGCTTCATCTGCTTCCCATCCCCGGCAGGCCCTGGTCCCATGTGGCGTTGGACTTCATCACCGGCCTCCCATCCTCTGCTAACAGCACTGTAATTCTCACCATAGTGGATAGATTCTCTAAGGCAGCCCATTTTAAATCCCCTACAGGGTTATGTCTGGAACTATAAAAATCATCGGATTTCCAAATCCCACTTGCAAAAGCCTGAACTGGAAGGTGGGCTGGGCCTGCCATCGTTCAAGCATTATTACTGGGCCGCCAATGTCAGATCACTAATGTTTTGGTCACATGCTGCCGTGGATAATGTGGCATTTGAGGCCCCCTTGCGGTTGCACATGGATTCTGACTCTGTCACTAACTCTTCTTTGCCCACCCTGCTGTTCAATAAATTGGATGACTTGAAAATTCTGAAATGTTTAAGCTTTACAATAAGAAATTTGGTTAAAATTTTAAATCAGGTACAGGCATTTTAGCATTTACCAAAGACCTCAGCAGAAACACCAATTTGCTATAACCATTCATTTTTACCCCCATGGTCAGATAAAACTTTCCACGTCTGGAGGGAGAGGGGTTTGGTATCCATTGGGGACTTGTATATTAAAGGGAGTTTAGCGTCATTTAGTTTGCTTAGAGAAAAATTTTGTCTTCCTCATTCACATTTTTTTTTATATCTACAAATCAGACATTATGTTCAATCCATAGTTAATGAATCTGGTGCAGTTCATGGAAAACATGTCTTCTTTGATCTTATTAAGAACCCCCCTCGCTCCAGGCACCTAGTCTCTAAATTTGTGAATATGTTTGACAGTGTTTTCACTGCCTCTTCCGAGACGATCAGGACAGCTTGGGAGGAGGAGTTGGGAATTGAATTGTCTGGAGGCATTTGAGACAGAAGTCTGTCATCAGTTAAGGATTGCTCGGTTGTAGAAAAATATGAAATTAATAAATATGATCAGGTATAAATTATTTAATTTATATTGATGTATTGGAATCTGAGATCAAATCTTGTTTCATATACACCAGAAAAGTTAATAACACTCGTGGGGCACCAGCTTCTATCTCTAAGAAGCAATTTAATCTTTAATTTCACTTTATACCTGTTTAATCACTCAATAAATTAATTAATAATCAGTCTCAAAAAATTTTCCGTGAATTCGATACCTGGGCTTGAAACAGACTCAGAATGGAATAAATTCTCAGCAACTTCTCTCATTTTCACATATTTATTAAATGAAATGATTAAACAAATTACGAGTTATCTGCTCTGTGCTCGGAAAAGCAACATGTGGTAGAAGTCTTTGTTCGGACAGTCCTTTGTTCTTCCCAAAGTTCTTTCTTGCTGTGTGTAGACAATGGACAAAGAAGAGAGACAAAAGAGAGCGGCGAACGGAGGCGAAAGAGCCAAAGAGAGTGTCCAAAGAGAGCGTAGCAAGGGGGTCTTTCTGGTCCCACCTGGACCAGAAAGACACCTACGCTAGACTTCTGTACATTGATTTCAGTTCAGCATTCAACACCATTATTCCCAAGAGACTGATGGAGAAATTACTCCTTCTCGGTCTGAACACCGCCACATGTCTCTGGATCCTGGATTTCCTGACTGAGAGACCTCAGTCTGTCCGGATTGGAAACAACATCTCCAAACTCTGTCACACTGAGCACCGGATCCCCTCAAGGCTGTGTACTCAGTTCACTGTTGTTTACACTTCTAACACATGACTGTGTATCCAGACATGAGGGGAACCAGATTATTAAGCTTGCAGATGACACCACGGTGGTGGGACTTATTCAGAGGGATGAGGACTCAATGTACAGGGAAGAAGTGAGAGACCTGGAGGGCTGGTGCAGGGAGAACAATCTGGTGCTCAACGTGGACAAAACAAAGGAGATGATTATCAACTTCCGGCGGTCACAGCCTGAGCACATCCCCCTCAGCATTGGCGGCCGTTTAGTGGAGAGAGTAGAGAACATCAAGTTCCTCGGAGTGCAGATCTCGCAGGACCTGACCTGGAGCAAGAATTCCTTGGAGATCAGGAAGCGGGCTCAGCAGAGACTGCACTTCTTGAGGAAACTAGAACAGGCCTCTCTCCCCATCTGCATCCTCAGGACCTTCTACAGAGGTGTGGTGGAGAGTGTTCTGACGTACTGCATTGCTACATGGTACTCCAGCTGCAGTATGTCAGACAAAAAAGCCCTGCAGAGCATAGTCAAGGGGGCTGAGAGGGTAATTGGAGTCTCCCTCCCCTCTGTCCAAGAACTTTTTCAGAACCGTTGTAGGAGCAGGGCAATGAACATTGTCAAGGACTGTTCTCACCCTCTGCATAAACACCTTGAACTTCTTCCATCTGGTAAACGATTCCGGAGCATCAGAGGCAGAACCACCAGACTGATCAACAGCTTCCTTTCACAAGCTGTCAGGATGCTGAACAGTTGACCCGGAATCTCTCATACACACTACTGCACCTACGGACATTTTGTATATATTATAGTTAGTTAGTTTTTCTTTTTCCCCAAGTATGTCTCAGGGATGTGTGAATGGATTGGGGGGTGGGGGTGGGGGGGTGGAGCTATGTGGGAGTGTGTCTTAAATCATGCTGCTTCTTATATGGATGCCGAGAGAAACACAATTTCATCTTGCCTGCACTACAGTTGTATGTACAGCAATATGACAATAAAGTTTGATTTGATTTGATTTGATTTTGATTTGATTTCTCCTTTTATAAGTTCTGTTAAGCTTTCGCGGGCTTCCGGGTTGACAGGAATCTCAGCCAATGAGCGTCCTTCGTGGGTGGGCTTGACGAACTTTAGTCCAATAACAGGCTTTGTCTGCAAGGGACCAATGGGATGGAGAAGCTGGAGCTCAGTGAATGCTGGGTGAAATTTGATACCGGTCCCCATGGACACACAATTCCAGTACACTGGAATATGCTTTTATACCCTTATGTATGAACTAGATAGATAGATAGATAGATAGATAGATAGATAGATAGATAGATAGATAGATAGATAGATAGATAGATAGATAGATAGATAGATAGATACTTTATTTCGAACAAAAAAGTATAACAAAAACAAAACAAATGACAAATGCAATAAAGTAACAGTATACAGGGTTCGAAAGGGAGAAGGAAGAAGTGAACACTTATTAATTCCATCTCCTCTTTTCCATAAATACACCTTTGTGAATTATATACAAATTACCACCTTTAAGACCCCAAGTAAACAATTTACTGTATTTTTTTACATATCAACATTAACACCCATCCATCCTAACATACACTGATGTCCATACATCAAAACCAGCCTCAAACAACACAGATATACACAGTGGTGTCCCACCCACCATCCCATAGTGTCCCATAGTGTCCCAGAGTGAGCATAGTGAATCGTACATATAAATACTACCCTTCTAACATATATCCTTTCAGCAAATAATGTTTATACCTCTTTTTGAATTGATTTCTGTTTGTACATAGTTTCAGTTCCGGCTCCAGACTGTTCCACAAATCCACCCCACAGACAGATATGCACATACTTTTCTTAGTTGTTCATATCTTGGGTTTTGTAAAGTTTAAGTCTCCTCTCAAATTATGATCATTGTCTCTTTTTTTAAATATTTTTTGTATATTAGTTGGGAGTTGATTATTAATTGCCCTGTACATTACTTGTGCTGTCTTAAATTTAACTAAATCGATTAACTTTATGACATGTGACTTTAAAAACAACAAATTGGTATGGTCTCTATATCCTACATTATTTATTATCCTTATAGCTCTTTTTTGTAATGTGCATATTGACTGTAGGTTGGTCTTGTAGGTGTTTCCTCAGACTTCTACACATTAGTTAAGATAAGGTAAAAACAGTGAATTGTACAGTTAGACCAATGATTTATAGTCCAAGATGTGTCTTGTCTTCCCCAGTATGCCTATACATTTTGCTAACTTGGCCCGGATGTGACTGATGTGAGGTTTCCAGCAGATTTTATTGCCTAGTGTCACCCCCAGAAACTTATTTTCCTGTACTGTTTCTATTCTGGTATCATCTATCGTTACCATTATTTCCTGATTTATTTTATAATTTCCAAACAACATAATCTTTGTTTTTTTTAGATTTAGAGATAATTTATTTTTGTTGAACCACTGCGTTAACTTTTTCATTTCAGTTGTGACCACCTCTAAAACCTGCTGCAAATTCTCACCAGTGCAAAGGATATTTGTGTCATCCGCAAACAAAATAAATTTCTTTATTTTGAATTTTTGATACTTGGCATATGTCATTTATATACAAAATAAAGAGTTTGGGTCCCAAAACTAACCCCTGGGGCACACCACAAGTGATGTCCATGAAGGGTGATTTGTGCTCACCAATTTGTACAAATTGTTGTCTGTTACTTAAATAATTTTCCACCCAACTCAGTCCTACCCCACTTATCCCATACCTTTCCAGTTTCCTTAGTAGTATTCTGTGGTCAATGGTGTCAAAAGCTTTCTTTAAATCTATAAATACTCCTACAGCAACCTTTTTTTTATCTATACAACTAGTAATTTCTTCTATAAGTTCGATCAGTGCCAAAGATGTAGATTTATCTGCTCTAAAACCATACTGGCTATCTGTAAGGAGGTTGTGTTTTTCAATGAAATCATCCAGTCTCTTAGTGAAGATTTTTTCAAGTATGTTGGAGAATTGTGAGAGTAAAGCGACTGGCCTGTAATTTGTGAAACAATGACTGTCTCCTGTTTTGTATAGAGGTATTACTTTTGCTATTTTCATTTTGTCTGGAAATTTACCAGTTTGAAATGACAGGTTACAGATGTGGGTGAGTGGCTTAACAATTCCTTCAATTACTTTTTTCACTATTGTCATGTCAATTTCATTCCAGTCCGTTGATTTTTTGTTCTTAAATTTATTCACAGTCTCGATAATTTCCTTTTCAGTAACTGCACCCAAAAAGATTGTGTTTGGATTTCTATCTTCTGTTTCATTTACAGAACAACTGTTGTTTTTTTCTGGTGTGATTGATTTTGCTAATTCAAGACCAACGTTTACAAAAAAAATTATTGAAACCACTGACCACATCCTCCATATTATTTATCAAATTGCCATTTTCAATAAAATATTCTGGATAATTAGCATTCTTAGGTCGATTACTAATAATCCCATTGAGTACTTGCCATAAGTACTCAATGGGATGATAACTTAAGTTATCCATATCAATGGCATAGCTGTTGAACGTGTCCCCAGCTTCAAATTCCTGGGGACGCACATCTCGGAGGACCTGTCCTGGTCAGTTAACACCACCAGCCTGATCAAGAAGGCCCATCAGCGCCTCTTCTTCTTAAGGACACTGAAGAAGAACCATCTGTCAACTGACATCCTGGGCAACTTCTACCGCTGCGTGATGGAGAGTACCCTGACCAACTGTGTCACAGTCTGGTATAGGAGCTGCTCTGTCGCTGACCGTAAGGTGCTGCAGCAGGTGGTGAAAACCGCCCAACGCATCACAGGGACTCCACTTCCAGTTATAGAGGACGTCTACAGGAAAAGATGTCTGCGCCGGGCACACAGCATTCTTAGGGACTCCAACCATCCTGCTCATGGACTGTTCCAGCTTCTCCCCTCCAGAAGGCGTTTCAGAAGCCTTCGGACTAGAACCAGCAGGTTTAGGAACAGTTTCTTTCCAACAGCTGTCACGTTATTGAACTTAGTTCCCCGCTGACTCTCTTACCATCATCTCTTACCATCCTCACCTTTACATAACTGCCCATCTAACTTATTGTACATTATTTGCACATAACAGTACTCTTAACTTTCTGCACTGCCGCATATATTTGCATATATTTGCTTAAATTGCACATACTGTTAATTACCGTATATACTGCACTGCTGTCCTTTGCACTTGTGATTGGATGCTAAACTGTGTTTCGTTACCTTGTATTCATACATGTGTAATGACAATAAAGTTGAATCTAATCTAATCTAATCTAAGTTATTTTTATTATCCTCTAATATTCTGTTGTAATATTCTTTCTTACAGGTCCTCATTATATTAGTAAGCTTATTTTTATATCTTTTATATTTGATCTCAGCTTCCACTGTTCTGCATTTAATGAATTGTTTATATAATGTATTCTTCTTTTTACATGCATTTATTAACCCCTTGGTGACCCAAGGAATATTTTTTTTTTGTTGTCTGTCACTGTATTGTTTTATAGGACGGTTTTTATTGTACAATGATTGAAATATTTGTAAAAATTTATCATATGCTTTATTTATATCATTTTCATCATAAACTATCTTCCAATCTTGTATTAATAATTCATTTGTCAGTAAATACATTGATTCTTCGGTTCTTATTCTTTTAGATTTAATATTTTTGGCATACTTTTTCTTCCTATAATCACATTGATAGACAACAAAAATCGGCAGGTGGTCACTGATATCATTCAATAAAAGCCCACTCCTGATATTATTTTCCATAATGTTTGTGAATATGTTATCTATTAGTGTGGCACTGTGTGACGTGATTCTGCTAGGTCCGGTAATTGTTGGATGTAAGCCCATACTGTACATTGTGTTGATAAATTCTTCTGTCAAACTATGTTGTTTTGAGTTCATCAGATCTATATTGAAATCCCCACAGATGAACATAACTTTATGAGTTAGTTTTGCATACATTTTTTCCATCCAGTCCTTAAATAAGTCAATGTTTGATCCAGGTGTTCTATATCCACAACTCACTACTACATTCTTCACATTGTCCAGACAGATTTCTATTGTAATACATTCAAATAAATCATCCACAGCTACTGACAGATTTTCAACAACCTTGTATTTCAAGCTCTTTTCAACATAAATTGCAACTCCTCCTCCTTTTTTCACTTTTCTATTTATATAATTTAATTCATAGCCATCCATGGTAAAATCCACTCCTTTCTCTTCACTGAGCCACGTCTCTGATATTGCCACAATATTGAACGGCTCTTTAAACTGATGTAAATAATCTTTAATGTTATTAAAGTTGGCATAGAGACTTCTGCTGTTGAAGTGGATCATTGAAATATTGAAATCATATGTGACCATTGTGTTAAACTGTTCATCCGTGTAGTGACTACAGTCATTACTGATGGAGCTAAATAAATTATTATCAGGGTCTATGTTATATTCTACGTCCTGTGGGTTGTGATCCATATATTCAAAAACTTCCAGTTCCTGTTGTTCCTGTTTGTTAATCTTTTGTTTCATGTCGTTAAATGTCTTGTAGCAGATGAGTATATCCCTTCAGTGTCCTACAATTGTCTTTTGTTGCTGTGACTCCAGTTCATAATGTTCATTGATATTTGTCCACTTCCATAATATTACGGATGTTAATGACCTTGGCTTCTTCAGGTGATCCGATTAATTTGATGTATATTTTACAGTTTGATGTCCAGGTGTTTTGAATCTTTTTCTGCTTTCTCATGTATCTTGCTTTTCTGGCTATTTCTGCGTTTTCTTTTGCGAGGTGCTCGTTTATGTAAATGTTCGTTCCTTTCAGTTTCCTACCTTGTTTCAGCAGTGCAGTCTTGTGTTTTCTATTCAGAAACCTCATGATCACAACCGGTTTGTCGCCGTTTTTCCTGGGCAGAGGGTGGCAGGCCTCAATGGTATTACAGTCCAGCTGAATTCCTTTGGACTGCATGAAGGCTGCCACTTGTTGCTCCGTGAATTCGTCTTCCAGCTCACCGAGCCTCCCTCCGCTGTCCGTGGCCACCGCTCGCGCGTATGATCGGGGTTTAATGTGGAGTCCCGTGATGATCACGTCGTTCACCCGGATGTTCTGCTCCAGTTCCGACACTCTGCTCTCCAGATACGCCAGCCTCTTTTCCTTCTCAGTGTTCTGGATCTGCAGCGCTTTCACCTCCTCGATCAGGTCCAGGATGTTTCTTTGCTGCAGCTTAACAGCAGAAATCTCTTCAGCCAAGAAGTCCAGCGCCCTTTTAATTTCATCCACCTCCTCAGTCTGCTGAGCTTTCTTGGGACCCATGATCCCGGCCGATGTTCATTGATTGTGATCGTAAGAAACAACAACAAAAAAAAAAAAAAACGTGGGAGAAATCCCTGTTCTCCCTGAGCGTGAGGGGACTGATTGCTTCACCAGCCTCTACAATATTAAGTTATGAGACTAGCAATTTCTCTTTTTTCGCACGAGCAGGTTTATTCTCCAGCGGTAGTAACAAAAAAAAAACAAAACAAAAAAAAAAAAACAGCTCAAAACGCAAGCTCTAAACTGAGTTTTAAGCAAGAAACAAACTGGGAGCCTTTACCTGTACGTCCTCACCTTACATGAACCGGTAGTAATTAATCACTATCAATTGATAAAAACAATAATCAATGTTAGTTTAGCTTGGTCATAATGTTAGTTTGTTTTACTCATATTTGAGGTGCAGTTTAGCAACTAAACTAATCTTAGTGATTAATGTAACTTATGAGCAGTGCTTCTAAATCAACATGCAGGAATAAACATTCATTTAAACATTTTTAACATGCATATATATATAAAATCACAGATTAATGCATTTCACACATATTATTGATTTTCCACATTAAAAACATCAGAGTCCATTTTCTTTTCATAGTCCTGAAAAGAAGGGAAGATTTAGAATTGAGTTTGTAATAATGTACTTTAAAGTTCACTGGTTAAATCCAGCATGTCCCAGAGTTTAAGGAAATTAACTTTGTGGATCTGTGTAGGCCATGAGGGCTCATCAGGTCTGTTCCATGTCTCCATGTTTATGGGGGCAATAAAAAGAGTCAAAACAGGAAATGCATTAGTTGAATTCTTTAGACTGGTTTTAACAAAGGAATGGGATTTCAGCTGTGGCCTGGGGAGAAAATCAGTTCTTGACCGTCTTACTCCTGGGTGAAACAAAATGTCTTTAAGCAGAAGAATAATTATTGCTGAGCCAAAGTGAGATGATGCTACACGGTCAACAGTTGACACCAGCTGATCCAATATAAAGTGGTTCACCGCCTTCATTACTCAAAGCACTGACTGCATAAAATTTATCCTTCTATTTCATCACTGTGTGACAGATGTCAAATGTCAGTGGGTACATTCTCCCATGCTTTTTGGTTCTGTCCCTTGCTTTTTGACTTATGGTCTAGAGTGTTTGGTATTCTACGGCTTATCAAATCACTCTTCCCCTGGATGCAATTCTCGCTATCTTCGGCTGTTCCCAACTTACTCACTTTGATAATTGCAAGGCCTAAAGGTTTGAGTTAAGTCAGCGTTAATGAATGGGCACCTATGGCCACCTGGTGACACAACAGTGCGACACTGGCAGATTTGCTATATATACATGTAATTTGTATATGTGTATATATTGAAGAAGCTGGGTTAATCATCTCAGACTGGATGCAGAGGGTAAACAGAGAAGGACAATAGTTACTGAGATGGGAGAGATTATGGTGAGGTAGCAGGAAGGAGAGCTGGGAGACAGTGGGGGAGAAGGGTTGAATTTATTGTGATGCGAGATGTCATGCATGAATGTATTGTGATGCAAGATGTCATGCAGTTGTGGGATGGGTGGAGGATATAAAAGGAGAGACCCTGGTGTATTGGGAGAATGTTTTTTCTGTGATTACTGATGTAAGAGTGAATAAAGTCGTCTGCTGTGCAAGTCTGGTTTCCTTTATTTCCACTCTCCACACTGGTGACCCCTCAATGAATTATGGAACACGAAGCAAGAACCCCAGAGACGGCCCAGACGGAAACCCCCAGCAACGCGTGCGTTGTTTCGGTCAAACTACCGGACTTTTGGCTGCACGACCCGTGGTCTTGGTTCCACCCCATCGAGGCTCAGTTTGCCCTCTGGGGAATAACGGCAGACGACACCAGATATTACTATGTGGTCGCAGCGCTGGACGCTCGCACGTCTCAGCAAGTAGCGAGTCTGCTCCAATAGCCTCCAGCCCACGACAAATATGGGGCTCTGAAGGCCGTGCTGACCCAGAGCTACAAGCTCTCGGACTGTGAGACAGCAGAAAGGCTCCTGAGGCGCTCCAAGTTAGGAGATGGGTCAGCGGTCAAACTGATGGAGATGTTGGCATTGATGGGCACGGACGACAGGCATTTTCTGTTTGCCCACCTGTTCCTCCGGAACCTCCCAACAGAGGCCAGAGCGGTTCTTGCCAATTCGCCATTGCTGGCTGCGCGTGACTACCGTGCGCTAGCCCAGGAGGCAGATCAGATCATCCTCACCACCAGAGCCCTCATAGTGAACGCGGCGGCGTCGGAACCCGGTGAGACAATCAGCGGAGGCGAGGAGCCGGCGACGGTAGCGGCAGCTGGGGCCAGGAAGCGCCAGAGAGACACACTCTGTTTCTACCACCGCCGCTTTGGAGAGAGCGCACGCAGATGTGTGCCACCGTGCCAATTCAGGTGTTCGGGAAACGCCAAGGCCAGCAGTCAGTAGCAGCTGCGACCTCCGGTGAAGAGAACAAGCTGCTCTACTTGACGGACTTGCGCTCAGGGAGACGGTTCCTCGTAGACACCGGCTCCCAGAAGAGCCTCATCCTGCCATCCTACGCCGACCGGCTAGCGGGAGCTAGCGGCCCCCTGCTGGTAGCAGTAAACGGCTCGGACATTAAGACTTTTGGTGAGAGAACACTGACTTTATCCCTACACGGCCATATGTACGAGTGGACTTTTGCCATAGCGGTATTGAGTTTCCCAATCCTGGGAGCTGATTTTCTGTGTGCACACGGGTTGCTAGTCGATGTTGCTAACAGATGCCTGGTTAATGCAATGTCTTTTGATTCTCTCCCCTGTACAGCTCGAAGGGCCGGGCCAATAACACAAGCCAACGTCACAGCTCCAGGCGGTAAGTTCCACACACTGCTCACTCAGTTCCCAGCATTCACGGTCCCGACGTTTTCGGCGGCCAGCACTAAACACGGGGTGGAACACTTTATCACCACCACTGGGCCGCCCGTTTTTGCATGACCTCGGCGCCTGGATGCAGCTAAACTGGCCATAGCACGCGAGGAGTTTGCCAACTTGGAAAGGTTGGGCATCACCAGGCGCTCAAACAGCCCATGGGCATCCCCGCTACACATGGTCCCTAAGGCCGAGGGATTGTGGCAACCGTGTAGAGATTTCCGCAGGTTGAATAATGCCACAGCGCACGACCGCTACCCGATTCCCCGTATTCAGGATTTTTCCGTTCACCTCGCCGGGGCACGCATTTTTTCTAAAATAGACCTGGTCCGTGGTTACCACCAGGTCCCAGTGCGCGTGGAGGACATACCCAAAACAGCGGTAATAACTCTGTTTGGCTTGTTTGAGTTTTGATGCATGCCCTTCAGATTAAAAGGCACGGCACAGACATTCCAACGCATGATGGATGCGGTGTTGCGCGGTCTGCCTTTTGTGTTTGTCTACCTGGATGATATCCTGGTGGCCAGCGCGTCCGAGGACGAACACATAACCCACCTCAGGATGATTTTCCGGAGGTTGGAGAAGCACGGGTCATTAATCAACCCGGCGAAATGCCAGTTCAGCGTGATGGGGATTGACTTTTTGGGGCACCGCATCTCACCGGAAGGAGCGATACCCTTGCCCGACAAGATGCGCGCCGTGGCGAATTTTTCCCGGCCTCAGACGGTCAGGGCGCTGCAAGAGTTTTTGGGGATGGTTAACTTTTATAACCAGTTCCTCCCCCACGCAGCTCAGCTCATGCAGTCATTGTACGCCGCGCTCAAGAAACAGAAACCGGCGGACAGAGTCAAATGGACTCTGAAGCGAGAGCAGGTGTTCTCTGAGGTTAAAACAGCCCTGGCAAACGCCACACTGTTGGCGCACCCGGACCCGGCAGCCAGGATAGCGCTCACTACCGATGCCTCGGACGTGGCCATAGGGGCCATCGTGGAGCAACGCATCGCCAGTTCCTGACAGCCGCTTGCTTTTTTCAGCAGGGCTTTGCGCAACAGTGAGCGTAAATACAGCGCGTTCGACAGAGAGTTGCTGGCTCTCCACCTGGCCATACGCCACTTCCAGTTCTGGGTGGAAGGACACAGCTTCACCGCGTTTGTGGACCACAAGCCGTTAACGTTCGCAATGGCAAAGGTTTCAGAACCATGGTCGGGCCGGCAGCAGAGACAGCTGGCCGGAATCTCGGAGTTTACGACCGATATTCATCATGTGTCGGGTAAACTGAATGTGGTGGCGGACTGCCTCTCGCGCGCAGTAGTGGCCCCGGTCTGCGTGGGGATAGATTATACAGCCATGACCGCAGAGATACGGACGTGTGTGTGCTCCAGTCTGGACCGACAGGGTTAAGGCTGGAGACCAGAGTACTGCAAAACGGCAAGCCCCCCCAATCTGCAACATCTCCACGGGACGCCCGCACCCGGTGGTCCCAGTTGCTTGGCGCCGCCGAGTGTTTGAGTCAGTTCACTCTCTGGCACACCCAGAAGTGCGCGCGTCAGTCAAAATGGTGGGAGTGAAGTTCATATGGCCAGGCCTGCGCGAACAAGTGAAAGAGGGGGCTGCAGCCTGCGTAGCGTGCCAACGAGCCAAAGTACACAGACACACGAAGGCTCCTTTGGAACCATTTCGTATACCGGCTAAGGGGTTCGACCATGTTCACGTGGACCTCGTGGGCCCCCTCCCACCATCGCAGGGGTTCACGCACCTTCCAACAGTGGTGGACCGCACCACACGCTGGCCAGAAGCAGTCCCGCTGGTGGCAACCGCGTCCGCAGACTTGGCACATGCTTTTTTGACAACATGGGTGGCACGTTTTGGAATCCCGTCGGATATCACATCTGATAGGAGCCCTCAGTTTGTTTCCGACCTCTGGTCCGCGATGACCCGTAGCCTGGGTGTTGCAATTCATGGCACAACCGCGTACAACCCACAGGCCAATGGATTATGCAAGCCTTTCCATAGGCCACTGAAAGCAGTGCTCAGGGCTTTGCTGATGGATGCAAATTGGGTAGACTGGTTGCCGTGGGTTTTATTGGGGTTGCGTTCCGCACCAAAAGAGGATTTGGAGGCTTCCCCAGCAGAGCTTGTTTTTTCTTAGCCACTGCGGCTGCCCGGGGAATTTTTGCCAGATAATCCCACACCGGACAACTATCTGTCTCAGCGTTTGCAGCATAGCGCAGATACAGGTACGCTTCCGGGCCCGGCCCACCACTGTTTTCCACGCGCTTTTGTGCCAAAAACTTTGAAGAATGCGGCGTTTGTGTTTGCCAGGCACGATGCCCACCGCCCTCCATTGCGTCCACCCTACGATGGGCCGTTCAGAGTGCTGAAACCAGAGGACAAACATTTTTTGTTAGACTTGGGGGGTCGTCGGGAGAAAATATGTATAGACAGACTTAAGCCCACTTTTGTGGTGGCGGACAAGCAAGTGATGTTGGCTCGGGCCCCTTGGCGTGGAAGACCCCCACTGAGAACTCCCTAGGTAAACGATTCATCAGAGCAACCACACGGGCAAGTCGAAGGTTCGCCCCCCCTTGCCATTGCCCACCCACAGACAGACACACCCCCAGGTTCCCCCCACTGGCACAGCAGCGCCACGGAGGTGGAAACCCCCGTTACAGCAGATATGGGAGGAGACTGAAGCCAAAAGGACGTAAGGACTGAAACTCATTCTGAGATTGGGGGGGGGGGCGGTGTAGAGGCTGGGTTAATCATCTCAGACTGGATGCAGAGGGTAAACAGAGAAGGACAATAGTTACTGAGATGGGAGAGATTATGGTGGGGTAGCAGGAAGGAGAGCTGGGAGACAGTGGGGGAGAAGGGGTGAATGTATTGTGATGCGAGATGTCATGCAGATGTGAGATGGGTGGAGGATATAAAAGGAGAGACCCTGGTGTATTGGGAGAATGCTTTTTCTGTGATTACTGATGTGAGAGTGAATAAAGTCGTCTGCTGTGCAAGTCTGGTTTCCTTTATTTCCACTCTCCACAATATATACAGTACATATGTGTATTTTTTTTTTTTTACTGGTTTCAGTATGTGTTTGTTTATGTGTTTGTATGTTTGTGTGTTTATATATGAGCCTGTTAAAATGTGTAAATAAAATATTTCAAAAAAAAATCCCCTACAGGGTCTCCCCACAGCCAAGGAGACTGTGGATCTGCTCGTCCTCCACATGATGTGGCTCCATGGTATCCCCCTGGACATTGTGTCCGACGGTGGGCCCCAGTTCGTCTCCCAGGTGTGGTGGGCTTTCTGCAATGCCACTGGGGCTATGGTGAGCCTGTCCACGGGGTACCATCCCCAGAGCAACGGTCAGTGCGAGTGTGCCAATCAGGAGCTGGAGGCAGCGCTACAGTGCGTTACCACCGGCAACCCGGCGTCCTGGAGCTCCTATGTGCCATGGGTCAAATACGCCCACAACACCACGGTCTCATCTACCATAGGCATGTCAACATTCGAGGCTTCCTTGGGTTACAACCCCCCGCTGTTTCCCGAAGAGGAGGGGGACATTGCGGTGCCCTCCGTGCGGGCCCATCTGAAGTGCTGTCGCCAGCTGTGGAAGGCTACCCGGGCCGCGCTTCAACGCACAGCGGATTGCAACTCCGAAATTGCCAACCGCCGCAGGACTTCACCTCCACCCTACCAGGTCGGGCAACAGGTATGGCTCTCCACCAGAAATATCAATCTCAAGGCTGAATCTAGGAAACTTTCACAGCGTTTTATTGGTCCCTTTGCTATTACACACAATGTGAATCCTGTGGCTGTGCGCCTGGCTCTCCCCCCCTCCCTTCGCATTTGTCCCACCTTTCACATTTCCCAGATGAAGCTGTTTTGCTCTTGCCCTCTGTGCCCTCCTCCCAAGACACCACCTCCACCGGTAGTGATCGATGGCGACCCCGCATGGAGGGTTAACTCCATTCTGGACGTCGGGCACTGGGGTCACGGCCTCCAGTACCTGGTAGACTGGGAGGGTTACGGCCATATAAACAAACTGAGTTTATTCTGGAGTCTGTGTCTGCCTTCTGGGTCATAAATCATGTCAGATGGTGTTAAAGGCACTGGAGAAATAAAAAAAAAAAGTGATTCTCATAGTACTGTATCTCCTCCGCCATCCAGGTGCAGATGTGCTCATTGCAGCAGGTAGATGACAGCATCTTCAACTCCTAAATGGGGCTGATATGCAAACTGCAGAGGGTCCAGCCACGTCTTCACCTGCGGCCTCAGGTGGGCTAAGACCAGTCTCTCCAGGACTTGCATCACATGAGATGTGAGGGTTGACAGTCGTTCAGGTCCGATGGAGATGACTTCTTGGGAACAGGTACCAGGCAGGATGTCTTCCACAGCACCGGTACTCTCTCCAGACTCAGGCTCAGGTTGTACAGGTGTTTAAGTACCAGAGCTAGCTGGTTGGCACAGGTCCTCAGGTCCTGACGGAGATGCCATCAGAGCCCGCCACCCTCCGCTGGCGGAGTCTCACCAGCTGTTTCTCCACCTGGTCTGTAGTCACCATGAAGTGAGGGAGGGTCCTGGTGCCCCCTGAGGAGGAAGAGGGGGAGATAGAGGGAGGTTCTGCACAGGAAGGTGGGTGGAGAGGGGTGTGGGGGGGTCTGGTTGTGTTGTTGGGGTGACAGACTGTGAGTTGAACCTATAAAAAAAACAAAAAACAGATTCAGTTCCTCAGCTCTCTCCTGGCTCCCAGATGGCTGCCTGACTCTCCCCTTGCACCCAGTTATTTGCTTCATTCCCTCCCACACATCTTTAGTGTTGTTTTGCCTGAGTTTCTCTTCCAACTTCCTCCTATAATTGTCCTTGCACCTCCTCAGCATCTCTCTCAGCTCATGCTGCACTCCCCTCAGCTTCTCCTTGTCTCCAGCCCTAAAAGCTCTCTTTTTTTTGTTCATAAGTGCTTTCAGGTCACTGGTGACCCATGGTCTGTTGTTGGAGAAGCAGTGTACAGTCTGAGCTGGCATGGTCATGTCTTCACAGAATCTAATGTATTCTGTGATGCAGTCGGTCATATTGTCTATGTCCACCCCATGAGGTTCACAGAGTACGCTCCAGTCTGTCGTCTCGAAGCAGTCCTGCAGTGCATCAGCAGCCTCCTGTGTCCATCTCCTCACAGTCCGTGTATAAGCAGGCTGCCTTTGCACAAGGGGAACGTACTTGGGTGTTAACATGACCATGCAGTGATCTGATTTACCAATGGGGGGTAGAACTGTTGCACTATATGCATCCCTGACGCTGGCATACAGTAAATCCAGTGTTTTGTTCTCTCTGGTGGGACAGTCAACAAACTAGTGAAAGTTTTGTAATGTTTTTCCCACTGAGACATGGTTAAAATCACCTGTTATGGCCATGAATGCATCTGGGTGCTTCTCCAGTAATGTGGCAGTAGCCGCATGACAGCTGATGACATCACAGGCCACCGCTGCGTCAGCTGACGGAGGGACGTAGGTGATAATAATTAAGCCACACTTCATTTCTCATGGCAGATAATATGGTCTCATTCTCACAGCCAGCAGTTCAATGTCCGGGCTGCAGCACTTTTCCTTCACATAAATGTGTCCAGGATGACACCACCATTCATTAACAAGAAGTGCCACTCCTCCTCCCCTCTTTTTTCCTGCTGCTTATCACATCTCTGCCCCCCCGTATAGTCTGAAGCCAGGTATCGCTACGTTTACATCCGGGATCTGTGAGTGTAACCGCGTCTCTGTTGTCTCTGTTGTCACATGTAGCATCATCGTCTCCTCAAACCAAGACAGAAGATCACGTCTCTCCATTTTACAGGAATTTCACTTTATTCCTTCTACAGGAATACCACTTTTCTGCATTCTACAGGAATATCACTGGCTTTCATATCGACTCATCCAGGCCTCATCCAGGCCTGACCCAAAGATGTTTTCCCAGGACCCCAATGTAAACAGTTGCCTCTTGCAGAGATGGTAAGGATCAGAATTTGCTTTTAAAGGCTCAAAGGAACATAAAATTCGGGAGACCAGACCTCCAACGTGAACACTGCATTTGGATAACATCCTCCTTTACAGGAAACCAATGCTCTTAAAAGGGTCATAAACGGCTTAATCAGACAGGTTTATAACCTCCGATGTTTTCCAGATTATCTCTTCCAGATGCCATGGACCTAAAAGAAATCATCTACAGCTCAACAGTACCTCCTAGCGGATACCTACGAAATGTGTTTCAGTATGTAGGATGACTTTTAATTTGTTCTAAACATTAAGTTTCTTTCAGCTTATCCTTTTCTCCCCTGGATCCTAAGGACACTGAAAATCATCCCTTTTTATCACCAACCACGGTTTGCTGTGCTACATTAAGCTTTGATCTAAATATGAATGCATGTATTATTATATTATATTATTATATTATTATAAGAAATGTTATGTTCATGAGTGTTATTCAAACAAATGTAATATTAGAGTAATGGTATAAATGCATGATCACCAAATATTAGCCAAGTCATCTAATTTAGTTGGATTTTATATTGAGGACCTAATTTCATAAGAACTGACTGAGTGCTGATTTTTCTCTGCAATTTCATGGGATGGTGTCTTCATTTGATTGGCTGCTCTCAAACAAAGAAATGTTCTCACATTGGATGGCAGCCATTTCAAACTGCTTTTGATGAAGTCGATTGGTCAGTCTTGCGATCGACATCACCAGTTTATGACCAGGCGGGGTCATTTAAAAGTAGTAGAAGCTGCTCTGCATGGGTAAGATTCGGGAAAAAACACACAGATTCAGAATTAGAAAAAGACAAGCAGGAAAGAAAAAGAAACACACAGATGTAAGTTAAAGTTAAGTTAAGTAAGAGGGCAAGAGAGAACACAAGTTACACAGAGACAAGTCATGCAGTTAAGTTAAAGTTAGAGAAGAAAAAGCAGACAAGAAAGAGACAGAATGAGATTAGATAAGTCTGGGAAGATTTTGTTCCACCGTTTCAAGGTCCTGTGTAGTTTCATTTTATCTAAATTGTTCTGTGTGAAGTTTGTCAAATCCTGCGTTCGTTTTTCTGGTTACTGAGGAGAAATCACTTTTTTCTTTAGAGCTCACTTTCTCAGAGAATCAAATTCTCAAACTTTTTCCTTCACCTCAGAAGCCATTCTTATCCTAGTAAATGTTTGTCTCAATTTTTTTATGACTTTTCACGCCGTTAAAGTGGACCTTTAATTTTCCTAGTTTAAAGTGAACAGAGACTGTGTTTTTGGACTCTATTTCCGGCCTCATACCCGCTTGACTGAGAAGTTTCTCCTTCAGTTTTTTTGGTCTATCCCGCTACAAGAGACTTCAAATTCGGACTCTTTTCCAAGGACATGTCACGCCGCTCGGTGACAGACCATCCCCTGCTGCCATTGTCTGGAGAGCCCCCAGCTGAGTTTGCACTCCCACGGCTGTGAGGAAGCATCATCCTAACTCCCACCTCGGCCGGTATCGACCCGCTGAAACATGGACCTACAGCTGTTTTCGTAAGTGAAACTCCTACTTCTCCTATCTGCTGGGTTAAAACGTGATGTCCGAACAATTAAATTACAATTGAATATAGCCCATATTTCAGGGCTCAATTAGTCTCTTAGCCACAGGATAAAGCTATAAACTGAAGGAAGACTCTTAGTCATTTTTAAGTAACTGCCCTTAATTTTTATAGATTAATTCAGAAGTCATTTTTAGATAATTAGCTTATGAGTTTTCCCCATAAAATTGTGTTGTTTCGTTAGACATTTCAGCCTTCATTTAACGTTGAAACATAAGTCTGGTTCCTCCTTGGTTCTACAAAGGTGTAACGCTGGATTTTATGTTCAGGAATCCAATAACAGTGGATGTGATATCGTACGCTGTTATCATTTGAATCTGTTTATCCATCATTTGAATGCCATGCCATGTAACCTGAATGAGTTTAATAAAAGGGTGAATGAGAGAAGTTGAAGTGTTTTCCTTTCGCATATATCTGTTTCCTAATCACGGCAGGAGAAGAACTCACTGAAACTTTGAGACTGATTCATTAAGTAATTGAAGGTACAAAATTAATTAAAATTGAAGTTAATATTATTGTCCATTGTGACTGGTGTCCCCTTTTACGAGTGCTTTTATTTAATTTAGCGGGTGTAGAAGTGACGGTTTAACTTCGCCCCTTTCACACCTACTATTAAATAAAATAAATAATTCCTGTACCTTATGACAAATATTTTATTATATAATCCTGCTACTCACATGATGCTACACTCACGATATTCCTTTTGCGTCCTGACCAGCACTGTAAGCTCGTCTGTTTTATTTCCCAGCGATCGCACGTTCCCAGTGATGACCATCGGTACAGCCGGCTTATGCTTCCTCCTCCTCCTCCTCACCTTAGCTCCAGCCCTTCACCCGCAGCGTCTCCTCTTTAGCTCATCTGGGATGAGGGGCTTCACTGCTGGCTGCAGCGCTCCAGACACTGGCATCCTTAGCACAATCAGCTGTTCGCGTGCGTAAACAATGCATCCGCCCCCAACTCTGTTGATCTCCATTGCCCGAGGAAGAGAAAAGAAAAGAAAACTAGAGAAAGACCGGGTTAAAATAGAGAAAAAGTTGGTCCAGTCTTAATCCAAATCTTCCTACCAAGCCCTGGTTAATAAGAGACACACTATATACAGGAATAAGCATATAGAAACACAGAGACACGAGAGAGAGAGTTGCTGCTGGTACGGCCGCCCTGCTTCCGGTGCAAAAAAAAAAAAAAGTACTTACCTTTATCAATGTCTACTCTTCAATTTACAGTAATCGAAGTTTGTAACATTTAATCAATAAATTGTGTTAGAAAACGATTTTTCTCTTAAAGATCTATTTCGGCTGAGAAATATTAACAAAAATCAACCAATAATTTCACAAAAATGTAATTGATTTAGTCAGAAGATCAGAATTTTTAAAAATCAACTTAGCATAAAAACCTGACCTGATCGAAAGAAACAGATGTCATTTTCAGATTCAGCGGTGCAAAATTGTCTTAAATCAGTTGAGAAAACAGAGACAACTTACAAAAAAAATGATTTTTGTAACCCTGTGTAGTCACAGGAAAGTAGACGTTCCGTCTCATAGCAGCTGCAAGCATAGATGTTCACACGTCAGCCACAGCGACAGCATATTCAGCACTCTATAAAAAGGCAGGGTGGGTATTCATTCAAGCACAATAAAAATATATGTGTAAACACATAAAGCCAGGCCATTATGGAAATGATTGAAATCTGCATTCTGTCTAATGGCCAGCAGATGGTGACACCCATGGCTGTAACAGAAATTTGTTTCTATAGACGTCTCTGGGTAAGAATGGTTTGACTGATGACTTTATGGGCCTTATTATGACAGTTTTGCACCTTATACAGATGCTTTTGACATGTTTCAGGACCCAGGAGACAGACGCTGACACGAGCAGATATGGACAATTATTCTTTATTGATGGAAAGTGAGTGTAGTGCGTGTGTGAGTGCGAGCATTGATGTCTGGTCACAGGAGCTGAGCAGTTATGGTGGCGACCTGGCAACCCTGGAACACACACAAGCATAAACAATTACAGCTGTTCAGCAATGGCGGGTAATTGCAGATGATTAGGCTTACTTGCATGTGCCACAGGTTGTGTTCTGCTGGCTCCGAGTGCCTGTGCGACGTGGTAGTGATGGTGCCCGTAGTTGCGGGGGTGAGGATGAACTCCGTGATGGAGGAGGCGATGCCCCGTTGGCCGGGGAGGCTGGTCCGCTGCCAGGGAGGTCCACCTGTGCAAAGGGGAAAAGGCTAGGAGATGATGAGTGCAGAGATCTCTTACGTGACCGGTCTTGACGTGACGTTCTCGGCTTGGCTTGAGGTCGTGGTCTTGGCTCATTCCCAGGCAAAGACAACAGACGACTCCGTGCCGAGCCGTCGGTGATGCCAGCCTTTAAAGGCCGCTGATTGGCACCTGCCGGTCTATGCGCAGCTGGAGATGATGAGGCAGATGACAGCCCAGCGGCCGTCATGACAGTACTCCCCCCTCTAGCAGTGCCTCCAGGCACCTGCCCAATTCTACCTGGATTCGCCCGATGAAAGTCGCGGATCAACTGCTTATCGAGGATCAACGCTGGGCGAATCCAAGAACAATCCTCCGGTCCAAAGCCCTCCCAGTCCACCAAGTACTGAAGACCTCGGCCCCGCCGGCGAACGTCCAGGATGGCAGTCACCCCCCAAGCTGGATGGCATCATCCTCGGGGGGGCAGGGGCCGCGGGGGGTGGGCACAAAGGATCAGAGATGTATGGCTTGACCTGGGAGACATGAAAGGTGGGGCAGATGCGCATAGAAGGGGGGAGAGACAAACCCACAGATACAGGATTGACAATACAAGAGATGGTGTAGGGACCGATGAAGCGCTTAGTTAGTTTGCGTTTCTCAGCCGGCACACCGATGTTCCGAGTAGACAACCACACTTTCTGGCCCACCTTGTAGTCCGGGGCGGGTCTCCTATGACGGTTGGCCACCTGGATGTTGCGCTCAGTGGTCCTCAGAAGGGCCCTGCGAGCGATGGACCAGACCCGCCGACAGCGTCTGACGTGGGTCTGTACAGATGGG
Organism: Pholidichthys leucotaenia; assembly: GCA_020510985.1. Classification (NCBI taxonomy): domain Eukaryota; kingdom Metazoa; phylum Chordata; class Actinopteri; order Cichliformes; family Pholidichthyidae; genus Pholidichthys; species Pholidichthys leucotaenia. The sequence goes on from CM035837.1 coordinate 493,329,177, forward strand.
ACCGCTACCTCCCTCTCCTCCTCAGGGAACAGTGGTGGATCAAAACCAAGCGACGCCCTGAAGGGGGAAAGTCCCGTGGCCGAAGAGACCGTGGTGTTGTGGGCATACTCAATCCAAGGTAGATGCTTGCTCCATGAAGAAGAGCAGGAGGAGATGACACAACACAGCGCTGCCTCTAGCTCCTGGTTAGCCCGTTCACACTGGCCGTTGCTCTGTGGATGATACCCAGAGGAGAGGCTGGCTGTGGCCCCCAATGCTGCGCAGAACGCCTTCCAAACTTGGGAGATGAACTGTGGTCCCCGGTCTGACACTATGTCAGCGGGGATGCCGTGAAGGTGGACCACATGCTGGACAAGGAGGTCCGCCGTTTCCTGAGCCAAAGGCAACCCCCGAAGGGGTACAAAATGGGCCGCCTTAGAAAAACGGTCCACAATAGTCAAAACAGTGGTGAAGTTATCTGAGGGGGGCAAGCCAGTCACAAAATCCATGGCAACATGGGACCAGGGGCGAGAAGGAACGGGCAGAGGATGTAACAGGCCCGCCGGGGGGGATGATGACATTTTCCCAGTGGCGCATTGAGCGCAGGCCCGGACATAACTTAAAACATCCTTCCGCAGCCCTGGCCACCAGAAGGTCCTCTGGAGAAGGTCCACAGTCCGACCCACTCCCGGATACTCACTTCCGCTTCTGAGAGAGAGCAGACGCTTTTCTTCCCTCTCCCTCCTAATCCTCTCCCTTCTGATCCCAGCTTGCAATGTCACTCTTCTCCTGGCTGAATCTTAATCCAAATGGAAATTATGGATCTGGAAAGCGGCTTATATGCGATTGTCACCTTTAAAAGAAGAAGATCGGGTCAGGGGGAACCCAAGGGAGACTCATGGCATTGGAATTCATGTGTCTGTGTGATTCGACTGAGATTGAACTGATCACAGGATCTTCTGTTTGGCCCCTGGAGTTTTCCTAGTGTATCAAAATTATCTGGGTGAGCTAATCAAATGCGGACCCCGGCGTAGCTCCCTTAACAATTCAACAATTCGTCCAGCTGGGGGGAGCACTGACTGTCAGCGGCAGGATTAACATGGAATTTACTATCTGGCATGCATTGAAGAGAGAACGAACTCTCTGGACATGTTTTACCTATGTTTCGGTAGGTGGATAACATCTGTGGATCACTGAGTGCTCTCCAGAGAATGATCTAAAGTATGATTCAAGCCTGTATGAAATTGAAGCACAGAATCGAAGAGAGAAAAATTTTTTATTCTCTGAGTGCACTGTGCAGATTTGACCTTGTGTTTTGGTGCCCTTGTTTACATTCCTCCTCGATGAAGCTAACGCCGGAGAAGTGGCTTATGTCTACCCATACATCAACAATCAGTTGTTGTCGTCAGCGGATTGGTCTCTCAGGGACAATGCCCATGTGCCTTCTGCAAGGAAGAGGAAAAGAGAGACAGACTCTGATCTCTGGACTTGTTTATAAGTCACATGATTATAACATCTATCCACTGCCAGGAGGCGCCCTCTGCTGCTCACTAACAACTGTTACACTCACACTACACAATGACATGCAAATATACACACACTGCTCTCCCTCCCTCTGCTGTGTGATTGTATCTAATGTCTGCTAATGTGCATAGAGGGTTTTTTTCTGTGTAATCAAAATTTGGCTCATGAGCTTATATGAGCTTATACGAGCGTGATTCTGATAACTATGTTTTTTCTCTCTGCCTATTGTGTTTTCCCCCCCTCCCCCCTTTACCCCCACTGCAGACAGGCGCCTTTGTGGCTGCCGTGTGTCATTGGATGCGCCTAACGTGCGCGCCCAATGTCAAGTCAAATTCCTTGTGTGTTTACTTGTAAATATACTTGGCAATAAAGCTGATTCTGATTCTGATTCTGATTCTGATTCTGATGACACGCCAGCTTGGAAGCGTGACCCCACTCAATCACTTGACCCCGAATGGAGCAAGGAACAAATAAGCGACCCAGAGGACACCCCCCCCCCCCCCGGATCTGGCTCCGTCTTCTGCGCTCTTCGGACTTTCTTGCAAATACCCCAGGACAAGGCGCCCACTACACAGGAGGGTGGTAGGATGGGTGCCTCCTGATCTTCGGTAAATGGTGCATCGAACTGCCGCGAGAGGGCGTCCGGCTTACCGTTCTTGCTCCCCGGCCGATAGGTGATGGTAAAGTTGAATTGACCGAAGAAGAGAGACCAGCGGGCCTGGCGTGCGTTCAGACGCTTTGCCGTCCTGAGGTACTCCAGGCTGCGGTGGTCAGTCCATACGATGAACGGCTGAGCAGCCCCCTCCAGCCAGTGTCTCCATTCCTCCAAGGTAAGCTTCACTGCCAACAGCTCCCTGTCTACTATGCTGTAATTCCTCTCCGCTGGCGACAGGCGATGAGAGAAGTAGGCACATGGCCGGATCTTGCCGTCCTCCGGGGAACGTTGAGAGAGCACCGCCCCCACCCCCGAATCTGAAGCGTCCACCTCCACCAAGCACTGTAGATTAGGGTCCACCTGGGTCAGTACACGGGCCGAGGCAAACTCCTCCTTGAGTCTTCCAAACGCCCTGGCCGCCTCTTCACTCCAGCAAAAAGGGGTTTTTGGGGAGGTGAGAGCAGTCAAGGGGCGGGAAATATTCCCGAAATTGGACACAAACTGACAATAGGAATTAGTGAAGCCCAGGAACCCCTGTAGCTGTTTCCTGGAGGTTGGTGTGGGCCAATCCACTACCGCCTTGACCTTGGCCGGGTCGGGGAGCACCTGATTCCCGGCAATGATGAACCCAAGGAAGGAGGTCTGGTCAGTGTGAAACTCACATTTTTCTGCCTTGACGAACAGTTGGTTCTCCAGGAGGTGCTGCAATACTCTTCGAACGTGAACCTGGTGCTCTTCCAACGTGTGGGAGAAGATCAATATATCGTCTAGGTACACAAACATGAACGAGTTGAGGAAGTCCCGAAAAACATCATTTATTAGCTGTTGGAAGACGGCCGGAGCGTTGGTTAACCCAAACGGCATCACCAAGTACTCGAAATGTCCGCTTGGGGTCCGGAAAGCCGTCTTCCACTCGTCACCTTCTCTGATGCGCACCAGGTGATAGGCAATCCTGAGATCCAGCTTGGTAAACCAGGACGCCCCCTGGAGGGAGTCAAAGGCGGTGTTCATCAAAGGCAGAGTATACTTGTCCTTGATCGTGATCTCGTTGAGACCCCGGAAGTCGATGCAGGGGTGTAATGAGCCATCCTTCTTCCCAACGAAGAAGAAACCGGCACCCACAGCCGAGGACGACGGGCGGATGACACCAGAGGCCAGGGATTCCTTAATATAAGTGTCCATGGCCTCACGCTCCAGGGCTGATAGGCTGTACAGGAGGCTAGCAGGAAGAGGGGCCCCAGCCTTCAGGTTTATAGCACAGTCATACGGTCGATGGGGGGGTAGAGACAACGCCCGTGACTTGCTGAATACTAACCCCAGGTCATGGTAAACCTCCGGTACCTTGGACAGATCCAGGGGTGGCGTCGAGGGTGGAGGCACCGTGACAGATGGGGCACACGCCGCAGACTGAAGACAGGCACTCAGGCAGAATGTACTCCATGCTGTAATGCTCCCGGCTTGCCAGACAATGGTGGGGTTGTGAAGCCGAAGCCAGGGGTACCCCAGGATGACGGGTGAGGACGAGACGGGCAGGATCAAAAACCTAATCTCCTCCCTGTGGTTGCCCGAGACGATCACGGATACAGGGGCCGTCTGATGGGAAACGGTGGTCAGTGACGCCTTGGACAGGGTGATGAGATTGACAGGAGGATCCAGAGGTTGACAGCTGAGGCCCATCTGGGTTGCCAGGTCTCTGGAAACAAAGTTTTGCTCAGCTCCTGAGTCAACTAAAGCCAGTGTGGAGTGTTCAGTATGCTTGTGAATTAGCCTGATGGGTATGCGAAAACTAGTGAGGGGTTCTTCTAGGTTTTTGTCCGTGAATCCCCCTACTGCGATCCACGGACTTCCCCTTTTTAACCGACTAGGACATTCAAACACCCCATGAGACCCCTTCCCACAATAGAAGCAAAGGCCCAGATCCCTGCGGCGCTGTCTCTCAGCCGCTGACACTTTTGATTGCCCTATCACCATAGCCTCTTGATCCGGAAGTTCCTCTGACGCGGGTAGATCGAGCAGAGGAGAGTTAGTGGAGCGAGGGCGGGGCTTAATCGAACGGGAAGTAGACCGCCGTTCGGCCGCTCGCTCCCTTAACCTGCTATCTAGACTAATAGCGAGGGCAATTAATTCTCCCAAATTATCCGGTTTGTCCCGTGCCGCTAACTCATCCTTCAACTCGGCGTTGAGACTGCGAAGGAAAATACTGCAAAGTGACGGCTCCCCCCACCCAATCTCAGCGGCCAGGACCCGGAAATCAATGGCGTAGTCAGCAGCAGATCTATTGCCCTGCTGCAGGCTCAACAGCCGTTCTGTCAACACCGCACCCCTATCTGAATGATCAAACACATCCATAAACTCCGCCAAAAACTGCTGGTAAGTTAACACAGGATAATTTGGTTTAGCCATAACTGTATATGCCCAGTCTAAGGCTCTACCCCCCAACAAGTTGATGATATATCCAATCTTACTTGAATCAATGGCGAAGTCTCCCGGGACGCGGAGGAATACTGATTCACATTGCAGAATGGAACCGCGAGCTTCCCCAAGTTTTCCGCTAAACCGGGCAGGGGTTGGCACAGGGGTGAGGCGAGGTGTAGCTTGACCTGGCGATAAGCCTGCAGGGGTTGAAGCTCTGATGACCGGGGGAAACGTCTGGTGTCCTTCCAGACGATCCAGCCGGCTATTAATTTGAGTCAGTTGATTGAAAATAACTGTCTGTTGGTGTGATATCATATCTACCCGAGCGCTAAGATTGTTTAGCCCGCGCGACAGCGCACTGTCCGCTGGGTCAGCTTGACGGAGTCGTACTGACATGTTTCAGGACCCAGGAGACAGACGCTGACACGAGCAGATATGGACAATTATTCTTTATTGATGGAAAGTGAGTGTAGTGCGTGTGTGAGTGCGAGTATTGATGTCTGGTCACAGGAGCTGAGCAGTTCTGGTGGCGACCTGGCAACCCTGGAACACACACAAGCATAAACAATTACAGCTGTTCAGCGATGGCGGGTAATTGCAGATGATTAGGCTTACTTGCATGTGCCGAGCCGTCAGTGATGCCGGCCTTTAAAGGCTGCTGATTGGCACCTGCCGGTGTATGCGCAGCTGGAGATGATGAGGCAGATGACGGCCCAGTGGCCGTCGTGACAGCTTTCTTAGTTTCTGTTGGCACATTGTCTGGTTTTCTGCTGCACCTTCACCACCTAATTAGGAAATGACTGTGCACGTGCCTTGGGGTTGTGCTGATCTGAAGTGGGAGAGGCACTGCACAAGGTTACAGCTCATTGGTATTGTGGTGCATTCTCCTGACAATCATCTGAAGGCTATGTAATCCCTGTTGCTCGTCCACCTTTTTCTACCACACTTTTTTCTTTCATTCAGCCTGCCATTAATATTGATGCAGGTCTCTGTGTGACCAGCCAGCCATTTACGCAATGACCTTCTGTAGCTTACCCTCTGTTTTTAGCTCGCTTCTGGCAAAGCTGAACAACATAGCTAATGTGGCGACGGGGCGTTTCACTCCTCCTAGGCATTTGCCCCGATGCTCACCAAACTCACTCAGTGATCCTCAAGTGGATCTGCATCCAAGTTGTGCTCAAGGTCAAAGATCAGGAGATCTGGGTATTCCTCCATCCATCTTCTACCGCTTATCTTGGGATCCGGGTCACAGGGGCATCAGACCAGGCAGAGTAGCCCAGACTTCTTCCCGGTTCAGATAGCACCATGATCCCCATGATCCCTCCTGCAGGTAGTGAGCCCACTGGAGGGTGGACCCATGTACACCGGGTCCTTGATGTAATGGTTTTCATGAAGATCCACTGGACCGCTCTTAGTCTGGCCCTTCACCCAGGATCAGTTTGCCTTGGGAGACCCTATCAGAGGCATCTGGGCATTCATGTCTCAAAAAATCATCTCCTAGGCCAAGGGTCTACAACCTGCGGCTCTGGGGCCACATGTGGCTCTTTTTCCCATAGACAGTGGCTCCCTGAGGCCTTGAGAATAAAGAAAATAAACTCATATATTTTGAAGAAAAGTAGAAATAAATTCATTAGAAAAAAGGTGCAACATCCATGAGAAAAACATCCAAAAAAGCAGAAAATGAGAAAATGTATGCAAAAAAAAAAAAACCCTCACAAATTTAGAGACAAATTTCTGCAATTTTCTGAAGAAAACATACCCATAAATTTGCAAGAAAAAAGTTACAATATTTCTGGAAGAGAAATCACAAATTTACTGGAAAAAGGTGGAGTTTCATGAGAATAATGCAATAAATTTATCTAAGAAATGATGCAGTTTTACCCATGAAATGTGACACTTTTACAAAGAAAAATATAATACATTTATGAGAATTATGGCAAAAATACTCAAAATTTAGGGAAAATGCTGCAATTTTATGTGGGAAAAAAACCCCACAAATTGGCAAGAAACAAGTCAAAAATTTAATAGCAAAGGTTGCAATTTTATTCAAAAGTGGTTGCAAATTTATATGAAAAATGTAGCATTTTTTACCTTTAAAAGGGTAACAATCACGTAAGACAATCTTATGAGAAAAACAAAAGACTGCAAAAAAATATCAAAATTTATCAAAAAAAACTTAACTTTGTTGGGAAAAATGCCACAAATTTACATGTAAAATATTTTCAGTTTTACTCAATAAAGGTTTTAAATTTGCAAAGAAAAAGATGCCACACTTAAGAAAAATGCAAAACACATTTATGCCAAAAATATAACAAATTTTTTTCAAAAAATTACAGTTCAGGCTGCATGTCCACCAAATGTGTTTTTTTTTTTTCAGCTGTGGGTGATTATCATTCTCTATGTAGTCCAACGTCTACAGCGCTGAGCGCCCTTGGCGCTGAAACACTCTCGGCGGTGGCCGCTTTTTGTCGCGGTGCTCAGGACGCTCAGAGTTGAAAAAAATTCAACTTTTCAGAGACTGCAGCTGAGCTCGTCAGAAGCCATGTTTACATGGACACAAGTAACCGGATTAAAAGCCTGATCAGAATAAAAATGCTTCATGTAAACACATCAGTCCGAATATTCTGACCCGATCACACTCATTCGCATCAAAATTTCCTTCCAATTGAGACAGGTGGGTTATGCCAATTGTTAATCCGATTGGTGTGCATATAAACACTTTTTCCAAAATTTGGGTAGAAAATATGTTTACTGCGCATGTCTGTACATCAGCCACATGTCGACGTGACGTGATTCCGCTTTTACAGCAGCTAGCGGAAGACATGGCGGGAGTAAAACAAAACTGGTCTGTATCGTCCTGCTGTCTCCCTCTGTACGTCATATGCAGAAGTATGGACTGCTGGGCTTGTAGCTTCATTACGGAGACTAGCAGAAGCAAAAGTACAGTCTGGATAACACAATACAGGTCCATTTCAAAAAGAGAAAGACAAGAAGTGGGGTTTGTTTACGTCGGAAGTTGCGTCTTCTTCTACTATTTCCAGAATGTCGGATAATCGTGCGCATGTCAAAGTGATTTAGTCCATTCAAATGTATGACACATGGAAACGCACGTCCTATTCGAATCAGCTTTTTCAGGATCCAGGTAAACAGTAAAGTTCTGATCTGAATTGTAATCAGATTGAAGAAATTTTGCACATGTAACCGTGGATAATGTCAGACCTTTCTAAGGAGCCAATCAGAATGGTGAGGGGCAGGACTTCGTACACTGGTACAGTTTGTACTCAGACTCCTGTTTTCCATGTCATCATATTTTGCATCCAGAGCTGCTACCAATGCTAGAATACGTTTTCTGTCCATTGTTATTTAGAGACTGCTATTAAAAAATAAGTAGAAAGTCTGACCATAGGAAAAGCAGAAGTACTGAGCTGTGACTGACAAGCTGTTGCTGGGATACAGGGCACAAACTTTTTTTTTCAGAGCACAGCACACAAACGCTGAAAAAAGATGTTCAGGGAAGTTGAAAGAGCAAAAAAATGCATTTGGTGGACACGTAGCCTTAATCAGGAGAATACACACACTTCTGTAAGAATTGCATCCCCCAACCACAGGGGGGGCATAAGCCAGTGTACTCCTAGTCCCAGTCCCAAGCCAGAGTAAAAGGAGGAAGATTGTGTCAGGAACGGCATCCAACATAAAACCTTTGCCAAATCAAACATGCAGATCATGACGAATGAGACTTTCATAAAGAATCGGTCGAGGCCAGGGTGAACAACGACCACCATCGGTGCTGTTAACTGACAGGGTGCCGGTGGAACCTGGGCTACTGTTAGTTGAAGATCAAGGAGGAGGAGGGGAGGAGGCATGTTAGGAGGAAGAGAGAGAAAAGGAAAAGTAGAAGTGTGGAGGTGAGAGTAGGGACATTAAATGTAGGGACTATGACTGGTAAAGGCAGAGGGTTGGATGATATGATGAAGAGAAGGAAGGTAGATATACTGTGTGTTTAAGAAACCAGATGGAAGGGAAGCAAGACTAGGAGCACTGGAGGTGGATTTAAACTGTTCTACCATGGTGAAGATAGGCAGAGAAATGGAGTAGGAGTAATCTTGAAGAAAGAGTATGTGAAGAGTGTTCAGAAGGCACAGCGGGAGTCAGACAGAATCATGAGTTTGAAGCTAGAAGTCAAAGGTGTGATGTTGAGCATTATCAGTGCGTATGCCCCACAAGTTGGATGTCAGGTAGAAGAGAAAGAGGAATTCTGGAGTAAGTGGATGGAGTGGTAGAGAGTGTTCCCAGGGGGGACAGAGTGATGATTGGAGTGGACTTTAATGAACATGTAGGTGAAGGGAACAGAGGTGATAAGGAGATCCTGGGTAGGTATGGTCTTAAGAAGAGAAATGTGGAAGGACAGATGGTTGTGGATTTTGCTAAAAGGATGGAAATGGTTGTGGTGAACACATACGTCAAGAAGAGAGAGGAACATAGGGTGACTTATAAGAGTGGAGGAAGGCGCACTCAGGTGGACTACATCTTATGCAGAAGGATAAATCTGAAAGAGATAGGAGACTGCAAGATGGTGGCAGATGAGAATGTAGCTAGACAGCATTGGATGGTAGTTTGTAGGATGACTTTGCAAAGCAAGAAGAGGAAGAGAGTGAAGGCAGAGCCAAAGATTAAGTGGGGGAAGTTACAGAAGGAAGAAGGTCACACAGAGTTCAGGAAGGAGCTGATACAGGCTCTGGGTGGTAGAGAAGAATTACCAGATGACTGGGAAAGTACAGCAAAAGTATTGCGGGTAATGGGTAGAAAGGTATGTGGTGTATCCAGTGGACAGAGGAAGGAAGACAAGGAGATTTGGTGATGGAATGAGGAGGTACAGGAAAGTATTCAAAGTTCCCGCAACACTGATACAACGATTGCAGTCAAACAGGGCCTTCTGCTGTGTATAATAATGTTAGGTGTTTTGCAGTTAATTCGGTTGATTACATCCATCCATCCATCTTCTACCGCTTTTCCGGAGGTCCGGGTCGCGGAGGCAGCAGTTCAAGCAGAGAAGCCCAGACTTCCCTCTCCCCAGCCACCTGCTCCAGCTCTTCAGAGGGGATACCAAGGCGTTCCCAGACCAGCTGGGAGACATAGTCTCTCCACCGAGTCCTGGGTCTGCCCCGGGGTCTCCTCCCAGTGGGACGTACCTGAAACACCTCAAGTGGGAGGCGTCCAGGAGGCATCCTAATCAGATGCCCATACCACCTCAACTGACTCCTTTCAATGTGGAGGAGCAGCGGTTCTACTCTGAGCCTCTCCCGGATGACTGAGCTCCTCACCCTATCTCTGAGGGTGAGTCCAGCAATCCTACGGAGAAAGCTCATTTCAGCCGCTTGTATCCGCGATCTCGTTCTTTCGGTCATTACCCAAAGCTCGTGACCATAGGTGAGAGTAGGAACGTAGATTGACTGGTAAATCGACAGCTTTGCCTTAGAACTAAGCTCCCTCTTCACCACAACAGACCGGTACAACGTCCGCATCACTGCAGATGCTGCTCCAATCCGTCTGTTGATCTCTCGCTCCATTTTCCCCTCACTCGTGAACAAGACCCCAAGATACTTAATCTCCTCCACTTGGGGCAGGAGCCTGTCCCCAACCCGGAGAGGACAATCCACCTTTTTCCGGCTGAGGACCATGGACTCGGACTTGGAGGTGCTGATTCTCATCCCAGCCGCTTCACACTCAGCGGCAAACCGTCCCAGCAAGAGCTGTAGGTCATTGCTGGATGAAGCCAACAGGACAACATCATCTGCGAACAACAGAGATGAGATCCTGTGGTCACCAAGCATGACACCCTCCATTCCCTGGCTGCGCCTAGAAATCCTGTCCATAAAAATTATGAACAGGATCGGTGACAAAGGGCAGCCTGGCGGAGTCCAACTCTCACTGGGAATGACTCCGACCGAGTGTTGGCAATACGAACCAAACTCTCACAACGGTCGTACAGAGACCGAATAGCTTGTAACAACAAGCCCGATACCCCATACTCCCGAAGCACCCCCCACAAAAATCCACGAGGGACGCGATCAAATGCCTTCTCCAAGTCCACAAAACACATGTAAACTGGTTGGGCAAACTCCCACGAACCCTCAAGAATTCTCGAGAGGGTAAAGAGCTGGTCCGATGTGCCACGGCCAGGACGAAAACCACATTGCTCCTCCTGAATCTGAGGTTCGACCAACGGCCGGACTCTCCTCTCCAGTACCTTGGCATAGACCTTCCCAGGGAGGCTGAGGAGTGTGATCCCTCTAAAGTTGGAGCACACCCTCCGGTCCCCTTTTTTGAAGAGAGGAACCACCACCCCGGTTTGCCATGCCAAAGGCACTGCCCCCGACCTCCACGCAATGTTGCAGAGGCGTGTCAACCATGACAACCCAACAACATCCAGGACCTTGAGGTACTCAGGGCGAATCTCCTCCACCCCCGGGGCCCGGCCACCAAGGAGATTTTTAACCACCTTGGCGACCTCAGCCCCTGTGATAGGCGAGTCATCCCCCTCGTCCCCAAACCCTGCTTCCTCTGTGGAAGGCGTATCAGTGGGATTGAGGAGATCCTCGAAGTATTCCTTCCACCGCCCGACGATATCCCCAGTTGAAGTCAACAGTGTCCCATCCGCACCATACACAGTGTGGACGGGGAGCTGCTTTCCCCTCCTGAGCCGCCAAACAGTTTGCCAGAATCTCTTTGAAGCCGACTGAAAGTCTTGTTCCATGGCCTCACCGAACTCCTCCCATACCCGCGTTTTTGCTTCAGCAACCACCCGAGCTGCACTCCGCTTGGCCTGCCGGTACACCTCAGCTGCTTCGGGAGTCCCACAAGCCAACCAAGCTTGATAGGACTCCTTCTTCAGCTTAATGGCCCCCCTCACCACTGGTGTCCACCACTTGGTTCGGGGGTTGCCACCACGAGATGCACCGACCACCTTGCGGCCGCAGCTCTGGGCCGCCGCTTCAACAATGGAGGTGGAGAACATGGCCCATTTAGACTCCATGTCTCCAGACTCCCTCGGAATGTGGTTGAAGTTCTTCCGGAGGTGGGAGTTGAAGACCTCCCGGACAGGGGCCTCAGCCAGACGCTCCCAGCACACCCTCACTATACGTTTGGGTCTACCAGGTCTGAATGGCTTCCTCCCCTGCCATCGGATCCAACTCACCACCAGGTGGTGATCAGTTTACAGCTCTGCACCTCTCTTTACTCGGGTGTCCAAGACATACGGTCGCAGGTCTGATGATACGATAACAAAATCGATCATCGACCTGCGACCTAGGGTGTCCTGGTGCCAGGTGCACATATGGACACCCTTATGCTTGAACATGGTGTTCGTTATGGACAGACTGTGGTTAGCACAGAAGTCCAATAACTGAACACCACTCGGGTTCAGATCGGGCAGGCCGTTCCTCCCAATCACCCCTCTCCAGGTTTCACTGTCGTTGCCCACGTGCGCATTGAAGTCCCCCAGTAGGACAATGGAGTCTCCAGGAGGAGTACCCCCCAGCACCCCAGTCACAGACTCCAAAAAGGGTGGGTACTCTGAAACATCATTTGGTGCATAGGCACAAATGATGGTCAGGACCCGTTTCCCAACCCGAAGGCGCAGGGAAGCAACCCTTTCGTCCACCGGGGAAAACTCCAATATAGAGGCAACAAGGTGGGGCGATACAAGAATACCCACCCCTGCTCGTCGCCTCTCGCCCGGGGCAACTCCAGAAAAGGCCAAGCTCCAGCCCCTCTCCAGGAGACTGGTTCCGGAACCGGAGCTGTGTGTTGAGGTGAGGCCGACTATATCTAGCCGGTATCGCTCAACCTCGTACACCAGCTCAGGCTCCTTCCCCACCAGAGAGGTGACATTCCACGTACCAAAAGCCAGTTTAGAAAGCTTGGGATCAGTCCGCCAAGGTCTCCGCCTTTGACCGCCACCTAATCCACATAGCACCGGACCCCCATGATCCCTCCTGCAGATGGTGAACCCACTGGAGGGCGGACCCATGTAACTCCTTCGGGCTGAGCCCGGCCGGGTCCCATGGGTGGAAACCCGGCCACCAGACGCTAGCCTTCGAGCCCCTCCCCCAGGCCTGGCTCCAGGGTGGGGCCCCGGTAACCCCATACCGGGCGGGGTACACTGAATCCTTGATCTAGAATTTATCATGAGAGTCTGTTGGATCGTTCTTAGTCTGGCCCTTCACCCAGGACCAGATTGTCTTGGGAGACCCTATCAGAGGCAAATTGCCCCCGGACAACATAGCTCCTGGGATCACTGGGGCACGCAAACCCCCCCACCACGATAAGGTGACGATCCATGAGGAGGTCGGTTGTTTACAGTTTATTTTTATTTTTTATTTTTTTATTTAACCTTTATTTATACAGGGTAGTTCCATTGAGAGGCAACCTCTCTTTTTCAAGGATGCCCTGTTCACATTTACACCAGGAAGTTGCCCAGTCCAATCACAGACTGACCTGTGGCCACTGAGCAGCTCCACTGGAGCAGTTGGGGTTCAGGGCCTTGCTCAAGGGCGCCACAGTGGGGTTATGGAGGGTGGAACAAACACTGCTATGTTATCTGTCCTACCCAGATCTAATCCTGCCAGTTCAGGGATCGAACCTGCGACCTTCTGCTCACCAGTCCACATCCCTAACCATTAGGCCACCACTTTTAAATGTTTTAAAAACCTTTTAATAACAAAATATTGCTTAAGTATAAAATGATGCACTACAATGGGTCTCAAATATTTGTAAACGTGTCCTGTTATAGTACTGCATGAGATTATTGATGATACACAGAAGAAATTCAATATTACACTGGACTCCATCACTGAACAGTGATACAACCTCAGGCTGCAATGATCACTCGAATAATTCGGTTACAAAATAAATTCCCATTTCAAAATTTATGCGTTGACGTGTCGTTTAATTAGCACTTCCAGTCACACTACCTAAACAAAATGCAGATTTGTTTAACAGCGTCATGTCAGAGTGGCATAGTGGCGGGCCATGATAAATGATAAAAGTATCTCAAGTCTGGAATCATTTCAAGCTCAAATTCAAGGAAAACAATGTGCAGTGTGCACATGGTAAAGCCGAGTGGCAAGCTAGCATCGCATAACGTCATTGTCACAGTGTCTCAGCAGAAATCATCCCACATCATGCACAGCCAGCGCACCTGAGACAAGGTACATGATTGAGATTTTAAATTAAGATGAATAGAATGTAAGTCAGCTACGCTAATTATGCTTATATGACCAAAAAATATATAGCCATCGCCGTTAGCATCTGGATGCTAACAGCATCCACTAGTGAATGCTAACGGATGCTAATGGCTAGTGAACGGAACTTTATGGTGTAACATACTGTTTAAAGTTACGTTCTATGCAATAAGCATTGCAATAAATGTGTACCTGTTATTGAGTGTTTGGTACAATTACTGCTGCTCTTTAGGAAAGTTCCACATGTTGGTCAATGCAAGTTTCTTTAAAAAAAAAGTATCAGATTACTTGAGTAATCTTCGATTAGAGTGGGTGATTACCCAAGCCGTAAAACAGTCATTAACTGCAGCCCTAATCAAATAAAAAAATCAAATCAAATCAATTCAACCTTTATTGTCATATTGCTGTACATACAACTGTAGTGCAGGCAAGATGAAATTGTGTTTCTCTCGGCATCCTTATAAGTAAAAAGAACATAATTTGACTTCCGGTTATGGCTGCCACGTAGGACGGATGTGTCTCACTCTGCTCTGCTCCTGGAGAAAAAAAATCGGCAAATAACTCTCTCATTTGGGACAGAACGTATCCCAGCGTCTGGGCGAGGATATGTCGGCGAAGCCTAAGGCTGGAAAACCAGGTAAAGGAAAAAGCGAGCCGCGAAACAGTCCAAATTAACGGACTTTCAGGTCTGTGACGCAGCAAATAAAACTCCATATATGGCGGAGGAGGCTGGCAACGGTGCGATGTCTGCGGGGAGAGGCGCAGATGCGCTGATGGCTGCCATGAGTTCAATGAGAGCGGACTTTTCCTCTAGATTTGATGGGATTATGACAGCGTTGGAAGGAATAAGAAAGGAATTGGGTGACTGTGTAGAACGAACGGCGCAGATGGAGCTCCGTCTCGCTAGTGCTGAAGATGACGTCACCCGTCTTCAATTAAAGGTGCGCACTTTGGAAAAAAAAAATAAATCTCTGGAAAATAATATTTTGGATTTGGAATCTCGGTCGAGACAGAATAACTTGAGGCTGGTGGGTCTTCCAGAGGAATCAGAAGGTCGGGACGCATGTTCCTTTCTGGAAAAGTGGATTCCGGAGGTGCTGGGCAGCGAGGAGTTGCAATTAGCAGTGGTTCTGGAAAATGCACATCGTATTGGCCCACGGAGAGATAAGGGACCGCCGAGGACCTTAATTATGAAGTTTCTTAGCAACAGAGACAGGATGAAGATCTTCAACGCTGCACGAGCTAAAGGAGAGATTAAACACCAGGACCAGCAGGTGCGGTTCTACCCAGATTTGGCCACAGGAATCCAACAATTGAGGAAGCAGTTTGATCCCATACGTAAGGAGCTGCGCAACCTTGGGATTCGTCATGGTGTAATCTATCCTGCGAGACTGCTGACCACGTATGAGGGCAGAACCCACATCTTCAAGACCCCAGAGGAGGCGCAGGAGTTCATCAAGAAGATCAAAGAAGAAGAAGAGACTGGTGGGAGCTAAGCATGAACAAAATATAAGGTAGAATAATTAAGCATTTGCACAGGCATCTGACTGACTTGAAGTAAATAGTAAGTTTACAAAATATAGATTGTATTATATATTAAAAAAAAAACAAAAAAAAAAAACAAACAAAAAAAAAACTATGATGTACAAAGTTGTTAAAAATTTTGGAGTTAAGTTGGAAAACTACAGAGGAGAGTTAATGTTACGTCATTAAAAGCAGTAGAGTTAGGGTGATTGGGAGGATGAAGAAGGAGTGGCTTAGGCTGTTCCCCGTGGGTGTGGAACGGTCGATGGCTATATCGGGAGACGGAATTTTTCTTTTGATTTTGGGGGGTTTCCCACAAGTGTGGGAAGGGGAAATTTGTTTGTGTGTAGTTTGTAGGATGAATGTTCAACCACTCATGTTTTTGCTTCTCTGTATGAGCATGTTTACACTGCAAGGTAATCCCAAACTCTCTATTGATCATAAACCAGTGTGTTAATCTTAATTTAACTTCATGGAATTGCAGAGGTCTACAAAATTTAAAAAAACTTAAACAAGTTATGAATAAAATAAAAGACATGGGTTCAAAAATTGTGTTTTTACAAGAAACTCATTTAATAGAGGAGGATATAAAAAGAATTAGGAGTAGATGGCAAGGAAGTGTCTTCACCTCATCATTCTCATCCCGGGCCAGGGGAGTTATGACTCTCATACATAAATCAGTTCCTTTTCAAGTGAAAAATGTAATTGGAGACAAATTTGGAAGATATGTAATCATTCAAGGTTCTTTGCTATTAGAAAATATAAATCTTGTGAACTTATATGGTCCCAATATAGATGATCAGAAGTTCTTTGCTAATTTATTTCTTATCTTATCATCACTTACAGGGCAACATATAATAGCAGGGGATTTTAATTGTACATTGAATCCAGGTATAGATAGATCAACAGGACTGGATTGCACGCACATTGGATGTAGGATGACTATTAATCATTTTATGAAAGAATTGAGATTGTTAGATATATGGAGAGAAATGAAACCACAAGTTAAAGCCTATTCTTGTTATTCCAGTACCTACAAGACATTCTCACGTATTGATTATTTTTTGATTTCCACAGAATTAAGGTCCAAGATTCAAAACTGCTTTTATGATAACATCGTGATCTCTGATCATGCACCCTGTTGTCTAATATATGTAGATAAAAAATTGACAAAGGAATCAGGTAGATGGCAATTTCAGCATAAATGGCTTCAGGATGAGGAATTTGTCAAGTATATAGAAAAACAGATAGACGAGTTCTTTGACATCAATACTACACAAACATCAGCATGTGTAAAGTGGGAGGCTTTCAAAGCTTTTATTAGGGGACATATTATTAGTTATACAGGATCAAAATCTAAGAAGACTCGAGAGGAGAGAGCTAAATTGGAACATAAAATAAAAAGTCTTCAGGAAAAAGTGTATGCAGGAAGTGACCCAAGGTTGGAGAATGAATTACTGATTTTGAGAGCTGAATACGACAAAAAATCAGCGAATAGAGCTGCCTCGAGTCTTCTAAGATTGAAACAATCTTTTTATGAACAAGGTGAAAAATCAGGAAAATTATTAGCATGGCAGATTAAACAATTAGAAATTAAAACACCAATTACCAGTATTATAAGTAAGGGACAGGTAGTTATAGATCCTTTAGAAATTAACAGAGCCTTTAGAGATTACTATGAAAAATTATATGATACCAAAAATGAATCTGATTTAACAAAACTAAATGGGTTTTTGAACGAACTATCTATACCGTGTATTCCAAATGAAAACAGGGAGATATTGGAGTCTAAAATTAGTCAAGAAGAAGTTGGGCTAGCCATTGATAATATGAAATCAGGAAAAAGTGCAGGACCAGATGGTCTTCCAGTTGACCTTTATAAAAAATTTAAGAATAAATTAATAAAACCTTTTTTGGAAATGGTTTTAGAAGCATTTCAAAATAATAATTTACCATCATACATAAATAATGCCTTAATTATACTGCTGCCAAAACCAGGTAAGCCCTCTAATAAATGTGAAAATATGAGACCAATAAGCCTATTAAACGCCGACCTTAAGATAATCTGTAAAATTTTAGCAAGACGAATACAAGAAATTTTACCAAATATTATTAATCGAGATCAGAATGGCTTTATAAAGGGTAGACAAGGCTTCCATAATGTAAGAAGACTATTTAATATTATTTATTTTAATAAAGAAGCACCGGATACAGCTCTCCTATCACTGGACGCCGAAAAGGCCTTTGATAGAGTTGAATGGCCCTTTCTTTTTGAAGTCCTACAAAGGTTTGGACTTGGAAATAATTTCATAAAATGGGTTCAAATAATATACAATAATGCTACAGCAGAAATCCTAACAAATAACAATATTTCAAAACCAATAAAAATCAATAGAGGATGTCGACAAGGCTGTCCACTTTCACCTTTACTGTTTACTATGGCAATTGAACCTTTAGCGATAGCGATACGTTTACATTCACAAATATATGGAATTAAAGTTGGACCAACAGAACATAAAATCTCCCTGTACGCCGATGACATAATTTTGTTTATGTCGAATCTAAAAAAATCAATTCCAACCTTGTTGAATTTAATAAAGAATTTTGGGGAAATATCAGGATATAAAATAAATAAAACTAAATCTTCAATATTAATGCTAAATGAGACCCAGAGAAATTACCCAGCCCCTGAGGTAAATCAATTCAATGTTGTAAATCAGTTTAAATATTTAGGAATCCAAATTGTGCCTAAGCTAGAATCAGTCGCCAGTGTCAACTATGAAGCCTTAATGTCAGATATCAATGAGTTAACTCAGAGATGGATGTCACTACCAATGTCGATGATCGGGAGAATCAATATACTTAAAAGTAATATTTTACCTAAAATACTTTATTTATTTCAATACATTCCCTTATCACCACCTTTAGATCTATTCTCAAGAATAAAAAAAAAGTTAGTGGAATTTATATGGAACAACAGGAGGGCTAGATTACGTCTGTCTTTATTATATTTACCATTTGATCGTGGAGGTCTGAAATGTCCAAATTTTATGTTGTATTATTGGTCGGCACAACTGAGGTCTATGACATATTATTTTTCATCAAATGATCTCCCTCACTGGACTGAAATGGAATCATACAATTTACCTTTACCTCTTCCCATATTCATATACTCAGATTCGGCAAAAAAATTACAAAAACAAGTTAAAAATCCATTTGTAAAGCATATGATCAAAATATGGTGTGAAGCTAAAAACTATTTAAAAGAACCACAGTTATTGTCACAATTTAGTCCAATATGGGGTAATCAATATTTTAAACCAGGGAGAGCGGACGCTGTATTTTAAAGTATGGAATTTAAAAGGGATACAAAAGATTCAGGATTTATATTTGCCATGTGCAGATAACATAATGTCTTTTGAAGAGCTGAGGATCAAATTTAATCTCAATAGAACACATTTTTTTAAATATCTTCAACTTAGAAACTTTATTCGATCAAATCAAAATAAAGCTCTCACTCGACCTATTTACTCATCCTTGGAAAAAATGATGATGAAAGATAGTAAAAGAAAGGGTATTATTTCAGAGTTTTATAACTCATTGACACTATCTTCAAGTGAAAATTCACTGAAAAGATTAAACTACTGGAAAGAAGATCTGCAAACTGAAATTTCAGAGGAACAATGGGAATTGGCTTGTACAGAAGCTCAAACCAAATCAATAAATGTACGCCTTAAATTGATACATTTCAAATGGTTAATGCGGATGTATGTTACACCGGAGGAGTTAAATAGATATAACAAAAATATACCAGATACATGCACAAAATGCATGGAAAGTAAAGGAACCCTATTTCATTGTTTATGGGAATGTAGATTAATAAGAATGTTTTGGGAAGAGGTGAGGGTAACAATTGAAAAAATAATCTCAAAACAAATCATATTGAATCCTAAACTGTTTTTGTTGGGTCTGTACCCAGAAAAGCATAATTTTAATAAAAGTGAAAGAACATTCATAGACCTCAGTTTGCTTAATGCCAAAAAATGTATTGCACTATTATGGAAAAAGACTCATAGACCAGATGTGACTCAGTGGTTAAGACAGATGTTAACAAACCTTCCATTAGAAAGAATAACATATATACTGAAATCAAAGGAAATTGTGTTTGAGAATATATGGAGACCTTTTATTGATTATGTAAAAAATTTAAACATAACTCTTGAAGAAGAAGGTGAATGATGTGTGTGGACCTTGTAAATTCCAAACTGGTGAACATAATATGTATACTTATGTATTGGATTGTCTAGACTAAACAGAGGAGCATTGTTGAAGACTTGATTTTGTTGGTGGTTGTTGGTGTTTTTAGTGCATTTTTTTTTTGTAGTACTTTAGTGTTAGTGTTTGATTGTTTGTATCATGTTTGTTCAAAAAAAAAGGTTCAATAAAGATATTGTGGGAAAAAAAAAAGAACATAATTTAAGACACACTCACACACACCCTCACCCCCCACCCCAACACAGCCATTCACACATCCCTGAGACATACTTGAAAACTAACCAGAACTATAATATACAAATAATATACATAACGTCCATAGGTGCAGTAGTATGTATGAGAGATTCCAGATCAACTGCTCAGCATCCTAACAGCTTGTGGAAGGAAGCTGTTAATCAATCTGGTGGTTCTGCCTCTGGTGCTCCGGAATCGTTTGCCAAATGGAAGAAGTTCAAAGTGTTTATGCAGAGGGTGAGAATGGTCCTTGACAATGTTCAGTGCCCTGCTCCTACAACGGTTCTGAAAAAGTTCTTGGACAGAGGGGAGGGAGACTCCAATTACCCTCTCAGCTCCCTTAACTATCCTCTGCAGGGCTTTTTTGTCTGACATACTGCAGCTGGAGTACCATTTTGCAATGCAGTACGTCAGAACACTCTCCACCACACCTCTGTAGAAGGTCCTGAGGATGCAGATGGGGAGAGAGGCCTGTTTGAGTTTTCTCAAGAAGTGCAGTCTCTGCTGGGCCCGCTTCCTGATCCCCAAGGAATTCTTGCTCCAGGTCAGGTCCTGCAAGATCTGCACTCCGAGGAACTTGATGTTCTCCACTCTCTCCACTAAACGGCCGCCGATGCTGAGAGGGACATGTTCAGGCTGTGACCGCCGGAAATCGATAATCATCTCCTTTGTTTTGTCCACGTTGAGCACCAGATTGTGCTCCCTGCACCAGCCCTCCAGGTCTCTCACTTCTTCCCTGTACATTGATTCCTCATCCCTCTGAATAAGTCCTACCACTGTGGTATCGTCTTCAAACTTAATAATCTGGTTCCTCCCATGTCTGGATACACAGTCATGTGTTGGAAGTGTAAACAACAGTGGACTGAGTACGCGGCCTTGAGGGGATCCGGTGCTCAGCGTGACAGAGTTGGAGATGTTATTTCCAACACGGACAGACTAAGGTCTCTCAGTCAGGAAATCCAGGATCCAGAGACATGTGGCGGTGTTCAGACCGAGAAGGAGTAATTTCTCCATCAGGCTCTGGGGAATAATGGTGTTGAATGCTGAACTGAAATCAATGTACAGGAGTCTAGCGTAGGTGTCTTTCTGATCCAGGTGGGTGATGACAGAGTGCAGGGTGGTGACTACAGCATCCTCCGTGGAGCGGTTTGAATGATATGCAAACTGGAGCGGGTCATGTGATGTAGGGAGGCAGGCTGTGATGTGTGGTTTGACAAGCTGTTCAAAACACTTCATCACAATTGGTGTCAGTGCAACAGGACGATAGTCATTCAGACAGGACACAACTGGTTTCTTTGCCACCGGTACTATGGTAGAGGTCTTAAAGCATCTGGGAACGATGATAAAAACTAAAATAATTATAATGGTGACTGAACAACTCCCATTCCCCAAAGTGAAGATACACCATTATGGATATAAATGATAAAAGATCACACAGATAAGTGATCTGACAAATAAACAAGGGATCCAAAACAGTCACTAGCATTGGATGCCCCATTCATTTTCAGTAATTAGGTATTCTGTAATTGATATTCACAGAATCAAATAAATCTTAGTGCCATTTACTCCCTTTTATAGTTGTGAGAGTCTAACATGTGATTGCCTACATATAGGCTACACCTCTGTGTTCCACTTTCAAACACAGCCTACAGCAGCAGTATAAATCCACACTACAGCTGGGGAGTTAAAGGGACGTCAGTTAAGTTGACAGGTGCAGTTGCTGCGCTGTGCCACTGGGGGTGCGTGAAATCTGCCAGTTAAAAGGTGAAGGACAGAAATGGTAATGTACTAACAAATGACAAGAGTGTGTTGAAACGGTGGAAGGAGTACTGCACATGGCATTTTATCTCACCTTCAGCACTTAGCTATAATTGATGTCTGCAGACAGTATCTATAGTGTTGTTTGCTTGTGATGTTGTTTATATTTGTGCTCTCTGTGCCTTTTAATTGCCCCTCAGGGATGAATAAAGTGTTTTGAATTGAACTGAATTGAAATCTCTTGAACTGAATTGAATTGAGTTGAATTGAATAGAAGAGCTGACGAATAAAGAAAATGATAGAGAGAGAGGAGGATGGATGAAGAAAAGATGGTGAACAAGGAAGTCCCGAAGATTATCAAGGCAGAAGTGAGGGCAGCTTTGAAGAGGATGAGGAATGGAAAGGTGGTTGGTCCAAATGACATACCTGTGGAGGTATGGAGATGTTTAGGAGAGATGGCAGTGGACTTTTTAACCAGATTGTTTAACACAATCTTGGAGAGTAAGAGGATGCTGGAGGAGTGGAGAAGAAGTGTTTTGGTACCAATTTTCAAGAACAAAGGCGATGCCCAGAGCTGTAGTAACTACAGAGGCATAAAGTTCATCAGCCACACTATGAAGATATGGGAAAGAGTTGTTGAAGCCAGGTTAAGAGGAGAGCTGACAATCAGTGAGCAGCAGTATGGTTTCATGCCAAGAAAGAGTACTACAGATGCAATGTTTGCTCTAAGAGTGCTAATGGAAAAGCATAGAGAAGGTCAGAAGGAGTTGCATTGTGTCTTTGTGGATCTAGAGAAAGAAAATGAGGACAGCGAGATGGTGGTGAGTGTTATGTCTGGAAACCCGGAATGACCAACGGAGAGAAAAGCTGTGCTAAAACTCAAATTTTATTTCATGATGCAATGACAATACAATACAGGTTATCAGGTTCTCTGTAAACTGAGCCCTAGGTAGCTATGAGTCCAGACAGAGCTAGCATGGCCGACTCCTCTCTTATATAGGCCGGCATGATGGCGGCACTCGCCGGCTGTGTCATCACACTACTATTTGTGATTAACCCCTTATATCACATTCACCCCCCCACCCACCCCCTTGGAAAAAACACATAACACTTTAATAAATTGTAACCCTCCCCAATTTGGAATAAACAACAACAATACTGTGAACTACGGTTAGCAGGTGGACCGCCACTCAACCCAACACAGCTGAGTGGATTATTCTGCCCCTCGTCTTGGCAGCTGCGCTCCTAACTAAACAGTCACTTTTTTGTTTTTACAGTCTTCCACAGGGAAAGCGGTTCTGCTGGAGGTGCCTAGCAGCAGGATCGTGGTGGACGCGCCCCTGGTGACGCCAATTTCAGCAGGCCCGGGTGCCATCTCTCTGAAGCCATGTCAAGCCTGTCAACACTGTGCAAGCCTGGATCCCACACCAGCTGGATTGGCTCCAATGCTGCATCCCAATCCGCAGCAGCTGCTCCCACCTCCCGCAGACAGCTGGCCCGGAGTCCCAATCCATCCACCATCTGAACAGCGGCTGGTCTCAGCTGTGCCACTATCCTCATATGTGTTGGCGATGGTGACAATGTGAAGGTCGACTGTGAGCCCAGTCATTTGACTCCGTGGGCCCGAACCCAGTTCATCACTGTGAGTGGCGCTCTGTAGGGCTGCATATGACATTGTGGTTGTAACGGTGTGGTACTCCCATTTGCCACAGGGCACCCACTAGGCGGTGGTGGTTCTGCTACATCCTGTTGGGTTATGGAGTCTTCACCCAATGCTGCAGCAGCAGTCCCTAGAGGCCAATGCTGGTCTTGGATCCTGAAGGCATCAAGCGTCTCTCCTGTGTCATTTACGGTATCAGACTCTTCACCTGTCAGCTCAGCCATGGCTGCAATAGACTGGTACTGAGCGATGATTCTGAAGCAGTCCGATTCTTTCTTACTTTCATCTGGTGCTGGTTTAGGTCGAGGTGATGTGTCACTGTCGTCATCATCACAGTTAACATCCGTATCAGGGTGATGTGTCTCATGATACTCTGTGCGCATGGGCTCCCTCTCCTGCAGCTCGGCAGCGGCTCCCTCTGGTTCATGCTGGGCAAGGATCTAAGGCGAGTTCGGTCACTGTACCGTACCCCCTCCGGGCAGCGTTCCTCCTGCACACACAAGATGGTTGTTTTCTCATTGGAAAACTTGAAAAACAAAGTCAGTAACTACTCTTGACACATAGGGACTGTTAATGAGATGGCCCCTCCATAGCCAACTCTGTAACCACCATACCCATACAGCGCCAGTGGGCTCTTGTCAATCTTGTGGTTGGGGAGAAATTTCTTCACGGTAGCCCAGTTTAACATCAACCTCACTGCAACAGTGTCACCCAGGAGCAGCAAAGTAGCATTGTCCATTTCCACCATGCTGAATCCACACGTTGCATTCTCAGGCTTTACTGTGTGGATGTTCACGGCGGGTGGGTTGTTTTGTTTGGACAATGGGCTCGGCAGTGTCTGTTCTGGCTGTCGTTGCTGTTGGTGCACACCTGACTCCGAATGCTAGATCAATAGTGTCTGCTACCATCATGTCATTTAGCGCTGTTAGCATCTTCGCCCATAGCTGTGGGTTGCTAGAATGCTCAGCCAACTGGCCCTGCAACATTTCATCTTCCAATAAAACAAACCTGCACATGTTAGCTAGGTGCTGAAGGTCTACAACAAATTGCCGTGTTGTTTCACCAGTTCTCTGTCGCCGTTAGCGGAACCTTATGCGCTGCTCCAACACGTTGCCAGGCTCAGCAAAGTGATGGATTGAGCCGTCGCCAGCGACGGATCTCCCACCTTCTGGCTGCATTAAATTGTAAGGGGATGCTTTTGACTGTGATGACTGATGAGGCCGATACGTGAAGCACATGGCATATCGCAATCGGAACAGATGTAGTACATAATTGGCTGAGTGGGTGACATCAACTGCTGTAGATGTCTCTGTTGCTTGGCGGCACCATGACATGCTTTGTGGCTGGCATCCAAACGGGCAGTTCTATCTCTCTCGAAGAGGTCAACACCTTCATGGCAGATCTTTCTCTAAAGGAGGTGGTTCTTTGCCTGCATTTCCCATGACATAGGATTAATTGCACACGACTTGAGTGAGGCTTTGAGCACGTCTTTATACCGCTTCCATTGACCGCCCCGTGACCTCCGCCCTTCGTCCAACTGGCCAAATAACAGAATTTTAGGAATGCGCTGATCTGTCATCTGAACAACATGGCCAGTCCAGCGCAACTTGGCACGTATGATGAATGACTGATTGCTGATGATATCGCAGCGACGGAGGACTTCAGTATTGGCAACTTTGTCTTGCCACATGATTCCACACAACTTCCTTAAACACCGCATGTGAAACTGTTCAAGTTTCTTCACATGGGGACGATAGGTTGTCCACAACTCACACCCATAGAGAAGTGTAGATAGAACAACGGTGCGATAGACCTCAATCTTGGTGCTTAGATGAATGCCACGCTTAGACCATAGACGATGCTGTAGGTGTCCATAGGATGCACTAGCTTTGCTGATGCGATGGGTAACTTCATCATCAATCTTAGCGTTCTGCGAGATGGTGCCCCCCAGGTAGCAGAACTTGTCATCTGCCTTGACGGATTCACCACTGATGGTAATAACAGGATTTATCGGGAGCATACCAGGATGAGGTTGATGTAAAACCTCTGTCTTCTTGATACTTATAATGAGTCCATAACGATTTGTTGCTCTAGCAAACTGGTCAACGGTGAACTGCACGTCTTCAAGAGTATGAGTGATGAGCACACAGTCATCGGCATAGAGAAGAACTCGCAGCATCATGCATGACGTCTTTGTTTTAGCCTTTAAATGCTGCAAGTTGAATACATTGTCGTCAGTTCGAAACCGGATGCTTACACCCCTGTCACAGTCCTTGAAAGCATCAAGGAGCATTGTGGCGAAGACGATACTAAAGAGCAGCGGGGCCATAACACTTCTACAGTTCTACAGCATTAGCGAATGAGTTCATTGGTCCTAGCATGCAGAAAATATGTTGGCCTTCCATGCCCAGACAGTGAATCAACAAAGCTTGCTTCCATACCTCATCTAGCTCATCCAGGCCCAGTGCCGATATGTAGATGACGAAAGCATAACACCAATGCTGCCACAGAACGGGCGCCTCTCCGGGATTTTCCAGAAACGGCTGTGGTGGCCTCACGCACGCCTCCATGATTTAACTCTCATCGCCAAATGTTATGTCTGGAAACCCAGAATGACCAACGGAGAGGAGAGCTGTGCTGGAATTCAAACTTTATTAAATGATGCAGTGATAATACAATACAGGTTATCAGGTTTGCTGTATACTGGACCCTAGGTGGCTATGAGTCCAGAGAGAGCTAAGATGGCCAACTCCTCTCTTATATAGGCTGGCGCAATGACGGCACCCGTTGGCTGCGTCATCACACCGCTACTTGTGATTAACCCCTTATGTCACAGTGAGGTGTGCTGTAGGAGTGACAGATGGGTTCAAGGTGGGGGCAGGGTTACATCAGGGATCAGCTCTGAGCCCCTTCTTGTTTGCCATGGTGATGGACAGGCTGACAGACAAGGTCAGGCAGGAGTCTACATGGACCATGATGTTTGCAGATGACATTGTGATCTGTAGTGAGAGTAAGCAGCAGGTGGAAGAGAACCTGGAAAGGTGGAGGTATGATCTGGAGAGAAGAGGAATGACTGTGTTGATGATTGCCTTCAGGAAAACTGTCATGTCATGGTCATAATGTACAGTGGCCATAACATGTAGTTGTGAGACAGTTCTGAGAGGTCCTCACTGCTAACTCTTCCCACCCCGCCCACATCTGACCCCAGTGTCATGTGTAGGCTGCAGGCTGCAGACAGGTGGTCTTGGGATCAGAACAAGAAAAAATGGACTGGAGTTCATTTATTGGCCACAGGTCACCAAAAACAAGGTTGCTGCAAAGATACAATTCATACCAGTAAATCCCATTGAGGTAAATCTCTGTATGTCTGCTTTGGAGACCTTTTTTTGTCCTTTTCTCATTTGTTTGATTTCTGACCTTTGAGATAAAGAAAAAGAAAAAGTTTTGCTGTGAAATGAGATGTGAACCGTGTGATAATGCATTCCCAAACTGCAGCAAACTGACAAATAAGCTAAACTCATTATGCAAAGTGGTGCCCATAGGGAATCTTAATGCATTTGAAACTCATTACTATACATTAGAGCAAAGAAAAACGTGCAACATTTTTACAGGGTAATTATTTCTGAAGGGCAACTCTATAATTATTGTCATAGAGACGAAACAAAATCTGTAGTTATTTGAATAATTAGGATAACCTAGTAAAGAGATTGTCCATTTGTCAAAATGTGGACGCCAGTAATTTGTTCACAGTTTCTTACGCTTCAAATTGAGCATGTTATTATTAAGACAAAACATAGCATTCAGTTATGTAGCATTTTTCATATTAGTGTGGCTGTAGACGCTATAGAGAGTGTGAATGAAAGATAAGGCGGCATGCCGGGACCCTGATAACAATAAAAGCAAAGCAGATGCCGGCTTCTGATGGCTCTCTGCTGGTGACCAAGGCGTTTCCAGGCATCCAAACACATTCAGTATCATCATATTCAGCTTGTGCATTTTTCAGTGTTAGAGGGGAAAAAATCAGATAGACCAAAAAGTCTTGTCCACATGACTAAGCCATTTCCGCATGTCTGTGCGGTCCATAGTTTCAATAATAACCAGCTCAAATCTGTGAAGACAAATCACCCAACATCAGTATCTCTCCCTTATTAACATGCATCTTATATTACGACTGCTATTTAAAGCATCCTTGTTGAACACATTTATAATTAGTTTCCCAGCATTGCAAAACAATAGATAATGTCTGTTGCTTTATCTCATAATGTTTAAATATTTCAAAAAGAATAATCAGTGTGAAATGGTGGAAGGGCTGGGAATAGGACGACAGTGGGATTTCCAGAGAGAGATAAAAGAGAATAACAGGAGCTGTATACATGTCACAAATAGTGACTGTCTATGGCAGTCCAAGGGCCAGAATTTTTCTCTGCAGACACTGAAGGAAAGATGCTCTCGTTAAGTAAAATAACATTAATATTCTCCCCTAAGTCATAGATTATTACTTGTAGAGTTAGCTGTTGTGAAAATGTCAGGACAGGATGGTGATCAGCCGAGAAAACCACACATGAATAGTTTGACCAAGGAGGTTTGATTTCTCTAAGAAATTACGGCTACCTTGGTCAGACTCACTAAATTATACAGTCAGAGCTGGTAGAGGAGTCAGAAAGTGTAGCCAAGTAAAAGCAGTGTTACCTTATGATATTAATTATTCAACTATAAGAGTAGTAGTGACCCCAAAAGTTAGTTAAGTAAGTGTAAGAAAGTGCTTCATCTATTTAAAAAGTTACTTGAGATTTTTTTTATTCTTGATAGTTTGAGGTTTTTCCTAAAACTTTGAGATATTTTTCTGTTAAATTATGGGGTTTTTTTTCCTGAAAAGTTGGTGGTAAAGTTGTGATTTTTTTCACACATATCTGAATGTTAATTTGCAGAACCAGAACAGAACAATAAGTTTACCTCTGATTTTGAATAAAATTCTGAATAAAAATATGTTTAACTGAATTAAATCACCCTTATTGTCATCCAACTGTACAACCAATCATGTAAAGTAGAACGAGATTGTGTTTTTCCTATCTACAGTGTTAATCACACACACCCCAAGTATAGAACCAGAGGGCCGCTGCCGTGCAAGGCGCCGCCACAAATTTCCCTCCTCCATTCCATTATTGCTGAGCACCAAGCTGGACGGCAGGAAGTTCCACTTTTATATGGTCTTCAGCATGACCCAGCCAGGATTTGAACCCCTGCCTCCCGGGTGTGGGGCGGATGCCCTACCAACTGAGCCACCACTCCAGTAAAATTAAATTACTTAAAATAACCAGATGCAGATGGGCGGTGCGGTGGCGCAGTGGTTAGCACTGTGCCAGCACAGCAACTCACCCTTGGACATGGGATCCCTGGTTTGATCCCAGCCCCTAACCAACAGTGATCTGTGTGGAGTTTGCATGTTCCCCCCATATCTGTGTGGGTTTACTCCGGGATTTCTCCAGTTTCCTCCCACAGGCCAAAAACATGCAGGTTAGGTTAATTGGAGACTCTAAAGTGGCCCTAGGTGTGAATGTATGTGTGAATGGTTAAGGGATAGCGCCGTACCGTGGCTGCTTCATCCATCCAGGTGGATGCCCTCAATTTCCCCTCTGGGGATCAATAAAGTGCACACAAAAAAAAAATAACCAGAAGCAGTTGCTTCTGTCATGGTCCGTGCACTGATCTGTCCGCGCTCGTGTTGTCCGGGGGTTCCCGTTCTCTTCGCAGGCGCACCATATGGCCGTCAGGGCTTTTATTCTGACAGCGTCATGGCGGGCTTCCGGCTATCAAAGCTGAGTCTCGTGATAGCTGTTAAGTGTTTCCCCTGATTACATTCCCCATTCATTGGAATGTGATGGGTATTTAAGGAAGCAGCTGAGGCCTACTCAATTAATTAAAATTAAATCACCCTTATTGTCATTCAACTGTACAACCAATCATGTACAGTAGAACGAGATTGTGTTTTACCTATCTACTGTGTTAATCACACACACCCCAAGTGTAGAATCAGAGGGCCGCTGCCATGCAAGGCGCCGCCACAGATTTCCCTCCTCCATTCCATTATTGCTGAGCACCAAGCTGGACGGCAGGAAGTTCCACTTTTATATGGTCTTTGGCATGACCCGGCCGGGACTTGAACCCCTGCCTCCCAGGTGTGGGGCGGATGCTCGACCAACTGAGCCACCACTCCTCGCTGCAACGTCGTCGAACATTCCTCCGTCTAACCTCCATCATTGGAGATTTTCCGTAAGTGTTCCCTCATAGTCTGCTTTCCTGCGATATAGGAACTCAGTGCGTGTTCGTGCTTTTGCCCCACGTGGCTCTTTATTTTGTATTATTGTCTTTTATTAATAAACTATGCAAACTCATCAGCTGACTTTCGGCGTCTCATTGATGGCTCGTGCCATCGTTGACAGCTTCTGTTGTAATATTATATTATAGCCTAATCATTTTTATGCTCCCCACCCCCCACCCCTCAGTCAAAACCTCCTAAGTTAGTAGTCTATACATCTTCTCTCTCACAAAATAAATTCAGACAGACCCAAAATATTCAACATGTTGCACAATAATAATAAAAACCAAGGCTGGAATCATATATTCAATGCATAGATTAGCTTTGGGAGGAGCTGCTGGCAGGCGGCTGGCCCTGCTCTCTCTGGTGCAGTGATGCTGCATTCACTTACAATCAGAAATCTGATTTTTCATAAATATAAATTATTATTAAGGATGATTCACAATATCGCAATATCCACAATATTGCAAATTTCTCCCAACCCAGTGAGTGGAGGAGCTATTGTTTACAGTAGGAGTCAGCTGTTAACATTAGACTGCCCCACGGTACTAAATCAAAAACTACACATACCAAGTAATAGCTCAAGTAGGTTCATTTTGTCTTCTTTCAATTATTTACCTTTTGTTCTTATTAAAGACAAAAATAGAAAGGAGATGTCTTTACCTTCTTAACATGTTTCGACTGTGCACTGCAGCCTTCGTCAGAAGAGTCAGCTGATTGCTGCCAGGTGACATTTATCAGCTGACTTTCGTAGGCGGGGCCAGCTCAGCAGACCTGTCAGATCCCCCAAGCCGGCTCCACCACAACGATGACGGGAGCATAAAAATCACAGTCTACAGGAAACCAACCCACACAGATCAATACCTACTATGGACATCAGAACACCCCACAGCACACAAACTATCAGTTGTCAGGACGTTATATGAACGGGCCACCATCATCACAGACCAAGAAGACAGACAGGAGGAGGAAAACCACATAAAACATGCACTTATACGCTGCCAATATCCAGTATGGGCCATAAACAAAGGGAAACAGCAAGTCAAAAACAAAGAAAATAAACAGGAAATAAGATACAGAACAAAAGCCGAAATCAAAAACAAGGACACCATAACTATACCATACATCCGAGGGATCACAGAACCAATTCAAAGGATCACGAAAAAATACAAAATAAACACAGCAGTAAAACCACACAAAAAATTAAGACAGTTATTAGTACACCCCAAGGACAGAATAGAACAAGACAAAAAATGCAATGTAATATATGAAATATCATGCAGATCATGCTACAAAACCTACATTGGAGAAAGTGGAAGATCATTCACCACAAGAAAAAAGAACACCAGAAGGAATGTGAGAAGGAAACACAAGGACGACTCACAAGATCACAAAAAGAAAAGGCAGAACAAGAAACATTAAAATCAGCAATATCAGATCACTGCAAAAGAAATAATCACATGATGGACTGGGACAATGCAAAAATTATTGGATCAGAGAGCAACAGACACAAACGCTGGATCAAGGAAGCTATAGAGATCAGGAAGTGGGGAAAAGTAGTAGTAGATTAGTTTATTTGACAGGGACAGTGCAATAAACATAGACAATTAATCAAAGACAATCAATCTGATGTGTTGCACATAGAGTGTATAGCTATTAGCTAATTTGCAACTCTTGTCCCTGGATGGGCTTTAGAAAAAAGAATCAAGATAAAAAATATACACAATAACCACATACATCAATGCAGAAAAATTATAAATACACAATTATAAATATTATAAATATTATAAATACACAAATATAACAGCCTGACTCACATTTAACATAAATATTATAAATATTATAAATACACAAATATAACAGCCTGACTCACATTTAACACATATAACATAACTCACATTTGCCTATTTCAGGCCTTCCTCCCTCCGTCACTCACTATAAACAAACACATTTATTCCTTCCCTTCATTCACTCTCACTTTGCAGACAAATAATTCATACATGAGTACATTCTTGTTTATTTTTCAGCCAGTTTTTAACATTTTTAGTGAATGTTTTAAAGTCCGTTATTATTTTAATTTCATTTGGCATTGTGTTCCAGATGTGACTGCCCTTTATAGAGAAAGCTGTTTGTCCAAATGTGGTTCTGCGGTGGAATATTTTACAGTTATTGTTAACAGAACTCCTGGTGGCTCTGCTGCTGTCCTGTCTTTGGACGAAACCAGCAAGTGGCTCGGGTGCTGATTTATGGAAACATTTGAACGTTAATTTCAGAAGACAGAGGTCAATGAAGCTCTCAAAACTCAATAGGTTGTATTTTTTTAAAACATTACAGTGATGCCACCTAATGGGCTTTTTGTCCAAGATTTTTAGGGTTTGATTATATAATGAACCTATATGTCTTATTGTGGAAGGGGCTGCTTGAGCCCAGACTGTCAAACAGTATGATATATGAGAAAAAACCATAGAATGCATATACAGTGCAGCTGCTTCGTAAGGTATGTAATATCTAATTAATTTAAAGCAGTTCAGATTTTTTTTTACTGTTTTTGAAATTTTCTTTATATGAAGATTAAATTTGAGTTGAGGATCTAGTACAATGCCAAGGTATTTGAATTCTGTAGCTAAACTGATGTCATGATCATGTATATTAACTTTAAAATGTTGCAGGTTACATTTTTTGATTGAAAAGCACATTGAGACTGTTTTCTGAAGGTTCAGCAATAGATGGTTCTTGAGGAGCCACTCTTGGACATAAACCATACTTGTAGACAGTACATCTGCAGCCTGTGCTGGAGTCTTGGCAGCTGTGTAAATAACTGCATCATCTGCATAAAGTTGGCATGTTGCAGCTGAGCAGTGTAACGGCAAGTCATTGATAAAAATGCTGAAAAGTAAAGGACCAAGAATGGACCCTTGTGGGATACCCATGTGGTTGTTTAAAAATGAGGATTTATCCTGGTGAACTTTTACACACTGTTCTCTATTCTGGAGATAAGATGCAAACCATTCTAATGTATTTGGGGAGAAGTTAAAAGATACCATTTTGGATAAAAGCAAACTGTGGTTTACAGTATCGAAAGCCTTTTTGAGATCTAGAAAAACAGCTCCTACCACATTACCCCTGTCCAAGGACTGTTTGACGTTTTCAATAAGGCAACAATTTGCTGTTTCTGTTGAGTATCCTGGTCTAAAACCAAATTGATGTGGATGAAGAAGTTGACTGTCTTGTAAGTAGTCTATCAGCTGTGTAGCTACAACTTTTTCAAGAACCTTAGATAGGACTGGTAAGATAGAGATTGGGCGGTAATTGCATATATCGTCTTTACTGCCTGATTTATGAACTGGTATGACGACAGCTTTTTTCCAGCCAGATGGAAATGTACTAGACCTAATGGAGAGATTAATGAGATGAGTCAGTGGTTTGATTAATATTTTGCTGTGCATTTTGAGAAAGGAGGTGCTCATATTGTAGATATCATTAGTTTTTGAGTTTGACAGTGTTTTAACAATACCAGCAATTAACTTCTCATTTACCTCATCGATGTGAAAAGTATCTGTTGGAAGTATGGAATTTGTGTTGTTGAGCACATTTGGCAGCACAAAAATTTTTGTTAAGTCTTCCACAGAGCCCACAAAGTGTGAATTAAATTCATTTGCCAAAGTAGCCTTGTCACTGACGGTCTTGCCATTGATTCTAAGTTCCTTTACCCCCTTCTGATCGTTTTTTTTATTAGTTAAGTTATTTAAATGCCTCCATAGGGAACTGTTGTTACCCTTTGCATGATCTATCAGTTTATTGTAATAAGATATTTTTGATTTTCGCAGCTCATGTACCACTTTATTTCTTAAACTTTTGTACACAAGGTGATCATTTTGTAGTTTGGAGGTTAGTGATGTTTTCAGTGCATAGTCTCGCCTCTTCATAAGTTTTCTTATTTCATTATTTAACCATGGTAGGCTAATCTTCTGTTGTCTACTTTTAATTTGCTTTGAAAATTTTTCTATAGACTTTGTGATTGTTGCAGTTATAAAATTACAACAATCATCTACTTCACATGTTGCCATGAGCTGCTCCCAATTTTGATTCTCTAAGTAATGTTCAAACTCCTCATTTTTTGATTTGGGGATAATAAAATTTGATTTGTCAATATCGACTCCCCCAAAATACTGTAGTCGCTTTTTAGTAAGTTTCCTGACAGCAAGAACCATGTTATGATCTGAGAGACCAGTTACAAGATTATAGGTTCTGGTTATTCGTTCTGGTTTATTAGTAAATACCATGTCAATAAGTGTTCTGGATTGTTTGGTTATCCTGGTGGGTCCTTTGATGATTTGCTGGTAATTAAATTTAGTCATGAGGCTTTTCAGTTTTTGTTTGTCTTTTTTATCAGACCAGTTGATATTAAAGTCACCATGAAGTATTGTTTCTCTGTTCTTCTCAAGTTGTTTAACCAGATCACTTAATTCATTATAAAAGGAAGAGTTGTGTGACGGTGGGTTGTACACTACTGCAATGTTGAAATTCATTACCGGAGAGAGACATACATTAACAGCTAAACATTCAAGTGAAGTATTCAAATCAACCAGTTGACATTTATATTTCTCTTTGATGTAAATTAAAACACCTCCTCCCCTCCCTACCTGCCTGTCTTTTCTAAAACACTGGTAGCCCACAATATCGATCCATATTAGTGTCTATGTTACTGTGTAGCCAGCTTTCTGAGAGACAAAGGTAGTCCAGATTTGAGTCCAACAGCAACACCGACACCATGAACCGAACAAAGACACCATGAACCGAGATGAGGGGGCCTTTAAGCTTTCCCACACCTGGGACCACATTCTCCAGAGACCATCTGGCGGCGGAAAGCGGGGCCGGCTCGGTGGATCTGACAGGTCTGCTGAGCTGGCCCCACCTACGAAAGTCAGCTAATAAATGTCACCTGGCAGCAATCAGCTGACTCTTCTGATGAAGGCTGCAGTGCACAGTCGAAACATGTTAGGAAGGTAAAGACATCTCCTTTCTATTTTTGTCTTTAACAAGAACAGAAGGTAAATACACATACCAAGA
Organism: Pholidichthys leucotaenia; assembly: GCA_020510985.1. Lineage (NCBI taxonomy): Eukaryota > Metazoa > Chordata > Actinopteri > Cichliformes > Pholidichthyidae > Pholidichthys > Pholidichthys leucotaenia. The sequence continues at coordinate 493,363,829 of CM035837.1, forward strand.
GAAATCGGGTGAAAACGACGTGGATGTCAAGCTGAATTGAAAGGACACGCAAGGAAAACAAGGTATAGAGCCGTCCTTCCATCCATTATTACGGGAAATGTGAGATCGCTGCTTCACAAGACTGACAAACTGGCGGCTATATCCTGGAATGAGAGCGTCTTCAGAGAGATTACCATTATGTTGTTTACTGGGACGTGGCTAACAGAGCTAGCAACAGATGGTAGCATTGATCTGGAGGGTTTCCACACAACACGGGCAGATCGGACATCAAACAGTGGGAAGAGCAAAGGCGGGGGGCTGATAATGTATATGAACAACAGATGGTGTAATCCTGGGCACATCACAATTAAAGAACAACATTGCAGCAAGGACATTGAGTTGCTAGCTGTTAGCATGCGACCAGCTTATCTCCCAAGGGAATTTTCACGTCGTCTGCATTGTTATTTATGAATCCCCCTCTGTGAGCGCTGAGGCAGCATGTGACGTCATCCACTCAGTCACTAGCCTGCTGCAAACACAGCACCCAAATGCTTCCCTCCTCATCTCGGGTGATTTTAACCATACTTCACTGTCCTCCATTCTGCCCACATGCACCCAGTGTGTCACGTGCCACACCAGAGGCAATAAAACATTGGATTTATTTTACGCAAACACAAAGGAGGCTTACACCTCATCACCACTCCAACCTCCTCGGGAGGTCGGATCACAACCTGGTTCACCTCCTGCCTGTGTACAAACCCTTGGTACACAGACAACTTCCTGTTGTGTCTGACACCATCATCTGCAGTACGGGGACCCCCAGGGAACAGTTCTGGCTCCCTTCCTGTTCACCCTCTATACTACCAACTTCTCACACAACACACAATACTGCAATCTACAGAAGTTCGCTGATGACTCTGCAATCATCGGCCTCATCTCTGATGGCGATGATGTGGTGTACAGAGGACTTATCTAGGACTTCGTGGACTGGTGCCAACAGAACTGCCTCCAGATCAATGTGAGGAAAACTAAGGAACTGGTGGTGGACTGCCACAGGCGAGGCCAATCTCCCACAGCATCAGTTAACATGCAGGGAACAGATATTGAGATGGTGACATCCTACAAGTACCTGGGAGTTCACCTGAACAATAAACTGGACTGGTCACACAACACCAACATGCTCTTCAAGAAGGGACAGCAAAGGCTGTTCCTCCTGAGGAGGCTCAGGTCTTTTGGAGTGCAAGGGGCACTCCTGAAGTCCTTCTACGATTCGGTGGTGGCATCAGCCATCACATTTGGAGTGGTCTGCTGTGGCAGCGGCATCACAGCAGCTGACAGGAAGTGACTGAACAGGCTGATCAAAAAAGCTAGCTCTGTTCTGGGGCAGCGCCTCAACCCAGTGAAGGAGATAGGAGAGAGAAGGATGGTGGCTAAGCTGTCATCTCCGCTGGAGTCCGAGTCCCACCCCATGCAAGACACACTGAACGCATTGAGGAGCTCATTTAACAGTAGGCTGTGCCATCCTAGGTACACAACGGAGAGGTTCCACAGGTCCTTCCTACCTACAACTGTCAGACTTTTTAACCTAACAAGGGTTGCTCGTAGAGGTCGTGTTGAATGTACAACCTTGCAAAATAGATGGCCCTCCATTATACAACTGGGACAATATCAGTCATTTCTGAGGGTGACGACACGACTGATTCAAATACGAAATATACTGTATGGGCACATATTCATATTTTGCAGGGTAACTTAACAGACTGTAATGCTGTCTAAACCATCAAGCTGCAATGCTCCCGCACTGTCTATATATCTGTGTACATATGTATATTCATTGTTCTTATTATCTTATCTTATTAATTATTGCTCTGAGTGTTGCTATCCCTGTGCTGCTGTAATCCTGGAATTTCCCCATTGTGGGACTAATAAAGGCTTATCTGATCTTATCTTTCATGATATTCGTTTTAACATTGTCCAAACCAAAAAGATGAATTTTAATTTAAGATTCAAGATTCAAAGATTTTATTTGTCAATACTACTATACAGTGGATATAAAAAGTCTACATACCCTGTTCAAATGCCAGGTTTTTGTGATGTAAAAAAATGAGACCAACATAAATCATTTCAAAACTTTTTCCAATATTAATGTGACCTATAACCTGTACAACCCAATTGAAAAACAAACTGAAATCTTTTAAGGGGAAAATAAAAATAAAAACTTACAGTAACCTGGTTGCATAAATATGCACACCCTGTTATAACTGGGGATGCGGCTTTGTTAACAATTAACCAATCACATTCAAACTTATGTTAAATGGGAGTCAGCACACGCCTGCCACAATTTAAAGTGCCTCTGATTAACCCCAGTTCAGGTGTTCTAGTAGGCTTTTCCTGACATTTGTCATGCCAGACTCTAGACATGATGGCTCCTTCAAAAAAGAAAAAGTCCAATCAGAGATTTCTGACTCCTTGGTTCAACACAGAAACTCGTTGCTTAAAACAGAACTTGTCAATTAGAAAGAAAATGGTGCTCCACTAAATTAGATGAAATATATTTAGCTTGGAGAAATCAACTTCTAATTTATATTAAAAAAATCTCTTAGGAAAGATAGAACAAGTTATTATTAGAAGAGAACAAGAATAATCCCAGGTTTCTTTTCAGCACTGTAGCCAGGCTGACAAAGAGTCAGGACGCTGTCAATCCTAGCATTCCCTTAGAGCTTACTAGTCAGGACTTTATGAACTTCTTCAATAATAAAATTTCATCTATCAGAGATAAAATCAGTCAGATTCTTCCCACCATCAACTTAAATACAGTAACTACTACAACTGTTTCAACTGATGTCTGTTTGGATGAGTTTACTCCAATTGCCCTTTTAGAGTTAGATAAAATAATTTCCTCACCCAAGCCTTCAACTTGTCTTTTAGACACTATTCCTACCAAGTTATTTAAAGAAGTCTTCCCATTTATTGGTAGCTCTATTTTATATAAAAACTAGAAAAGCACTTGGAGAGCGCAGACCTCCGCCAAGCGCCACAGTTCCCCCCATACAGTGTTTGTGTGTACGTTTTCAGATTCCTTGACCATGAAAACATATGACTAGCAATTGAATTGACAATGATAGGATTAGTGGTTCAGTAGTTATTCACGAAAATGGCATTTTCCGTAATGGCGGCCACAGTTCCCCCCATACAGTGTTTGTGTGTACGTTTTCAGATTCCTTGACCATGAAAACATATGACTAGCAATTGGATTGACAATAATAGGGTTAGTGGTTCAGTAGTTATTCACGAAAATGGCATTTTCCGTAATGGCAGTTTTCTTTTGGACGGTGATCCAGATCACCACCAAAATTTAATCAGTTCTTCCTTGTACAATTTCCAACAATGCCTGAAAGTTTCATCGAAATCCGTCCAAAAATTTTTGAGTTATCTTACTAACCAACAGACAGACAAACAAACAGACAAACAGACAAACCCCGTCAAAAACATTACCTCCTTGGCGGAGGTAATAATCAATTCTTCATTAACATTAGTCCATGTACCACAGGCCTTTAAAACTGCTGTAATTAAACCCTTACTTAAAAAGCAAATGCGGCATAAAATCTTAGAAAGAGTTGTTGCTACACAATTGGGCAGCACGGTGGTGCAGTGATTAACACTGTTGCCTAACAACTAGAAGATTCCAAGTTTGAATCCCCAGGCTGGCAGGGGTAGGAAACTTTCTGTGTGGAGTTTGCATGTTCTCCCTGTGCTGCGTGGATTTACTCCGGGGGCTCCGGTTTCCTCCCACAATCCAAAGACATGCATGTTAGGTTAATTGGTTGTTCTAAAATTGTCCCTAGATATCTGTCTCCTATAGGCCCTTAGAATAGAGGGTTAGTACTCGTGAAGCACTTTGAGTGGTCTTTGAGACTACAAAAGCATTGTATAAGTACAGGTCCTTACCCCCCTTAATTATTTGACCACTTGCAAAGAAATGGTTTATTTGAAGAGTTTCAGTCTAGGTTTAGAATCCATCATTGTACTGAAACAGCTTTAGTGAAGGTTACCAATGACCTCCTTATTGCATCTGATAATGGACTTGTTTCTGTACTTGTCCGTTTGGACCTTAGTGCAGCTATTGATACTATCGATCATAATATTTTACTTGATAGACTAGAACACCTTGTTGGACTTCATGGAACTTCGCTGCAGTAGTTTAAATCTTATTTTTCTGATAGGTTCCAGTTTGTTCATTTCAATAATGAGTCTTCTTCCAACTCAAAGCTCAGTCACGGAATTCAACAGGGATCTGTTCTAGGCCCTATTCTTTTTAGTTTATATATACTTCCACTAGGCAACATTATTAGAAAGCACTGCATATATTTTCATTGTTATGCCAATCACACACAATTATACTTGTCAATGAAACCAGATGACAGTAATCAATTAGCCAAATTAGAGGCTTGTCTTAAGGAATTCAAAGCTTGGATGACTTGTAATTTCCTGTTACTAAATTCAGATAAGAGTGAAGTCATTCAAGTTGGTCTAAAAAACCTTAGAAATACCTTTCAAAATCAAACTCTTAGTTTGGATGCGGTTACTCTTTCTCTTAATAGTTCTGTGAGGAACCTTGGAGTTCTTTTTGATCAAGATCTGTTTTTTAATTCACATATTAAACTTGTTTCTAAGACTGCCTTCTATCATTTGCGTAATATTGTCAAGATTAGGATCATCTTGTCTCAGAGTGATGCTGAGAAACTAATCCATGCTTTTGTTAGCTTTAGATTAGATTATTGTAACTCTTTATTATCAGGTTGTCCTAAAATGTCTTTAAAAAGTCTTCAGCTGATCGAAAATTCTGATGCAAGAGTTTTAACAGGTACTAGAAAGAGAGATCATATCTCTCCGGTACTGGCCTCCCTTCACTGGCTTCCCATAGAATATAGAATTAGGTTTAAAATCCTTCTTCTCACTTACAAAGCTCTAAATAATCAGGCTCCTTTTTTATTTAAAAGATCTGATCTGAGTACCTTATCATCCCAACAGAGCACTACGCTCCCAAAATGCAGGATTACTTGTCATACCTAGAATCTCCAAAAGTGCAGTGGGAGGCAGAGCCTTCAGTTATCAAGCTCCTCTCCTGTGGAACCAACTGCCAATCTGGATTCAGGAGTCAGACTCAATCTCCTGTTTTTAAGAATAGGGTTAAAACCTCCCTTTTTGCTATAATCTATAGTTAGAGTGGGATCAGGTGCCCCTTAACCCTCCCTTAGTTATGCTGCTAATAGGTTTAGACAGCCAGGGGACCTCCAACAATGTCCTGGCCTTCACTCCTTTCTTCACTCTCAATTAAATATTTTTGCTGGTCATTAACATCTGTTTGTTCTCTCCCATAGATTGAGTCCCCATCGAGCTGTTTGCTCTCTACATGTCTGTTCTTTTTTCTTCTTCTCTATCCCCTCACCCCCAGCCAGTCACAGCAGATGACTGTCCCTCCCTGAGCCTGGTTCTGCTGGAGGTTTCTTCCTGTTAAAAGGGAGTTTTTCCTCTCCACCGTCGCCAAGTGCTTGCTCACAGGGGATTGCCTGATTGCTGGGGTCTTTCTGCAATTGTGGGGTTTTTCCCTACAGTTGAAAGTGCTATGAGATGACTGTTGTTGTGAAATGGCACTATATAAATAGAGTTGAATTGAATTGAATTTTTGCAGTCACATCTTACAGCACAAGCCATGGTCCGCAGAGAGCTTCCAAAGCATCTCAGGTATCTCATTGTTCAAAGGTATCAGTCAGGAGAAGGGTACAAAAGAATTTCAAGGCATTAAATATACCATGGAACACACCAAAGACAGTCATCATCAAGTGGAGAAAATATGGCACAACAGTGACATTACCAAGAATTGAACATCCCTTCAAAACTGATGAAAAGACGAGAAGAAAACTGGTTAGGGAGGCTGCCAACAGCAACACTGAAGGAGCTGCAGGAATTTCTGGCAAGTGCTGGCTGTTTAGTACATGGGAGAAGAATCTCCCATCTAGGGTGGCAAGATGGAAGCCTTATCTTACAAAGAATATCATCCAAGCCCGGCTACATTTTGCAAAAATGCATTTGAAATCTCCCAAACATGTGGGAAAATGTGTTATAATCCAATGAAACCAAGGTTGAACTTTTTGGCCATAATTCCAAAAGGTATATTTGGCGCAAACACAACACTGCTCATCACCAAAAGAACACCATACCTACAGTGAAGCATGGTGGTGGTAGCATCATGCTTTGGGGCTGTTTTCCTTCAACTGGAACTGGGGCCTTAGTCAAGGTGGAGGAAATTATGAACAGTTCCAAATATCTGTCAGTGTTGGCACAAAACTTTCAGTCTTCAGCTAGAAAGCTAAAGATGAAGAGGAACTTCATCATTCAGCACGACAATGACCAAAAGCGCACATCCAAATCAACAAAAGAATGACTTCACCAGTAGAAGATTAAGGTTTTGAAATGGCCCAGCCAGAGTCCAGAATTGAATCAAATCTAACATCTGTGGGGTGATCTGAAGGTGTCACAGGACTGAGCACAGTTTTTACCTGGCTCAGTCTCTCAATTTATTTATGTATTTTCTTTGTATTTTCTCTCAGCCTTGTGGGGTCTTTCTGTGTTTTGATTCCTGATGATTTAGAGTTCTATTTATTATTTATGTTTCAGTACTGTTTTTATGTTGTCTATTTATGCAGTCGTGGATTATTTTGCCTCTGCCTGTGACAGGGTCATTATTTCTCCTCTCCCAGACATCCCCAGCTGGTTAATTACTCTCTGCGTGCTCTCCTAGTGACCTCAGCTGCATGAGTTCTGTAATCAGGTCACCAGCCCGCTCTTGTTCCTCACACCTGCTGCTCATTATTCCCCATTTCCTCCTTGTATTTAAGTTCTGCTTTTCCACTGGGTGGTTGCTGCTAGATTGGATGTCAAGACAGGTTTTCCCTTGCTTGATCATTACTCTGATCACCTCCTCCTTTCCACCTTAGCAAGCCGGCTACAGTCTGTAAGTTTTTCTTGTTTTTGCATTTTTTGTATGTGCTGCACTGTTTTTGGACTTTGTGTTTTTTCTGTTTAATAAATGCACAACACTATTCAGTACCTGGGTTTGTCCTCTCTGCACCGAAGCGGCCTAAATATGACTGAATCTAGCAGCCAGTAAAAAACCCAGCTGTGGTGCTCATGTGCATTTTTTCACCTCTTTGTGTTTTTTCACCCACCTGTGTGTTGGAGCTCACCATGTCCAACCTGGAAGACATGGAGCGGCGGGCGGTGTGTCTCCTGGAGGACAACTGGTTGCTGACACAGGCCTCCCGTTCTTTCAAGACGGTCCAAGAGAGTCGGGATGGGGTGGTGCGGATGATGGAGGCATTCCCCAGCCTGTGGAATCACCCGGAGGTGACAGACATACTCCTCACCATATTCTCCCTTCACGCTTAACCTGACTTCCCTCCAGCTCCAGCACGCACGTTACCAGCTTCACTGCGGCACCGTCGCCCTGCTCCAAACCGTAGTAGAGACGCCATCACCTTCCAGCCAGCAACTTTCCTCACACCAAGTAAGGCAAATCCCGCAGCAGGCAATTATTCTTGTCTTCTGTCGCCAACTGTCACTCCAGTGTCCTCTTCCTTCCCTGCTGCATTTTCTCCCATCTCCTCGGTGAGTTGTCCCACTGCTGAAGGTTTGGCTACACTCATCCCGGTTCCATTCACCTGCGCCTCTACAGAGGCGGCTCCTCCACAATCCACTAGGGGGCCTACATTCACCGTAGACACAGAGAGGGATGACTGCCCACCTGCTGCAGCAGAGAACATCGTTCACCGGGATGACAGGCACGTGTCATGAATTTCTCCTTCTATTAATGATATTGTGCCTTGTCTGACTGCAGCAAATCTTTCCTCACCTATCCTCTCCGTGTCTCCTCTGGTTATCCCTGAGTGTCCGCCAGCCCCAGAACCAAGCCGCCGGATGATGGAGGAGTCCGTGGCCCTGGAGGATCCTAATCCAGTGCCAGCACGGAGCCGACCCCCAGTTGCCACGCCAGAGGAGCCACCAGCGTGGGTTATTTCACCTCGGGGCACCATAACTGCAATAACCAACATGCCTGCTGCGGAGGCCGCCGCATCAGAGTTAGCAGCTGAGCTGGACCTCCCGAGAGCTGAGCCCAAAGCGTCGCCTTCGTCTGGATCGTTGGAGTCCTGGACGGCAGTGGAGCTCGAGCTCAGGCAAGTGCTCTCTTTTGTCTTCCTTCTCTCTGTTTTAGAGCAATCTTGCCTGACTCTTGATGACGAGAGCCAGGTGCAGCTGCCCGCTGCACCTGAGCTTGCCTTGCCGGGCTCCGCTGCTGCCGGTGACCCTGAACCCCCTTTTCTCTGTGTGTCTGAGCTCTCTCCCAGGGTCACCGGAGATGTACCAGCACAGCCAAAGGTCTCTGTGGGTCCAGGCTCGCCACTGGAGATTGTCAGAGGTCCAACTTTCCCCACTGTGGAGGTCACCATAGGTGCCGCTTCAGCCCAGGCCGGGTCCGCAGTGGGTCGTGGACCAACCCCCATCATCCTTGCCTGGTCTCCCACTAGTGGGCCATGTCCTTGGTCTGGTGCTCTCACGGGTCCGCTGTAGTAGAGTCATTTTGGGGGGTTTCGTGACCAACCTCCCAGGACCTTTTTTTCTCACTGGATTTAGCATTCTAGACCCATTTTAATGAAAATAAGCTCCCATGTACCTCCCAAAAATTACGGGAAACCTTTTTTTTTGCCCAAAATTCAAAATGGCCACCAAAATGTATACCACCACCTATATCTCAGTAACTAATTCAACTAGGAGGTTGATTTTGGTGTCTAGACATAGGTTTTTGGGGTCAAGCATTCCATTAATGCTATTAGTTTACTTGTGAAACAAACCCATCACGATGAAATCCAATATGGCCGCCAATATGGCCACCGATTAACATTTTTTTTGTTTCTTGACTACTAAGGCACCTAGAAAGCTGATGTTGGTGTCAAAACAGAGGTTTAAGGGGTCATACTATCTGTTTATTCCAATAAAAGTGTGTTTAAATGATTACATAATTGAGAAATCCAAGATGGCGGCCAGCTGTCATTTTCACATGCAATGGACTTTTTCATATCCGTCACCAAATGAGCTAAAAAAAAGTCAAGTGAGGCTCCTGTGAACCATCCATTGTGTTCATTAGTGCCCTCATTGTCTATCAAGCTCAATCCAAGTCTATCCAGCCGCCATCTTGGAATACACTTTACGCAGGCACATTTTCTCTAGACCTTATGTTAATGCGCCTGGCCAACACCAGTCAATTTATCACTCTTAAAGTCATCATTGTCAACTACAGCGATTGCAGGTTTCCCAAAGGCAAGTTTGGAGGGACAATTCGGGGAGGACTTGAGATCACTGAACACCCAGAAGTCTCGCAACATGAGGACGTCATTGTAGCTGATGCCTAGGCCATCTTTGTGCAACAGGTCTACGATCTCTCTACTTTTGGTCATTCCATGTAGCAAGACAGAGAGATTCACCTCAAAGGAAGTGCGCCTTCCTGTGATGTAGCTCGTGAGGATCGACCCAATGGTCCGGACAGATGGGTTGTCATCAACTTCTGATTTACTTGGGTGTTTTAGCCATGTTATTAGCTTTAGGAGTAGCCCATTTAGGTCCTCCTTTTTCTCCAACTCTAATACATATGGAGGCCAGGGAACAGTATCAGTCGCTTCAACTTGCTCTTTGAGTCGTACTGCCACGTTCTTCACCAACTGATCCTCGCTTATGCCTAAGGAAGATAGTGCTGCTTCTACATAGGTAGCTGCAGCTTTCTTGTCATATACCAGTTCACTCTCATTTAACCGACTACGTCTATGGAAGCCAATGTCCTTCTCAAATTCCTTTATAAGAATTCCCTTCCTATAATTCGACTTTACTTTTGCGTCATGTCCATGATTTAAGATAATTCGTTGATAGTCCTCCAGTAGACTCTGCAATGTCCGAAATTCATGTTCATCAAAGATCACCTTACGAACATGATTGAAGAAGATGGCTTGTGCTTCTCGCAGATTTACATCCTGCAGGTGTTGAGTGACTTCTTCTGTAACAGGCTGGGAATCGGGAATGTAGTGTTTCCAGCAGCCGCGATGGTAACGGATTTCCCACCCGAAAGCTGTTTCACAGTCTGGAATGGATGCAATCAGCGTGTTGAGCCTCGACCTCAGGACCGGATCATTCAGGTGTACAGTGTGTAACTTGAATTTTCTCCAGGCGTCCTTTGTTGATATTAGGAGCAATTGTTTCCAGTCCCGGTGACTGCTTTTCTGTGGTCCCTTATTGCATCACACGCATAGGTTCTTGTCATGCACAATACCAATGCTGGACCGGAGCCTCTTCGGTGAAAAGAGAGAAGCAGATGGAGATGGATCCCCCTGAACTGATTGTCTCTTTCAAGATCTACCTCTAATTTATGCTTACGTTTCTCGGCTTGAGATAGACAACGCTTGTTAGATAACGTGGTGTAACATGTCTGGTGCATATAATGCCCTTTTGGCCCTTTGGCCCAATCAATATTCCCACATTGAAACCGATCAAGTCCTTTCCATCGTAGAGTTTTTTCACGAATTGAATTCCATTTTTGGTCCTTGGTATTATCCAAAGAGTCACTTTTGGTACATGGTTGACCACAACGTAGAATGCATTCGTATTCACCGGAAGACGCTGATGGTAATTCATCGTTGTCACTTGCAGTATCCATTTTATCCCTCACTTTATATGAATAAGTGTCTGAAAACAAAAACAAATTTGTCATTATCAGAACAGAGGAGAGAAAAAGGAGGGATGACAAGACCTAGAGTCAAAGGCCCTTGTACTGTCTACTGTCATTATGGTAGCATTAAGCAAGCAGCATGGTCAATATGCTAACATTACCTGACTATACAGTATGGAACAAGATTCAGAATTCTAACCTCTCCAGATAAGTTTAAAGCTAAATTTATACATACCTGGCAACCTTGGTTAAATTGGAAAGATTAGGACTACATTAGGACTACCTCGCCGTCACAGGCCCGTGGCTCTGAGAGAGATCTGTCGCTGCCAGAAATCCACGGAGCTGCTCATCCGTAAGCTGCCCGTCCAGCGCCTGGTGAGGGAGATCGCTCAGGACTTCAAGACCGTCCTGCGTTTCCTGAGCTTCGCCGTCATGGCTCTGCAGGAGACCAGCGAGGCCCACCTGGTGGTCTCTTCTTCGCTAAGGGGGTCACCATCATGCCCAAAGACTTCCAGCTGGCCCGCTGCATCCGCGGAGAGAGAGCTTAGACTTTCTGCTGCACATTCACCAGCCATAATGCTCTGCACTGTGTGTCTATATATATATACATTTATAGTAATATGGACATATGTTTACTAGATGTTGTTTTTTCTTGCCTTCTGATTGTTGCTCTGAGTGTTGCTATCCCTATGCTGTTGCAATCCTGGAATTTCCCCATTGTGGGACTAATAAAGGCTTATCTTATCTGATCTTATCTTACATATTATGGCAGCACAGACGTTACAAAATCACTGCATCCTCTCTCTTGCTATGCAAAAAGGAATCAATGAATCAAGCATAGGATTCCGGGAATCCTAAGGGGATTACCCAAGTGTTCCTCAGTGAAATCACTGAATCAATGCAGGAGCTTTCTAATAATTATTAAAAATGAATGTAAGGATACCTCATTTGACATTTTTAGCTCATTTGGTGACTGATATGAAAAAGTCCATTGCATGTGAAAATGACAGCCGGCCGCCATCTTGGATTTCTCGATTATGTAATCATTTAAACACACTTTTATTGGAATAAACAGATAGTATGACCCCTTAAACCTCTGTTTTGACACCAACATCAGCTTTCTAGGTGCCTTAGTAGTCAAGAAACAAAAAAAATGTTAATCGGTGGCCATATTGGCGGCCATATTGGATTTCATCGTGATGGGTTTGTTTCACAAGTAAACTAATAGCATTAATGGAATGCTTGACCCCAAAAACCTATGTCTAGACACCAAAATCAACCTCCTAGTTGAATTAGTTACTGAGATATAGGTGGTGGTATGCATTTTGGTGGCCATTTTGAATTTTGGGCAAAAAAAAAGGTTTCCCGTAATTTTTGGGAGGTACATGGGAGCTTATTTTCATTAAAATGGGTCTAGAATGCTAAATCCAGTGAGAAAAAAAGGTCCTGGGAGGTTGGTCACGAAACCCCCAAAAATGACTCTACTGCTGGACCACCGTGGGTGCAGCTCTGGCCCAGTCTGGGTCCACCGAGGGTGCAGCGTTGGCCCAGCTGGGGTCCACAGCAGGTGCTGCAGTGCTCCAGCCCAGAGCCACCACAGGTGCTGCAGTGCTCCAGCCCGGAGCCACCGCAGATGCTGCAGTGCTCCAGCCTGGCATCACCATGGGTGCTGCAAAGCTCCACCCCAGAGCTACTGCGGGTGCTGCAAAGCTTCATCCCGGAGCCACCCCGGGTGCAGCCATCCTCCTGCCCAAGACCACCGAGGGCGTTGCCAATCCTTCTCCTCCACAAGACGCCATCGTGCTCCCTTTTCTTCAGGCCTTCATCCCTCTGTTTAGCCTCCCAGTGGGGGAGCCACCTCCTGGGTGTCCCCTTCGGTCCTGGTGGTTTAAGGACTCAGACGGGCTGCCTGAAAGACTGAGCCATCATGTCGGGTGGTCCTTTTTCTCCGGCAGGCCACCCGACTCCTTCCACTTGGCCATCCAGCTGGCTTGGGACTTCGGCTGGCCACCCGAACTGTCTGGGGGGGCCCATGGCCTGATGTAGCGTGGTGTGGGCCGGAGCAGGCTCCGTATTTTTTCTGTTCCCCCCACCTCCCACCCTGGTTTGCTCTTTGCTGTACCTTTTTTTTTTTTTTGGGGGGGGGGGGGTAGGGGGCTCCTTTTGGTGTTACCTTGGGGTGTCTGGGTTCCACCCCTTAAAGGAGGGGCTCTGTCACAGAACTGAGCATGGGTTTTACCGGGCTCAGTCTCTCAATTTATTTATGTATTTTCTTTGTATTTTCTGTCAGCCTTGTGGGGTCTTTCTGTGTTTTGATTCCGGATGATTTAACATTCTATTTATTATGTTTCAGTAGTGTTATTATGTTGTCTATTTATATAGTTTTGGATTGTTTTGCCTCCGCCTGTGACAGGGTCATTATTTCTCCTCTCCCAGACATCCCCAGCTGGTTAATTGCTCACTGCCTGCTCTCCTAGTGACCTCAGCTGCATGAGTTCTGTAATCAGGTCACCAGCCCGCTCTTGTTCCTCACACCTGCTGCTCATTATTCCCATTTCCTCCTTGTATTTAAGTTCTGCTTTTCCACTGGGTGGTTGTTGCTAGATTGGATGTCAAGACAGGTTTTCCCTTGCTTGATCATTACTCTGATCACCTCCTTGTTTCCTCCTGAGCAAGCCGGCTGAGGAGCGCTACAGTCTGTAAGTTTTTCTTGTTTTTACATTTTTTGTATCTACTGCACTATATTTGGACTTTGTGTTTTTTCTGTTTAATAAATGCACAATACTGTTCATTGCCTGGGTTTGTCCTCTCCGCCCTAAAGGGGCCTAAACATGACAGTTGTGCACGGGGGATGCCCTGACAATCTAACAGATTTGGAGCATTTTTGCAAAGAAAAGTGGGCAAATATTGCCACATCAAGATGTGCCATGCTGATAGAGTCCTACCCAAACACAGACAGCGAGAGATACCAAGATTGTTGTGCAATAATGTGAATTTTTATTGAAAGAACGTGCTGGGGGAGTCTGGCAACCTTGCAGAGGACAGAGGGGGACCATAATTAGTTTGGGGAAAAGAGCTGCATTAAACTTTAGCTGATGTTCTGTCTTTCTTACAGAGTTGGTTTAGGAACCTGACGTTGGCTGGATTCCTTTGATGACTCTTCAGCTTGGTGAAAAGGGGTCTCAGGGAGGTGAGTGGAACACTGATTGAATAGTGAAACTGGGGAAAGAGAGATGAGGGCATAGGCTTAGTGCACCTTGGTAAGTCAACTTATTTGGGGGGATGGAGAGTGAAGATGGGGGAATCCGGATCCACAGTTCCACCAAGGAAAAGGTCCACTCCACCAAGGGTGTCCTGAGGGAAATGAAGAGAAGAGATGTGAGGGAGAAATGGATGAAGGCTTACAGTGGTGTGGTAGGAGAGCGTTGGCTTTTTTTTACCCTTAATAATAAACACCTTCATTTAAAAACTGCATTTTGTGTTTACTTGTGTTTGTGTAATATTTAAATTTGTTTCATCTGAAACATTTAAGGGTGACAAACATACAAAAAAATGAGAAATCAGGAAGGGGGCAAACACTTTTCCACACCACTGTATATGATATACAGTGGTGCGTATATATATACACACACACACACACCGGGGAAAATAAGTATTGAACACGTCAGCGTTTTTCTCATTTATCATACTAGTGCATTGCCCGTAGAACCAAGTACTCCTGTCTGAAACAGGGATCCCAGTCAGGCTTTCCAGGCCCAAGCGTAGGCTGTGTTTGAAAGTGGAATACAAAGAGGTGTAGCCTATATGTAGGCAATCACATGTTAGACTTTGACAAATATTAAAGGGAGTAAATGGCACTAAGATTTATTTGCTTGTATGTATATTACTTACAGAATACCTAAATAAAAATGCATGGGAAATCCAATATTAGTTTCAGATCCCTTGTTTTTTTGTTTGTCAGATCACTTATTTGTTTGATCTTTTATCACTTATATTCATAATAGTGAATCTTCACTTGGGGGAATGGGACTTGTTCAGTTATCATTATAATTATTTTAGTTTATATCACTGTTCAGTGATGGAGTTCAGCGTAATATTGAATTTCTTCTGTGTATCATCAATAAACTCATGCAGTGTTATAACAGGTCACATTTACAAATATTTGAGACCCATTGTAGTGCATAGTTTTATATTTGAGCAATATTTTGTTATTAAAATGTTTTTTAAAACTTTAATGCTAAAACTGAGGCAGTGCTTATATCAGCGTGCTGGGGCGATACTGAGGCCAAATAATGATCTGAACCTTGAGGGCGTGACTGACAAAGACTGCAGCTCTATTATAAGCGGTTTGTTTTTTATTGATGCAACAAGATTATTATTATTATTATTATTATAATTATTACACCTAAACGATTGCATTTTTGACCCCCTAAACATTATCCAAAACACATTTTTTTCACACACACCACAGACCTTGTGAAACATTTAATAAACTAGAAAATATATGCGCCCCATGCCGAAAATTTTCCGACTAACCAGCATATGGTTGATACATCCCACATTCGTGGAACAAAGGTTGTTGGGCCTTCCTCCGATGTTTTTTTTTTTTTTTCCTTTGCAGTCTGTACCGTCAGCTGTCCAGTGCTGTTCTGACAGATATGCCAAAATGACAGTTAATCAATCAATTAATCAATCAGTTAATCAATGAATCAGTTAGTATGCCATTGAGCCAGGTCTTGTCTGGCCGTTGCTTCTCCCGGCATGTTCTGTGTTGATTTCTCAGACCTGGTCCCTACTGATGCTCCGCCCAGTCTACTTGCACACCTCATGTTCTCCACATATGCTGAATTATCCTTTAGACCTATGCAATCACAGCAACTTAATGGTACGGTATAATTTTTTTTAAGCATTAAATCTTCAGTATTGTGTTTTTCTAGTCAAATTTGTTGTTTTTCACTTCCTTGTTTTGCCCAGGGAATACTGTGATGACTGATAGGTTGTGATGCTGCGTATTATCCAATTAGCATGGACATGATGCCGTGTATTATCCAATCAGCACAGAGTCAATCCGAAACCCCACCCACACTTCTTGAAGCTAGCGCAGGAAGCGACTCAGAGCAGTAACAGAGCTTTGGCTAAACTTTTTTTGATAAACAATTATATATTTTGACTGAGTGACTCCATACTCAGGGATGCACACTCTGGTAACCTCAACAAAACATGTATAAAACCTTAGGTCAGTCTGAGGAATGGTTCAAGAGATATACGTGGAACAGACACACACAGATAGAGATTTGGTGCATTTATAGATATATTTCTGATAGAGCCATTGACCTGAGATTTTCACCAGATATCAGTGACAACCCAAGTAACCCATACATACAAAGAAATCAAGGCAACTATGTTCACAAAACAAGTTATATTTAATAAAGTGGAATCACACAGGGAATAAATATTGTGCACGCTTGGTGAAATTCATTTAATATTTGTCACCATGGGGTGAGACGCCGGCTCGGCGCTCAGCCCATGCTCCTTTTATCCCTGCCTCTCATTGGGCAGTGCCTCAGCTGGTTCCCAGCTGTCAGTGTCACGGGACGGCTGGGGCCAATTAATCCTCATCAGCTGGGGCGCTGTTAATGAGTATAAAGAGGAGCAGCTTCGATCATTCGGGGCTGCGACATAAACACATTGCTAAGCTGAAGCCCCTTCGTCTGGTGTCAGCTTATACTCCTCTTGCAGCATTCCTGTGTTTGTATCCCGCTGTGAGGATGTACGTCTTGCTACCCCCACGTCCGGTACGAGCTGCTTACCTCTGCGCTGTGCAACCTGTGAGTGTACGTCTGCATGAGTATCTGTGCTCTCCTCATCCCTTCCCCTTTACCCTGAATAAAATATCACGACTCACTGGCTTGCCCCTGGCTCTGATCGCCCGGCTCCCTAGAGCCGGATATGACAGTATGTCGCAGCCAGAAGAGTTGCCGGCGGCCGTGAGTCGCCGTGGAAATGTACCTTTCTGTCCGGGTGTCAGCGCTGCTAGCATGCCGTTTCCCAGGAGTCACTTCCGGCGCCAGGGCGACGGGCTGAGGTCCATCTCGGAGGCAGTCGACGGGACGTTCTTCACCCTGCACGACGCCTCCAACGCGAGACGCTGGCATCCGGGCCGTGCTGAGGAACTCCTGGACTGTCACCCTCACTCTCTGTACCATCTGGAGGACAGTGCCAGGATAGACGCTGCAGGTACACAGCGAGAGAAGCTCCACGGGGTGGATGGAAATCCCGGCAGGGAGTCGAAGTGGGCGACGTCTTTCCCCGCTTCGGAGTCCCGTTCCTGCCGCTATTCCAGTCCGGGAGTTCGCGCCAACCAGAGGACTTCCCCCGACCTGCGCCACGTCACTCGGGATTCCCTTCTAGGAGCCGCAGCTGACAGCAGTTATGTCCGGGGTCGAGTGGCTGTCGCGAGCTCTACTGTGTTTCCTGTCACCACCTTCAGGCATGTGGCGGCGGCAGTGAGATTGATGGTGAGGACTTCAGGGCTACGAAGCTTTCCCGTGCTCGACGCCTTCCTCGTCTCGATCTCCGATCTGGAGCGGCGAATCCTGGGTTTCCCCCTCGCTTCGTCCCCTGGGAGTAGTCGTCATCACATCGCCGAGTCACCTCTGCACGAACCTCGTCCGGATCCAGTTCTGGGTCATCGTCAGGACCGTTCCTCCCATGCAGCTGTCATCCCTTCGCCTCGTCAGTGTGGAGATTCTACAGCCTCGTCCCCTGAGCCTCGTTCCCCCGCTGTCATTCCTGGACATTCAGGCTGGCTCACCCCGGCTGTTTCCCCCTCCTCCTCGACGCGCTTCCTGACCGCTGTGTGTGCCTGGAATCCCGGCCTGGTGAGCTCTCTGCTGGAGACAACGCGAGCGACCCTCAGACGAATTCCCGGGGGGCCCTCCGTTATCGCCGGGCGGGGAGAGGAAGAAGCAGATTCCACTACAGCAGGCGATACTCAACCTCCAGGGGGCAGGCAAGTCATTGTTTTTTCACACCTGCTTAATGATTTGCTCTGTCACATCCCTGGAGGAGAGGTTCAGGGTTCGCAGCTCCCTGAACTCTCCCCACCTGCTGTAACCTGTATGCCTAATCCCGCATCCTCTGTGTCTCTCTCCGCCGAGCGGTCCCCGGCTCCGGGTCAACGTGGTGGGATATGGAGAGGGCCTGTGGTTCCGCAGCTACATTGCGGACGGAGGAGGGGGACTGACTGCTGCGTGGAGTCTACGCTGACGACTGAGCGTCCCTGGGTCTCCACGGAGGAGCGGTTCGGTCCAGCGGGACGAGATTCTTCTGGCTTCACGCCGAGTGGGTCGTCGGCGGGGTTACCTGAGCTGGAGGGATCTCAAGCTGCGCTGACCACCGTGCTGGCTGCGGGGCCTGACACGGCTAGATGGGAGCCTGACAACGACCTCCTGACGACGGATCCTGGATCTTCGCAGTCCTGGACGGCGTCAGAACCCGAGATCAGGCGAGTGCTCTCCTTTCTTTTCTTTCTTTTTATCTTTGAGCACTTCAGCCTATCTCCAGGGGAGACGAGCAGGGTGCAGCCGCCCGCTGCGTCTGAGCTCGTCTCGCCGGGTTCTGGCGCTGCCGGTGATCCTGATCCCGGTTCTGTTTTCTCTTCTGAGCCTTCTTCCAGGGTCACCGGCGAGGAGTTGCTGTTCCTCGTGGTGCTGGAGGGTCCGGGTTCAACGTTGGAGGTCGGTTCTGGTGCAGTGTCCAACGTGGGTTCGCCCGAGACCCAATCGGGGTCCAACGTGGGTTCGCCTGAGGCCCGATCGGGGTCCGACGTGGGTGCTGCCCCAGTGTTGTCCAGGTCCGGTGAGGAGGTGGCCGTTTCCCTGAGGCCCGCCGCCCTCGTCATCGGCTCTCCCCTGAGCCTCTTCCACCGGGATCCGCTCTGACCCTTCGTCCGTCTCAACGGTCCTGGTGGTTGAGTGATGCGGGTCGACGACCCGACCCGCAAAACTTTCGGTTCGGCGATCTGGTTTCCCCCCACTGGTCTGTGTTTGCCTTTGGGCGGCCTGGTTCGGCAGCCGTTGGACTGGATTCCTGGGATCTGGGCCCAGAGTTCGCCGTCCGAACATTTCTCTTCCCCGGGTTGCCAACTGGACAATGGGCGGGGAGAT
Source organism: Pholidichthys leucotaenia (assembly GCA_020510985.1). Lineage (NCBI taxonomy): Eukaryota > Metazoa > Chordata > Actinopteri > Cichliformes > Pholidichthyidae > Pholidichthys > Pholidichthys leucotaenia. The sequence goes on from CM035837.1 coordinate 493,382,747, forward strand.
TACCAGAACAATTCCGGCCGTTTTGGACTCTGCCTGCCGTCTCCTCGGGTGTCCTTTACTTCTTTTATTATTATTGAGGTCACTCGGGTGTAGTTTCTTTGTCCATTAGGGGAATATATGTTTTTGTGCTGTGTTGTTTTTTTTTTAACCATACTCAGCATTTTTATCGTATTGTTATCCTGTTACCCTGTCACCTTTTTTTCCTCTTGGTGACTCACCTTATGTATCGCGCTGTGTATTGCATTTTCTTATCTTTACTCAGCGTTTTCATTCATCCTTACCTTAGCCTTGGCCTCGTCGGTGCATCATGGAGTATGCGTGTGGTTTCCTGTTCAACCATACTCTGTGATCACCCCATTCTGTCTTATTATCCTCGTGGGGGGCCTTCCCTAGCCCCGGCTTTAACATTGACTGTGTTTGTTATTGTTTGAAGTAATGTGTTTCATCCCCACTTAACCGTACTTCATTATTACCCATTTGTCCTTGTCACCTCTGTTTCTTTAGGTGATCTTTTATATATTCGGTGCTGTGTGTTTTGTTTTCTTTAGTATCCATGCACAGCGTTTTTCATTTTTTGTCCTGACCTTTGTCTTGTTGGTGCATTATGGAGTAGTGGAGTAGTATGGAGTAGTTTTTTTTTTTTTTTTTTTTTTTTTTTTTTTTTTTTTTTCTCTCGGCGCCACACGAGTCGGCTGCCTTTTGCAACAGCGGCTCGATTCCGAGTCTTTTTCCCTTCCTCTCTCTTTTGATCCGTCTTTTTTTTCACCCCACTTATATCACGGACACACAGATCGTCCTAAATGTCTCCTGAGCCGGTGGACGGAGCCACTGTCTATAGCAGGATACGATACAGCAGAGAACAGCTGCTAGCATTCAACCGCCACCCGGTCCCATTGGAAAAACTCGACATACCGAGTGAACTGAGGCGAAAACGCCGCGGCTGCCGGGCTGGAGTAAGGCGGAGGACAAAAAATATAAGGTACAGACCCTCCCTTCCATCTGTTGTCATGGGAAATGTACGGTCGATACTGGGAAAGTTAGATGAGCTAGCGGCTATCTCCCGTTATGATAGCACTTACCGGGAGTGCTCTCTCCTTTTGTTTACTGAGACGTGGCTAACTGAACTAGCAGCAGATGCTAACATTGAGCTGGAGGGTTTTCACATGATACGAGCTGACCGAACACCAGACAGTGGCAAGGCTAGGGGCGGTGGAGTGATCATGTATGTTAACAACAACTGGTGCAGACCGGGACATATCACTGTTAAACAACGACACTGCAGCAAAGACATTGAGTTGCTAGCTGTTAGCATGAGGCCTACATATCTCCCGAGAGAACACTCACACGTGATCTGCATTGTTGTTTATGCAAATCCGACGGCGAACGCTGGGACAGCACGTGACGTCATCCATTCAGTAACCAGCAGGCTGCAGACAGAACACCCAGATGCTCTTCTCCTCATCTCAGGCGATTTCAACCATGTTTCACTGTCTCCCATTCTACCCACGTTCACCCAGTATGTCACATGCCACACTAGAGACAATAAAACACTGGATTTATTCTACGCAAACACTAAGGAGGCGTACACCTCATCACAACTACCCCCACTCGGGAGATCGGATCACAACTTGGTTCATCTCCGGCCGGTGTACAAACCCCTAGTGCACAGACAACCTCCGGCCATGCACACTGTGGAGTTATGGTCTGAGGAGACAATGGACACCCTAAAGGGCTGTTTTGAAGCCACCGCCTGGAAGCAGCTCTGCGATCCACATGGTGAGGACATCGATGGCCTCATTCACACCTTCACGGGCTACCTCAGCTTCTGTGTGGACAAATCCGTTCCCACCAAGACCATACGGCGTCACTCAAACAACAAACCCTGGATCAACCCTGAGATAAAAACACTTCTGAGAGAGAAGAAGAGGATCTTCAGGTCGGGGAACAGGGAGATGCTGAAGTCCGTACAGAGGGAGCTGAGGAGAAAGATCAGAGAAGGCAAGGACAGCTTCAGGAAGAAGATGGAGGACAAGCTGCAACAGAGCGACATCAGCGGGGTCTGGAGAAACCTCAAAACCATCTCGGGGCTCCAGAATACCTCCCCCCAGGCCACAGGGGGCAGGGAGTGGGCGAACAACCTGAATCTGTTTTTCAATAGATTTGACCAACCGCCCTCCCCCCTGACTGCACAACAACCACTGCTGCCTCTAAAGAAATCAAGTCCTGCTGCCCACTCCCCACTCTACCAACACCCCCCCACTCCCAACACACAGCCCCCCATCCTGACCCTGACCAGGACCCAGGTGAGGACGGAGCTGAGGAAGATCAAGGCGAGGAAGGCGCCGGGACCGGACGGCATCAGCGCAAAGCTCCTCAAGTCCTGTGCAGACCAGCTGTGTGGGATTGTGACGTATATCTTCAACATGAGCCTGAAACTGGGGAGGGTACCACAGCTGTGGAAAACATCTTGTGTGGTACCTGTACCAAAAACTTCCCACCCCAAAGACCTGAACAGCTACAGACCGGTGGCCTTGACGTCCCACTTGATGAAGACCCTGGAGAGACTGCTCCTTGCTCACCTCCGCCCCCTGGTGGAACCAGCGATGGATCCACTCCAGTTCGCCTACCAGCATGGCATTGGGGTGGAGGATGCGGTGATCTTCCTCCTTCACCGTTCTCTGTCCCACCTGGAGAAGCCCGGGAATATGGTGAGGATCATGTTCTTTGACTTCTCCAGTGCTTTCAACACCATCCAACCGATGATCCTGAAGGACAAGCTGCTGCGCGCAGGGGTGGACCAGCACCTGTCATCATGGATCCTGGACTACCTCACGAACCGGCCTCAGTTTGTGAGAACCCGGGACTGTGTGTCCGACACGATCATCAGTAGCACGGGGGCCCCCCAGGGAACGGTGCTGGCTCCCTTCCTGTTCACTCTTTATACTGCGGACTTCTCACACAACACAACACACTGCCATCTACAGAAGTTCTCTGATGACTCTGCGATCGTTGGCCTCATCTCCAATGGAGATGAAGCTGAGTACAGAGGGCTTATCCAGGACTTCGTGGACTGGTGCCATCGGAACTGCCTCCAGATCAACGCGAGGAAAACTAAGGAGCTGGTGGTGGACTGCCGCAGGCATGGGCAGCCCCTCACAGTACCAGTAAATATACAGGGAACAGACATCGAGATGGTGACATCCTATAAGTACCTGGGTATTCATCTGAACAATAAACTAGACTGGTCACACAATACTGATGCACTCTACAAGAAGGGACAGCGCAGGCTGTTCCTGCTGAGGAGACTCAGGTCTTTTGGTGTACAAGGGGCGCTGCTGAAGTCATTCTATGACACGGTGGTGGCATCAGCCATCACTTTTGGAGTGGTCTGCTGGGGCAGTGGCATTACTGCAGCCGATAGGAAGAGACTGAACAAACTGATTAAGAAAGCTAGCTCTGTCCTGGGGCAGCGCCTTGATCCGATGGAGGAGATAGGAGAGAGAAGGACGGTGGCTAAACTGTCATCTCTGCTGGAGTCCGAGTTCCACCCTATGCAGGACATACTGAATGCACTGAGGAGCTCATTTAGCAGCAGACTACATCATCCCAGGTGCACAACCGAGAGGTTTCGTAGGTCCTTCCTACCAACGGCTGTCAGACTGTACAACCTAAGCAGGGCTGCTCGCAGAGATAGCAAAAAGACGTAACAAACTAATAGTTTTTTGAATGCAAAAGATGCAATAGACTTACACAATGGTCCTCTCCGGCATACAACTAGGAACATACCGGTCGCTATGGAGGGTGAGAATATGTATGGGCACATAATCATACCATGTAGGATAACTAAGTAGACGGTTATGCTGTTTCATTCCATCTAGCAACAATGCTCTGCACTGTGTGTGTTTATATATTTGCATATTTATTCCATCTAGCTACAATGCTCCGTACTGTGGGTGTTTATATATTTATATATCTACATATTATTCCATCTAGCTACATTGCTCCGCACTGTGTGTGTTTATATACTTGCATATTTATTCCACCTAGCTGCAATGCTCCGTACTGTGGGTGTTTATATATTTACATATTTATTCCATCTAGCTACAATGCTCTGCACTGTGTGTTCATATATTCATATATTTATTCCATCCAGCTACAATGCTCTGCACTGTGTGTCTGTGTGTGTGTGTATATATATATATTTTATAGTAATACGTACATATGTTTATTAGCTGCTCTTGCTTGCTTGTTTTTTTTCTTGCCTTCTGATTGTTGCTCTGAGTGTTGCTATCCCTGTGCTGTTGCAATCCTGGAATTTCCCCGTTGTGGGACTAATAAAGGCTTATCTTATCTTATCTTATCTTAGTGTGTTTTGTTCCCCTTAACTATACTCTGTGATTGCTTTATTCATTCCTGCCACCTTTTTGGTGGGTTTTTGGTTTTCTTTTTTTTGCCCCGATCTATACGTTATTTGTATGCTGTCTGTAGTCGTATTTGGTATTTTCCCTACCTGTGTCCTAACTCAGTTTTCTCCCTAACTGTGCTCTGGGTTAATCCTTTTCCCTGTGTTGTAGGGTATTGTATTTGGGTTTTTTTTTCTCTGCCCTGCTGCCCTACATTGGTCTATTGTTTTGTTTTTTTTGTCCTTCCCTTTGCATCTTCCCCTCCGGTCCTGCCTCCCTTCCGCCCACCCTAGGTGGGGAGGGGGGGGGGGGGGGGCTGGGATGTTCCTGGTCGTTCGGGAGCCCGACCGTGAGGGGGAGGCTCTGTCACCATGGGGTGAGACGCCGGCTCGGCGCTCAGCCCATGCTCCTTTTATCCCTGCCTCTCATTGGGCAGTGCCTCAGCTGGTTCCCAGCTGTCAGTGTCACGGGACGGCTGGGGCCAATTAATCCTCATCAGCTGGGGCGCTGTTAATGAGTATAAAGAGGAGCAGCTTCGATCATTCGGGGCTGCGACATAAACACATTGCTAAGCTGAAGCCCCTTCGTCTGGTGTCAGCTTATACTCCTCTTGCAGCATTCCTGTGTTTGTATCCCGCTGTGAGGATGTACGTCTTGCTACCCCCACGTCCGGTACGAGCTGCTTACCTCTGCGCTGTGCAACCTGTGAGTGTACGTCTGCATGAGTATCTGTGCTCTCCTCATCCCTTCCCCTTTACCCTGAATAAAATATCACGACTCACTGGCTTGCCCCTGGCTCTGATCGCCCGGCTCCCTAGAGCCGGATATGACAATATTTAGTCGAAAAGCCTTTGCTTCCAGATGCCTCCTGTATAGAAAAACTAGGCACAGGCATTGCTCAAGAGGGATTTTAGCCCATTCTTTCACACAAACTGTCTTCAAATCTTGAAGGTTCCGTGGGTGTCTTCCATGTACTCTGATCTTCACTTTGTTCCATAGATTTTCAATTGGATTCAGGTCAGGTGACTGACTGGGCCATTCTAGCAGCTTTATTGTCCTTCTCTGGAGCCAGTTGAGTTTCCTTGGCTGTGTTTTTGGGATCATTGTTTTGCTGAAATGTCCACCCTCGTTTCATCTTCAGCATCTTGGAGCATATATATATATATATATATATATATATACACTACCGTTCAAAAGTTTGGGGTCACCTCAGACAATTTTGTGTTTTCCATGAAAAGTCACCCTTTTATTTACCACCATGAGTTGTAAAATGAATAGAAAATATAGTCAAGACACTGACAAGGTTAGAAATAATGATTTGTATTTGAAATAATAATTTTTTCCTTCAAACTTTGCTTTCGTCAAAGAATCCTCCATTTGCAGCAATTACAGCATTGCAGACCTAACATGATTGCACAAGGGTTTTCTAATCATCCATTAGCCTTCTGACGCAATGAGCAAATACATTGTACCATTAGAACACTGGAGTGATAGTTGCTGGAAATGGGCCTCTATACACCTATGTAGATATTGCACCAAAAACCAGACATTTGCAGCTAGAATAGTCATTTACCACATTAGCAATGTATAGAGTGTATTTCTGATTAGTTTAAAGTTATCTTCATTGAAAAAAAGTGTTTTTCTTTCAAAAATAAGGAAATTTCTAAGTGACCCCAAACTTTTGATCGGTAGTGTATATATATACGTATATATATATATATATATATATATATATACTGTATATATATACTGTATATATATATATATATTTCTTTATTTATATAATTCTTTATTTATTTTCACATTTCAAATGTGATTTATTTTTCAATGGCAGGGACCCAAGCGCTGCAACAGGAAGAAGTGTGTGGACTGAAGGGAAGACTGTGTTGAAAAATAAACCACATTTGGTCAAATTTGACCACTACTTTTCAGCCCCCCTCGTACATGAATCATTTTGCAGCAGCAGCAGCTTGAGCAGAGAGCAGCACTGAAAAACGGTAATTTCTCCTTTTCCTCTAAACAATGTCATTGTTGTTGCTAGAAAAATGTTGGCTGATCTCATGTTTCTTCACTTTTATATAGCTGTAGAACAAATTTGCGTGTTAGTGCAATTGTGGGTGAAACTACAACTGACGGTTGTGTGCATGCATCAGCAGCTTGGCCTGGTAGACCAAAAAAGTGAAGTACGTAAGTACACAGCTGTGTGTACACCAGCCTCATCCAAGGCGGACACGCATCTCAGCAGACCAGAGTGTAAATGTAGCATGAATCCAGCTTTAGCTTTATTTCTGCTCTCATCTCTGGCTCACTCACCCACTCTCTCAACCACTCACACAGAGCGGCACTGCTCTTAAAGTGGCCCACACCACTTATCCAGCGCATGCTTTTCTTTAGGTACAGGGCTCTTAGGTTTCAATTAAAGCTCCCTCTGCTGATGGACATTATAACTGCATTTAAGAATGCTGTTCCAAATGTGGTATAATTAACCCTCTAATTGTCCTAGGTGCCGTGTGGCGCCTGGGGAAACGCAAGGCAGCGCAAGCCCCCCCCCCCCCCCAGTGGTCAAGCGTGGTAAAAAATTTTTGTCAATAAAATAGTTCAGATTTCCAAGGTTATAACTTGAAAGTTACAAGAGATAATGGCTTACTGTCAATTAGAAAGATGTAGAATATGATCCAAAGTTTCAGATAGGAATAAATTTACGCATCTAATTTGCATAATGCCACAGCAGCTATATAAATTGCATAACTTAGTCAAAAGTGGACTTTGGACACATTTACACAAAGAATGGTCCAGGTTTTTTTTACGCTGATTTGTTTACAGGGGTATGCTTTTATCTAATCTTCAAAGTATATGAACCAGAAAATCAATAAAATGTCAAAAAAAAACATATTTCTCTTCCCTGTTGCCGGGTGGGGGGGCTCACTCGCCCACATGACCGGTCCATTTTTGCCCATCGTGGCTGATGTTTCGCGTTTACTTAGTAATTTACACCCGCTTACACAAACCCTTATGATTATCCCACGTGAATTTCGTTTGTATTATGCAGCTCTTTTTTTTGTTTGGTGCATTTTTCCTGTGGGAATCCAGCTGCTCGTGGGCGCTGCCATCTTGGTAATGGGAGCTCAGTTTTTCTTTCATCATGGCCAATGTTTTGTGTTTACTTAGTAATTTACACCCGCTTCCACATCTACAAACTTTTGATTATCCCACGTGAATTTCGTTTGTATTATGCCGCTGTTTTCCCCATTTCATGCAGTTTAAGTCATCAGTGCTGCCGCAATGACCAAACATGGCGGCATCCACATTGGTAAATGGTAAATGGTGTTCACTTATAGAGCGCTTTTTTATTCTCATCTCTTGATGACCAAAGCACTTTACAGATCCTGCCATCCACCCATTCACACACACATTCACACACTGATGGTGCCATGCTGCCTAACATGGCGCTTCCAGACCCACCAGGAGCAATTGGGGGTGAAGTGTCTCGTCCAGGGACACAACGGCAGGGGAGAGCGGGATTCAAACCGCCAACCATGTGGTTATTGGACGACCTACTCTACCTCCTGAGCCACTGCCGTCCCCTGGTGTGTGAGCTCAAAGTGGAAAAAGGAAGAAGAATGAGGATCTCTTCTTCTTTGCTATATTCCATGTCAGCCATGATTCCTTCGGCGCGTGTCTGCCACCTTCTAAACTGTCAGATCAACACAAGTTAGTACAAATTCTCAGTATAGCCGGGGACATCAATAAGTTGACACGTGCAGTTACTGCGCTGTGCCACTGGGGGCGCGTGACCCATCCATAAAATGTGGACAGTTAAAGGGTTAATAAGTGACTTTTGTGACTTTTGACAATGAATGAGGGTGGGGGCCACATGCAGCCTGCTAACCATCAGTTGCCCATCCCTGATCTAAATAAAAACATTGGTAGCTGATTCTCAAAATAATTACTCATACTACTGTAAGAACAGAAAAGATTCTATGCTTTTAATGGTAACGTTACAGTAAATGCCACCAAAAACATTTTTTTTACATAGATGCTGGGATAGGCTCCAGCGCCCCCCACCCCCCACCCCGCGACCCGAAAAAGGATAAGATGGATGGATGGATGGATGGATGTTGCTTTAAATTCAGAAGTAAACTGTTGCTGCAGAAAATGGATGCTACTGTAGCTAATGAAACCTCAAATCTACTGTTCTTGTCCAAGTTTGGTAACTGCCAGACTGACAAGATTTCAGAACAGTAGTGGGTAAACCAGTGACTGATGCAACTGTGAATATGTCCATCTTTTCAGAGGAAAAAAAACACACTATAATGAGTTTGACAGTAGGTTGAGATTAAAGTCAGTTTAAAAGTTTTGGAGTTTGGAGTGGGGGGGGGGGGGGTGCTCCATTTCATTGCCAACCAAGAGGCATAACTGTCCGTGTGCACAAAGTGTATTTTTATGTGAGTGTGCAAGGATAATTGCCTGGATTTGTGGGTGACAGGAAGGGTTTACTGTGTCATTTGGATTTTCAGCGACAGGGGTTCACTTACCGGTGAACGTGGCAATCAAAGAGCCACAGGAAGAACACGTAAGCACACACAAAAGCTGCCATGTATGTGTAGGAGTTTCATGGCCTACAGTGTTTTGCATGTCACAGTGAAATCTTGTGTATTGACATTGTTGGATGATGGGGGCAGATGCCTGGGAAGGCCGTGACACAGCAGCACGCCAACGTAGGATTCACAAAATCTGATAAACACTGCAATGGAACTAATGTGCTGAGAGTTACCATGTGTCCTGCGGATGAACCCCTGCTACTGAGATCCACACTAAACCAAGGGGAGCCTGATCAAATAAGGCAATTCCCTACTGTTGCCCCCCTTCCCACCACCACCACTGCTTCTGTACACACAGGCACCAAAACAGAGTACGGAATGATGCTTGAATACTAATGAAGGACCTATTTACATTTCAAGTCGTACGACTGTCAGCACATCTCTGTTTCAGGGAGGGAGTTGGGAATTGTCGACAACACACAGTTCTCATCTGGCTCTTAGTTTCAGTCCAACCTTTAAACCCAAAAACACAATGCCAGAAGACTCGTGCATCAAGGGCTAATAAAAACACTTCAGTCACAGTGTTTTCATCTTTCATTTTGTTTACAAATCCTGTGTTTACACCTCGTCCTCGTCCTCTGAGAAACCAACACAATGTCTGCTCTGATGTCTCTCTCTCACCGGCTATTCATTCTGTTTATCTGGCTTCAGATTCCCCACTGAAAGCACTGTGAATGGTGGCGCTTTTCAAAGTCTTGACTCATTCAGATATTCTCATTACATGTCCTTTTGCCATCTTAGAAAAGCTCAATCGATGCTGCGCTAAGAGGTTTTAAGACAACAGGGAGGGATGAAGTCAAAGCAGAAAGCTAATGTTGCTGAATAAATGGTTCTTTCCTGTAAACAGTTGTGAAAACCAAACAGCATCAGAGCCAGCATTGTTGATGTTAGAATTAGCTGTTTTGGAAAGCAGAAACCTACCTTAAGCTATGGTCACAAATATGCTTATGACCAGCTGAGAACACAGTACAGACAATTTTTGGACCATTACATATGGTCTTCTTAAGGTGGCTGTAGGAGAATCCAGAGTTCGTAGACTGTTCGTAAGTTTGTGTCCAGGTCAATGGTCTTGTCCAAGATTCCTACCAAAACCCCAAGAAAACCGCTTATCATAGGGCAGCCGTACAAATATCATAGGAACAACATAAGAACTATGGAAGATGTTGACCGTAAATATGCCTCGAGAACACCTTACAGCAGTCATAGCAAACACCGTACAAATCCCTGTTCGTATGGAGATTCATACAGCGTGCGTAAGGCGGTAGTGAGGCACTCATAAGGCGTAAGTACGTAATTTGTGCAACATTTGTGCCGACACAATGTGCCGATAGATCTTCCTACTAATGACTTGAGAGTGCCGTGAGTTGCACAAAAATTTTCATAAGATGGCAGTCAGTATGCCATAGGAAGATCTCAAGGCACCATATAAAAGTTATAGATAACATTTAACTAGAAACAAGACGATAAAGTTACCAGAAAAGTCTGAAAACGTTTCTCTATGAACAGACTTTTTTTTTACAGCCCAGCTTATTTTTACAATGAGAGGACTGTAAAAAAAAAAAAAGATGTTACATTAACATAAACTCACACTTATTTTCAATTCTTTTTTTAAATGGTTGTCCTGTGAAAAAACAGCATATGCTTATGGGTACTGTGAGGTCTGATTGACGAGGGTGAATACAGACCGTGTAGATCATGGATGTGCTCAGGTTCTCAGATCAGCTCGGGGTCCTGCCCCTGCTCATGACTGCACAATATGATTAGCTGTACATGCTTATGATGACGTAGTGCTTTGTGGTTGGCTGTCATCTTAAAGTTCATATTTGTATTAAAACATTTGTATTTGTCTCTGTAATGATCAGAACTTGTGTTGTTTTCATCTGTTTGTACCTTATTCTAATAAAACCATTTAAAATGTCTGATTCTTTGAAATTATATAAACTAGTGCATGCCCATAGAAAGCAAGTATTTTTGTCTGAAAACAGGTATCCCAATTAGGCTTTCCAGGCCCAAATGTAGGCTGTGTTTGAAAGTAGAATACAAAGAGGTGTAGCCTATACGTAGGCAGTCACATGTTAGACTTTGACAAATATAAAAGAGACTAAACTGAGATTTATTTCATTGTGTGAATATTAATTACAGAATAATTGAAAATGAATGGGACATCCAATTTTAGCCACTGTTTAAGAAGTGCTTGTTTATTGTTTTTGGTCAGATCACTTATTTGTGTGATCTTTTATGACTTATATTCATAAGTGTTGTATCTTGCACTTTGGGGAATGTTAGTTGTTCAGTCACCATTATAATTGTTTTAGTTTATATGTGTCATTTATAGTCTATCGTCAATAAATGCAGTACTATAACAGGACATGTTTACAAATAATTGAGACCCATCGTAGTGCATCCTTTTATATTTTAGCAATATTATAAGTACAAAACACCCAACATTATTATACACAGCAGAATGACTCGTTTGGCTGCAACTGTTGCATCAGTGTTGCCCATTTGATAGTAAATAAAAAATGATTTATTTCGTTATTAACGACGGTCATCGTTTAGTCAAAGCGTACATATGTGTCCACATCTGATTTGCAATTGATCTGGCTATTCTGCTCCACAATCATGCACCGGGAGGAGCACCATGTTGAACCTACGGTGCTGCAAAGGACAGCGGTGGCACATGGGTGATGCAGCAGTCAAGACTTCCATTAACTGGGCAGGCTGGGCTCCCTGGGAAGAACTGTGGTAAGGCGGTCCACCCCCTCCCCCAGCACACCTGCGCACCTCATGTTCTCCACAGATGCCGAATTATCCTTTAGAGCTACACAATCGCGGCAACATTATAGTATATTTTTTAAGCATTAAATCTTCAGTATTCTCTTTTACTGAGCAAATTTATCATTTTTCACTTCCTTGTTTTGTTTACAGCACGCTCTGGTGACGGGTCGTGATCCCACATATTATCCAATCAGTACAGAGTCAATCCGAAACTCCACCCACCCTTCTAGAAGCCACAGCATGAGGAAACGGAGTGGTGGCTAAACTTTTATTGATTAAAATTGCATTTTTTGACTGAGCAACTCCATACTTGGGGATGCACACCCTCATAACCTGAGCAAAGCACTTATAAAATCTGAGGTCAGTCTGACAAACAGTTTGGGGGATATCTGAGGAACAGAGAGACACAGACACACAGACAGAGCTCTGTTGCATTATAGATAGATGATTATTTGACATATTATATAACAACCCACAGTCCAACAACACCACATCACTGGCCCAGAAGGCTCAAACTTGCCTGTATTTTCTCCACAAACTGAGGAGAGCATGAGTCCCACCCCCAACTTGTGCTCATTCTACTGGGGCACCATTGACAGCATCCTCACCAGCTGCATCACTGTGCGGTACGGAAGCTGCACCACCTCAGAACTCAACTCAGAAAAGATTTACTGCCAAGTACATTAACAGATACAACTGATAATATATGAGGGATTTGACTTGACACAGAAAACGACCTGCATTTCCGGTGACACGGCAGCATCTGTGAACGCGCCTGTCAACAGAAGGGTACAGGATGCATAGGGAAGAAAGGATAATACAATAGGAAGGAGCAAAAAAACCATTGATTGTCAGAATAATGGTCATATATGATCAATATTATGATTACAAGAAAAAAAAGCCCTCAATGCACAGTTAGCAGACAAAAAAGTTCACAAGGACACAGAGAGAGCAGTGAGTGAATCATCTTTATCATCAGTTTTTGAATCAGTGTGGGTGTAATGTTGAATGTAGGTGTTTGTATCAGTTAAGAACAACAAGGTCTCTTTGGCAGATGTTTTGTCTAGCTGCTGGCATTTGTCCTTGGGCCATGCAGCTGGCTGTCCGAAAGGCCGTGAGCTCAATGTTTAGAAAACAAAAAAACTGCAGATAATCTGGAGGATTTGTGTGAGGGGAGTCAGATTCATCGAATAGTACTGATCTCAGAGAGAAAAAACTTTATATTCTCTTACAGATTCAGTACTTAATCCTTCATTGCTGGACGTTGAATCCTTCATGGACGGCTCTAAGCGTAATCATGATGTAATCCACCTTCCGAGACAGTTCTCCATTTGCCGCTATCAGAGTCCTCTCCATTTTTTCAATTTGATGGTTGAACCTCGCCTGGCCAGCGTTTTGATAGGTTGTGTCCATCTTCATCAATTTGCGGTACACCAGGACAATCCCAGATCCAATCAGAACGATCCCAATCACCATTACTACGAAGACGTACAAATCTTCTACTTCTTCGATGGAAAGATCAGACAGGCACAAGAGTTTCCAATTACTTGTGTCCCTCAAATAGCCCACAGCAGCCGTTCCTGCGGGGCAAACAACCTCCCCCGGGGCACTTTTCCTCGTTGAAAAAATAGTGTCAATTGCGTTCAAAGCCCAGCTTATTAATTCCATAATTTCTTTCGATAATCAGCAGTAAAGACACGCAGACAGACAACAGCAAGCTGGGATCCAGTTAGTTAGGGGAGGAAGGAGATAAGTCAGAGCAGGAGAGAAGAAAAAAGGCGTCTGCTCTCTTTGGAGGGCGGAAGCACCTCCTGCCAGAAGACTATACAACGCACAGTGAAAGCTTCCAGCAAGATCATCAGTGGCCCTCTGCCCTCCCTCTCGGACATCTACCACACCCGCCTCACCTGCAGAGCCATCAACATTGCAGGCGACACCTCCCACCCCTCACACTCCCTCTTCAGCCTCCTGCCCTCAGGATAAAGGTACCGGAGCCTCCGTGCCCGCTCCACAAGAGTGCTAAACAGCTTTGTTCACCAGGCCATCAGGACCCTGAACTCTGCCCACTCCCCCCAACCCCCGCCCCTGGACCGTAGCACATTCACCCACACCAATAACTCTATGTCAGCTGTTTGCACAGAAAGACTTGGCACACCAGCAGTAATACATCTGCTGCTGTATGTCTTTGCACCTCACTGCAACCATTTGTACAAATGCCATATGTGCTGTTGTCTGTCATTGCAATACCAATCTGTCACTGTCTGCACTCCCGTTACCACATTGAGCTCACAATTTACCGGTATTACGGTTTACTGTACATAGGATTGCTGTGTTTTTACTGTGATTTGCACTATGGGTATGCATTACTGTACATAGACTGTTGTTTTCCATCCTTATTACCTCCGCCAAGGAAGTTCTGTTTTTGCTGGCGTTTGTCTGTTTGTTTGTTAGCAACATAACTCAAAAAGTTATGGATGGGTTTTGATGACATTTTCAGGAAAGGTGCATCATGGCACGGGGAACAGATGATTAGATTTTGGTGATGATCTGAGAGTGCACACCTCCACCAAGGGCTTTGTTTGCATTTGTGCAGCAGGATTACACAAAAACTACGGAATGGATTTAGATGAAATTTTCACCACAGTTGGTTCTTGTGCTAGAGGGGAAGCCATTACATTTTCAGAGATGATCTGAGAATGCATACCTCCACCAAGGCTCTTATATCCTCACAGACTGTTAGCAACAATACTTCAAAACTGCTGGATGGATATGGAGGAAATTTTCACCAGAAGTGGTTCCTGGCCTACACACAAACTCATTACATTTTGGGGGTGATCCATGACTGCATACCTCCGCCAAGGCTCAATCTTCTTGCAGTGGTTTAGTGGATTATGTAAAAACTACAGGATGGATTTTGCTGAAATTTTAACCACAGATGGTCCTTGGCCTGCAGACGGACCCATTACATTTTGGAGCTGATCTGTGAGCGCATACCTCTACCAAGGCCCAATCTTGCAATGTATGGTGGGATGGAGGCGGGGCAATACAAACAGATGGACGGACAAAGGGAGGGAAGGAAGGAGCCTTGGAGGAGGTATGAACTCTCTGAGTGCTTTTCTAGTTCCTTCTGTTTTATACAATGCACACACCACTATGAGAGAGAGAAACAGTATTTTAATTCTACTGTATGTCCTGTACATATAGAAGTACTGACAAATAAAAATCTTTGAATCTTTGAATTTAAAATTTATAGTGGTAATTACTGATTAAGAGTGATATGAGCATTTTCATTGTGATTAATATGGTTAATTAATGAACAATTTGCTAATATTTTCATCAGTCTCATAAAGGGTACCTGTAGTGAATTTTAATCAACAGCTATTTCAGAGGATCAAATATGATGCTAGTGGTTCTGTCCAGTAATTTTGGTCATGATTCCTTCTCAAATAAGCGCGAGTTTCAAGTCACTGCTTTCTCAGTCAGTCAAAGACATCTTGCCTCCTCCATGGCCAGTTTCAGCACGGTAGTGACGCACAGTCGTTGCTTTGTGTGATTGACTGGGCTGCAGTATAGCAGTCAACAAAGTTTCAACATCAGAATTTTATGTAATTTTTTATAACCATGTACAGTGGGGTAAAAAAGTATTTAGTCAGCCACCAATTGTGCAAGTTCTCCCACTTAAAAGATGAGAGAGGTCTCCAATTTTCATCATAGGTATACCTCAACTATGAGAGACAAAATGAGAAAAAAAAATCCAGAAAATCGTATTGTCTGATTTTTAAAGAATTTATTTGCAAATTATGGTGGAAAATAAGTATTTGGTCAATAACAAAAGTTCATCTCAATCCTTTGTTATATACCCTTTGTTGGCAATGACAGAGGTCAACCGTTTTCTGTAAGTCTTCACAAGGTTTTCGCACACTGTTGATGGTATTTTGGCCCATTCCTCCATGCAGATCTCCTCTAGAGCAGTGATGTTTTGGGGCTGTTGCTGGGCAACACGGACTTTCAACTCCCTCCAAACATTTTCTATGGGGTTGAGATCTGGAGACTGGCTAGGCCACTCCAGGACCTTGAAATGCTTCTTACGAAGCCACTCCTTCGTTGCCCGGGTGGTGTGTTTGGGATCATTGTCATGCTGAAAGACCCAGCCACGTTTCATCTTCAATGCCCTTGCTGATGGAAGGAGGTTTTCACTCAAAATCTCACGATACATGGCCCCATTCATTCTTTCCTTTACATGGATCAGTTGTCCTGGTCCCTTTGCAGAAAAACAGCCCCAAAGTATGATGTTTCCACCCCCATGCTTCACAGTAGGTATGGTGTTCTTTGGATGCAACTCAGCATTCTTCCTCCTCCAAACACAACACGTTGAGTTTTTACCAAAAAGTTCTATTTTGGTTTCATCTGACCATATGACATTCTCCCAATCCTCTTCTGGATCATCCAAATGCTCTCTAGCAAACTTCAGATGGGCCTGGATATGTACTGGCTTAAGCAGGGGGACACGTCTGGCACTGCAGGATTTGAGTCCCTGGCGGCGTAGTGTGTTACTGATGGTAGCCTTTGTTACTTTGGTCCCAGCTCTCTGCAGGTCATTCACTAGGTCCCCCCGTGTTGTTCTGGGATTTTTGCTCACCGTTCTCATGATCATTTTGACCCCACGGGGTGAGATCTTGCGTGGAGCCCCAGATCGAGGGAGATTATCAGTGGTCTTGTATGGCCTCCATTTTCTAATAATTGCTCCCACAGTTGATTTCTTCACACCAAGCTGCTTACCTATTGCAGATTCAGTCTTCCCAGCCTGGTGCAGGTCTACAATTTTGTTTCTGGTGTCCTTTGACAGCTCTTTGGTCTTGGCCACAGTGGAGTTTGGAGTCTGACTGTTTGAGGTTGTGGACAGGTGTCTTTTATACTGATAACGAGTTCAAACAGGTGCCATTAATACAGGTAACGAGTGGAGGACAGAGGAGCCTCTTAAAGAAGAAGTTACAGGTCTGTGAGAGCCAGAAATCTTGCTTGTTTGTAGGTGACCAAATACTTATTTTCCACCACAACTTGCAAATAAATTCTTTAAAACTCAGACAATGTGATTTTCTGGATTTTTTTTTTTTCTCATTTTGTCTGTCATAGTTGAGGTACAGTTAGGCCCAGAAATATTTGGGCAGTGACACAAGTTTTGGTTATTTTAGCTGTTTACGAAAACTATTCAGGATACAATTATATAATTAATATGGGCTTAAAGTGCAGAATCTCAGCTGTGATTTGAGAGTATTCACATCCAAATTGGAGCAAGGGTTTAGGAATTACAGCTCTTCAATATGTAGCTGCCTCTTTTTCAAGGGACCAAAAGTAATTGGACAATTGACTCAGAAGGCTGCAAAAAAAAAAAAAAAAACAAGGCTGCATGGGCTCTTCCCTTGTTAACCTGTCATCAATTAAGCAGTTAAAAGGTCTGGAGTTGATTCCAGGTGTGGCGTTTGCATTTGGAAGCTGTTGCTGTGAACACACAACATGTTGTCAAAGGAGCTCTCAATGGAGGTGAAACAGACCATCCTGAGGCTGAAAAAAAGAAGAAATCCATCAGAGAGATAGCAGAAATGTTAGGAGTGGCCAAATCAACAGGGTTTTTTTGTTTGTTTGGGGTTTTTTTGGACCTATTTTGTACCCGTAGGTAGATTTGTTCTGCAGTCACAAGCCACCAGCTGCCGGTCGCTGCGTGCGCAAGCGCCCCTTAACTCCCTAACCTGCATGTTTTTGGCATGTGGGCGGAAACCGGAGAAATCCCGGAGTAAACCCACGCAAACACGGGGAGAACATGCAAACTCCACACAGATCACTGTTGGCCGGGGGCAGGGATCGAACCCACGATACCCACGATCCCCTGGCCGAGGGTAAACTGTGCTGCCGCGGTGCTAACCACTGCGCCACCGTGCAGCTTGGTACATTCTGAGAAAAAAAGAGTGCACTGGTGAGCTTGGGAACTCAAAAAGGCCTAGACGTCCACAGAAGACAACAGTGGTGGATGATCGCAGAATCCTTTCCACGGTGAAGAACAACCCCTTCACAACATCCACTCAAGTGAAGAACACTCTCCAGGAAGTAGGTGTATCAGTATCTAAGTCTACCATAAAGAGAAGACTTCATGAGAGTAAATACAGAGGATTCACCACAAGGTGCAAACCATTAATCAGCCTCAAAAATAGAAAGGCCAGGATTGACTTTGCCAAAAAAACACCTGAAGAAGCCAGCCCAGTTCTGGAACAGCATTCTTTGGACAGATGAGACTAAGATCAACCTGTACCAGAATGATGGGAAGAAGAAAGTTTGGAGAAGAATTGGAACAGCTCATGATCCAAAGCCTTACATCGTCTGTAAAACATGGTGGAGGCAGTGTGATGGCATGGGCATGCATGGCTTCCAATGGCACTGGGTCACTTGTGTTTATTGATGATGTGACAAAAGACAGAAGCAGCCGGATGAATTCTGAAGTGTATAGGGATATACTTTCTGCTCAGATTCAGCCAAATGCAGCAAAGTTTATTGGACGGTGCTTCACAGTACAGATGGACAATGATCCAAAACATACTGCAAAAGCAATCCAGGAGTTTTTTAAAGCAAAGAAGTGGAATATTCTGCAATGGCCGACTTAGTCACCAGATCTCAACCCAATCGAGCGTGCATTTCACTTGCTCAAGACAAAACTTGAGGCAGAAAGACCCACAAACAAGCAACAACTGAAGACAGCTGCAGTAAAGGCCTGGCAAAGCATCACAAAGGAGGAAACCCAGCGTTTGGTGATGTCCATGGGTTCCAGACTTCAGGCAGTCATTGCCTGCAAAGGATTCTCAACAAAATATTGAAAAGTAACATTTTACTTAGGGTTATGTTTATTTGTCCAATTACTTTTGAGCCCCTGAAATGAGGAGCGTTTGTATAAAAATAGCTACAATTCCTACATGTTTAATCATATATTTTTGCTCAACCCCTTGAATTAAACCTTAAAGTCTGCACTTCAATTCCGTTGTAGTTGTTTCATTTCAAATCCAATGTGGTGGCATGCAGAGCCCAAATCATGAAGATTGTGTCACTGTCCAAATACTTCTGGGCCTAACTGTATACCTATGATGACAATTGGAGACCTCTCTCATCTTTTAAATGGGAGAACTTGCACAACTGGTGGCTGACTAAATACTTTTTTGCCCCACTGTACAAGCAAATCTACCCTCATATAATTTAATGAAATAAAATTCTAGTATATCAAGATTTATTCAACGTGTTCTGCAGTTACTTGACTGGGAACTTGTCTGTTCATCAGGTCCCCTTCAGCTGCTGGTTCCGGGAGGTATCTGTGGGAAAGAGACATGCACTGAGATGAGCTGCTCTGAGGACAACTGCAGAAGCTGGGTTAAAATGGTGCTGTCGGATTTAATCCCTGAGGTGTTCAGACCAACACCTGTTTCCTTATCTTAGAAATGAGCCACAAACCTCAGCTGACTGACCGCTGCTCTGCTGCAGATCTCCTCTGGTCACGGTGTGACAGATGCTGGGCTTTGAAACGGGCTCCAGTGATGGTTTTGAAAAGAGGGCAAAATCTGGTCCAGGCCGGGGTTTGTTGGGGGAGGACAAACCTGGACCTCCTGCTGGTGGATTCTTTACATGCCATACTCAGCCAGACCCCGGAGGCAGGAGCTGGGACTGAAAACAGCAGCCAGCAGGACAAAGGTCGGGGCGTTGCTCCCAGTATGGACTACTGGGATTATATGGGCACACAGAGACGACGACACACACATGGACTCACTTCAGCAGCACTCAACTGAAATCACACACTCAGGGCAAAGACATTTGAAGCAGCAATTCTTAGCAGAAAGGCAAAAAAAGAAGTTAAAAATTTGCAACATTTATCTTAGAAATTTGCATTTTTTTCTCTCATAAATTTATAATTTTTCCTGTAAATTTGCAACTTTTTTCCTGTAAATTTGCAATTTGTCAAATTTATTTTTTCCAGTCAAGTTGTGAATTTTTCTCATAAATTTC
This sequence comes from Pholidichthys leucotaenia, assembly GCA_020510985.1. NCBI lineage: Eukaryota > Metazoa > Chordata > Actinopteri > Cichliformes > Pholidichthyidae > Pholidichthys > Pholidichthys leucotaenia. The sequence continues at coordinate 493,402,566 of CM035837.1, forward strand.
CATAAGTTTGCAACATTTTTCATGTAACTCTGCAGCTTTTTCCTCAAAAATGTGCAAATTTTTACTAAAAAATCATCAACTTTTTCTGATAAATTTGAAACTTTTTTCTTAGACATTTGCAGCATTTTTCTTGTAATTTTGCAACTTTCTCAAAAAATAGCAACTTTTTTGCAAAAAATTAGCAACTTTATTTCTGATAAATTTTCAACATTTTGCTTCTAAATTTTAAATGTTTGTGTCATAAATTTGCTGTTTTTTTCCTGTAAATTTGTCATAAATTTGCAGCTTTTTCCATAGAAATGTTCACATTTTGATCATTTCTGTCACCATCCTGAGCCTTTTAATATGGCGCTTTTCATGTTCTGCCCTTTTAAGACGTGTCCACGGCGCTCCAGCGGAGTCGTGTGTGCGTGGCTACGCCACAGGGCCGTGTGGCACACGTAGGGCTGTCTATGCTTACGTCACTGATCTCATGCAGCAGACTACATCATCCCAGGTGCACAACCGAGAGGTTTCGTAGGTCCTTCCTACCAACGGCCGTCAGACTGTACAACCTAAGCAGGGCTGCTCGCAGAGATAGCAAAAAGACGTAACAAACTAATAGTTTTTTGAATGCAAAAGATGCAATAGACTTACACAATGGTCCCCTCCGGCATACAACTAGGAAAATACCGGTCGCTATGGAGGGTGAGAATATGTATGGGCACATAATCATACCATGTAGGATAACTAAGTAGACGGTTATGCTGTTTCATTCCATCTAGCAACAATGCTCTGCACTGTGTGTGTTTATATATTTACATATTTATTCCATCTAGCTACAATGCTCAGCACTGGGTGTGTTTATATATTTATATATCTACATATTATTCCATCTAGCTACATTGCTCCGCACTGTGTGTGTTTATATACTTGCATATTTATTCCACCTAGCTGCAATGCTCCGTACTGTGGGTGTTTATATATTTACATATTTATTCCATCCAGCTACAATGCTCTGCACTGTGTGTCTGTGTGTGTGTGTATATATATATATTTTATAGTAATACGTACATATGTATATTAGCTGCTCTTGCTTGCTTGTTTTTTTCTTGCCTTCTGATTGTTGCTCTGAGTGTTGCTATCCCTGTGCTGTTGCAATCCTGGAATTTCCCCGTTGTGGGACTAATAAAGGCTTATCTTATCTTATCTTATCTTATCTTATGAACAAGCCCTGGCGGCACAGCGAGGCATCAACACACAACGATTTCAATGCATTTCTATGGCAATGTTAGGTAAATTTAAACAAAGAAAATGCCAAAATGGTGTGCAACTGGCTCATGCAGCATCATCATCTTCTGAAAGATGGCGATAGCAATAAGAAACCAGTTTTTTAGATTCACGTGGGCCAGCAGAGATTAGCCAAGGAGGATTTAGTGGGCTGCCTTTTCATAATGGATGAGAAGGCTGAGGGATGATCTGACCTCTGTCTTCATCTGGTCTGACCACTTTAGAACAGCTATGCCTGGTTACCAAACTATGACTCTGATTTATCATTAAAAGTAACTTGTGTTCACGTAAAGTTAATGCGAACATACGAAAAAAACCCAAATCTGCATCCGAAGGCGTTGATAGCTAGAATAGCATTAGCAGAGAAACGTGTGGCTTGGTAGGAATATTCATTCCCATTTGAGCCGCTAATCAGCCTCAGCGTAAACGTATCAACACTGCAATTAAACTAGTTTATAAATCAGACTGACGCTCACCTGCTGACAAACGGACCGAAGCTCTGCAGAGCTGAAACGACGTGTCAGAGTTAATGAGGGCTAACGAGTGTAAACACTGGTTTACACTAAATTTTAACTACTGGATGGACTTTGGTTCAAATCTCACCAGAGGAAGCCCTTGGGCCAAGGATGAAGCCATTAGATGTTGGTGAGGATCCGAGTGTGCAAACCTCCACCAATTAGGACCTTGTTTGTATTTGTGCAGCAGGATTACACAAAAACTACTGGATGGATCTGGATGAAGTTTTCATCAGAGGTGGTCCTTGGCCTAGAGAGGAACCCAGAACATATTGGTGATGATTCCAGAATGCATACCTCCACCAAGGTGCTTATCTTCTCAGTGTGTTAGCAAGCATTCTCTGGGTTATTTGGAATTTAGCCTCAATGTCTGCCTAAACTGGACTCGGCATGGCAACGAACAGAGGACACTGGACAACTCCACTGATCATTTTCCTTCTTTATTTGAACAAATTCAAGGAACGACAAGAGTAGTAGGTTGATAACCTTTGAGAGAAAAAAGAAAAAGAACATATCAAGTTAATAAACGCATAATTAAACTCAAGTACCCTAATTCAATCTTTAATTTTTTCCAAATCTATTAAGTCAAATAAAGTCAAATAAATGTACTTGTTTACAATGTTTATCTAATTTGTCACAAACCACTTTAATTTACCATCCAGTTGAGAAACCTCCCATATTATTAAATTAAATCACTAAATTAAGCATTGAACAAACTCAACTTCCCCATTCTTTCCACCATTAAACGCTAAGCAAAGCACCTTTTTTCCTTAATTGGAATCAGTTTGCTGCATAGAGTCACATGATCAAACCACCACCAACCAGAGTACTTGAATTAATCACACCTGGAACCTGCAAACACACCATCACAACTGAAATCACACACTTTTCCTCACATTACATCATCAATGCCAAATTGTCCTAAATAAAAGGCAAACGTCACCAGTTGTGTCTCTGTGGTCACCCAAGCATCAAGGAGAGCTGCTCTCTGCAGCGCTGAGCAAACCAGCCCCAGCTGCTCAGGTGAACGGCCTAATGAAACCTCTGCCTGCTGAGCTGCAACACCTACAAACCCAAACTGCTCCACACTGCCCCCTTGCCCTCCTGCTGTTTACCTGACCTCCAGCTCATGAAAAATCCCTAAAATGCACCAAAGTAGAGCAGAAGAATTAAAGGCTGAGGAAAAAAACAGCAATGTGATGACCTATGGCCTGACAACAATACTGGATAGACTTTGATGCAGTTTTCAGCAGAACTGGCTCGTGGCGACACACCAACCCATTACATTTTGGAGGTGATCCATGAGGGACGGAAGGAGCCTTGGCGGAGGGATGTGCTCTCTGAGTGCTTTTCTACTTCACACATGACTTTTGTACAGTGTCATAGGAGGGACATTTCCCCTCCCAACATGGAAACAGAGAGAATTGTCCCGATGACATCATCATCAACCTTTGACATCACGTTACATAACTGAGTAAAATGACTTTGAACCACCAATTCTAAGCAGAAATAAAAAAAGAAAAATTGTACACATCACCAAGCTTCTTGTCATTTGCAACTTTTTTCTCATAAATCTGCAACTTTTTTCTCCAAACTTTGACTTTTTTCTCTTATAAATTTGCAGATTTTGTCTCATAGGTCTGCAATTTTTTCTCACAGATTTGCAACTTTTAAACATCTGTTACTTTTTTTCTCATAAATTTGCCATTTTTTTCTCGTAAATTTTCAGCTTTTTTTCTCAGAAATTTTTTTCTCAAAATTTGCAGTTTTTTCTCATAAATTAGCAGTTTTTTTCTGTGAATTTTTAACTTTTGTCTCATAGGTTTGAAACTTTTTCTAAACAACTTGTGACGTTTTTTTCTTGCAAGTTTTTTTGTGAAAATTTGCAACTTTTTTTCTCCTAAATTTTCATATATTTTATCAGAAACTTGCAACTTTTTTCTTATAAATTAACGTTCCTCAAAAAAGCTTGACTTTTTTCTCATAAATTTGTAACTTTTTCCTCAAACTTTCATCTTTTTCTAATAAATTTAAAGCATTTTTCATGTCAATTTTCAACTTTTTTCTTGTAAATTTCTCATCTGGATGCTGGTTAAATTCTGACTCCGTGCAATTAAATTGTAATTTACAGTTTTTATTTTAGTTTTAAATTGGCATCATTTATCATATCTCTCCACCTTTATTCTTGCAAACTGATGCCAAATTTACATTGAAATGTTTGCACCTGATGCTAAATAGGTGAATGCCGCCATCTGCCTCGTTAAAATAGAACAAACCACCTACTGCCAAGAACATGACAACGACAACGTTGAAACACCTCAGAACTGATCATTTCTACACATTTGAGCAACTTTAGAAAGTGATGAGAACAAAATCTGTGTGATGTTTGATTGACAGCTGATCTCTGCAGAAACCATGACGGAGAGAAAATAAAACAGAAAAGTAAAATCCAGATTTAAACCCACGACAGCATGGAAGACTTCAGTCTATCTGACTTTTTTTTGTAACTTAAGATTTTTATTCATTTTTCATTATATATATTGCATTCAGATCACAGTCTACATTTAAAAAAAACAAAGGGGCTAGAGTAAAAAAGAAAAAGGAGAAAAAAAAAAAGGGGGGGGGGGACAAATGTTGGAGCATCAAGTTTTTAGTTTCCATCTCTTAATTCTTCTGGTTTTTCCAGCGTCTTTGGTTATTCTTTCAATATCTGTCTCGTTGTTGCACTTTGTAGTGTGTCCATTTCCGCCATTTTTTTTCCCATAGTCCTTCTTGCATTCTTTGTCGATATGTTAGTTTTTCCATCATACGTATGTCCTCAACAATGTCAGTCCATTGCTCTTGGTCAGGAAGAACTTCTGATCGCCATTTTTTTGTGATTGTTTTTTTACATGCAATCAACAAGATTTTAACTAGATATCTGTCCTCAGCCTGTATAACATTGTCTCTTTTAAGATCACATAGGTACATCAAGTTACAGTTCATTGGTATATTATATCCTAATATCCTCTGTATTGTCACATGTATAGATTTCCAGAATGATGAGATTTTGCAGCATTTTCAAAACATATGCGAGTGGTCTGCATTTTGAGCCCCACATCCCCTCCAGCATATAGATTGGGTATTTGTATACTTTCCTTGAATCTGTGGTGTAATGAAAAAGCGAATCAGGTTTTTCCATCCAAATTCCCTCCATGTTCTTGAATTTGTTGACGTGTGTTGTGTTTTCCATATTTCCTGCCAGCTTTCTTCTGTTATGTTTAAATTGAGCTCTTTCTCCCATTTCTCCTTTATATAGTTACTTGAATGATTGTTTGCCATAAGTTTCTGATATAGCTTTGAAATAATTCTTGTTTTATTTCCTGTATATGAGCTTAAAATGAATTGTATAATCTCGCTCACATCTGTTTGGAGGTTATGCCTAATCTTCTTCATATAATAGTCTCTCATCTGCAGATATCTGAAGAATTCCGATCTTTCTAGTTTAAATTTTCTCCTGATGTTTACAAAGCTCCCGAGATCTTTTTTTCCGATATTGCCCCATGCTGTGATTCCCTTGTTCACCAGATTTTTGTATCCCCTATCTTGTTTTGCCGGTTCAAACTGACTGTCAAATGCTACCCATTTCAATAGTTTTATGTCTTCCTTTATATTATACTTTTGTACTATTTTATACCACAGTTCTAAAGTAAATTTAGTGATTGGGTCTATTTGTTTGATTTGCTTATATGCATCTTTATCTCCTATTATGCTTTGTACTGGGAGTCCCTCAATTTCCTTTTCCATTTCTTTCCATTTTGCCTCATATCCCTCGTCGCACCAACATATGATATATCTTATTTGTGCTGAGTAGTAATATTCCTTTAGACTCGGTAGGCCCATGCCTCCTTTCTCTTTTGGTAACTGGAGAGTTTTATATTTCACTCTTGGTTTTTTACCTCCCCAAACAAATCTCGATATCATCCTGTCCCACTTTGAGAATTGGGCATCTGGAATCTCTGTTGGTATAGCCTGGAAGAGGTAAAGTAATCTAGGTTGTATGCTGATTGTGACTGTCTCAATTTTTGAATTCAGATCCATATTTAAGATTGACCATCTATCAATATCTTTTTTTATTTCTTGTTCCAACCTATCATAGTTTGCTTTATAGATTTTGCTTAGATCTTTAGGTATGTTCACTCCAAGGTATTTTATTTCTTTTTGTTTCCAGTTTAGTTTGATCTTATCAGTTATCTGGTTTAGAGGGTTATAGTGGAATGTCAGTATTTGTGTTTTTGTTATGTTTATCTTGTATCCTGATAATTTTCCAAAATTTTCTATCAAGTTCATCATTTCCATTATTGATTCATCTGGTTGTTCAAGGTAAACTATAATATCGTCTGCAAATAGCCCAATCTTGTGTTCCGCCCCCTTTATTGTTACACCTTTTAATTTCTTATTTTGTCGTATCGCTTGAGCCAGTGGCTCTATGAACAGAGCAAACAAGGTGGGTGATAAGCAGCATCCCTGCCTAGTTGATCTTTGTATATTTACTTTGTCTGTTAAGCTACCGTTTATCTTGATTCTTGCCACAGGTTCTTGATACAGCGTCCTTATGCATTGTACTGATTTTTCGTTAAATCCAAAGCGCTCCAGTACACTATATAGGAATTTCCAGTTAACCCTGTCAAATGCTTTTTCTGCGTCTAAACTCATTATTACTGCGCTTTTCTTTTCTTTATGTATTTGATTAATTATATGTATTGTTCTCCTGATATTGTCATGTGTTTGGCGTCCCTCTATGAAACCAGTTTGATCATCTTCTATCAATTCCGTCAAGAATGTCTTTATTCGTTTACATATAATTGTTGTATATATTTTATAATCCACATTTAATAAAGAGATTGGCCTATAGTTTCCGCATTGTTCTCTATCTTTCCCTGGCTTTAAAATGACTGAAATAATGGCTTCGTTCCATGATGGAGGTATTTTGTTGTTGTTCAACGTCCAATTAAATGACTTTAGAAGCTGTGGCGTGAGTTCTTCTATAAACAGTTTATAAAACTCAGACGGGTATCCATCACTACCTGGTGATTTACCGTTTTTAAGTGACTTAATCACATCTCTAATCTCTTGTGTTGTTATTTCTGCTGTTAGCTTTTCATTTTGTTGATTTCCTATTGATGGCAAGTCCAATGTGCATAGAAATTTTTTAATATCTTTAGTATTTGTTTCTTCAGGTTGCGAGTATAGTTCTTGGTAGAAATTATGGAATATTTCTTCGATGTTTTCTGGGTTAACTGTGGTTTTATTTGTGGTGGGGTCTTTAATCTTGTATACATTATTCATTGTTTGTTGTTTTCTTAACCGTTTTGCCAGCAGTTTTGTGGCTTTTGGTCCCGTTTCATAATATTTTTGCTTTAGATATCTATTTTTCCTTTCAATTTCATCCATTTGTGTTTCTTTTATCTTTATTTTTTCTTCTTTAATTTCTTGATATATTTTTGGGTCATTTGTGCTTTGATGTTTATGTTCTAATTCCCTCAGTCTCTCACATCTTTGTTCATATGATTCCAGTTTAGTCTTATTTGCTTTTCCTGTTTCAACAATTAATTTACCTCTTAACACGGCTTTTAGTGCGTCCCATAGTATTGTTGGGTCCACTTCTTCATTGTCATTCTCTTGGATATATTCATTTATGTTTACTTTTATTCTTTCTTTCATTTTATCATCATTTAACAGTCCTACATTAAGTTTCCATGTTGTTTGTCGTTTTCTATTGTTTAAATTTATTTCCATGTATATAGGATTATGATCTGATATTTCTGACCCTCCAATCCAACAATTTCTCACCCTGTGTCTGTCATCTTCATTCATAAGGAAGTAATCTATTCTAGAGTGTACTTTATGGACTGCTGAATAATGTGTATAGTCTTTTTCGAGTGGGTGCAGGTCCCTCCATATGTCTACCATACCCATTTCTGCCAGTGAGGTTCTTATGAACTTTGTTACATGTTTTTTTGTCTTCTTAACACTTGTTGTGTCAACTTCATGATCCATGACAGCATTTAAGTCTCCTCCACAAATTAGGACTCCTTCACTGTGTGTTGCTATGAGATCAAACAGATGTTGAAAAAAACCCTTGTCACTTTCTGGTGGGGCATAGATGTTCACTAATGTGATCTGCATTCCATCTATTCTTCCCTTTATTATTACATACCTGCCTTCTTTATCCTGGATTTCCTGTTCACTTTCAAATTGTATTTTATTTGAGATTAGTATCATAACCCCCCTTTTAGCTCCTCCCTTAAATGAACTGTAGTAGGAGTTCTTATAGCCAAATCTCTTTAGTTTCACATGTTCTGTCTTGCTCAAATGTGTCTCTTGCATAAATATAATTTCGGCTTTTTCTTTCTTGAATTTTCTTATTATTCTTTCCCTTTTAACAGGTGAGTTCAGACCATTCACGTTTAGTGTTATTATCTTAAGATTTTTACCCATAATCATGTTTTTCCATTTTTTTAACTTGTGCTCCTAGCCCCTTTAACAACAAAAATAACACATATTTATATAAAAACACATTAAAAAATCTCGACCTCCGTACTTTGGGCCTTTCTTCTGCCCACTGGTCCCTGTTGGTGGGTGGAGGGATTGTCCTCACCGAGTGTAGGGCCCTCCCTAGACCTGTATTTACTATCCAAGAAATAGTCATTAGTCTAGAAATGTCCAACAAATATCACTTAAACCTCTCCTAGCCGTCTGTTTCTCTTTTATCTTGTCTTCTTGGCCTTCATTTCTTCTGTGTCTTTCTTAATCTTTGTTATAATCTAGGCTTTCAGTTGAAAGCCTTGTAGTCTTTCCTGGGCCCGCTGCGCCACGTCTCCCCCCGTCTTTTGCCGTTCACTCGCCTCCACTCCGGCTGTCGTGATGCGTTCAGGGCCTCCGCTGCTCCTACCGTTTCCTCCGGCACGTACACCTCAAGGCCCCGCTCCATCATGTCCTGCGCTGCCTCTCTGGCTGTGTTGTAGGTTCTTACGCCGTTCTCCCAATGAATCCTCATCTTCGTTAGCGGCGTTTGGAATCTAATTTTTTTTTCTTTCAGCGTTTTTTTAATGTTGGCATATTTCTTCCGCTGCTGCACAATTTCCGCCGGGTAGTCATGATCAAAGAATATCTGCTTGTCGCCGATTCGTATCTTTTTTTTCCACGCTCGTGTCAGGATTCTTTCCTTTACATCATATTTCAGAAAGTTTACCACAACTGACCTGGGTGTAGAGCGTGGGTTCGGGTTCTGTGCCGAGGCTCTGTGCGCTCGTTGAATCTGCAGATCCGCTTCGCTGGGCAGTTCCAGCTCTTTTTTTAAGAACTGATCCATGAATTTCGTCATCGAGTTGCCTTCAATGCCCTCCGGGATCCCGAAGATGCGTATATTGCCCCGTCTGGACCTACTCTCCAAGTCGGTTACTTTCTCCTGCATCCTCTGCATTTGTGCCGTCAGGGTCTGCAGCTGTTCGCTTGCCTCGCTATTCCAATCTTCCAGCTCTGATATTCGGGCCTGCGCTTCTGTCATACACGCCCGCTGGGAGCGCAGCTCCTCCATGTTTTCTGCTAGCTTGCGCTCCATTTCTCTTCGGAGGCCCATAATTTCTTCCTTAATCTCTTTTTTCAGCTCCTCCTTAAGAGCCGCTAAATCCTGTTGTAGCTGCCGTTTGAAGTCTCTCAACTCTTTACCCAAACTGGCGATGCCAGTGTTCATGGTATCGAGTTTTGTGTCTTCCATTTTCTCTGCTGCGGTCACCTCATTTTTTTGGGCCCCGTGTTCAGCGGTTTCTCCTGCATTGTTGAAGAGGAATTCTTTAATTTTACTCTGCTTTTGTCCTTGTGCCCGGCTCCTTCGTGTTTTCATCCCTTAGTTTATTGATCCGCTTATGTCGAGTTGGCCATTTACCGATGATTTTTAATCCGGCTAGGGAGAGCTCTCTGTTTAAGCGTTATGTCTCTCCGCCATCTTCCCGCCAGTCTATCTGACTTTAACCAACTCAGCTGTGGACTCATAAAAAAGCCACAGTCCAGCATAGAGGTTCTGAGTGAACGTGGTCTGGACTCTGTGGATGAGGGTCATGGTCTCAGAGACTCTGTAGAAGGACAGAATACCTGCTCTGTGATCCAGGTACACTCCTACTCTGGAGGATCCAGGACCTGAGACTGGAGTGTTGATGTAGTTGTGATAAAATATGAACCTGTCTTGGAGACAATTTAATGCCCAAGATTTGTCATTACCTCCAAACCAACATTCATCCCCTCTCCCCTCTCTTTTCATGTCCTTATATGCTACTGCTACAGTAACTCTTTTCCCTCTCCACTCCACCTCCCAGTAACAACGTCCACTCAGACTCTCTCTACTCAGGACCTGAAACCACCCTGTGAATCTGTCTGGACGTTCAGGATAAGACTGTTGTTGTTCCATTCGTGTCACTTTTCTGTTCCCCTCTGATAATCCCAGACCTCTGTTTGCTGTGTTTGGATCCAGAGTGATTTCCTGTGAATATTTTAAGAATTCCTCTCTGGTCTTTGGCTCTGGTGGTGGCAGCAGAACATCCACTTCAGCGACTGTCTCTGAGATGTTTGTCCATGTCTCTGTCAGAATGTCCTGTAGTTTGTCTCTGACCTCTGACACAGCTGCTGTCACATCCTCAAAGTGCCTCAGAGGACCAACATGGATGCTGGATGAGTGTGGAGACTCTCTGAGTGCTGACAGTGAGGGGTAGCTGTGGAGAAACTGGTTGTGATCCTCTGTGTGTGAGAGCCGCTCCAGCTCGCCGTCTTTCCTCTTCAGCTCAGTGATCTCCTGCTTCAGCTTCTCCTGAAGATCTAAGACTCGACTCACTTCAGTTTCCTGCTGGGATCTGACCTGCCGCTTCACATCAGATCTTCTTTTCTGGATCAGACGGATCAGCTCAGAGAACAGCTTCTCACTGTCCTCCACCATTTTATCAGCGGACCCATTGATGGTCTCCACCTCCTGTTGAAGAACCTTCACATCTTTCTCTCTGTCCTGGATTCTCTGCTGGATTTTTCGTCGACTCTTCCCAAGCTCCTTCTGCCTCTTAGCCCTTTCTGCTGCAGCTGGGACTGTGTCGTGGCCTTTATGTCGATCCATGGTGCAGAGATAACAGATACTCTGCTGATCACTACAACAGAAGATCTCCTTCAACTTATCATGACGAGAGCAGATGTTCTCCTGGAGGTTCTTGGAGGGCTCCACTAGCTTGTGTTTCTTTAATGGAGCTGCATTATAATGAGGCTGAAGGTGATTCTCACAGTAAGAGGCCAGACAGACTAAACAGGACTTGAAGGCTTTCAGCTTCCTCCCAGGACAGACATCACAGGCCACGTCTCCAGGTCCAGCATAGCAGTGATCAGCAGGAGCAGCCTGGAGTCCAGTCTTCTTCAGCTCCTCCACTAGATCTGCTAACATGGTGTTTTTCACCAGATCAGGCCTCGGTATGAAAGTCTTCCTGCACTGAGGACAGCTGTGGACTCCCTTCCTGTCCTCTTCATCCCAGTGGGCTTTAATACAGTCCATACAGTAGCTGTGTCCACAGGGAAGACCCACCGGATCCTTCAGCAGATCCAGACAGATCGGACAAGAGATTTTCTCTGGGTTCAGCTGAACTCCTTTCTGCTCCATTTCTGCTCTCAGTGACGGTGACTGTGTGAGTTTCACTTCCTCATAACAGAGACTATAGAGCTCTGATCTGATCATGTGACCACATGTTGGCCACAGCCACCATCACAGTTCAGCTTTTTCTCACATCTGAACATTTTTTTCTCACTTTGTGACTTTTTTCTCATAGATCTGCAATTTTTTTATTGTTGATTTTCAACTTTTAAAAATTGTGACTTTTTTCCAATAAATTTGCTAACTTCTTCCTGGAAATTGTCAACTTTTTGTCATAAAGTTGCAACTTTTTTCCACATAAATCTGAATTTTTTTCTCAAAAAATTATCATTTTTCCCTTCAAAAATCTCTTTTTTCTCATAAATTTTCTAATATTTTCTTGTAAATGTGTAACTTTTTCCTTCAAAAATCTGCAATTTTTTCACACAAATTTTTGACTTTTTCTCAAAAATTTGCAACTTTTTTCTGTAAATTTTAAACTTTTTCCACAAAGTTTCAGTTCAATTCAACTTTATTTGTTTGGCTTCTAGTCACAACAAAAGTCGTCTCAAGGCGCTACAGACAGAAACACAAATCATGAATAATTCAACTTTTTTCAAAAATGTATGACTTTGTTCCTATAAATGTTTATCTTTTTCTAATAAATTTACAACTTTTTTCTTAGAAAATTGCAACTTTTTCACAAAGTCTGTAATTTTTTTCGTATAAATTTTTACCTTTTTTCTTGTAAATTCACAAATCTCATCTGGATGCTGGTCAAATGTTTATTCTGTGTAATTAAACTGTCATTTCTGACATTATAAAATTGGCATTGTTTATCATATTTTTGCATCTTTATTCTTGCAAATTTGTACCTTTCCTACTTGTTAAAAAATAGCAAATCACAGCTGTGCTGGAAAAAGTACCAGAAGATCCATGATGCAAACCCAAGGCTTCAGACATGAAGGTATTTCATCCAGAAAAGACCTCGGGGCAGATCCATAACCGCTGTATAGATTTATTATCACATCTGGGCCAGGAATGCCTCACTATCCACCAGAGAGGGTGAGAGAGCTCATGCCTGAGCTAAGTGGTCCCCTGACAGCTGCCAGACAAATGGAGAAATAGATGTTTACTCTGAAGTCATTTTTTTCTTAGATGGGACCTGGAATTTAAAATTGAAGATGATTTAAGATGGCGGCAGTGCACATGGACGCAGCGGCCCCTCTTGGCATCAGCGAGTGTGAGAGTTTTGAGTGTTTTGATCTTCCCAGACATACATTCTGTAAAACTTACAAACGTGAGACCTTATTAAACATCAAGGTACTGCACGCTGCAAGAATCGCGGCGATCGGTTGTGATTTGAACATTCTACACCAGCATAGAATTCTGGCAGAGTCCCTGCTAGAAGCTACCCGAGAGAGGAGGAGGCGTAAGCGGAGCGAACGCAAGCAAAAGCGTGGAAAAAGGGCCGGGATCCATGCTAGGCTAAAGGCTAACCCCTCCAGACCAGCGGTACCGTCGCACATTCTCTCTAACGTCCGCTCCCTCGACAACAAGCTGGACGAGCTGCGTCTGCTGAGAGAAACCCGGAGAGAGTGGAGAGACTGCTGTGTGCTTGCATTCACGGAGACATGGCTCCACGACAACATCCCTGACGAGGCCATTCAACTGGAGAGATGGCGATGTTCCGAGCTGACAGGGAAACTGCGAGCTCTGGTAAGAGCCGTGGGGGGGGGGGGGGGCCTATGCATCTATGTTAACAAGAACTGGTGCGTTAATGCCACGTTAGTCTCTAAACACTGCTCTCCATTGGCGGAGTTCCTTATTGTAAATTGTCGGCCATATTATTTGCCGAGGGAATTTAGCAACATGTTTGTAGCGACTGTTTACATAGCGCCAAGCGCTAACGCTCACGCTAATGCTAAGAAGGCACTCGGGGTACTGCACAATGCGATTAGTGAAATCCAAATTTCACACCCGGACAGTTTTGTGGTGGTTGTGGGGGATTTTAACCACACCAGCTTAAAGACTGTGCTCCCCAAGTTTAACCCCTTGCACTCTGGTCAGTTTCCCTAAAAACGCCTAAAAATAACGTACCCAAAGTAAATCAAAAGCTGCTCTTCAACCCTTTGCAGCATCTTCATGGGGTTGGTCTCATTTAAAAGAAAACACTTTGATTTTTTTGGCAAAACAGTCATAATCTCTCTAAGTGCTCCGGCCACTGAGTAACAGTCATCTAAACATACTGAACTTGAAGAAAATAAAGTTCGCCTGGGTGTTTTTTTAGATACAAATGCTTGCAAATAACACGCAGCTGTCAGATATGGGCTGGAAAATGCAACAGAAATGTAGAACCAAGTGTTATCCAGCTGAGGTCAAAATTTTGTAACAATACCACAAAAAATGAATATATTACACAGCTTTTTTCTCAGGTTGTTTCCAGGCGTTTTTGAACTGTGCCAAATTGTGCCAAATGGCACAGTTTGGAAAAACGTCTGTAACTTTTGAATGATTCAATATAGAAGCTTGATCTTGGGCTCTAATGAAAGGTGACACTCAGGGTTGTTTATTCATTCATGAATGAATGAATGAACAAACAAGCCCCCCACACACAAAGAAGCATGCCACGTAAAAAATGTGTGGCTTTTTTTACAAGAAAAAATAACCTACAGTGCAATAAAAAATATACTAAAATATCTGCAATGTAGAGGATAACAACTCCCCCCCCCCCGCTACAGAGGAGCTCGGCGCATGGTCCAGTTTGTTGCGCCGCGGTCCGTCATGTGGTGATGACGCACAGTTGTAATTTACCGATCGGTCAAAAGTCTTTTTATTACTATTTTCAGGGATAAAGAATAATTTAGCTTATAACACTTACCTGTCCACAACAGCAGTGTCGTTGGCAAACATCTCTTCCTCATTGTCAGATGAACATGAAGCTGGTCCGCTTGTTACGGACTCGTGGTTCTGGTCATGCGACCCGGTCAAACCATGATTCCTTTATTGCGGTTTTGCGCTTCCATGATTGCGGTTTTGGCGAACGATTATTCAAAACAAATAAGAACAGTAGTAATAAAAAAAGACTGGCGAACACTACCGTCACACACAGCGGCTTACACAAAACAGATTTTACGCACGGGACACACGCTTTCAATCGCTGAACTTCTCTGCTTCAATTGGCTCACTGTATTCGCAGCTGTTGGTAGGCGGGTCCTTCTTGCTAGGTTTTCAGTCATTGGTTCTTCAAGGTTTCAGAAACCCAATTCAAGGCTCTTATTAGTCAAATGAGAGGTCAATCAAATCTAAACCAATCAAAGCACTCCTTTGGCTTTCTGTTCACGGCTGTGTCTGTAATGGAAGAATGGAAATGCAGCTTTTTTTTTTCAGTGCGCTCTGAGATGCACAGTGCACACTAGGACGCACGAGGACGCAGAGACGTGACCGCCCGCGGTATCCCGGAGTGCAAGAGGTTAAACAATGTGTAGACTTTAAGACCAGAGGAGAGAATATGTTGGACTTAGTGTACACAAACACAGATGCATATAAGGCGATACCCCGCCCCCATTTCGGCCTTTCTGACCACATATCCGTGATGCTGGTGCCCGCCTACAAACCTTTATTGAAGTGCAGCAGGCCAGCAGTGAAACAAATCAGAATTTGGCCAGAGAGTGCAACCTCTGCACTGAAAGACTGTTTTCTGCACACAGACTGGGAGGTCTTCAAAATAGCAGCCTCCCAGGAAGACAAGACAGATGTGGAGGAGTACGCTGAAACGGTCACCAGCTACATCGCGAAGTGCACAGAGGATGTCACTGCAGTGAAGACCATCACTATGCGGGGTAACCATAAGCTCTGGATGACTGCAGAGGTGCGCTCGCTGCTTACAGCCAGGGATGCAGCCTTCAGAGTGAAGGACAGGATTGCCCTCCGCTCAGCCAGGGCTGCGCTCTCAAAGGGAATTAAGGTGGCGAAGCGCACCTATGCGGAGAAAATCCAGGGACACCTCTGTGACACTAGGAACACCAAGCAGATGTGGCAGGGAGTTTGGACACTGACGGGCTATAAGTCTAGGCAGGGGGTCGATGATGGTGACGCTTCGCTTCCAGACAGGCTCAACGACTTCTTTGCACGTTTTGAAGCATCAAACTCGACAATCAGAGGGAGGGCTGGTTCACCCCCACCATCGGTCGGACCAGCTTTTACCATCAACACAGCGGACACACGGAAGACGCTAACCAGAGTCAACCCACGTAAAACTGCAGGTCTGGACAACATCCCGGGACGTGTGCTCCGAGACTGCGCGAGCGAGTTGGCAGATGTCCTGACTGACATTTATAACATCTCCCTGAGTCAGGCCATCGTTCCCAGATGCTTCAAGACCTCTATCATTGTACCAGTGGCAAAGAAACCAGTTGTGTCCTGTTTGAATGACTATCGTCCTGTTGCACTGACACCAATTGTGATGAAGTGTTTTGAACGGCTTGTCAAACCACACATTACAGCCTGCCTCCCTGCATCACACGACCCGCTCCAGTTTGCATATCATTCAAACCGCACCACGGAGGATGCTATAGTCACCACCCTACACTCTGTCATCACCCACCTGGACCAGAAAGACACCTACGCCAGACTCCTGTACATCGATTTCAGTTCAGCATTCAACACCATTATTCCCCAGAGACTGATGGAGAAATTACTCCTTCTTGGTCTGAACACCGCCACATGTCTCTGGATCCTGGATTTCCTGACTGAGAGACCTCAGTCTGTCCGGGTTGGAAACAACATCTCCAACTCTGTCACGCTGAGCACCAGATCCCCTCAAGGCTGTGTACTCAGCCCACTGTTGTTTACACTTCTAACACATGACTGTGTATCCAAACACGAGGGGAACCAGATTATTAAGTTTGCAGACGACACCACGATGGTGGGACTTATTCAGAGGGATGAGGAATCAATGTACAGGGAAGAAGTGAGAGACCTGGAGGGCTGGTGCAGGGAGAACAATCTGGTGCTCAACGTGGACAAAACAAAGGAGATGATTATCGACTTCCGGCGGTCACAGCCAGAGCACGTCTCCCTCAGTATCGGCGGCTGTTTAGTGGAGAGAGTGGAGAACATCAAGTTCCTCGGAGTGCAGATCTCGCAGGACCTGACCTGGAGCAAGAATTCCTTGGTGATCAGGAAGCAGGCTCAGCAGAGACTGCACTTCTTGAGGAAACTCAAACAGGCCTCTCTCCCCATCTGCATCCTCAGGACCTTCTACAAAGGTGTGGTGGAGAGTGTTCTGATGTACTGCATTGCTATATGGTACTCCAGCTGCAGTATGTCAGACAAAAAAGCCCTGCAGAGAATAATCAAGGGAGCTGAGAGGGTAATTGGAGTCTCCCTCCCCTCTGTCCAAGAACTTTTTCAGAACCGTTGTAGGAGCAGGGCACTGAACATTGTCAAGGACCGTTCTCACCCTCTGCATAAACACTTTGAACTTCTTCCATTTGATAAACGATTCCGGAGCATCAGAGGCAGAACCACCAGACTGATCAACGGCTTCCTCCCACAAGCTGTCAGAATGCTGAACAGCTGACCTGGAATCTCTCATACACACTACTGCACCTACGGACATTTTGTATATTATTTGTATATTATAGTTAGTTAGTTTTTCCCAAGTATGTCTCAGGGATGTGTGAATGGATGGGGGGGGTGGGGATGGGGGGGTGAAGATATGTGTGAGTATGTCTTATATCATGCTGCTTCTATTTATATGGATGCCGAGAGAAACGCAATTTCATCTTGCCTGCACTACAGTTGTATGTACAGCAATATGACAATAAAGTTTGATTTGATTTTGATTTGAATGTCTATGAAAATGTGATGGCTGCCACTTGTGTTTCTACTGAGCTCAGCTTTTTCAATGGCCTGAGAATCGGAGCTCACTGGAATGATGCAACCCTCCCCAGCTTTATCTCCTCCCATTTTAACAACTGTGAGTATCTGTGTTTACACCCCTGTCCACCAGTGATGCTTTATTTCATTCGTTCTTTCAGACAGTTTTATGTTAGTTAGCCAAGGCTGTGTTCACTACCTGAGCTACGAGCTAGTCAGGTAACACTGCCTCTACATGTGAAAAAAAGTGTTGTGGATCTGGGTGAGCGCAGCACCATCTTGCCTTCTGTTACTCTTTGTTTGTTGCATAACCCCTTTCACCGGGAGCCTGGAGGTCAATGTTATATTGTAAATGACACAGCACGGAGAGCTCCTTGAGGAACATACAACTGAACTTTATTAGGCAGAACACTCAACTATAAACAGAGTGGGCCATGCCCGCCTGACGTCACCCTGTGGGTGGGCACGGCATCCCAGACACCCATATTCTCATACATAACATCCCCCCCTTTAGAAAACTGTGAATCCACACACACAATTGAACCTCCCAACTTTAGAAACCCGAATCACGCACTAAGGACCAGTGAAGCTGAGGAGAAGCTGGAAACGTGCATGGAAATAACTGATTGGGGCATGTTTAAAGGAGCCACGCATGATCTGGATGAGTACACGGACACTGTGAACTCTTATATCCACTTTTGTGAGGAGAGCATTCTTCCATTGCGCACCAGGGTGAGGTACTCTAATGATAAGCCCTGGTTCACAGCTAAGCTCAGACAGATCAGGAAGGAGAAGGAAGCAGCGCTGAAAAGTGGAGACAGGGGCTGCTACAGGGAGGTTAAATATCAGTTTAACAGAGAGCTGAGGAGAGCTAAATCTGTATATTCTGAGAGACTCCAGCAGCAGTTCACTGCTAATGACTCGGCTTCTGTGTGGAGAGGACTGAGGCAAATCACCAATTATCGGCCTCAGGCTCCTAAAGGTCAGGATGACAAAGCCCTTTGTCAAAGATTGTCCCAACACTATGCCCGTTTTGACACCCCGTCATCTGTGTCCAACTCCCCCCCTCCCTCCAGCTCCACAGCCTCCACGGTCCCTACTTCATCAAAGGCACCCCCCCCTCCTCCCCCCCTGCCCTTGTCATCAGTGAGCAGGACGTGCTCAAACAGTTCTCCAGACTGAACCCGCGCAAGGCCCCCGGTCCGGACGGCGTGTCTCCCTCCACCCTGAGACACTGTGCGAAAGAGCTGGCTCCTGTCTTCACAGACATTTTTAACACCTCCCATAAGCTATGCCACGTGCCGTCCTGCCTCAAATCCTCCACCATCATCCCTGTCCCCAAGAAGCCACGGATCACTGGTCTTAACGACTACAGACCTGTAGCGCTCACCTCTGTAGTCATGAAGTCCTTTGAGCGCCTGTTCCTGCCCCACCTCAAGTCCATCACCACCCCCCTCCTGGACCCGCTGCAGTTTGCCTACCGAGCCAACAGGTCTGTAGACGACGCAGTCAACCTGGCCCTCCACTCCATCCTGCAGCACCTGGACTCCCCGGGATCCTATGCCAGGATCCTGTTTGTGGACTTCAGCTCCGCATTCAACACCATCCGCCCCGCTCTGCTCCGGGACAAGCTGTCCCTGCTCAACGTGCCTGACTCCCTCTGCAGGTGGATTACCGACTTCCTGACGGACCGGAGGCAGCATGTGCGGCTGGGAAAGACTGTCTCAGACTCTGCTAGCATCAGCACCGGATCACCCCAGGGCTGTGTACTTTCCCCCCTACTCTTCTCCCTTTACACCAACTCCTGCACCTCCAGCCACCAGTCTGTCAAGTTGGTCAAGTTTGCGGACGACACCACCCTCATTGGGCTCATCTCCAACGGCGACGAGTCCGCCTACAGGAGTGAGGTGGCCCAGCTGGCGTCCTGGTGCAACAACAACAACCTGCAGCTGAATGCTCTGAAGACAGTGGAGATGATGATGATTTTTCTTGCCTTCTGATTGTTGCTCTGAGTGTTGCTATCCCTGTGCTGTTGCAATCCTGGAATTTCCCCGTTGTGGGACTAATAAAGGCTTATCTTATCTTATCTTATCTTATGATTGTGGACTTCAGGAAAGTAACAACCCCTCTGCCCCCCCTCACCCTCACAGGCTCTCCCATCACCACTGCTGATTCCTTCTGCTTCCTAGGCACCACCATCACCAGGGACCTCAAGTGGGAGCCCACCATCAGCTCCCTCATCAAAAAGGCCCAGCAGAGGATGTTCTTCCTGCGGCAGCTGAGGAAGCTCAAACTTCCCACCAAGATGTTAGTGCAGTTCTACACAGCCATCATCGAGTCCATCCTCACCACCTCCATAACCGTGTGGTACGCAGGAGCCACTGCCAGGGACAGACTAAGGCTGCAGCGCGTCGTGCGCACTGCTGAGAAGGCGATCGGCTGCAAGCTCCCATCTCTCCAGGATCTGTACATCTCCAGGACCCGGAGGCATGCAGGCCGGATCATAGCCAATCCCTCACACCCTGGTCACGTACTGTTTGCCCCTCTCTCCTCAGGTAGAAGACTTCGGTCCATCCAAACTAAAACCTCCCGTCACATGAACAGCTTCTTCCCCTCTGCCATCAGACTGCTGAACACTAAGTGACTTATTGACTCTCGTGCACTATGTACAGCAGCTCAACCAGACTCATGTCAATCATCACTGTTTTCTTCCTGCATTACCGACTGCACTATATGGTTCTCCACATTATCTGCTGCTCGCTAATATATTTAAACTGCTGACTGGTATTACTCACTCTTATTCTACACTTTATTGCATGTATAGTTTATTTCTTTTATTTTATCATGTTTAATGTTGCAGCATTGCACCGAGACAAATTTCTAGTTTGTGTACTACATGAACAATGGCAATAAATCTGATTCTGATTCTGATTCTGAAGAACAAGGAGAATAATATATTGTAATAAAACAACCTATCGCATTTACACCAAAATAACCAAAATGGACCATGTCTCTAGAATACATAAAATAATCCCATATTACACACATTCTCACTCACATGCACACCAGCATCAAAAATATACAAACAACACATCATCTCACACACACACACACACACACACACACACACACACATATAGTATATATATATACATGTATATATATATATATATATATATATACAGTGGGGCAAAAAAGTATTTAGTCAGCCAACAATTGTGCAAGTTCTCCCACTTAAAAGATGAGAGAGGTCTCCAATTTTCATCATAGGTATACCTCAACTATGAGAGACAAAATGAGAAAAAAAAATCCAGAAAATCACATTGAAGGATTTTTAATGAATTAATTGGTAAATTCCTTGGTAAATTAAGTATTTGGTCACCTACAAACAAGCAAGATTTCTGGCTCTCACAGACCTGTAACTTCTTCTTTAAGAGGCTCCTCTGTCCTCCACTCGTTACCTGTATTAATGGCACCTGTTTGAACTCATTATCAGTATAAAAGACACCTGTCCACAACCTCCAACAGTCAGACTCCATACTCCACTGTGGCCAAGACCAAAGAGCTGTCAAAGGACACCAGAAACAAAATTGTAGACCTGCACCAGGCTGGGAAGACTGAATCTGCAATAGGTAAGCAGCTTGGTGTGAAGAAATCAACTGTGGGAGCAATTATTAAAAAATGAAAGACATACAAGACCACTGATAATCTCCCTCGATCTGGGGCTCCATGCAAGATCTCACCCCGTGAGGTCAAAATGATCACTAGAACGGTGAGCAAAAGTCCCAGAACCACACAGGGGGACCTAGTGAATGACCTGCAGAGAGCTGGGACCAAAGTAACAAAGGCTACATCAGAAACACACTACGCCGCCAGGGATTCAAATCCTGCAGTGCCAGACGTGTCCCTCTGCTTAAGCCAGTACATGTCCAGGCCCGTTTGAAGTTTGCTAGAGAGCATTTGGATGATCCAGAAGAGGATTGGGAGAATGTCATATGGTCAGATGAAACCAAAATAGAACTTTTTGGTAAAAACTCAACTTCTCGTGTTTGGAGGAGAAAGAACACCATACCTACTGTGAAGCATGGGGGTGGAAACATTATACTTTGGGGCTGTTTTTCTGCAAAAGGACCAGGATGACTGATCCGTGTAAAGGAAAGAATGAATGGGGCCATGTATCGTGAGATTTTGAGTGAAAACCTCCTTCCATCAGCAAGGGCATTGAAGATGAAACGTGGCTGGGTCTTTCAGCATGACAATGATCCCAAACACACCGCCCGGGCAACGAAGGAGTGGCTTCGTAAGAAGCATTTCAAGGTCCTGGAGTGGCCTAGCCAGTCTCCAGATCTCAACCGCATAGAAAATCTTTGGAGGGAGTTGAAAGTCCGTGTTGCCCAGTGACAGCCCCAAAACATCACTGCTCTAGAGGAGATCTGCATGGAGGAATGGGCCAAAATACCAGCAACAGTGTGTGAAAACCTTGTGAAGACTTACAGAAAACGTTTGACCTCTGTCATTGCCCAACAAAGGGTATATAACAAAGTTTTGAGATGAACTTTTGTTATTGACCAAATACTTATTTTACCGAGGAATTTACCAATTAATTCATTAAAAATCCTTCAATGTGATTTTCTGGATTTTTTTTTCTCATTTTGTCTCTCATAGTTGAGGTATACCTATGATGAAAATTGGAGACCTCTCTCATCTTTTAAGTGGGAGAACTTGCACAATTGGTGGCTGACTAAATACTTTTTCCCCACTGTACATATATATATATATATATATATATATATATACACACACACACACACACACACACACACACACACACACACACACAGAGGTATTTACACAAGGAAGAAAATTTTGTTTTTTCAGGTAACCCCAATGTCTCTGGGCAGCCACCATCCACAAAACTGCCTCGGAGGCCCCAGGCACCCCCACAGCATATGCGCCCCTGGCCTCTGTCCACCTCCAGGGTTGAAACATCCCTCCCTGGCCAAAATGTCTCCAACTGCCAAAATCAGTTTTTCTTCTCTGGGCCGGACCCTGCCTCCGACCCGCAGGTGAACCCAACCCGGTCTCCCGTGCCCGCCACGTTGTCTCTGGACCTCCTTTCTGTGTCGTGCTGTCCCACCGACCCGGTCCGAATTTCTACCCCGACGATGGCGTTTGGCAAGCTGCAAAACCGTGCCAATTTGTCCTGTTCCGCTCTCTTGTCCTCCAGCCTTGGCAGCCTTCTTCACGGGGACCCTGCAGTGCCGTCCGGTTCCTACACCAAGGGGTCAACTCTCACTGGGTTATCGTCACTCCAGTCACAATTAACTCCCAGCTTGCCAGACCAGCTCGTGTCCCGAACCGCTCCGTCAACCACGTCTGGCTGTAGCTGCTGTCCCTCGGGGCTCACTGCGACACTCCTGTCGGCTCCATCTCCCGACCCGGGCACGTCGTCAGTGCTCTCAGCCCCCTCGCTCCACATGTCTTGCTGTGTAGCCTGCGTATTTGGCTGTTGCTCACCTCTGGGACATGCACCATCACCCTCGCCGGGCCCATTCACTGACCTGGGCTCCTCACCGCTGCATCCAGTGCTCTCGGTGTTGGTGCTCTGCTATGCTGTCACCGTGTTCCGCGGCTGCTGCTCCTCCGCAGGGCCTTCAGCCTGCCTGGTCTCGCTTAACCGTTGTCCAGCCTCCCGCTGCTTGTCCTCCAGTGGTGGGGCTAACTCCTGCTGTGCCACCTCTCCGCCGGTGTTGATCTCACCTAACTCGGGCTCTCTCTCTCTCTCCTCCAGTTCTGGCAGCTCGAGGGGTGGGGGCAATTCTATGTCTTGCTCATCCTCCATTTCATCTTCACCATCCGAGCTATAGTCACTCCCTGTGTCCCATTCGCTGTCTGTTTCACTCTCACTGTGATCCTCGGCCGCACCCATGTCCACAAAGCCTGTGCGAACCGGTCCTGGGCTGCTGACCATTTGTTCACCCATTTCGAGAGTGAAACCCAGCTCATCAAACAGGTCCCACCCCATCACATTTTCGCCCCAGCATGCCACCTGGAACCTGAATGCAGGAAGGATCTTCTCGCCGTACTATACCGTTAGCGTGATACTCCTGCCGTTACCGGAGTCCTCATCGTCCGGCAGTTCCACTGCATCCAGACGCCGGGGTGTGAGCCTCCGAACCCAGGCCTCACTCACAATGGAGCACGTGGTGGTGGTGGCTATCAGCATGGGCACTCTCACACCGTCCAGCTTCACCACCTGTTGTGGTCCCGACCATCTTTTGGGGCGCGCAATGTTTACACCATGTCCGCTGTCATCAGTGGCCAGGGGCTCCCCCACACGTGGCCCCGGTTCTGCTTTGAGGCCTAGCTCCACGTCCTTAGCTTTGTTTCAGCGCGAAACTCTCCTGCCAGCTAGCCTGTCCATAGGCTTTGACTGAGCTGTTAGTGCTCCCAAGCTAACTAGCGCCGTCGTGTCTAGCGCCACCAGCTCCTTCGCCCACAGCACTCTGGCCCTTGTCTGCTCCGTGAAGTGCGCTTCCATGTGCCCGACGGCCTCCTCATAGCCCTCACTCGTGCCCAGCAAGTTCAGAATCCTTCGGCCCTCCGTGCCAAGGTTACGGGCCAGGAGGGCCCGCCACTGTCTCCCGCCAAGCCAAAGGAGACCCAGTGAGTTGATATATCCTTCAAATTCACGTCTCAACTGCGGCCACGAAATCAACGGCTCACCCGGGTTTTCTAGAAACGGCAACAGTCGCTGATTAAGCCAGCACGCTCCCATTCTTCTCCTCGTCGCCAAATGTTATATCGTAAATGACACAGCACGGAGAGCTTCTTGAGGAACATACAACTGAACGCTATTTCCAAGGATGGTTTGTGCAGTATATATCTGTGCAGATTTTGTGCTGTTTTCAACTCGGATCTCAACCCACTGAGTATCTGCTGAACGTGTTTACTCATCCGCGGTAAAGCTGGAAACAAGGAATGCACATCACTTCCGGCCGGCGATGGCTGCTCCCCATTGGTTGGTCATGGGATAAAATTATTCAGTATACTGACCCTAGAGGGTTATTTTTACTGAATAAACACATTTTTTGTTTATAAGTAATACCTAAAGCAGGATTAATGTTGTTATAATGACCAGTACAGGTTTCCTACACTACAGGAAATATGTGAAATTTGCAACCTCTTTGTCATCAATATTGAATATAGGAAAGTTTAGATTTTTGAATTATTTTGCTAAAACACTTTTTCCACAATATTCTTGTCATGAACCTGGGTTTGGTCGTCACAAACCCAGTTCTGACCCGTGGCTACTTTGGCCCGTGTCCCTATTTATTTTCCATCAGGCGCTTCATTGAGCTCTTTGGGTCCTTCGCTCCCTGACAGCTTGGGCACGCCCCCTCCTTCTGTCAGTGCCATCAGCTGCGTCTCATTATTGGGTGTTCACACACATACACGCACACACTTCATTCATTCTCATTCACTCATGCACTCACTCACGCACACATGGTGTAAATTATGTTCAGCCCACGATTCCTCACACCGGCGGTCTCTTCCATCATTAGTAGTATTATTACTTAAACGCTGTGTTAATAGGAAGAGACCGTCGGAGCATTGAGCTTCAAGCACAACAGCAAGTTCTTCTGTGTTTGTTTGTTACCATTACCTACATTTACTTTCAGCCTGACGTTGTTGTCTTCTCTGGCGTCTCAAGACCGTTTACCTCTTGGGCGTTAGCGGCTGTTCCTGCCTACCCTCATCCACCGGACTACACGGACGGCCCCGGATCGTTCCAGCCATAAGTCATGTTTGCCTTTCTCCTCATGCGGGCAGCAACCCTGCGGCACAAGGCATTCCCTCCCTCAGGCTGCGGAACATCCAGGTGGCATCCCTGTATGTCTGGTGGCCTCATCCTAACCATTCCAACTCTCTGATTATTATCGTGACTGTTAGCTGGACTTGTTATTTTGGGATTTTTGCTAATAAAGTGCACGTTCTACTCCTGCAACTGGGTTTTCCATTTCTTCCTCTATGCGCTGCGTAAAAGCGCATGGAGAATCATAACAATTGTAGCTTATGGGGTTACACTAGTATGTGCAAAAATGTAAAAAGAACCATTAAAGTTAAAATATCTTTGATGTATTTGAGGACTTGGTTAGGGCAAGAGGATTATGTTGGTTTAAATGAACCAACTCCCTCTGGTTATTCAAACTGTCAAAATCCCAGAAGTTCTGGTCGTGGAGGAGGAGTAGCAACAATTTACCATTCCAAAATACTAGTTAATGTAAAGCAAAAAACATGTTATAATTCCTGTGAAGGCCTGGTCCTTAGTATTGGGCATTTTAGCAATTTTAGGCTAAACCCATGTCAGGTCAGACATTGGTTTGCTTGCTACCGGATAACCATGAAAACCGGTACTACCTGTTTCATGGGTCGGGCCGTCGGCAACTCAACCAGCAACCCTGCCCTTTCAAGGGTGTGGAGGGTGAAATTGGGCATCCTAGCAGAACTAAAAACAATATCTGTCACAGGTCTGTGGTGGACCACTCCCAGTTACACGGGGTAACTGGGAGTGGTCCCCTTTCACACAGGATGCTGAGACTGGACATCCTGGCAGATAAGCACATCTGTCGCAAGGTCTGTGGCGGACTTTTGCCAGTCGGTGCATTGTGACATGCACTACACAAAGAGCAGAGATAAACAAACCTATCATCTGGTCAGTCACTGCAACAGATACTGGAGTCAGTCTGTCTTGGCCTGTCCTTGCCACTGATAATACCTCTATCTGCCAAGAATGTGCTGCTAGTCCAGCAAAAGCTAGCAGTACTCAAATACTGTGCAAGCAGTTTCATGAAATGGTCAGTCAGAGAGCAGCTCATACCGGCTCGGACGTCACCGGCATTAACAAGGTCAGGAGTTCCTGGCAGTGGAGGGCAAAGGGCAGAGCTGCGTGGAGGAATCTGATCAGACCTAAATGAAACAGTCATTGTTGTCCCCGACAGACTGCTATGATGATGATGATGTACTGAATTATTACCATAGCAGGACGGCCTTGGCCGCATCAAGTGTTTCCATTGAAACACAGAGTAGTTAAGCGTGACTTATGCACCTGCATCCTGTCAATGCCATTACATCCATCACAGATGCAGCGATCAGCAATTTTTCCTTGTGTGTTGGGTCAAATGCGTTGTTCTGTTGCCAAATTGGGTTTTAGCCAGTGTGTAGCATGATTTGTGTTTGTTGTGTGTTTTGTTTATGAAATAGAAATGGACACAAGCAGATTGTGATGGAGCTGGAGCTAATAAATGCTAGGCAAAAGCAACTTTTCATATGATCATGGCACAGAGAAAAAGAGAAGTTGGCGAAAACAGTGAATGTGACGGCCGGTGCTGCCATTATTTGTCAATCTGTGTAATTACTGGGGTTATGACGAGCCACAAAATCTTCTGTATGTGCTCACTTCCGTAATATTTGGACCGCTGTTTAACTGACTCATCTTGTAAGTTGTGCTGCTATGAACGGCCATAGCAGAGCAGCAGCGAGGACCAGGAAATGTGAAGGAGGAGACAGAGTTGACCAATCACAGCTCTTACAGCCTGCGTCACCGACGTGCACCTCTCCTTTTCCGGCGAGGTGCACGTCGGGCAACCCAATAGGAATGCACGTCAGTGCTGCGTCGACACGGTTGCAACTGCATCGCATCGATGTAGGTGCATAACTTGCACTTTATCCAGTGTGCAAATGTTAATACAGTCAGTGCAAGTCTTCACCTTGGAAGGAGTTTTTCAAAAAGTTGTTTTCTCAGCATGGGGCCAGTGCCTGGCTGTCTTGGGGTTGTGTGGGCTTGGGGAGCCTGTACCCTGTGGGCCTGCGCTTACCTGTGGCTCTGGGTGGGGCACTGCTATACCGTCCTGCCTTTCTGGGTATGACTCCTATGGATCGTGTGCATGCACACACACAAAATAAATAATCATATAAATTTATAAAAAGATGTGGCTGTGGTATGCCATCCACGCTTCCCACTCTTTGAAACGCCTCATGTTAGCTGCATCCACATATGAGGTGGGGTGGTGGGGGGCGGGGGAGACTGGGTGTTTGGGTTGGCGTCCAAGCCCTTCGGGTGGGCGTAGTCTCTTGCTCTCTGCCTGCCCCCCTTCACCATCCCAGCCCCGCGCCCCCTTCCGCCGTGGTGCTTTTCCTGCCCTGTGTGTCTGTTCACTCTTCCCCCATATGTGCTAGCAATGGATGCAGGAACTGTCAGGTTTGGTGTGGGGTCTAGATAGGGATGGTGGCTCAGCTGCATGTCCTGCTGGCACGGGGTCTTATTGCCTGACCCACTGGGCTGGGGGGGGGGGGGTATTTTTTTATTCTTTGGTATGTTGTTGCAATAGCTTCTTAACAGACACAGGACAAGATAAGGCAAGGCGAGAGCTTGAGTGTGTAGGCTGGTAATTATGTATTCTGGGTGATGATCAGAGTGTAGGGGTGCTTTCACACCTCAGTTTATTTTGGTCTGAATCAGCTGACAAGTTCATTACTTTGTATCATTTTCTCCTTGGTTTGGTCCCCTTTCACACAGGCAAAAATTCAAGCAGACCAGACTGTATCACGTTAAATCCTGCAAGATTTACATCAGAACATTCTCTGTTCTTATTGGTCAGTTTTTTTTTTGTTTTTTTTTTTGCTGTGTGAACAAGAAAGGTAAATACAGGAAGAAGGATGACTGCTGTGCATTTATGCGTTTCTAGGGAGAAAATAATACAAATCGTAGCATAATCTACGGGGGGGGGGGGGCATTACCTCCGCCAAGGAAGTTCTGTTTTTGCCGGCGTTTGTCTGTTTGTTTGTTAGCAACATAACTGAAAAAGTTATGGATGGGTTTTGATGACATTTTCAGGAAAGGTGCATCATGGCACGGGGAACAGATGATTTGATTTTGGTGATGATCTGAGAGTGCACACCTCCACCAAGGGCTTTGTTTGCATTTGTGCAGCAGGATTACACAAAAACTACTGGATGGATTTAGATGAAATTTTCACCAGAGTTGGTTCTTGTGCTAGAGGGGAAGCCATTACATTTTCAGAGATGATCTGAGAATGCATACCTCCACCAAGGCTCTTATATCCTCACAGACTGTTAGCAACAATACTCCAAAACTACTGGATGGATTTGGATGAAATTTTCACCAGAAGTGGTTCCTGGCCTACAACACGAACCCATTGCATTTTGGGGGTGATCCATGACTGCATACCTCCTCCAAGGCTCAATCTTCTTGCAGTGGTTTAGTGGATTATGTAAAAACTATTGGATGGATTTTGCTGAAATTTTAACCACAAATGGTCCTCGGCCTGCAGACGAACCCATTACATTTTGGAGCTGATCTGTGAGCGCATACCTCTACCAAGGCCCAATCTTGCAATGTATGGTGGAATGGAGGCGGGGAGATACAAACAGATGGACGGACAAAAGGAGGGAAGGAAGGAGCCTTGGTGGAGGTATGAACTCTCTGAGGGCTTTTCTAGTTACTCTTGTTATTGTTTATTACATACCTGCTTATACCACTTTCGGCAAATTGTACAGTTTGAAAATGAAGCGCTGCTACAGATGGAAAATAACATGTAAATGTTCATTAGGATGTATGTCCACCAAAAGTGTTTTTTGTCACCCAACCACCCTAAACATCTATTTTTCAGCATTTGTGTGCTGCGCTCTGGAAAAAAAAGTCTGTGCTCTGTATCACAGCAGCTTGTCAGTCACAGCTCAGCACTTCCGCTTTTCCTATGGTCAGATTTTCTACTTAATAGCAGTTGCTAAATAACAATGGACAAGAAATGTGTTCTAGCACTGGTAGCAGCGCTGGATGGAAAATATGATGACACGGAAAACAGGAGTCTGAGTACAGACTGTACCGGCATCCTATGTCCCGCCCTTCCTTGTTCTGATTGGCTGCTTAGAAAGATCTGACATTAACGAGCTCAGCTGCGGTCTGAAAAGTTGAAATTTTTTCAACTCTGAGGGCCCTGAGCACCGCGACAAAAAGCGGCCACTGCCGAGAGCGTTTCAGCGCTCAGTGCTGTCAACGCTGGATTACATAGTGAATGAAGAGAAAATAGTCGCCCACAGCGGAGCATTTGGTGAACAGGCAACATTAATCCTCCAGAGCCGCGACATGCTCAGCCACAGATACTTTCAAAGATCCATCATGTATGTACAGTGGCATAAAATGTTTTACCATTTGCTGCTGGTCCTGTTTTAGTGTGGTTCCTTTCTCACCTGCAGGACTGCACCAGAGTTGGCCATTTGATTCGAATTGATACCACCTCTGTCAGGTGGTCTCAGTTGGGTTCCTTTGGTGCGCACCTGTGCGATTACCGTGTTCTCACCAGACAAAATGAACCGCACTAACAGAAGAAAACAAACTCGAGTTCGACTGAAAGGAACTAAAGCCTGTAGGTGTGAAAGCATCCTAAGTCTCTGTGACAGTGACCACTCAGACAGTAATGAGCTGGTATTTTAGTGAGTCTTTCAGTCTGTGAAGACCTTGGTTGGTTCACTGCAGCCTCTCTGGTTCAGACACACGCAGCACTCCTCTCTCCTCCTTAGTGTTCCATCATGCTTCTGTTAGCAGATGGACAAAAATAAAAAAAAAAACTAAATCTAGGCTAACAGAAAGTTGGTGGTCGTAAAAGTGTTAAAGGTGGACTCCACGATATTTTCATGAAAACAAATCTTATGTCAGCTGCTCCATCGCAGTGGATCATCTGCCTCCATCTCACCCTATCCCTTCATCTTCCTCTGTAACACCAACACACTCTGTGGTCTCCCTCATTTCCTCCTGCCTGGCAGCTCCCTCTTCAACATCATTTGCCCAGTATCTCCACTGTCCCCTCCTAGTCACTCCGAGTAAGAATCTTAGCATCTTCAACTCTGCCACCTCCAGCTCCACCTCCTGTCTTTTTGTCAACGTCACCGTCTCCAAACCATACATCATACCAGGTCTCATTACCGTCTTGTAAATCTTCCCTTTCACGCTTGCTGCTATCCTGTCACAAATCACCCCTGACACTCGTTGCCACCCACTGCATCCTGTCAGTACTCTCTTCTTCACCTCTCTTGTGCATTTCCCATTACTGTGGATGGTTGACCCCAGGTATTTAAACTCATCTACTTTCACTACCTCTACTTCCATCTTCACCATTACACCTGCCTCCCTCTCATTCACACTTATTTATTCTGTCTTGCTTCTACTGACTTTCATTCCTCTTCTCTCGAGAGCATACCTCCACCTCTCCAGGTTCTCTTCTACATGCTCCCTACTCTCACTACAGATCACAGTGTCGTCTGCAAACATCATGGTCAACGGAGACTCCTGCAGTTTTCAGTTGGCAACTTCTGTGGTCTTCCTCTTTTCCTCCTGCCTGGCAGCTCCATCTTCAACATCCTTTGTCCAACATCTCCACTATCCCTCCTCTGCACATGTCCAAACCATTTCAGCCTTGCCTCTCTTACTTTGTCTCCAAACTGCTCAGCCTGAGTTGTCCCTCTGATACACTTATTTCTAATTCTGTCCCTCCTAGTCACTCCCAATGAGAATCTCACCATCTTCAACTCTGCCACCTCCAGCTCCATCTCTTGTCTTTTTGTCAACACCACCATCTCCAAACCATACATCATAGCAGGTCTCACTACCATCTTGTAAATCTTCCTTTCATGGAGGTGTGGGTCTCAAGGAGTACCAACAGTTGACCTTGGGAGAGATAAGTGAATTTAAGCTGACTCAGTGGATGTGCAGTTTGTTAGGACAGTTTAAGAGCATGAATCCAGTCCAAGCGCAGACCTTCTCATGCCACTCATTTATTCAAGCTTTTTCACGTGTGTGGATGTGTGGTTACTGTTGAGAAAGAAACAGCCAGCCAGTATGCCCATGTGGGCCAGTGGTCGTGTTAAGTGAGAATTTTCCTTCATTGACAGCTCTGGATGAGGTCAAACCTACAGGGAAGATAAACGTGAGAGGTGAGTACTCTGGAGGATATGAAACTGGAAATTGTTCATTGTGAGTTTGCTTATTGTCTGATAGAATGACGACAGCTGTTTCCACTTCTTCAGGGAGCTGTGGAGGAACCAACAGTGAGGCATGACAGTGTTTTTCAACCAGGGTGCCCTGGTACATTCAGGTTTCTGTGGCAAATGGTCTAATTTCACTTCTGAATTGGTCCAAAACATGCAAATAATTTGTCATTGTTCTGAACCCATGCACACCCACACAGAACCTATGTACTTACAATGACAGAAGCTCCTTCTACACAACCAACAGGGAAGTGAGGTGGGTTCAGATGCAGGTGAGACGTTAAGATTCAGCAGAGCCAGACTCACTGAGAGAAAACAGACATGCACGAAGGACAAGCCTTTGACAGGAGGAAAGCAAAGTCAAGCTCATCAAGAAGAAATGTCAGTCTGCACAGCTGGAAAAAGTTTTGCTCTTCATTAGAACTCTGCTGAATTAATATATTTTGTATGCGCAGTAGAGCGTGTGCATTCCCATTGTTGGGTACGGCTGAGTAAATATACTACAAGTATCCTAATGATGTGCAGTATTAAAGAGGAAGAAGTTACACTCCCGGTCAATAGTTTTAGAAAATCCCAGTTTTTCCAGTGTTTTACTGAAATTCAAGCAGCTCAAATCCAATGAATAGCTTGAAAGGTTACAAAGGAAAGTGCTGAAATACCAGACGTTAAACCAAAAGGTAAGGTTACCCAAAAATGAAAAATAATGTATTATTTCAAAATTAAACAAAAAGGCCTTTTTCAGGGAACAAGAAATGGGTTTAAAAAGCTGTTCTGCAGCAGTGGAGGTTGATCAAGCCTTGAAAGTTGATGCTACCAGTTCCTTCAGGTGTCCCAACTTTTCCTGGTTTCTTACAGCCCCCTCTGTCTGCATAAAGTACTGTTGGAACACACTGTATACATTTCAGTAGCAAATGGAAAAATTGGGGTGTTCTAAAGTTTTGACCGGTAGTGTGTGTGGAACTCTGACGCTCAGTTACCATCTAAAAAACAAAAGTAAAATGGGAAGAGATGGGGGTTAAGGGGGGTGCAGGTTCTTTCAGAGAAGAGGAAGACAGCTGACTTTAGTTTTTATTCAGGGTGTGAAATCATCAGACTGTGCTCCAGCAAACCAATAATCTATATGGCTTTGTTCCTTTAAACTGACAGTAGGAGCTGCAGTCTTGTCGTCTTGTTTAGTCAGCACACAAAATTAATCAGCCACTTTGATAATAATAATCCATCGGATTTATATATGATGCTTTTTCATAGACACTTTACAATGGATACATTATTCAGTCACTCAACAGACATTGACAGTGGTAAGCTACCTCTGTAGCCACAGCTGCCCTGGGGCAGACTGACAGAAACTTGGCTGTCAATCCGAGCCAACGGCCTCTCTGACCACTACTGAACATCTATACACATTCATACGCAGTGTCATGGATACTGGACAAAAGGTTGGTAAAATGTCTTGCCTGTGGACACAACGGCAGGATGGCTGGCTGGGGAGAGCGGGATTCAAACTTCTAACCCTCTGGTTACTGGACGACCTGCTCTACTTCCTGAGCCACTTCCATTAAAGGTGCACTCCAACAGCTCTAAAACCACCTCAAAAACAAATATGTATTTCCTAAAATAGTATATTGCGGCTTTTTACCCACAAAAAAACTTTCATTGTCTTAGAATTGCTTGGAAAGAGATTTTAAATCTTGGACCTACTTAAGTATGCGCTGATCTTTGCAGGGCTTGCACGTGATTGGTCACCATGCTCCTGACCTGTAGGGACTGCATGTGATTGGTCGCCGTGACTCCTGGTGGACGGGCTGTTGGTCTGTTCAAGACATTTTCCGACATTAAAGTTATGCCTGTATCTTCAAAAGTAAAAAGACAAACATTTTTCTGAAAATAGTCGAGGTAAGAGATAAGTGTGTAGTTGTCAAATGTGTTTACTTTTTACTAAAAACCAGTCTCCCGTCCCCCAGTGACTGAGCGGGGGGGGGGGCAATTTGAATATGGGTGCTCTCAGCTCACAGTGCAGCTCCCCGTCCGCTGGCGAAATGAGCCGAGAGCAGCCATATTAAAATCACCCCCCCACACAGACACACACCTCTTTCCCTCTCTCTGCTCTCTCTCTCTGCTGCTACCCCAACCTGCTCTGCCTCAGTCCTGCTGCTCCTCGGCTCTTCCCTCTTCCCCCGAGGGAGCCAAAATCAATCAATCAATCAATCAATCAATCAATCAATCAATCAATCAAAGACTTTATTCCAGACTCAAGGTCCATCAAAAAAAAGTAAAAAAAAAACAAAACAAAAACAAGACAGTTGAAACAATCAAAAAGTTACAAAAAACACTAAGACACAACTGCTAAGAGAAGTACAAAGACAGTACAGACTTTAAAAAGACTTAAAAAGGCAACTGTACCAGTGCCTTCTAAACTGTGACTGACAGCGAATAGAACTGAGCTTAATGCTAGACATGACTTGAATGATTTCATTTCTAGATACATCAAGCCGACAGATGAATTTATACATAAGATTCCTTATTACTGCATGCAGAGTATTTACACGTGATGAGACAAATAACTCAGAAGCAGCTGCACCATCGAGGCTTTTTAAGTAAAATTCTTAAGGCATCATTGTAGGCAACCTGTAATTTCTGCATACTTTGTTTCCTATAATTTATCCATAAATGAGCAGTGTATAAAGGTGTACAATAGGTTTTAAAAAGAACCAGTTTCACCTCATCTGAACAAAAACCAAACCTGCGTGCAAGAATATTTGCTTGCATGTAGATTTTGCAGCGTTGTCTGAAAATATCATCATCATCAGTCATTCTATCATTAATAAAATGTCCCAGATATTTAATTTTATCCCTGACAATTAATTCCCTGCCTGCCAATTCAAAGACAGGGAATTTCATTAACAAATCTTCTTTAGTGCGGCAAATCAGCACACAACTCTTATTTGTATTATATTTTATGTCATTTTCCTCTCCATAAGCACTACACACTCTTAATAACTCCTGAAGACCAGCACTACTTGGACTGAGAAGAACTAGATCATCAGCATACATGAAATGATTCACTAACTTATTCCCTATTAAACACCCAGTTTTACAGGCATTCAGTTGCTTTGACAACTCATCCATGTAAAGATTAAATAGAATAGGGGACAATATACTGCCCTGTCTGACACCACTGCTCACACCAGATGGGGATGAATGACTCTTCCCCCAGTTCACCAGCATCTTCTGATGTGCGTACCAGTAAATCAGGATACGTACTAAGTACTTGGGCACCCCCCTGTCAATCATTTTCCTAAACAGTATCCTGTGATTAACACGATCAAACGCCTTGGAGGCGTCAATAAAACACAGAAAAACTGAAGAATTTTGATTTCTGTACTTATTTATAATTTCTTTTAAAGCATATATGCACAGATCTGTTCCATGATGAGGTTTGAATCCAAATTGATGATCAGTAGATTTGATGAATACATTTAATTTTTCAAACATGATTCTTTCCAGTACTTTAGATCTTATATTGGCTATAGCTATGGGCCTGTAATTGTCCAGGCTACACAGCTTACCAGCTTTATCTTTGATGACTGGTACCAGCACAACAGACAAGAATGATTCTGGTAACATCCCATGAATCATGAAGCTGGTGAAACAGATTGCAAGAAGAGGAGCAATTCTTGAGCTAGCATATTTAAGATGCTCAGCAGAAATACAGTCTAAACCACTCGCTTTGTTATCTGATAGCTCTCTAATGGCTTTGATCACTGCATGAGTGTCAATCAGGAGCAAATCGTCCCTTTCTACTTTCCCTACCTTATAAGTTTCATCCTTAGTTGAATTAAATAATGAGTAAAAATGCTGCCGCCATAAATCCACAATATTTTCTGTACCTGAAATGCCTTCCAAGGTACAGGGCAAAGACGTTTTACTGTTACTAATCCGTCTAAGCTCCTTCCAAAAATCTGTGACATTCTTATCTAACAATTTCTTGGCCAAGGAATTACTTCTCATTAGCTGCTCATTTTTAGAAATATGACGAATAGCATACTTAAACTTTGCATTTGTACATTTCTTCATCTCAAATTCTGGCCCTTGTCTGGGTCTCCCAGCCACCACCCATGCTTTATATGCTTCCCGAGCTTCAGAATAAGGCACAGCTACGGCTTCATTCCAGCCAGGTCTAACATTATGTGTTTTACGTATTTTCTTATAATAAGGCTTACTGTCCTTATACAGGGAGTTAACTATAGCATCGTACAAACTACAAAGGTCTTTCTTATGCTCAACAATGCTACAGTTCACATCGCTGCACATTACAGCATCTCTAGGAAGACATATTTTACTCAAGGATTTATCTGTACGAACACAATATTCTACAATTTCTTCCTCAGAAAGAGTGTCCCAGTCTAATTTTCCCACCTCATCCTGACTGACATTTTGACAAAGTGCAGGTAGACAGTCAACATTAATTATCATCTCAAACGGTATATGATCAGACATTGCTAACCCATAATAAATACTCATGCCACCCAAAGAAGCATGTGCATCACCAGTGCTGATGCAATGATCTAGCCAGGACGTAGTGTGCCAGGCCTCACTTATATAGGTATAACTATCAGGAGGCATTGATACCTTACTTGACAAAATTAAGTTATTCTCATAACAAAAATGATACATATGTTTTGCAAATAAGGAGTCAGTGTCAGATATGTCTGCATTCAAGTCCCCCATAATAAAAATACAAGTATTATTATAGTCTTGCATATAAGAATTAATAAAGGCAAGCTTATTTAAATATTCATCCTCATTCTGTTGACACTCAAATGGCGTATATACATTAATAATAAGGAATTCCTTATCATTACAATTAAACTGCACACCAATACACCAATCTACACCAAGTCGGACCACTTTTATCAAGGAGTCCAGCTTCTTTCTCCAGAGAATAGCCACCCCTCCAGGTATCCTCCCCCTGATAATCCCCTTGCTGAGGTCAGTTGTAGACTCCCCAGCACCATGGAAATCAGAGTTAAGACAGTTCAAACGTTCCAAGTCTTGTTCTGAAAGAAACATCTCCTGAAGGCACAAAATATCACAATTGTTCAATAAATTGTCAATAACTAACCGGCGAGCTTTCTCCCCAGCACTTTGCCCCAATTTAAGGCCACAACAGTTGTAAGACATGACCTTAATACCCATCAAAAAAGGAGAAAGAGTTAAGAAAGATCACCATCATGCGTGGGTGCCCGCATAATCAGACGGCAAAAGTAGCCGTCTGATTGGTTAACCACTTGCGCTCTGTTGTTCCGCGGGCGGGCAAGTCTCTGCGTCCTATGACGCACGAGGGCGCACGAGAGCGCCCTCGTGCGCGCTTGGACACATGACGCATGATGGTGGTGATGGTGATGTAGTAGCGTCCAAGCGCCACTCAAAAAAAAACTGCAGAGACAGCCGCGAACAGATTAGTTCATCTGATTGACCTCTCATTCGACTAATAAGAGCCTTGAATTGGGTTTCTGAAACCTTGAGGAGCCAATGAATGAAAATCTAGGAAGGAGGACCCGCCTACTGTGAACGCAGGAGCCAATTGAAGCACAGAAATTCAGGCAGGGTGAAGAGAGATTAACTGTTGCCACAGATGAAAACAAAGGACGCTGGACGAATCTAATACAGACCCAGCAGCATGGAAAACACCCACAAGTGGGACCTGCACTCATTCCAGCAGAATAGACGGAGGCCGACGACAAAAGTCGTAAATCATTCGCCAAAACGGCAATAATGGAATTATGTTGATCGGGATCCACGAGCGGAGCAGCGTCCCGTTCGTCTGACGCGTGGGAAGAGATGTTCACCACGACTCTGCTGCTTTGAAGAGGTAAGGTGTTATAAGCTAAATTATTATTTATCCCTGAAAACTGTCATCCAAAAATGACTTTTGACCGATCGGTAAATTACAACTGTACTGCGCACAAAGTACGAAGTACGTGCACCGCGATAAACGGTTCATTTGCCGTGTTCGGACCCCCCCGCTGCAGAAGAGGAGCGGGGGGGGGGGGGCGTTCACGGTCCGAACGCTCCCCGGTCCGCGGGGGGAAGCATGTCAGTCTATTCCATCATGTAGCGATGGCCCCCTTCTGTAGCGAGGGGGGGGGGGGCGTTCACGGTCCTTTCACGGCCCCCCCCCCCACACACACAGTAGCGAGGGGGGGGGGAGCCGCTGTGAAAACATGCAAGGAGTGTAATCCGTCTGTAGCGAGGGCCGAAGTCGGTCCTTGGTAGCGGGGGGGGGGGGGGAACGACCCCCCGCCCACACACACACACACACACACAGCCCTGAGTGTGACCTTTCATTAGAGCCTAAAATGAAGATTCTACATTGAATTATTCAAAAGTTACAGACGTTTTTCCAAACTGTGCCATTTGGCACAATTTGGCACAGTTCCAAAACGCCTGGGAACAACCTGAGAACAAAGCTGTGTAAAATATTCATTTTTTGTGGTATTGTTACCAAATTTGGATCTCAGCTGGATAACACTTGGTTCTACATTTCTGTTGCATTTTCCAGCCGGATCGGACAGCTGTGTGTTATTTACAAGCATTTGTATCCAAAAAAAACACTGTCCATTTTTTTTTCTTCAAGTTCAGTATGTTTAGATGACTGTAACTCAGTGGCCGGAGCACGTAGAGAGATTATGTTTTTTTTGCCAAAAAATTCAAAGTGTTTTCTTTTAAATGAGACCAACCCCATGAAGATGCTGCAAAGGGTTGAATAACAGCTTTCGATTTACTTTGGGCACGTTATTTTTTGGCATTTTTAGGAAAATTGCCCGGAGTGCAAGTGGTTAATCTTATAACCAACTAAACAGGAATAACAGTCTGTCCAACTCCGCCTTTTTTGGGGGGGGGGGTGGAGCTTAAGGAAACATTCACAGCAGAAAAAGACATACTCGGGAGTTTGGAATGATTTTGCTCTTGATATGTTTTCTAAATCACAAGAAGCATGTTACAGACATGGTAACAACAGAAAAAAACTTGATTTTTGCCAAAGTGTCACTTTAATGGCATCATTAAAGTCAATTTTCATGGGGTTTTTTTCAGTTATGTGGGGAAAACCAAACATTTATTGGAGGAACAGGGCTGTTTCCAGCTTTTGGGCGTCATAAATCACCTGTTTCACGGGCAGCATGAGAAACCAAACGCTGTCTGTGAGTTTGTAACATTTATTAAAGTAAAGACAAACCTGACATGCAACACAACACTACAAATAAAGGGGCAACACTCTTGCTGAAGGAGAGCGGAGCTCACGACCAGGGGAGCAGAACAGCCGAGGGAAAATGGCGGCAGTGTGGAGAAAAAGGAATAGGACAAGGCAACGAGCTGGACGACACAAGGCTTTATTATTTCTCCAACATAACAGCAAACACACTTCTGAGCTCTGCTGAGCTACTGCACTATCTGGGTCTCTGTACATTCCTCTTTTATACTTATATTTCCATATGTAGAGACCAAGAGCTTGCGACCCTCATTCATTGTGTGAACAAAGAGAAATGCAGCACATTAACATACTATTTGCGGGCTCTGCTCAAACACACCTCTTCTCTTCGACATTTACTCCTCTCCTGGGGGGGGGGGGGGGGTGCGCATAGTCTTTACTGTCTCACTTGATACCCCCTGGTGACACCTCTTCTTTCAGTCCATTGTCCTCTCTTCCCTTGTCTCTCTGGGTGTGAGGAAACCCCTAAACTGTGCCCCTAACTGTGCCCCCGAACACCCAGAAGAGTCCTTTGGGCCCGAGCCGGCGCTCATAGTGGCTGTAGCGGGGGGTTGCCGATCCAGTAGAAAAGTCCTGCTGGTGAAGTGTATCGGAGGACATGTCAGTCTGTAGAGGGAGAAGGGGGGGTGGGAAAACACCTTATGCTTCGCCCCAGGTTCCAGCACGTTGAACGGTCTGTAGTACGGTGGGCGCAGCGGGGTCCAGTGTGCATCATGCTTGATGGAAACAAAACCGGCATTCTGCAGGCTTTTAGGGACAAAGGTGCAGGGAAAATTCAGAAATCCAGATTTTTGATCAAGATCTGTCCTTCAATTCACATATTAAATTTGTTTCTAAGACTGCCTTCTATCATTTGCGTAATATTGCCAAGATTAGGAGCATCTTGTCTCAGAGTGATGCTGAGAAACTGATCCACGCTTTTGTTAGCTCGAGATTAGATTATTGTAATTCTTTATTATCAGGCTGTCCTAAAACATCTTTAAAAAGTCTTCAGCTGATCCAAAATGCTGCAGCAAGAGTTTTAACAGGTACTAGAAAGAGAGATCATATCTCTCCGGTTCTGGCCTCCCTTCATTGGCTTCACATAGAGTTTAGAATTAAGTTTAAAATCCTTCTTCTTACTTACAAAGCTCTAAACAATCAGGCTCCTTTTTATTTAAAAGATCTGATACTACCGTATTATCCTAACAGAGCACTACGCTCCCAAAATGCAGGATTACTTGTAATACCTAGAATCTCCAAAAGTACAATGGGAGGCAGAGCCTTCAGTTATCAATCTCCTCTCCTGTGGAACCAGCTGCCAATCTGGATTCGGGAGTCAGACTCGATCTCTGTTTTTAAGAATAGGGCTAAAGATAAGATAAGATAAGATAAGATAAGCCTTTATTAGTCCCGCAACGGGGAAATTCCAGGATTGCAACAGCACAGGGATAGCAACACTCAGAGCAACAATCAGAAGGCAAGAAAAAAACAAGCAAGCAAGAGCAGCTAATATACATATGTACATATTACTATAATATATATATATATATATACACACACACACACACACACAGTGCAGAGCATTGTAGCTAGATGGAATAAATATGTAAATATATAAACACCCACAGTACGGAGCATTGCAGCTAGGTGGAATAAATATGCAAGTATATAAACACACACAGTGCGGAGCAATGTAGCTAGATGGAATAAATATATAGATATATAAATATAAACACACCCAGTGCTGAGCATTGTAGCTAGATGGAATAAATATGTAAATATATAAACACACACAGTGCAGAGCATTGTTGCTAGATGGGATGAAACAGCACAACCGTCTACTTAGTTATCCTACATGGTATGATTATGTGCCCATACATATTCTCACCCTCCATAACGACCGGTATTTTCCTAGTTGTATGCCGGAGGGGACCATTGTGTAAGTCTACTGCATCTTTTGCATTCAAAAAACTATTACTTTGTTACGTCTTTTTGCTCTCTCTGCGAGCAGCCCTGCTTAGGTTGTACAGTCTGACAGCCGTTGGTAGGAAGGACCTACGAAACCTCTCGGTTGTGCACCTGGGATGATGTAGTCTGCTGCTAAATGAGCTCCTCAGTGCATCCAGTATGTCCTGCATAGGGTGGAACTCGGACTCCAGCAGAGATGACAGTTTAGCCACCGTCCTTCTCTCTCCTATCTCCTCCATCGGATCAAGGCGCTGCCCCAGGACAGAGCTAGCTTTCTTAATCAGTTTGTTCAGTCTCTTCCTATCGGCTGCAGTAATGCCACTGCCCCAGCAGACCACTCCAAAAGTGATGGCTGATGCCACCAGCGTGTCATAGAATGACTTCAGCAGCGCCCCTTGTACACCAAAAGACCTGAGTCTCCTCAGCAGGAACAGCCTGCGCTGTCCCTTCTTGTAGAGTGCGTCAGTATTGTGTGACCAGTCTAGTATATTGTTCAGATGAACACCCAGGTACTTATAGGATGTCACCATCTCGATGTCTGTTCCCTGTATATTTACTGGTGCTGTGAGGGGCTGCCCATGCCTGCAGCAGTCCACCACCAGCTCCTTAGTTTTCCTCGCGTTGATCTGGAGGCAGTTCCGATGGCACCAGTCCACAAAGTCCTGGATAAGCCCTCTGTACTCAGCTTCATCTCCATTGGAGATGAGGCCAACGATCGCAGAGTCATCAGAGAACTTCTGTAGATGGCAGTGTGTTGTGTTGTGTGAGAAGTCCGCAGTATAAAGAGTGAACAGGAAGGGAGCCAGCACCGTTCCCTGGGGGGCCCCCGTGCTACTGATGATCGTGTCGGACACACAGTCCCGGGTTCTCACAAACTGAGGCCGGTTCGTGAGGTAGTCCAGGATCCATGATGACAGGTGCTGGTCCACCCCTGCGCGCAGCAGCTTGTCCTTCAGGATCATCGGTTGGATGGTGTTGAAAGCACTGGAGAAGTCAAAGAACATGATCCTCACCATATTCCCGGGCTTCTCCAGGTGGGACAGAGAACGGTGAAGGAGGAAGATCACCGCATCCTCCACCCCAATGCCATGCTGGTAGGCGAACTGGAGTGGATCCATCGCTGGTTCCACCAGGGGGCGGAGATGAGCAAGGAGCAGTCTCTCCAGGGTCTTCATCAAGTGGGACGTGAAGGCCACCGGTCTGTAGCTGTTCAGGTCTTTGGGGTGGGAAGTTTTTGGTACAGGTACCACACAAGATGTTTTCCACAGCTGTGGTACCCTCCCCAGTTTCAGGCTCATGTTGAAGATATACATCACACTCCCACACAGCTGGTCTGCACAGGACCAATTAGTGTCCGTGAGCGAAATGTCTAGATGATGGATCCGTTGGCGGCCATCAAATCCTCCTTAGGTGCAGAGCGCAGCCCTAAAAGGACCCAGAGAAGGCAGTCGGCCCAGTTCCGTGAACAAATGTCCTGATAGTGGATCCGTTGGTGACCGTCAGGTCCTCCTTAGGTGCTGAGCGCAGCCCTAAAAGGAACTCTGGACAGGTGGTCGACTCAATTTGTGTAAAAATTGCACAGGCAGATCAGCCTCGGCATGAGGTTTCCCGATAGATCTCTCCGGGGATCAGCAGCAGCTGAGAAAAAATGAGTTTGGTTGAGAAGGCGGCCAAATTCTCCTAGGTGCGGAGCGCAGTCCTAAGCTGGGGAAGATGCAGGTGGGCCGGGGTTCCTTTATCAGACTTGTCGCCTGTTGCGTGGCACGCGCGTCCGGCGCAGCGGCCACGTTGTAACATTTTGTGTCATCCATAGTTATCCCACGGAGTGCGCTGGGCTTCCATCTGTGAAGACCACGCTGCTGGATTGTGCAGTCAGAAGTTCGGGAGCTTGACTGACACAACACATGTGGCACTGGTGTTCTCCCTCTAGGAGTCTTTGGGGCAGTTCTCGGCTCGCTATCCACGGTGCGTCTTGGGTTCCAGTGTGGCTCGCTGTCCCTGGTCAGGTCACCAGTGTGGAGAAAGGAATAGGCGAGTGCTCTCCATGGTACGTCGGGTTCACCAGTGTGGAGGAAGGGATAGGCGCTCCATGGCACGTCAGGTCACCAATGTGGAGAAAAAGGAATAGGCGAAGGCAATGAGCTGGATGACACAAGGCTTTATTATTTCTCCAACATAACAGCAAACACGCTTCTGAGCTCTGCTGAGCTACTGCGTTATCTGGGTCTCTGTACATTCCTCTTTTATACTTTTATTTCCATGTGTAGAGATCCAGAGCTTCCGACCCTCATTCATTGTTGGGTGAACAAAGAGAAATGCATCACAGTAACATACTATTTGCGGACTCTGCTCAAACACACCTCTTCTCTCCGGCATTTGCTCCTCTCCCCAGGGGGAGCGCATAGTCTTTGCTGTCCCGTTTGATACCCCCCGGTGACACCTCTTCATTCAGTCCATTGTCCTCTCTTCCTCTTGTCTCTCTGGGTGTGAGGAAACCCCCAAACTGTGCCCCCACAGCAGAGATGCTCAGAAACGCCAGGGAACAGAGACAGTTTCAGCTGGAGCACACTCGAAAAGCAGCGGGGCTCACGGCTGAGGGAATTAAGGGAAAAGAATGATTTACCTGGTTGGAGCTCAACGCGATCTCCTCAACAGCTATGGCTGACAACACACTCAGACTAGTGACAATCATCT
The DNA here is from genome assembly GCA_020510985.1 of Pholidichthys leucotaenia. Classification (NCBI taxonomy): domain Eukaryota; kingdom Metazoa; phylum Chordata; class Actinopteri; order Cichliformes; family Pholidichthyidae; genus Pholidichthys; species Pholidichthys leucotaenia. The sequence goes on from CM035837.1 coordinate 493,445,854, forward strand.
GAGGACGTCTCAGCAGGGCACGACAACGGTAAAAGGTTGTTGTGCCCTTAAATACCATTCCATGATGAAAAACAGGTGTGGATACATGAGTAGAGAAAGAAACAGAATCAATGACAGCTGTGCAGCCCGCAAACCAGTTTGACAACCGGAAGCTGCACAGCACTGTCAAAATAAAACACAAACCAGAAACCATAATGATACAACAACAACACAACCCCAAAATGTAAATAATACTACAAGTACAAAAAGACACAATAACGAGACAGGAACCAAATATGGCAGACAGAATAAACAAAGAAACAGACAGAAAAAGACTAAACTTAAACTGAACACTGGGCGCAGCACCCGCTCATGCCCAGGATCATGACAGTGACCCCTCTCAAGGGGTGGCCCCAGACACCCCAGGGCAACATCAAAAAAGAAAAAGAACCTCCCCCCCCCATCCCAAAGAAGAACCCCCCCAACAAGAAAAACAACCCACCCCGGGGGGGGGGGGAGGGCAAACCCAGGCAGGGAGGGACCGAGACAAAACAAAAAAAACAAAACAAAAAGAAAGCACTCCTAACCCACAACCTTAACAATTATGGTGACCCAGGATTGAGGACCTCTGGAAAGAGACTACAGCAGTTTGGGTGACCTGCCAGAGTTCCAGGACCACCAGAGTATGCGGTAGAACATGTCCGGTGGCCACCCAGAGTTCTTGAGCCACCTGCACGGATGGCGTAGTCGGTCAGGTGGCCTCCCAGAGTACCTGAGCCACTGGACCGCTGAGCACAATGCCCCCCCTCCCCGGAGGCAACAGCTGGAATCCACACCCCCAGTGGACCGCAGGATCTCCAGCATGGCAGAGGCGGAACCGGTGCTGCGACAGGTTGACCTCCAACAATGACAGCTGGCCAATGGTAAAGCCCGACAATGATAGCGGATGACCAGCAAGGAAGCCAGATGAGGGAAGAAGCTGCTCAGGTGGGGGGCTCCGGTGAGGACGGGGAGTCCACGGTGAACTCAGACAAAGGCGCAGCACCCGCAGTGGCCTTGGACGGAGGTGTTGCATCTGCGGCGGCCTCGGACACAGACGTTGCACCTGTGGCAGCCCCGGACTGGGGCGCAGCACCCACAGAGGCCCCGAACTGAGGCGCAGCACCCGTGGAGGCCCCAGACTGGGGCATAGCATCCACAGCAGCCTCGGACTGGGGCCCAGCACCCACGGCGGTCTCAGACAGAGGGCCAGCACCTGCGGCAGCCTCAGGCAGTGGTGGAACACCCACAACGACCCTGGACACAGACATTGCACCCACAGTGAGCTCAAACGGAGGAGCAGCACCCATGGAGACCTCTGGCGAAAGTTGAGGACCCACGGCATCCTCAGGCGCAGACGGAAGACCCATGGAGATCTCAGGCAAAGACTTGGGTAGAACACAAACACACACCAGGTAAGAGTCACAGGCAGCAGTTGAGCCCAGCAAGGAAAGCTCAGGTGCAGCCATCAGCTGCACCTGGTCTTCCCCACCAAAAGCCAGGCAAGATTCCTCTAAGACAGAGAAAGTGAACTCAAAAAAAGAGAACTTCCCTGAGCTCGAGCCCCACCACCATCCAGGATTCCAGCGATCCTGGCTGGGGTGTCTCGGCTCTCTGCTCCTGGGCATCCACTTCCAACTTAACCACCCCAGGAGAAGGAAAAAAACACCGGAGAAGAATCACCGGCAGCAGTGGAGCGCGGTGAGGAGAGCTCAGGAGCAGAGAACATCTGCAACTGACTCTCCCCTCCATGAGCCAGACGAGAATTCTCTGGATCTGTAGGTGATAACACAGAACAGAGCACTTGTCTGGACTCGAGTTCCACTGCCGTCCAGGACTCCGGTGACTCTGCTGCGGTGGCCCTGGCAGCAGACATGATGGTGGGTGCAGCCAGTAGACCTCCAGGCATGATGACCAGCGCCGGTGGATCACTCAGCAGGATGGCTGACGCTGGAGGTTGTCTCACCAACTGCACTGGCTCCCATGCCGCTGAACCCAGGGGACACTCGTCTGTCGGCTCAGGATTCAGAGCACAGGTGGCGCTTGTCTTCCGTCTTGACCATGCCTGCAGGGCTGGAGCAGGCGTTCCCAGAGCGGCAGGCCCCTCCCTCATCAAGCGGCTCCTTCCCAGGACCGGCGGACCCTCAGAAGCAACGGAGGAAAACACGGGAGAAGAAGGTGAGTGTGAGACAACAGCAGCAGGTGATGAGGACTCAGATAAATTTGGCTGCTGTCACTGAGCCTCATCACCGGGAATAAGGCAAAGTATTTCATTAAAAAGGAAAGCCCACTTGCCTTATTTCAAGGGGCATGATGGCTCAAATTGGGTCAGACGATGTTCCTCTGGATACCGCTGACGTCTTCTGGGAAGGAGGGGGAGGCTCGGGCTTCTGGCGAGGGAGGCAGGACGCCGGAGCTCGGGGCTGCTTCCTTGTGGATGTGGCCCTCGGTGCTGAAGATTGAAGGTCGCCTACCAGGCTGTGAGGATCATGACATGGCATGCCATGGGCCTATTGTGACCAAGTGGATGGGCAGTGAATTCAGATTAAAGATCTCAGTGATGTAAGCTGTCATAACTTGAATATAGATAGATAGATAGATAGATAGATGTACCTTATTGATCCCAAACTGGGAAATTATAGTGTAACTGGAGCATGACAATAGACTTGTAAAACTGCCTAAATAACATATATGGTTGGTCTCATCTCCAACGGAGATGAAGCTGAGTACAGAGGGCTTATCCAGGACTTCGTGGACTGGTGCCATCGGAACTGCCTCCAGATCAACGCGAGGAAAACTAAGGAGCTGGTGGTGGACTGCCGCAGGCATGGGCAGCCCCTCACAGCACCAGTAAATATACAGGGAACAGACATCGAGATGGTGACATCCTATAAGTACCTGGGTGTTCATCTGAACAATAAACTAGACTGGTCACACAATACTGACGCACTCTACAAGAAGGGACAGCGCAGGCTGTTCCTGCTGAGGAGACTCAGGTCTTTTGGTGTACAAGGGGCGCTGCTGAAGTCATTCTATGACACGCTGGTGGCATCAGCCATCACTTTTGGAGTGGTCTGCTGGGGCAGTGGCATTACTGCAGCCGATAGGAAGAAACTGAACAAACTGATTAAGAAAGCTAGCTCTGTCCTGGGGTAGCGCCTTGATCCGATGGAGGAGATAGGAGAGAGAAGGACGGTGGCTAAACTGTCATCTCTGCTGGAGTCCGAGTTCCACCCTATGCAGGACATACTGGATGCACTGAGGAGCTCATTTAGCAGCAGACTACATCATCCCAGGTGCACAACCGAGAGGTTTCGTAGGTCCTTCCTACCAACGGCTGTCAGACTGTACAACCTAAGCAGGGCTGCTCGCAGAGAGAGCAAAAAGACGTAACAAACTAATAGTTTTTTAAATGCAAAAGATGCAATAGACTTACACAATGGTCCTCTCCGGCATACAACTAGGAACATACCGGTCGCTATGGAGGGTGAGAATATGTATGGGCACATAATCATACCATGTAGGATAACTAAGTAGACGGTTATGCTGTTTCATCCCATCTAGCAACAATGCTCTGCACTGTGTGTGTTTATATATTTACATATTTATTCCATCTAGCTACAATGCTCAGCACTGGGTGTGTTTATATTTATATATCTATATATTTATTCCATCTAGCTACAATGCTCCGCACTGTGTTTTTATATATCTACATATTATTCCATCTAGCTACATTGCTCCGTACTGTGGGTGTTTATATATTTACATATTTATTCCATCTAGCTACAATGCTCTGCACTGTGTGTTCATATATTCATATATTTATTCCATCCAGCTACAATGCTCTGCACTGTGTGTCTGTGTGTGTGTGTGTATATAGTATATATCTTATAGTAATATGTACATATGTATATTAGCTGCTCTTGCTTGCTTGTTTTTTTTCTTGCCTTCTGATTGTTGCTCTGAGTGTTGCTATCCCTGTGCTGTTGCAATCCTGGAATTTCCCCGTTGTGGGACTAATAAAGGCTTATCTTATCTTATCTTATCTTATCTTATACAGTATATATATCATATATACTATGATATATATATCATAGATTAATAGATGGTGACCCGCTGTACAATGCAGGATTATCAGGTGCAGGGTGAAATGTGAGGTACCAATTAGACTGTAAGGTGCAGTATGGCAGCATAATTATGACCAGAATTCAACATCAGACAGTTCCTCCAATTTTGCCCAATCCTCGTCACCCTCCTCCAATTTCATCAATCAAATTTGTCTCCAACGTGCTGAAACACTGTCTAACCAATCAAATGCATCACTGCACCGCATTCACTTCCATGTTTACAGTGAGTAGTGAGTTTATAGTTTACAGTGAGTAACGGAACACATCAGCAAACAGAGTGTGTGATTTAAAAAAAAAACACTCACCCGCGAGGTTTTCAACACCGTCCCTCCGTCTCCCCCAGCTTTCCCGTGGACACCTCGTCACGTCTCCGTCCTGACCACAGGTATGAAGTGCTGGGTTTGTGTTGAAAAACATGCGCCTGCCCAAAAGCACCCCGTCGCGGGAGCACGCGTGAGGAGAGGACACTACACTACAGCGAGTGTTTGAACATTTATACATCTTTAGAGGTAAAATCATTACTACATCTGGTCAGTGAGCTTTAAAACTGTTAATCTCCGGTGTGGACGGACAAACGCACCCACCCATTTCCCCCCTGCCGTCCAGCTGTAAATGAAAGATGTGTGTGTGTGTGAAAACCAACATGCAGCAGACAGACAGGTAGGCATGGAAAGAGAGACATGTGGCTTATATTAATCATTAATCTTATATTAATCATATATTCCATACCTACATATGTATAGACATATTAGAATGTTTAGTGATTACATATGTGGAATGACCTCACGCCTCAGAACAGGACAAGAGGTCTCGACCGCCAGCGAAGATCAAAGAGCAGACGGAGTCGCAGCGGTGGAGACCAGATCGATCTCCCTGACCACCCAGGGTCAGGTGGAGGAGACGGAGGACAATGGAGGGGGGATTAAGTTAATGCGGGATGTCAGCTTTGATATGCAATGTCTTTTGTTGTGTGTAGGTATAAGTATGAAGGTCTGACTGTGTTCGACCTCTTATTCTGCTTCTGCACCGAGATGAGACTTGTTAGAGGAGCGAAGCTGATATTAAACTTTGGTTTATAAATCACATCGCCTCATTATTTCAAGCTCCTCTACACTGGTGACCCTGACGCGAGGATGGAACAGAGACGTTCTCCCGCGATTTACTCATCAGAGGCGACCCAGGCAAGCGCCGGCGCCCATGCAGACAAGGGAACAGATGGACGACGTTCCCCCATGGCAGAAGCTACAGAGAGGGCTCAACCGAGCACCAGCCCCGCCGTGAGAGCTGAAGAAAGGCGCTCTCACCCGGCGGACACATCAGGGACGGCCCACACAAGCGCCGTCACGTCAAGCTGCCAGACTTCTGGCAAGAAGACCCGAGCTCGTGGTTCCAGCAAGCTGAGGCTCAGTTTGCACTGGCAAGCATAACGGCAGACAACACAAAATTTTATCACATCGTCGCCAAACTCGACGCTGCCACGTCAAGATGTGCGCAGAGCATAATCCAACGGCCGCACGCCCATGACAAATACAGAGAACTTAAGGCGACCATCGTCGAGAACTTTGTCCCCTCAGCCGAAGAGAGAGCAGAGAAGATCCTGGTGATCTACGGCCACAGAGGATGCAGACCCAAGGCCCTCATGGAGGACATGCTGCAGCTCAAGGAAGAGGACAACGACAACTTCCTCTTCCAACATATCTTCCTCAGCACTCTGCCGCCACACATGAGAAGGACGCTGGTCAACATGCGGTGCAGCACCCAACAAGACTTCCGCGCGCTGGCCCAAGAGGCACAGCGACTCATCAACGCCTGCGGCGAACAGATGGCCACAGCAGCATCTGCAGATCGCAGCGTGGAGGCCCAGAGCAGCGGAGAACCACAGACAACCGAGCAGAGCCCGCCCACCATGGCGGCAACACGACCAAGGCGCAGCAGGCGGAATGACATCTGCTATTACCACCACCATTTCGCTGAGAGGGCGTACAAATGCGTTCCCCCCTGCAAGTTCAAAAGTTCGGGAAACGCCAAAGCCAAGAACTGTTAACGGCTGCGGTTCTCGGCGAAAAAAATAAGCTGCTTTATGTGACTGACGGACACACCGGGAGACAGTTCCTGATCGACACCGGAGCTCAACTGAGTTTTATCACCCCTTCCCACGCAGACCGGGCCATGGGTCCCCAGGGAAATGGGGCGATGGCAGCCAACGGCTCGATCATCGACACTTACGGTGAAAGGAGCCTGCCTCTTTGCATCCACGGCCGCAACTATAGATGGACATTTATTGTAGCGGCAGTGAGTTTTAACTTGTTGGGCGCTGATTTTTTGTGTGCACATGGGTTGTTAGTCGATCTAGGTCATTTTCTTCTATCCCCTGCTCAGCTCGAGTTTCTCCACCACCCGTGCAGGCCAACGTCACAACAACAGGAGGTAAGTTTGATCAACTCCTCACCCAATTTCCAGCACTCACAGTTCCCAAATTTTCAGCAACAGTAGCGAAACACGGGGTTGAACACTTCATTCCCACAACGGGCCCACCCGTGTTCGCCAAAGCTCGGCGCTTAGACGCGACCAAGCTCGCCATAGCACGGGACGAGTTTACCACCCTGGAAAAATTAGGCATTATTAGACGCTCGAAAAGCCCCTGGGCATCGCCACTCCACATGGTCCCGAAAACCGACGGTTCTTGGAGACCGTGTGGCGATTACCGCAGATTAAACAATGCGACAGCGCATGACCGCTACCCAATTCCTCACATCCAAGATTTTTCACTACATCTGGCGGGTGCGCGCATTTTTTCTAAAATAGACCTGGTCCGTGACTATCACCAAGTCCCCGTTCGAGCGGAAGACATTCCTAAAACGGCTGTAATAACCCCTTTTGGTCTTTTTGAATTTTTGCGGATGCCGTTCGGCCTCAAAGGCGCTGCTCAAACCTTTCAGCGGATGATGGATGCGGTATTACGCGACCTCCCCTTCGTGTTCGTCTACCTCGACGATATGCTGATAGCCAGCCCGTCAGAGGAAGAACACGAACAACACCTCACGAACACGAACACGAACAACACCTCACTACAGTTTTTCAGAGACCAGAAGAGCACAGGTTAATAATCAATCCAACCAAATGCAAATTCGGCGTGTCACAGATTGATTTTTGGGGACACAGAGTTTCACCGAAGGGGGCAGTCCCTTTGCCAGACAAAGTCCGCGCGGTAAAAAAATTTCCACGACCACAAACGGTCAAATCGCTGCAAGAATTTTTGGGAATGGTGAATTTTAACAACCGTTTTCTCCCCCGCACAGCTCAACTGATGCAGCCCCTGTATGCCACGCTCAGAAAACAAAAGCCTTCCAACGCGGTCGAATGGACCCCAGAGCGCAAACGCGCCTTCGTGGAAGTAAAAAGTGCTCTAGCGAACGCCACATTGTTGGTTCACCCCGATCCCTTGGCCCGCATAGCGCTAACCACAGACGCTTCAGACCTGGCCATAGGGGCAGTTGTGGAACAACACGTTGGCGGAACCTGGCAACCTTTAACATTTTTTAGCAAATCTTTAAACCAAACCGAGCGTAAATACAGCACTCTTGACAGGGAGCTGCTAGCGCTTCATTTATCCATCCGCCACTTCCAGTTCTGGTTAGAAGGGCGGCGTTTCACGGCTTTTGTAGACCACAAACCGCTCACTTTTGCGATGGCTAAAATTTTAGAACCATGGTCAGGCAGGCAACAAAGACAACTAGCTGCAATTTCGGAGTTCACCACAGACATTCGACATGTGGCAGGCAAACTTAACGTGGTAGCAGACTGCCTCTCTCACGCTGTGACATCGCCAGAGCACGAGGAGACAGATTATACTACCTCAGCCGCAGAACTCTTCGCCAACGCGGACACGTACGCGGCCCCAATTCACGTAGGGATAGATTACGCAGCCATGGCAGAGGAACAAAGTGGTGACGCGGACGTGCGCGCGCTCCTGTCTGGACCAACAGGGTTAAGACTGGAGGAAAGGGGTTTACGTGACGGTGTACTCCCCCTAATCTGCGACATCTCAACCGGCCGACCTCGCCCAGTAGTCCCAGCTGCATGGCGCCGCCGTATTTTCAACTCAATTCACTCCCTCGCGCACCCAGGTGTGCGCGCCTCGGTTAAAATGGTCGCCGAAAAGTTTGTGTGGCCGGGCCTGCGCAAATATGTAAAGGAATGGGCAAAAACCTGCATGTCTTGTCAGCGCGCCAAAATACACAAACACACAAAAGCTCCTCTAGAGCCTTTTCGAATCCCAGCCAGAAGGTTTGACCACGTTCATGTCGACCTCGTGGGACCACTACCTTCGTCTCAGGGTTTCACACACCTGTTAACAATGATAGACCGTACTACGCGCTGGCCTGAGGCGGTCCCTCTGGCGTCAACCACAGCGGCGGAAGTCGCTCGCATTTTTTTGACAAACTGGGTGGCACGTTTCAGCGTCACATCGGACATCACGTCCGATAGGGGGCCTCAATTTGTCTCAGAGCTTTGGTCAGCCATGGCCAGCAGCTTAGGGCCGACAATTCACCGCACCACCGCTTATCACCCTCAGGCTAATGGGTTATGCGAGCGTTTTCACAGATCTTTAAAGGCCGCCCTCAGGGCCTCACTAACGGATACAAATTGGGTAAATAATCTTCCCTGGGTTTTAGTGGGGTTGCGTTCTGCACCTAAAGAGGATCTAGACGCCTCCCCAGCAGAACTAGTTTTTGCACAACCTCTCAGACTCCCAGGTGAGTTTTTACCAGAGAATCCAGAGCCCGGGCATCTTCCAGCCCTGAGGCCTTTAGGCAGCAACGGACCGGACTCTCTCCCCGGACCGGCACATCACTCTTTTCCACGGGTTTTTGTCCCCCAAGCTTTAAAAAACGCCGAGTTCGTTTTTGTTACGCATGAAGCTTTAAAATCAACCCTCCGTCCACCATACAACGGACCGTTCAGAGTGCTGGAACCTGGTGATAAGCATTTTGTGCTTGATTTAGGGGACAGAAAAGAAATAGTCAGCATTGACAGACTTAAACCTGCCTTCTTGTTGAGAGACGAACCTGCACGGGTGGCGAGAGCACCTTGGCGGGGTAGACCCCCCAAGAAAAAAGACTCAGCCCCCCTGCAGTGAACAAATAACCACTCTCCTCCCCAAGCTGCAGATTCCTTACAGGAGGGTCCCACCAGGATGCCAAAGCGGACCTACAGCAGATTCGGGAGAAGATAAAAACCCAGACGACACAGGGACTGATGCAAATTAACCAAGAGTTGTTAACTATGTTATCAGATTGTGCCGTGACAGTTTTAAGGCTGATTTGTGATATTACTATACTGTTATGGTTACCACTGAATTCTCTACAGGAGCATGACTGCTGAAAAGATTCTTCCTTGTTTTCCCTGTCAAGAGGTTTAACAGTATAATATGTCATAGAGATTATCTTAAACTGTAAACTTACTTTGATTGTCCTTTTCTTAGTCGTTTGGGGGGGGGGCTGTGGTTTATATTAATCATATATTCCATACCTACATATGTATAGACATATTAGAATGTTTAGTGATTACATATGTGGAATGACCTCACGCCTCAGAACAGGACAAGAGGTCTCAACCGCCAGTGAGGATCAAAGAGCAGACGGAGTCGCAGCGGTGGAGACCAGATCGATCTCCCTGACCACCCAGGGTCAAGTGGAGGAGACGGAGGACAATGGAGGGGGGATTAAGTTAATGCGGGATGTCAGCTTTGATATGCAACGTCTTTTGTTGTGTGTAGGTATAAGTATGAAGGTCTGACTGTGCTCGACCTCTTATTCTGCTTCTGCACCGAGATGAGACATGTTAGAGGAGCGAAGCTGATATTAAACTTTGGTTTATAAATCACATCGCCTCGTTATTTCAAGCTCCTCTACAGACGAATATTTTCTGTATTTATTTTTTCAGAAAAACACAGACTCCAAAAGCCAACACAGTGCAACAGAATGAATTATTTATTTTTTCCTCTCCGCTTGGTACTGAGTGGTTGGGAACTGTAGGGAATTTTCAAATGAAGCTACTGCCAATAATTTCCAAATATCTACTCTTTAACATGCGCTCAATGCAATTTAGCTGCTGTAATGGATGCTGTGTTAATGTTTGTATTTGCTGTTGCACAAGAGTTTTTCTGTATAGCAGAAGTTTCTGCTTAATTTACAAATGACTATAATAGGACATTTTTGACAATCCTGTGCTTTTCTTGTGTTGTTATATAGAATATCACTGCAGTAAACTGGAAAAAAGCATCTGCTTTAAAATTTGGAATTCTTCCCACAACTTTTAGTGCAAAAATCACTAAAAATATTGTAACTTTGATTGCAACTTTTTAAAAAAGCTCCTGCAAATTCAGGCGTTTTGGCCCGTAACAATCATGAAAACATCCCGTGAAATCCTGGAGTTACCGATCAGAGTGAGTTATTGTACAGTGAAATGGCATGTGGCAGGAAAGATTTTGTGTACCTAACCTTTCAGCAGCGAAGCTGTAACAATCTGCTGGAGAAAGTGCTCCGCTGTCTGTCCACTGTGTGCTGGAGGGGATCGCAGGTTGTTCAGTGCTTTCCTCTCCACCACAGTCTCAAAGGTCTCCGGCCTGAGACCAATTGCAGAGCCAGCCCTCTTGATAATCTTGTCAAGTCTGTTGGTGTCGCTGGCTCTGATACTGCTACCCCAACAGACAGCAGCATCCTGTTGCACATGTTGAAGGATCTCAGCTTCCTCAGGAAGTAGAGTCTGCTCATCCCCTTCTTGTACACAGCATCAGTGTTGGATTTCCAGTCCAATTGTCTGCTCATCATGACACCCATGTATTTGTAGTTCTCCACTACCTCCACATCCTCCCCTCTAATCTGCAATGGCTGTGAAGGCGTCTTCCTCTTCCTGAAGTCAATAACCATTTCTCTGGTCTTGTTGACATTCAACTTCAGGTGATTCTGCTTGGTCCACTCCACAAATCTGCCTACTAGTGCCCTGTACTCCCCCTCCTCTTCCCCTCTTATACACCCAACAACAGCTGAGTCATCAGAAAATTTCTGCAGGTGGCATGACTCAGAGTTGTACTGAAAGTCAGTGGTGTATAAGGTGAAGAGAAAAGGAGAGAGCACAGTCCCCTGTGGAGCTCCTGTATCACTAACCACCACATCAGACAAGACATTGCCCAGCTGGACAAATTGTAGCCTGCCTGTCAGGTAGTCAGTAATCCAGGAGATCACAGAGCTGTTGACTCCAATCCCCCGCAGTTTCTCACCCAGCAGCAGTGGCTGGATGATGTTAAAGGTACTGGAGAAATCAAAGAACCTGATTATCATAGTGTCTCCTCTGCAATCCAGGTGCAAATGGGCTCATTGCAGCTGGTGGATGACAGCATCTTCAACTGTAGAGGGTCCAGCCATATCTTTACCTGCGGCCTCAGGTGGGCTAAGACCAGTCTCTCCAGGACCTTCATCACATGAGCTGTAAGGGCAACTGGTCTGATGGAGATGACTTCTTGGGGACAGGAACCAGGCAGGACGTCTTTCACAGCACCAATACTCTCTCCAGACTCAGGCTCAAGTTGTACAGGTGTTTCAGTACTGGAGCAAGGTGGTTGGCACAGGTCCTCAGGATCCTGACAGAGATGCCATCAGAGCCCACAGCCTTCCACTGATGGAGTCTCTCCAGCTGTTTCTTAACCTTGTCTGTAGTCACAGTGATTTTTTTTTTTTGGGGGGGGGGGGGCTGGTGCTGATGCTGGTGTCCTCAGAGGAAGGGAGGGGAAGAGGTGCTGCACAGGAGGGGGGAGGGGTATGTGGGGGTCTGGCTGTGTTGTGGGGGTCACAGACAGTGAGTTGAAACTATTAAAAAACAGATTCAGCTCATCAGCTCTCTCAAGGCTACCCGATATCTGTCTGACTCTCCCCTTACACCCAGTGATGTGTTTCATTCTCGTCCAGACAGCCTTCACATTACTTTACTTGAGTTTATCTTCCAACTTCCTCCTGTAATTGTCCTTACACATCCTCAGCATCTCTTTCAGTTCACACTGCACTGTCCTCAGTTCGACCCTGTCTCCAGACCTAAAAGCTCTCCTCTTTTTGTTCAGAAGTGCTTTCAGGTCACTGGTGATCCATGGTTTGTTGTTGGGGAAACAGCACACAGTCTGAGCTGGCATGGTTGTGTTTTCTCAGAATCTGCTTTGTTCTGTGATGCAGTCAGTCATATTGTCTATGTCCCCCCATGTGGTTCACAGAGTACGCCCCAGTCCGTCGTCTCAAAGCAGTCCTGTAGTGCATCAGCAGCCTCCTGTATCCACCTCCTCACAGTCCGTGTATAAGCAGCCTGCCTTTGCACAAGGGTGACGTACTTGGGTGATAACAGTGTGATCTGATCTGCCGAGTGGAGGTAGGGCTGTGGCACTGCATCCATCTCTTGCATTCGCATACAGTAGATCCAGTGTTTTATTTTCTCTGGTGGAACAGTCAACAAACTGGTGGAAGTTTGGTAATGTTTTGTCCAGTAGACATGTTTAAAATCACCCATGATGGCCATAAATGTGTCAGGGTGCTGCGCCAGTAATGTTGTAACACTCTTCTATTATATAGAGAATATTACCAAAACAATCGATGAAATGATTTCACTCTTAACAAGCTCATATGGTTTTGTGGATTATTACTATAGTTCAAAATTGCACAAAATAATGATTATACAACAAGTTCCCTATACCTTATTTACCACACTCACGATGCATTTACACAATTTATATTCACCCAATAGTCCTTTGTTTATAACTCAGTACAGTCTTTCAATTGTCCATTATCAATCCCCACACCTTCACCGGCCAGCATAACAAAAGAAAAAAATAAAGTGTTGCCATGAAGTCCCCCAAACAAACCAGGACGTTCCTGTATTGTTGTCCAAAAAAAAAACCAAACAAACCCTGAGCTAAGTCAAAATGGTTAGGAGAGAAAAATGTTGAGTGACAGACAAGAAGGAACAATATCACCGTCCTCAGGTCCGCTGCCCTTCTCTCCTGGTGCACAGCGGATTTCCCCCCGGTCCATCGTCTTCCTATTGGGCCAACCAACCTGCCGTATCACGGCAAGGACACACCAACAACCGCCGGACCCACGTAGACTTCCAGCGGTACAACGCTCCTACTGGTTGCTCCTGTGGTCTCAAAAAGGCCTTTCTTTCACTTCTCCATGTGACGGCTGCTCTCTATGACAGAGGGCCTGTTAGTCTGTGTGTGACTAAGTGAGTGTGCCGCGGCGACTTCCACCTTCCTTATAACGCCACTCCCAGATGCTGGAAATCAGCTGATAACCACTCCCCTTACCAGCTGATGTAGTGACAGGTATAGCAGGTTTTCACATATAAACATACATTCAGAAAATGGAACATGACTATTCTAAGATAAGATAAGATAAGATAAGATAAGCCTTTATTAGTCCCACAACGGGGAAATTCCAGGATTGCAACAGCACAGGGATAGCAACACTCAGAGCAACAATCAGAAGGCAAGAAAAAAAACAAGCAAGCAAGAGCAGCTAATATACATATGTACATATTACTATAAAATATATATATACACACACACACACAGACAATTCTAGAGGCACAAACAGGAAATGGAGCATTTTTATATATTGCATCATATCAATTAAGATACGTAGGCTCTCCCTTTATGTGGTACCATTTTCTACATAAAGGGGTGATGCAAACTCATATGTGGCAGATTTACAATGTGGCAGTAGTGGAGCTGATGACATCACAGGCCACCGCTGCATCAGCTGACAGAGGAACATAAACAGAATAAGAATGGCACATGTGAACTCTCACGATATATAATAAGGTCACATACTCAAAGGCAGTAGTTCAATGTCCGGGCTGCAGCGCCGTTCCTTCACATGAATGTGTCTAGGATTACACCACCTTTCATTCACAAAAGTGCCAATCCTACTCCCTTCTTTTTCCCACTACTTACAACATCCCTGTTCCACCAGATAGTCTTAAAGCCAGGTATTAAGCCAGTCTTAAAGCTAAATTGATATCTGAGATCTGTGAATGTAACCACGTTTCTGTAAAACACATGATACTACACTCACGATATTCCCTTTGCATCCTGACCAGTGCTGTGGGCTCATCTGCTTTGTTTCCCAGCGACCTCACACTACCCGTGATGAACATTGGTACTGCCGGCTTGTGTTTCCTCCTCCTCCTCTTCACCTTGGCTCCAGACCTTTGCCTGTGGCATCTCCTCTTCAGCTCATCCGGGATCAGGCGTTTGTCTCCGGGCAGCAGCGCTGGCCTCCTCAGTGCAATCAGCTGGTTGCATGTGTAAACAATGTGTTCACCTCCACTTGTATCATTTTCCATTGCCCCGAGAAAGAAAAATAAAAGAAAGACCAAGAATAAAATAGAAAAATCTGGTCCAGTCGTTAATCCGAGTCTTCCTACCAAGCCCTGATGAAAAGAGACACACTATACACAAGAATAAGCTAATAAACACACAAAGACACAAGAGCTGCTGCTGATATGGCCGCCTCTCCTTATGCCGCCATGAGAATGTGGTGATGAATCTAAATAGAAATGATAAAGTAAAACAAGAATGACAGTTTAGTGTGAAGAAGATACATTTAAGTGAACTCTTCTTATATAACTCAGTTTTTCCAGCTGAAAAAATCAGATGTGGTTTGAGTTAGCAAACTTAAATGATTTAGTCAGTTTCCTCAAACACTGAGTTGAACTGACTTATCAGGTTTACAGTGTGTGGACTTGCATCACGAGCACTGATATTTCATCATGTAGAAAAAGCATATTGTGACATTGTGAAGGTTCACACAAGAAAAGAGAGATGACTGTGACGAAGCAGGCTTTATTTTTACACACCCACACAGCACAGAACGGAGGGGAGGTCATTCACACAGACCCCTGTCTCACTTATGGTGACACAAACATATGATCAATCACTACGCTAACTGGTCTTATAGCACTGCTGTGCCATTATAACACAGTTATAATGACACAGCAATAACACTTAGAACATATGAATAATAACACTCTTTGAATCATCCGCGGAGCAAGCATGCCGGGAGAATCCCCGCCCCCTTAACACAGCCCCAACGTTACATTGTCCCCCCCGGACTGGTTTCTGTCCCCAGAATAATAAAGTCCAGCTCAAAAGTCCAACACAAATCCGTCCAGGTGTCAGGGCGGCTGCCACTGTCGGCGACCAGTATGTACAGGCCAGTTAGTGTCCATCTGTGCCTTGGCCGGAGTATCTGGTCAGGATGAAGATCCAACCAGATACTCCGGCCGAGGCTCGACCACCCGTGGGGCAGATGGCTGGTACGGGGCGAGACGGTCACGGTGGAGCAGCACCACCCGGTCCCTTTTCTGCAGCCTCACCATGTACACTACATCCAACAGTCGCTGTAGGACCTCACACAGTCCCGACCAATGGCTCGCCAGTTTTGGTGACAGTCTCCTTTTTTGCTCTGGGCAGAAAACCCAGACTCGATTTCCTGGTGCAAAGTCCTTCCCCTGGCAGCGGGAGTCATATGCCCGCTTCTGCCGCTCCCCGCCGCCACCAGAGAGCCCTTCCCTCCAGGGCCAGCGGGACCTGCACAGCGGTCTCTTCGGGTGGCCAGCCGTTCAACGCAGCAGCCAGCTTGACCTGGACCAGATAGCCGTCCAGCAGGGTTTTGCCATTAAAGCGGGGAAGTTTGGCCGGCTGGTGGATGGATGGGACAGTCCCCTTCTGGTTGATCGCCACCCCTGGTTGGAGTGGAATCGCCGGCTTGTCCTGCCCTGAAAAGGGTGGGAAGCGGGGCTGATCTGCTCTGCTTAGCCTGCCCTGCCTTGAGATAGGCAGAAGGCGGGGTATGCTGGTCCCGTCGGGTCCGCTGCTCCATTCATCCCAGCGAGCAATTCTGGGAGTCGGTGTACCAGCTCTGTGTCCATCCCCAGCTGAGCGATGAACCGCTCCAGCTGCTGAATCTCCGCTCTGACTCTGGCTTCCATCTGCTCCATTATCCCACTTCTGACACCAGTGTGACATTGTGAGGGTTCACACAAGAAAGGGGAGATGACTGTGACGAAACAGGCTTTATTTTATACACACCCACACAACACAGAACGGAGTGGAGGTCATTCACACAGACCCCCGTCTCACTTATGGCTCACATTCAATGGGCAATTTATCTACCCGTGTGTAGGCCTTTGATTGTTGATGAAGCAGTATAATAGAGAAGGAACAAATGAGTTTTTGGCTTAATTCTCCTGTGTAGAAAAGTGCTGTGTGCTGCAGTCATGGAAACGAGCAGGAGAATGTTGGAGCCAACCTCTAAAGAAGAACTTCCAGTGTAGGAGTCTGCCAGTGTGTGCGGTGACCCCTGTTTGTCTTGTCCTTCACTTTGCTGACTCTGGTCAGGAGAGGAAGCTGTTTGCAATTTGGACTGCGGTACAAGTTTAAAATACTAGTTGTCTGAAAAACGTGATGACCCTTTAATGAGTCAATGCACCTAATTTTGTCAAAGGTCCTGTTCCAGTTTCTTTCTGATGAAGGACACTCAGCTCACGTTGTGTTGATGTGGCTACAAAAGCCTGGTGAAGTGACGCGCTGCCTTCTTCAGCACTGGATTATACAACAGGCCGGTGTGTTTCCCCTTGTTTGATCAAACTTTCTTGAAATTTGAAACTTTCTCATAAATTTGCCACTTTCTTACTGTAAACTTCAACCTTTTCTCATAAATTTGGGACTTGTTTTCTAATAAATTTTCATTTTATTTCCTCCGCCAAGGAGGTAATGTTTTTGCCGGGGTTTGTCTGTCTGTTTGTCTGTCTGTTGGTTAGCAAGATAACTCAAAAAGTTTTGGACGGATTTCGATGAAACTTTCAGGCATTGTTAGAAATGGTACAAGGAAGAACTGATTAAATTTTGGTGGTGATCCGGATCACCGTCCAGAAGAAAACCGCCATTACGGAAAATGCCATTTTCGTGAATAACTACTGAACCACTAATCCTATCATTGTCAATCCAATTGCTAGTCATATGTTTTCGTGGTCAAGGAATCTGAAAACGTACACACAAACACTGTATGGGGGGAACTGTGGCCGCCATTACAGAAAATGTCATTTTCGTGAATAACTACTCAACCACTAATACCTATCATTGTGAATCCAATTGCTAGTCATATGTTCTCATGGTCAAGGAATCTGAAAACGTACACACAAACACTGTATGGGGGGAACTGTGGCGCTTGGTGGAGGTCTGCGCTCTCCGAGTGCTTTTCTAGTTTACTCATGTATTTGCTACATTTTTGTTAATTTGCAACTTTTTCTAACTTTTCCTCATAAATTTGTGACTTTTTTTCTTGTAAATTTGCAATTTTTTGTACGTTTGAAACATTTTTTAAGTCACTTTATAATTTTTAAACAATTTTTTCGTGTAAATTTAAGTTTTTTTCTTGTAACCCCTTTTTCTCTGAAATTTTCACTTTTTTCTCATAAATTTTTATACTTTTTTCTTGTAAATTTGCTGCAGGTTTTTTTTTAATAAATTTGTGCCTTTTTCCCATAAATTGGTGACCTTCTTTTCTGCCCGTGACACAACTGTTCCTGAAAGCTGCTCACCCACATTAAACCCATGTGGGGCCCATTGGGTTTAATGCGGGTAAACCTGTACCTCAGCTGGAGTCCATGTGGGCAAACACAGATGAGGTTAACATGGAACCCACAGACAAACCCACATGGGAGCCATAAGACAGCCCAGCCCACATGGACATGCTCCCTGGGACGTTGGTTTTCTCACAGCTGATTGACGCCAAAGAGATCGTGTAGAAAGTCGACAGAAACATTGTTTCCACCAGATTTTGGTGATGGTTCCAGTGAAGAACTGGAAGTGTGGAGCATTTCCCTGCACAAGCCCGTGTTTTACATGAATCACAGTTCAGACTGAAGTTAAGCAGCAAAGCCTCCTCTCTCTCTCTCTCTCACACACTCACACACTCCCTGCATTTCTCTTCCCACTTATCCACAGTGTTGCCTGCAGCCGCTCATCTGAGAACGCAGCAGAGAAAATGAGGGAATCAACTCTATGATGTGTAAGAACAATGATTGTGCCAGGAAGTGCTATAAGCCTTTGAAT
Source organism: Pholidichthys leucotaenia (assembly GCA_020510985.1). Classification (NCBI taxonomy): domain Eukaryota; kingdom Metazoa; phylum Chordata; class Actinopteri; order Cichliformes; family Pholidichthyidae; genus Pholidichthys; species Pholidichthys leucotaenia. The sequence goes on from CM035837.1 coordinate 493,464,160, forward strand.
GGGAGCTTCATTTTTAGACCTTCTTTATGCTGCTGTTGTTTTTGTCTGTTTCTCTCTCGGAGCATCGGTGGCTTGTTTGCAGGCTGTCGGTGGAGGAGTCCATCAGCAGTCGGTGTCACAGCCGGGTCAAGAGAAACTTTAATCACACAGCCACACACACATATGGGCAGAGATGTTGAGACAAATATTTAGCCAGAAGGCATCCACCACTAGTGGCTGACCTCAAATAGCAATGCTGCTGAATGGCTTCAGCTGCAGTCCTGCACTGCCCTCTTCAGGTCCATATGAGAAGTGATGACAAATGACATTGGCTATGGAATTTATTCCCGTTTCAAATCAGCTGCTGGACACTATTTTGACTGAGACACTGATTCCTAGCAGTTTCTAACCATTAGATTTCATATGACTGATGTATTCTTTATCAAGAACAGCGCTGCAGCGATGGAGAGCAACAGGAAATACAGTAGAGCTGTAAAAACATTCTCATTCTAGTTTTAAATTAGCTTTAATTCTTAAATTGTTAACACTCACCTAGCCCAAACTAAACCTTACTAACGTCATCACTTAAGCATAAAACAACAGCTTAATAGTATGTGAAAAATCATAATACACTGTAACAATTGGTAAGGACTTATAACACAAAGTACTGTAAAATTACTGTGTAGTGTTGATGTAAATACTGCTGTAAAACAGTGTAAGTACAATATAAGCTCAAAGTAACAACATGTTTTATCATAAACTGTTATTGTAGAGACTGGGTTAATCATGTCAAACTGGATGCAGAGGGTAAACAGAGAAGGACAATAGGCATGGAGATCATGGTGAGGTAGCAGGAAGAAGGAGTTGGGGGGGAAGGGATGAATGTATTGTGATGCGAGATGTCATGCAGATGTGAGATGGGCGGTTGGTATAAAAGGAGAACCCATGGTGTATAGAGACATTCTTTTCTGTGTATGACTGATGAGAGAGTGAATAAAGTCGTCTGCTGCATAAATCAGTCTCGTTATTTACACTCTCCACACTGGTGACCCCTTGACGAATTATGGAACACAAGGCAAGAACCCCGGAGTCGGCCCGAACGGGAACCCCCAGCAACGCGTGCACTGTTTCGGTCAAACTACCGGACTTTTGGCTGCATGACCCGCGGTCTTGGTTCCACCACATCGAGGCTCAGTTCGCCCTCCGGGGAATAACAGCAGACGACACCAAATATTACTCTGTGGTCGCAGCGCTGGACGCTCGCACGTCTCAGCAAGTAGCGAGCCTGCTCCAACAGCCTCCAGCCCACGACAAAATACGGGGCTCTCAAGGCCGCACTGACCAGGCGCTACACGCTCTCGGACTCTGAGAGAGCAGAGAGGCTCCTGAGGCGCTCCGAGTTAGGAGGTGGGTCGGCGGTTGAACTGATGGAGAAGATGTTGGCGTTAATGGGCACAGACGACGGGCATTTTCTGTTTGCCCACCTTTTCCCCCGGAACCTCCCAGCAGAGGCAAGAGCGGTTCTTGCCAATTCACCATTGCTGGCCGCGCGTGACTACCGGGTGCTAGCCCAGGAGGCAGATTGGATTATCCTCACCACCAGAGCCCTCACAGTGAATGCGGCAGCGTCGGAACCCAGCGAGACGACCAGCGAAGGCGAGGAGCCGCCGACGGTAGCGGCAGCGGAGGCCAAGAAGCGCCAGAGAGACAAGCTCTGCTTCTACCACCACTGCTTTGGAGAGAACGCACGCAGATGTGTGCCACCGTGCCAATTCAAGCACTCGGGAAACACCAAGGCCGGCAGTCGGTAGCAGCCGCGACAGCCAGTGAAGAGAACAAGCTGCTCTACGTGATGGACTCGCGCTCGGGGAGACGGTTCCTCGTAGACACCGGTGCCCAGAAGAGCATCTTCCTGCTGTCCTACGCCAACCGGCTAGCAGGACCTAGCGGCCCCGGGCTGGTAGCAGTAAACGGCTCGGGCATTAACATTTTTGGTGAGAGAACACTGGCTTTATCCCTACACGTCCTTATGTACGAGTGGACTTTTGTCATAGCGGCACTGAGTTTCCCAATCCTGGCAGCTGATTTTCTGTGTGCACATGGGTTGCTAGTCGATGTTGCTAACAGGCGCCTGGTTAATGCACTGTCTTTTGATGCTCTCCCCTGTACAGCTCGAAGGGCCGGGCCAATAACACAAGGCAGCGTCACAGCTCCAGGCGGTAATTTCCACACACTGCTCACTCAGTTCCCAGCACTCACGGTCCCGACGTTTTCGGCGGCCATCACTAAACACGGGGTGGAACACTTTATCACCACCACCGGGCCGCCCGTTTTCGCACGACCTCGGCGCTTGGATGCAGCTAAACTGGCCATAGCGCGTGAGGAGTTTGCCAACCTGGAAAGGTTGGGCATCATCAGGCGATCGAACAGCCCATGGGCATCCCCGCTACACATGGTCCCTAAGTCCGAGGGATCGTGGCGACCGTGCGGAGATTTCTGCAGATTGAATAATGCCACAGCGCACAACCGCTACCCGATTCCCCCTATTCAGGATTTTTCCATTCACCTCGCTGGAGCACGCATTTTTTCTAAAATAGACCTGGTCCGCGGTTACCACCAGGTCCCAGTGCGCGCGGAGGACATACCCAAAACAGCGGTAATAACGCTTTTTGGCTTGTTTGAGTTTTTACGTATGCCGTTCGGATTAAAAGGAGCGGCACAGACATTCCAACGCATGATGGATGCGTTGTTGCGCGATCTCCCATTTGTGTTCGTCTACCTGGATGATATCCTGGTGGCCAGCGCATCCGAGGACGAACACGTAACCCACCTCAGGACGGTTTTCCAGAGGTTGGAGGAGCACGGGTTAATAATCAACCTGGCGAAATGCCAGTTCAGCGTGACGGAGATTGATTTTTTTGGAGCACCGCGTCTCACTGGAGGGACCGATACCCTTGCCCGACAAAGTGTGCGCCGTGGCAAATTTTCCCCGGCCTCAGATGGTCAGGGCGCTGCAAGAATTTTTGAGGATGGTTAACTTTTATAACCGGTTCCTCCCCCGCGCAGCTCAACTCATGCAGTCATTATATGCTGCGCTCAAGAAACGGAAACCCGTGGACAGAGTCGAATGGACTCCGGGGTGGGAGCAGGCATTCTCTGAGGTTAAAACAGCCCTGGCAAATGCCGCACTGTTGGCGCACCCGGACCCGGCAGCCCAGATAGCGCTCACTACCAACACCTCGGATGTGGCCATAGGGGGTGTCATGGAGCAACGTGTCGCCGGTTCCTGGTAGCCGCTCGCTTTTTTCAGCAGGTCTTTGCGCGACAGTGAGCGTAAGTACAGCGCGTTTGACAGAGAGTAGCTGGCTCTCCACCTGGCCATACGCCACTTCCAGTTCTGGCTGGAAGGGCGCAGCTTCACTGCGTTCGTGGACCGCAAGCCGCTAACATTCGCGATGGCCAAGGTTTCGGAACCATGGTTGGGCCGGCAGCAGAGACAGCTGGCTGCGATCTCGGAGTTTACGACCGATATTCAGCATGTGTCGGGTAAACTGAATGCGGTAGCGGACTGCCTCTCGCGCGCAGTAGTGGCCCCGGTCTGCATGGGGATAGATTATACAGACATGGCCGCAAAGCAGATTGGCGATACTGACATGCGTGCGCTCCAGTCTGGACCAACAGGGTTAAGGCTGGAGAGCAGAGTACTGCAAGATGGCAGCCCCCCTAATCTGCGACGTCTCCACGGGACGCCCGCGTCTGGTGGTACCAGTCGCTTGGCGCCGCCGCGTGTTTGAGTCAGTTCACGCTCTGGCGCGCCCAGGGATGCGCACGTCAGTCAAAATGGTGGGAGAGAAGTTCGTGTGGCCAGGCCTGCGCAAACAAGTGAAAGAGTGGGCTGCAGCCTGCGTAGCGTGCCAACGAGCCAAAGTACACAGACACACGAAGGCTCCTTTGGAGCCATTTCATATCCCGGCTAAGAGGTTCGACCATGTTCACGTGGACCTTGTGGGCCCCCTCCCCCCGTCGCAGGGGTGCACGCACCTCCTGACAGTATGTCAAATAGGTTCATTTTGTCTTCTTTTAATTATTTATCTTTTGTTCATATAAAAGACAAAAAATAAAATAGAAAGATGTCTTTACCTTCTTTACATGTTTCAACTGCACTGCAGCCTTCGTCAGAAGAATCAGCTGATTGCTGCCAGGTGACATTTATCAGCTGATTTTCGTAGGCGGGGCCAGCTCAGCAGATTTGTCGGATCCACCGAGCCAGCCCCGCCTCCCGCCGTCAGATGGTCTCTGCATGATCATGCAGATCATGCAACAAAACCTAGATTGGAGAAACTGGAAGATTATTCACCACAAGAAAAAAAGAACACCAGAAGGAATGTGAGAAGGAAACACAAGGACGACTCACAAGATCACAAAAAGAAAAGGCAGAACAAGAAACATTAAAATCAGCAATATCAGATCACTGCAAAAGAAATAATCACATCATGGACCGGGACAACACAAAAATTATTGGATTGGAGGGCAACAGACACAAACGCTGGATCAAGGAGGCCATAGAGATCAGGAAGCGGGGAAAAGACACCATGAACCGAGATGAGGGGGCCTTTATGCTTTCCCACACCTGGGACCACATTCTCCAGAGACCATCTGACGGCGGGAGGCGGGGCCGGCTCGGTGGATCCGACAGATCTGCTGAGCTGGCCCCGCCTACGAAAATCAGCTGATAAATGTCACCTGGCAGCAATCAGCTGACTCTTCTGACGAAGGCTGCAGTGCAGTTGAAACATGTAAAGAAGGTAAAGACATCTTTCTATTTTATTTTTTGTCTTTTATATGAACAAAAGATAAATAACCTCCTGACAGTGGTGGACCACACCACACGCTGGCCAGAAGCAGTCCCGCTGGCGGCAACCACGTCCGCGGACGTGGCGCGTGTTTTTGACGACATGGGTGGCACGTTTTGGAATCCCGTCGGACATCACATCCGATAGGGGCCCTCAGTTTGTTTCAGACCTCTGGTCCACGATGGCCCGTAGCCTGGTTGTTGCAATTCATCGCACAACCGCATACAACCCACAGGCCAATGGGTTATGCAAGCGTTTTCATAGATCACTGAAAGCAGCGCTCAGGGCTTCGCTGACGCATGTAAATTGGGTAGACCGGTTCCCGTGGGTTTTATTGGGGTTGCGTTCAGCACCAAAAGAGGATTTGGAGGCTTCCCCGGCAGAGCTTGTTTTTTCTCAGCCACTGCGGCTGCCCGGGGAATTTTTGCCAGATAATCCCGCGCTGGACAACTGCCCGTCTCAGCGTTTGCAGCATAGTGCAGACACAGGCACGCTACTGGGCCCGGCCCACCACTGTTTTCCACGCGCTTTTGTACCAAAAACTTTGAAGAACGCGGCGTTCGTGTTTGTCAGGCATGATGCCCACCGCCCTCCATTGTGCCCACCCTACGATGGCCCGTTCAGAGTGCTGGAAACAGGGGACAAACATTTTTTGTTAGACTTGGGGGGTCGTCGGTAGAAAATATGTATAGACAGACTTAAGCCCGCCTTTGTGGTGGAGGACGAGCAAGTGCTGTTGGCTCAGGCCCCTCGGCGCAGAACACCCCCACTGAGAGCTCCCCAGGTAAACAATTCATCAGAGCAGCCACACGGGCAAGTCGAACGTTTCACCCCCCTCACCATGGCCCACCCGCAGACAGACACACCCCCAGGAGCCCCCCGCCGGCACAGCAGCGCCGCGGAGGCGGTAAACCCCCGTTACAGCAGATATGGGAGGAGACTGAAACCAAAAGGACGTGAGGACTGAAACTCAGTCTGAGATTCGGGGGGGGGGGGGCGTGTAGAGACTGGGTTAATCATCTCAGACTGGATGCAGAGGGTAAACAGAGAAGGACAGTAGCTATGGAGATTATGGTGAGGTAGCAGGAAGAAGGAGTTGGGGGGAGAAGGGATGAATGTATTGTGATGTGAGATGTCATGCAGATGTGAGATGGGCGGTTGGTATAAAAGGAGAGACCCTGGTGTATTGAGACATTCTTTTCTGTGTATGACTGATATGAGAGTAAATAAAATTGTCTGCTGCATAAATCAGTCTCGTTATTTACACTCTCCACATTATTACCGTTTAAGTACCATGTATTTATTATGCAAATATTCTTTACTAACCATGTGGGTATCCTATCATTACCATATAAGAACGATGTAGTGTCCATGCTTCAGGCAAGTTAAATAGCTCATATAACCTTGTGTCCAAGCGCATTTTCACAGCTGACAGTCCGCTCCAAGGTCCAGACTAAAGTTTTTATCTTGTTACATTGTTTGCATTTGGTCTGGTTAGGTTTGGTTCACACCACTCATTATCCTAGCAGACCAAACAACTTTACATAATGCACTGACATCCCATTTTCATAATGACATTTATGCAGATAGCACAGAAGCTACAGATAGCAAACATGCTACTCACCTTCAGAGCTGTTTTCTGTAGCTCTGAACACATCAGTAACCACACTTCAGTGTAACCTGATCCAGACACCATCGTATCAGTTGTGAACTAGTTTAGTGAGGCTAGAATATTATCCAGGTCTTCATTAAAAAGGATGTTTGGTGCCTACTAAAACACAGAACGAACGGTATGGTACAGAATATTCCGGTTGCATTCCATTGCGTTCTGTACGGAACATTTCATACCTGTTTGTTACGGGGCATCTACCGGTCCTGTCTGCTGTCAGTTCTATGTCAATGTGCCTTCGTCATTAGCTGCAGTCCACACTTAGCATGTCCCGCACATAAGAGTTGTAAGTAAGTGCAAATGCAATTATTAATAAATGAATAAATGCTATAAGGAATTAAGGAACATACCATAAGTAGTGATGGGCGAATGATACTGAGACTTCGGAGCTTGTCTCACTCTTCAATGTGTCAGCGCACATATCAAAACACGAAGATCACGTGATTGATGACGTCCGAAGCTTCAAACGTCATTGCTGCTTCACTTCATGCTTCATTGGTTCAATATGTTTTGAAGCTTTCATCAATCGGTCAATCTGAGGAATTGATCAACCTCCTCCCTTGGGACTCACCATGGGCTGTGACCTCACAGGACCGGGGAACAGCTGTCACCCAACAGTGCTCAGACTACAGTGAAACTGTGCTGCCTGCTGCGCTCTACGTATCTGTCACAGGGTGGAAGCATTTTATTGTGTGTTTAGGGTTTTACATGGTTTAAGTTTGTCTTGCATGTTTATTTATGACTTTGCACCTTTTTATAGTTTTTATATTTTAACCTGTGCTTTTAATTTGAAATGTTCTGTACACTTCCACCCTGTGCCTGCCCTAATTAGTTATCCTCAACACCTGTGTTGATTGAGGAAATGCAGCACCTGTGACTGATATAAAAGGTGCTCCATAAAAGATATATAAAAGATATATAAAAGATACTGATATAAAAGGTGCTCCATTTCTAAAGCTTTGGGACTCCAGCGAACCACAGTGAGAGCCATTATCCACAAATGGCGGAAACATGGAACAGTTGTGAACCTTCCCAGGACTGGCCGGCTGACCAAAATTACCCCAAGGGTACAGTGATGACTCATCCAAGACGCCACAAAAGACCCCACAACAACATCCAAAGAACTGAGGGCCTCACTTGCCTCAGTTAAGGTCAGTGTTCATGACTCCACAATAAGAAAGAGACTGGGTAAAAATGGCCTGCATGGCAGAGTTCCAAGACGAAAATCACTGCTGAGCAAAAAGAACATAAAGGCTCATTTCAGTTTTGCCAGAAAACATCTTGATGATCCCCAAGACTTTTGGGAAAATACTCTGTGGACTGACAAGACAAAACTTGAACTTTTTGGAAGGTGTGTGTCCCATTACATCCGACGTAAAAGTAACACAGCATTTCAGAAAAGGAACACCATACCAACAGTAAAAAATGGTGGTGGTAGTTTGATGGTCTGGGGCTGTTTTGCTGCTTCAGGACCTGGAAGACTTGCTGTGGCAAATGGAACCATGAATTCTGCCATCTACCAAAAATCCTGAAAGAGAATGTCCGGCCATCTGTTTGTGACCTCAAGCAGATGTGCACTTGGGTTCTGCAGAAGGACAATGATCCAAAACACACCAGCAAGTCCATCTCTGAATAGCTTCAGAAAAACAAAATGAAGACTTTGAAGCGGCCTAGTCAAAGTCCTGACCTGAATCCGATTGAGATGCTGTGGCATGACCTTAAAAAGGCGGTTAATGCTTAAAAGCTCTCCAATGTGGCTGAATTACAACAATTCTGCAAAGATGAGTGGGCCAAAATTCCTCCACAGTGCTGTTAAAGACTCATTGCCAGTTATCACAAATGCCTGATTGCAGTTGTTGCTGTTAAGGGTGGCCCAACCAGTTATTAAGTTTAGGGGCAATCGTTTTTACCACACAGGACCATGTATGTTTGAATTTTTTTCCCCCCTTAATAATAAACACCTTCATTTAAAAACTGCATTTTGTGTTTACTTGTGTTATCATTGTCTAATATTTAAATTTGTTTGATGATCTGAAACATTTAAGTGTGACAAACACAAAAAATGAGAAATCAGGAAGGGGGCAAACACTTTTTCACACCACTGTAGTTATGTATGCTACAACCATCTTAGTGTACTTGTCTGGTTCCTGGTGGGGAGACTCAGCCACAGCCACCTGCTGGTGCTGAGTTCTCTTTGCACCTCCACCTCACTCTGCTATCAACTCTGCTGTTGCTTTCATCCATCCATCCTCACCTGCATCTCCTGTGTCAACCCAGCGAATTGTTAGTTTGCATAGCTATTGATGGGATTGTGCTTCTGACTCAGGCAAAACTAAAATCCATGAACCACCTGAAGGAGTTGATTTGAGTCATCTGGATCATCAATGGCAGCTGAGCGGGAACATAGGCAAGTACCAGTTCACAAGGGACTTGTCTGGTTCTCGGTGGGGAGACTCCACTGTGGCCATCACGCAAGGTGAGCGTCACAGCAAAAGCCATCCCTGAGGTGCACACAACAGCTCCAGCCATCCCTGAGGTGCGCACAACAGCTTCCACTGTCCCCGAGGTGCACACAATGGCTCCTGCTGTCCCTGAGGCACACGCCACTGCTCCAGCTGTTCCCACAGTTCCCATCACAGCTCCTGCTCAGCTCAAGGTGCACACTCCTGTTCCTGCTCAGCCCCATGTGCACACTCCTGCAGAGACTGCTCCTCTTTGCGTGCATGCTCCTGTCGTGACTGCGTCGGCTGCAGCTCTACAGCTGGTTAGCCGTCATTGTTGGGTGTTGTCACGGATCAGTTTGGGTCATCTGGGTTCACTGTTGATTAGGCTGCACAGCCTGGTTCCACTGCTGCTTCGCCTGCAGCTCATCTTGAGGTCGTCACCAGTAGCAGGGGACCAGGAGCTAAGGCAAGTACTCTTTATATTATCTTCTACATCAATTTTAGAAAAGACTTGCCTTATTCCTGGTAAGGGGACCCAAGTGCAGATTTCACCTGCCTCTGGGCCCTTCCCACCAGTCTCTGCTGCTGATGACTATGGTGCCACCTTACTGACCTCCTGTTTTCCCCTCTCGTCCAAGGTGGCCATGTTGAGGATGGAGCCACAGGAGAACCACGCTCCACCTCAGCCACCTGTCATCCCAGAGGTTGGGGGACCTCCACCCATCGTTCCAGAGGTCAAGGGACCTTCACCCATAATTCCAGAGTCCGAGGGACCTCCACTCATCATTCCAGAAGTCGGGGGACCTCCACCTGTCGTTCCAGTAGCTGAGCAGTCCACTCCACCTGGTCCGGCTGAGCCGTCTGTACCACCTGGGCAATCCAAGCCATCCAGCCCACCTGGGCTTTCCAAGCAGTCTGCTCCACCTGTAGTCCAAAAGACTGGCGTGCCTCCAACTGTAGTCCAAGAGGCTGGCATGCCTCCAACCATAGCCCAAGAGGCTGGCATGCCTTCAACCATCGTCCCAGAGGCCAGTGGGCTGGGGTCAGCGTGCAGCAGTCATTGGTCACAGAGCAGAGGGCTCCTTTGTGTTTGTTTGGTGAGCTCTGTGTTCCTACGGCCACTGTTTCACCTTGTCCTCCGGTTCAGTGGCATAAGGACAGTGGCAGGCTGCTGGACTGGCCCTGCATTCCAGTCTGGGGGTCCATGGACTGGGGCAGGCCCCCCGACCCATGTTGTTCTCTGGTCCAAGGGCCTATGGACCACTCGACCCACTTTGTTTTGGGGTGTGGGTTCTTAGACTTTGTTTGGCCCCACAAACTGTGTTCTTTGTTTTGGACTCTTTGGGCATTTACATCTTGTTTCGGCCCACCTTGCCTTGTACCCCCACCACCCACCCTGTGAGGGTTTTTTGTTTTTTTCTCTTTTGCTGGTGTTACCCATGCGGGTCGTCTGGAAGCCACCCCTTCTGTTATCTTCAGGGCATGAGTCAAGCCATGTCCTCGTCCTCAGTTTGTTTCTCTGTGTTTTCTATTAGGGCCTGAGCCACTGACAATGTCAGTCAGCGAAAGCCCTATTGTATCTGCTCTGTTTCTTTATTAGGGCCTGAGCCACTGACAACGTCAGTTGGTGAAAGCCCTATTGTATTTGCTATGTTTATTTAAGGCCTGAGCCACTGACAACGTCAGTCGGCGAAAGCCCTATTGTATCTGCTCCTTTTTTTATCAAGGCCTGAGCCACTGACAACGTCTGTCGACGAAAGCCCTATTGTATCTGCTTCATTTATTTATTATTATTAGGGCCTGAGCCACTGACAACGTCAGTTGGCGAAAGCCCTATTGTTATTATTTTTCCGCCTAAATGATCGCATTTTTCACCCTCTGAACGTTAACCAAAACGCTTTTTTTTTTTGACAAAGCCCTAAGACCCGGCAAAAAATTCAATGAACTGGAAAAGATATGTGCCCACCCCTCATTTTTGTGGGTGGGGCCAAACGTTAACAAATGTTCAAGGTCTATGGAGACTGGAGACCGTAAACTTTATCGTAAAGACATAAAATTTGGGTGAGGTGTGCATCACCTCAAGACATGCAAAAAACATAGTTGTGGCCCATACCCACCGCCAATAGGAAGGCCACCATCTTGCCTCAAAGTCGCCCCACCTCCAATTCGGAAAAAAGTCACACCTTGCATTTGAACAAACTAGTCCTGGGGACCTGCTCTGATTGAGCTCATTTTTGCATGGCGGCATCTATAGGCATTGGCCATTAAAAATTGTATAATTTAAGTCAAAATCTCAAAAGGTGTGGCCAGAGTGCAATGGCAAAGTTTGACTCCTCCCCTTACAGCTTCAACCAGCTGTAATTCAGGCAAAACTTGTCCGATGTCCACCAAACTTTCCATGATGGAAAATAGTCCTGCCCCAAACGCAGCTACATCAAAAAACCTGACAACAGATGTAGCATAACATAGTGGTTAATGAAAGAATTGCTGAAAACTCTTTTATTTATTACTCATGCGCGGCGGGCCAGAATGACATGAAATTTTCTGAGATTTGTCTGACCACAGTGGTGATCATAACTGCACATCAACTTTAGTATGACATCACACATAACCATGGACACGCCCTCCTCGCCATTCAATCTGTGAGCTTATGGGGATTGGTGGGAAGGTCCTGGAGTCATGAAATTTCGACCATAGGTTGAGGTCACTGTCCTTTATAGTTCTATATAGGTGGACAACACACAACTGACAGAGAAGTGTTGCCAGGGCACCATGACCAAGTTTGACTCCTCCCCTTACACAATCAAACAGCTGTAACTCGGGCAAAACTTGTCCGATACGCACCAAAATTTCCATGATAGAAAATAGTCCCGCCCCGAACGTATCTACATCCAAACACCTGACAAAAGATATTGCGCCACCTACTGGTTAACAAAAGAATTGCTGAAAACTGTTTTATTTATTACTCACCCGCCCCTAGCCAGAATGACGTGAAATTTTCTGAGATTCATCAGACTATTGCGATGGTCACAACTGCACATCAATGTTAGCATGACATCACACGGATGATCATGGACATGCCGTCTTCGCCATTCAATCAGTGAGCTTATGTTGAGGGGTGGGAAGGTTCTGGAGTCATGAAATTTTGACCATACGTCGTGGTGACTGTCATATATAGTCCTATATGGGTGGACAACACATAACTATCAGGGAAGTGTTGCCATGGCGCCATGGCGAAGTTTGACTACTCCCCTTAAAAAATCAGGCAGCTGTAACTCGGGCAAAACTTGTCCGATGTGCAACAAAGTTTCCATGATGGAAAATAGTCCCGCCCGGAACGCGTCTACATCAAAAAACCGGACAAAACATATAGGGCCACCTACTGGCTAACGAAAGAATTGCTGAGAACTTTTTATTACTCACCCGCCACTTGCCAGACTGACGTGAAATTTTCTGAGATTCATCAGATGATAGTGATGGTCATAACTGCACATCAACTTTAGCATGATGTCACACAGGTGACCATGGACACGCCCTCCTCGCCATTCAATCCGTGAGCATATGTTGAGGGGTGGGAAGGCTCTGGAGTCATGAAATTTTGACCATAGGTTGAGGTGACTGTCATATATAGTCCTATATGGGTGAACAACACATAACTGAAAGGGAAGTGTTGCCATGGCGCCATGGTGAAGTTTGACTCCTCCCCTTACAAAATCATGCAGCTTTAACTTGGGTAAAACTTTTCCGATGTGCATAAAAGTTTCCATGATAGAATTTAGTCCCGCCCAGAACGCACCTAAATAAAAACATGGGTGGACAACACATAACTGACAGGGAAGTGTTTCCATGGTGCCATGGCAAAATTTGACTCCTCCCCTTACAGCTTCAACCAGCTGTAACTCCGGCAAAACTTGTCCAATGTCCACCAAGCTTTCTATGATGGAAAATAGTCCCGCCCCGAACACAACTACATCAAAACACCTGACAAAAGATATTGCGCCACCTACTGGTTAAAGAAAGAATTGCTGAAAACTGTTTTATTTATTTCTCACCCGCCTCTTGCCAGAATGATGTGAAATTTTCTGAGATTCATCAGACTATAGCAATGGTCAAAACTGCACATCAACGTTAGCATAACATCATATGGTTTACCATGGACACGCCCTCCTCGCCATTCAATCAGTGAGTATATGTTGAGGGGTGGGAAGGTTCTGGAGTCATGAAATTTTGTCTATACATTGAGGTGACTGTCATATATAGTCCTATATGGGTGGACAATACATAACTGACAGGGAAGTGTTGCCATGGTGCCATGGCGAACTTTGACTCCTCCCCTTAAAAAATCAAGCAGCTGTAACTCGGGCAAAACTTGTCCGATGTGCAACAAAGTTTCCATGATGGAAAATAGTCCCGCCCGGAACACATCTACATCAAAAGACCTGACAAAACATATAGGGCCACCTACTGGTTAACAAAAGAATTGTTGAGAACTTTTTTTTTATTACTCACCCACCACTTGCCAGACTGACGTGAAATTCTCTGAGATTCATCAGACTATAGCGATGGTCATAACTGCACATCAACTTTAGCATGACGTCACATGGTTTACCATGGACACGCCCTCCTCGCCATTCAATCCGTGAGCGTATGTTGAGGGGTGGGAAGGTTCCTGAGTTATGAAATTTTGACCATACGTTGAGGTGACTGTCATATATAGTCCTATATGGGTGAACAACACATAACTGACAGGGAAGGGTTGCCATGGTGCCATGGCACAGTATGACCAGGGAATATCGCCGCAGCCAGCAGCTGACCAGCTGGGCTCTTTTCAAGGAAGAATATGACCATCTCCACGGCAGGAGCCCGAAAATTACCAGTCATGCTCGAAAAGGAAAACAGCATTTTACAGCCAGCTGGACCGTGAGCACTGGTAGGTTCACTCAGAGACGAAGTAGTGACAGGAGGTGTGGATATTCTCTAACTACTGACAGCACTGCTGCACACTCCCGTGAGCGTGGACCCTCCTCCAGACATCACAAACTGGTATTCCGGACAACACGTAATTTTTACATCTTTAAAAACAGTTTTAAATGTCTGACCTAAATAAAACCTGCTGATGAGCTAGACGGTGTCTTTAAGATGTTGTCTAGACGTCGGTTGATAATCATTTGTTAATGCCGCTGTGCACTCAGTTTCCCGATGTGTTGACAAGACGTCAGCAAACAGTCTCCTCCAATTTAATGCCGGGTCCCACAAAGACATCTTGGTAATGTGCAAACGCTTCTTATGTGAAGTGTTTGCAATGTAATTTGAATAAATTGGGCCAACGTTAGCTAGATGTATGTGTGCTGATGGAGAACTTTCACCAGCGTTTGCCAACTCCAGCAATCATTAACTTTTGCCAGCAGAGCCTGACATTTGCCAAAATGTCAGTACAAGTTGGTCCAAACGTTGTAGTGTAAATCCACCTTAAGGCACTCCCCAGACAGCAAATTGCATCTGGCCCAGATCTGGCCCACACCTGGCAGTTTTCTTTTGGCCCAATGAATGACGGCGATAACTCAACCTGAGTCCGGTTACCGGAAGTCAGCCACAATAGGGCCAGATGTGAGCCACATCTCACAAGTGGTGTGGGCCACACCTGGGCCAGCTGAGTGACTGATGGGCTACATCTGTTCCAGATGAAGACCACATCTCACTAAAGGCATGGGCCATAAGTGGGCCAAATGTCTGAGACAGTGTGTGGCCCAGTTTTGGCCCACACCTTTCTTCTGGCCCACATATGGCATGGAATGACAGCAATGACTCAACCTGAGTCTGGTTGCCAGAAGTCAGCCACAATAGGGCCAGATGTGGGCCACATCTCACAAATGGTGTGGGCACCATCAGGACCAGGGGGGTCACTTATGGAGCAAAACTGGGCCACATCTGGACCCCATCTCATGAATAGCATGGGCCATAAAGTGGGCCAGACGTCTTATGGCCCTTTTCCACTAGTGCTACTTGGCCCTGTTCGATTTGGTAGGCTTCATAGGCTTTTCCATTAGGAACTGTAATGGTTACCGTCCCGATTTCTTGGACCTGCTCCTGAATGGTTCTATGCGTGCCGTACCGACCTGAAAATGTGACGTAAAAAGACTGCAGGCCACTGATTGGTCTGGGCGTAACGTCATAAGAGCGACGTTTGAAGGCTGAATTACAGAATCTCGAGCCACCATTTGCAAAGATTTGCCCATGAGCCAGCAAGCAAACGTCAGTATAAACAACAATGACAGAATGGCTTCACAGAAATCAGACCCACAGAAATCAACACCGCAGGCCAACAGAGTTTTCTGTGCCTTTCGGCTGATGAGAGTATCCAGAGGGAACTAAATGGAGCCACCCAACATGAATTTACAGCCGTGGGAGCACCCAACTTCAGCAGCTGAAAGCCGTGATATATTAGGCTATATGGTGTGTTGATACATTGACTTGATTTCTCTGTCTCTCTCTCACACTGCTTTATCTGCTTGCTTTACAAGCTACACTGCAAAGTTTAGATTACACCCCATAATTTGTTCGTATCGGTTAGAATCAGCTCTGTACACAGCTGAGCTGACACGTAAGTTTAAAATATGTTACAGATACAATGAGGTAAAAACCACCTCCCACCCCCCTCATGCAAGAGGGGGGTGGTCAGACTATAAAAACCATAGGGCTCCATTTTGAGGGGGCACACTCTCACCAGGAATTGCCTAAAGAGGTGTATCCCAGTGCTGCTTGTAACCATATCTCATTTTCAGTAAAAAAAAAAAGAAAATGTACTTCATCTCTCAGCCTGGTTATTTGGCCGTCGTATCAAAGAACTGGGGTTTAAGGTATGTTAGACTCAACAATTTGGTGTTTTCACCCGGTTATGAGGCTAAATTTTAGTTTTAGTTTTGTAAACAGTGTGAGGATTTTTTCTCTACAGACTGGCGGCCGCAACATGATAAGAGGTGAGCAGAAAACCTTTTTCAATAAATTTCTGCCTGTCCCTTTGAGGACAGCCCTTTCTGTAGAGATTAAATATTCGTGTACGTGTGATTTTATTTGTGGAATGAAACTTGAGATATGGTCTTGAATTTATGATATGTTGTTTTAAGAAATATATTTACTGAGTTTGATGAGGAAAACTCCAAACGGTTTTGACCCCAAGGGATAAGTCAGACGCATTAATACTGTCCCTGAAAGTCCGGTGGACATATAAATGAAGACAACAAAAAAAATCCTTTAGGGCCACCAGAAGGGTTGGAGAGAGTTTGGGTAATCGGTTTAACTCCGCAGTGACAAATATTTATTTGAGGTCAATGGAAAAGCAAAGTTACCCTCGATGCGTTTGCTTTTTGGGTAATTGGTTTAACTCCGCAGTGGCAAGTATTTATTTGAGGTCACTGGAAAAGTAAAGTTACCCCGTTACGTATAGCTTGGCCAAAAGGTTAGACCCCTTCAAATCATTGCTTGATTTCAAAAAGGAGAAGGTTGGCACCCCTCACGTATTCTAGCTCAGACCAAAAAAGGTTGAAACTCCCAGAGAAATTGCAACGAGCGGGTTTCTAAAAAATAGTTGGTCTTACCGCATTAGATAAGGATTTACTGTGTGTGAAATAAATGTATAAGTTTTAATTTGTTTTCACTTCATGAGTGACATATAATAATATAAGTAAACTAATTATAGTAAAAAACAAGGTGATTTGTGAGGCAATGTTGTCATGAGGAAGTGGAAATAAATAAAATCATAATAATAACTTTATTTTGTGTTATAAGCTATTGATATTAGACGGTCGGATTAAATGGCAACAGAACCGGATAACATTAAAATGGACAAAGAAACACAGTTATTTTATTTTTGTGTGTGTGTGTGAATGTTAGAAGCAGCTGCGGTCAAGGTTGGTTGTTTTGTCTTTGTGTAATCTGCTCTGGCATGGAAGAAAAAAAAAGAGTGAATTCTCTGCGGAGGCAGGGGGAGCAGGCTGTGAAATTGTTTATGTTTTTTTTTTCCTTTTGATATTTGTGGAGTGTAAAAGGATTGATTAATTAATTGTTATCCTTTTGCGATATGTTTAAAATTATAGGTATTTGAAAATAGCTTTGATCAAAAGGAGTCGACTAGAGTTGTGTGTTACGGCAGTGTAGAAAAAATGGAAGGTTGCTGCTTTGACCTTGTGGAGATAGGAGAAGCAATTCTGTGTGTGTGTGTGTGGTTGTTTTAGAAAAAAGGGAAGAATGGAAAAACAGGCTGTGTGGAAGAGAAGTAATCTAAATATGGGTATGTTTACAAAGTTTTGGAGTTTTACCTTTTCAATCTGATTTTGCGGGGTTTTAACTAATGTTGCGTACGTGATAAATTATTTACATATTTTTTAAAGAAATTTTTGACGTATTACTGACCTTTGTTCTTTGACTGAAGCATAACAGTGCCCTTTACAGGAAGATGGACTGACGTGTGACGACGTGACTACAGACCCATAGGATATTAAGTTAAGTATTATGGCGCGCATTTAGGGCGCATATATGGTATGCATGTATGGTATGCATTTTCCCTCACATATATTTAGTAGGCATGACGGTGCATACTCTGGAGGCTTCACGTCTAAACGTCCAAGAGGACCTGACCCGGCAGAGACCTCGGGAGGTGTGAAGTGGTTTCTTGAGAGATGGGAAGTCAGAGAGAATGTCCCAGCAGGAGCCCCCGAGGCTGAGGAGTTGAGAGACAATGGAGACGCCAAGGAGCCTCGGAGGCTATATGTTTACTGAAGGACTGTGGGTTGGGGATGTGATATTTGATGTTGGGGGTTTTGTGTCTCTGGAGAGTATAAGAGCTGTGAAGAATGATTGTTCTGCCTCCTTGCTGAGATACTTTGCTTGTTAGAGGATGTAGACTCACAATAAACCTTTCCTGAGAAATAAACTCAGTCTCGTTTGTGAAAGTCATCCTCTACACTGGTGACCTACGACAAACCATGGCCGGTGGCGGCGAGCTTTCCGCGCCGGACTCTTCAGGGGCCAACCGGGTAAACGCAGCTACCACACTACAGCTGCCCGATTTCTGGCAACATAACCCGCGCTCCTGGTTTACCACTGTGGAGGCGCAGTTCCACCTTCGGGGAATCTCAGCGGACGCAACGAGGTTCTACCATGTCGTTACGAAGCTGGACAGCCTCACAGTGCAGCGGGTGGAGAGCCTGACCAACCACCCGCCCCAAGACGACAAGTATGACGCACTGAAAGCCACCCTCATTCGAGCCTTCACTCCCTCGCTGGGAGAGCGAGCAGAGAAGCTCCTGGCGCTGACAGAAGGGGAAGCAGACAGGCCGGCAGATCTGATGGCAAAGATGATGGGCCTGAGAGGCGAGGATGACGACAGCTTTATCTTCGCCCACCTCTTCCTCAGAACGCTACCGCCAGCAGTGAGAGTCACCCTGGCCAGCTCACAGCTACTCAACAACCGTGACTACCACGGGCTGGGCCAGGAGGCGTAGCGGCTCGTCGACGCCCATAGACGGCACGCAGCCACGACGGCAGCGGCTCCCCTCTGGTCTCCCCGCGAGACGAGGGGAGACCAGAGGCTGCAGCACCGGATCCACTGACGTCGGCAGCGGCAGAGGCCAGGAGAAAGGGAGCTGACAACACCCTCTGTTTCTACCATCGACGCTTCACCGAGAGAGCGCGCAGATGCACCCCACCGTGCCGATACCAGCGCCAGGGAAACGCCAAGACCGAGAGCCGGTAGCAGCTGCAACTCTCGGCACGAAGAACAAGCTGCTTTTCGTGACAGACACAAATTCAGGGAAAGAATTCCTGGTGGACACAGGCTCCCAGCTAAGTTTTATCAAGCCTGCCTACGCGGACATGCTGACGCCTGCCAGCGGACCCCTGGTGTTGGCGGCAAACGGCTCCACGATCAAAACCTATGGGGAGAAGACGCTCCTCCTATCCCTCCACGGCCGCACCTTAGAGTGGACCTTCGTTGTAGCCGCAGTTAGCAACAACATGCTAGTTGCTGACTTTTTATGCTCAAACAGTTTGTTAGTTGATCTTGCTAATAGACGTATTGTAAATGCACTGTCTTTCTACTCTATCTCCTGTACAGCTCGGGTGGCTGCCTTCTGCACATCCCAATGTCACAGCTGCGGGTGGTAAGTTTCATGCACTACTCAATCAGTTTCCAGCACTCACGGTCCCAACATTTTCAGCGTCAGTTGCCAAACACGGGGTCGAGCATTTCATAACTACCTCTGGCCCCCCTGTTTTTGCAAAAGCTCGGCGCTTGGACCCAGCTAAACTGGCCATCGCGCGCGAGGAATTCGCCAATTTGGAAAAACTGGGCATTGTTAGACGCTCGAACAGCTCTTGGTCATCACCCCTGCACATGGTACCCAAGGCTGACGGCTCGTGGCACCCTTGCCGTGATTTCCGCAGATTAAATAATGCTTCAGCGCACGACCGCTACCCAATTCCGCACATCCAGGATTTTTCGGCACATTTGGTGGGGGCGCGCATATTTTCCAAAATAGATTTGGTGCGCGGTTATCACCAAGTCCCAGTCCGCGCGCAAGACATACCCAAAACGGCAGTTATAACCCCTTTCGGGCTGTTCGAGTTTTTGCGCATGCCTTTCGGCCTCAAAGGCCCCGCGCAGACGTTCCAACGCATGATGGATGCAGTGCTGCGCGGCCTCCCTTTCGTGTTCGCTTATTTGGATGATATTTTGGTAGCCAGTGCATCTGAAGTCGAACACGAACGCCACCTCACAGCCGTTTTTCAGAGGCTGACAGAACACGGGCTGATAATTAACCCAGCGAAATGCCAATTCGGGGTAGCGCAAATCGATTTTTTGGGGCACCGCGTGTCTCCAGAAGGCGCGATCCCGCTGCCTGATAAAGTGCGCGTGATAATGGATTTCCCCCGACCGCAGACAGTTAAAGCACTGCAAGAATTTTTGGGGATGGTCAATTTTTATAACCGCTTCCTCCCCAACATGGCACGGCTCATGCACCCATTGTACGCGGCACTAAAGAAGCAAAAACCTGCAACTAAGGTCGAGTGGTCCCCGGACCGGGAGCGCGCTTTCTCACAAGTCAAATCGGCCCTCACGAACGCTGCGTTATTGGCACACCCGGTGCCAGAAGCTCGCATGGCGCTAACCACGGACGCTTCCGACGTGGCAGTGGGGGCGGTTGTCGAGCAACTGGTAGCAGGGAGCTGGCAACCACTTGCGTTTTTCAGCAAAACATTGCGCGATAACGAGCGTAAATACAGCGCGTTTGATAGGGAGCTTTTAGCCCTGCATTTGGCCATCCGCCACTTCCAGCTCTGGTTGGAAGGGCGCCGTTTCACCGCGTTTGTAGACCACAAACCATTAACATTTGCAATGGCTAAAATTTCAGAGCCTTGGTCGGGCAGACAACAGAGACAGCTGGCCGCAATTTCAGAGTTTACCACCGACATTCAACACGTGGCAGGCAAACACAATGTAGTGGCAGATTGTCTCTCACGCGCAGTTGCACTGCCAGGCCCCCAGGGGGCAGACTCAGCGGCTGTAGACTCGGGCCAGGCTTGCGGCGCGGAAGCGCTCACAGCCCCGGTCTGCGTTGGGTTAGATTATGCAGCCATGGCCGCCGAGCAGGTTAACGATGCGGACGTGCGCGTGCTCCAGTCTGGGCCAACAGGGCTAAGGCTGGAGCACAGGGTGCATCAAAGAGGTATGCCCCCCCTAATCTGCGATATCTCCACGGGGCACCCCCGCCCCGTGGTCCCAGCTGCGTGGCATCGCCGTGTTTTTGACTTAATACATTCGCTGGCACATCCGGGCGTTCGCACGTTGATCAAAATGGTGGGAGAGAAGTTTGTTTGGCCGGGGCTGCGTAAACAGGTCAAAGAATGGGCCGCAGCCTGGGCAGCGTGTCAAAGAGCAAAGGTACACAAGCACACGCGGGCCCCTCTAGAACCTTTTCACATCCCAGCCAAACGCTTCGACCACGTGCATATCGACTTGGTGGGACCCCTCCCGCTGTCACAGGGGTTCACACACCTTCTAACTATGGTGGACCGCACTACGCGCCGGCCAGAGGCGATTCCCCTGGCGTCAACCACAGCAGCAGACGTTGCGCGCGCTTTTTTAACGGCTTGGGTCGCGCGCTTTGGAGTCCCGTCAGACATAACGTCTGACAGAGGACCCCAATTTGTTTCCGAGCTCTGGTCATCCATGGCACTCAGCCTGGGGGTGAAAATTCATCGCACAACCGCGTATAACCCCCAGGCCAACGGTTTGTGCGAACGCTTTCACCGGTCATTGAAAGCAGCCTTCAGAGCGGCTCTCACGGACACAAATTGGGTTGATAAGCTTCCATGGGTTTTATTAGGGTTGCGTTCAGCACCTAAGGAAGATTTGCAAGCCTCTCCAGCCGAGCTAGTCTTCGCCCAACCTCTCCGGTTACCGGGAGAATTCCTTCCTGAGAACCCCGTACCAGATCGCCCTCCCGCTCAGCTGCTGCAGAGCGACGCGGGATCAAACACCCTCCTCGGCCCAGTTCATCACAGTTTCCCACGCGTTTTTGTGCCTAAAGCCTTAAAGAATGCAGAATTCGTCTTTGTTAGACACGACGCACAGAGGTTAGGTTTAAGACCACCTTATGATGGACCGTTCAGAGTGTTAGAAACCAGGGAAAAGCATTTTTTGCTCGATTTGGGAGACAGGAGGGAATTAGTCTGCATTAACAGACTCAAACCCGCTTTTGTGTTAGCTGATGAACAAGTTCAGTTGGCCAGGGCCCCCCGCCGTGGCAGGCCGCCGGGGAGACATTCTGCTAAGCTTTCACAATGATGTGCTAATGACTCTGATCCACAGATGCAAGAGACAGCCACAGGCAGAGCGAGACCAGCTCACAGCAGATATGGCAGGAAGTTGAAGCCCAAGCAGTTGGATGTGTGATATGTTGGGCCAATTTTTTTTTCGTTCTGTGTGGATATGTCATGATTCTATGCATCTGGGGTGTAAGTTGTCCTTATTTAGACGTTTGGGGGGGGTTATATGGCACGCATTTAGGGCACATATATGGTATGCATGTATGGTATGCATTTTCCCTCACATATATTTAGTAGGCATGACGGTGCATACTCTGGAGGCTTCACGTCTAAACGTCCAAGAGGACCTGACCCGGTAGAGACCTCGGGAGGTGTGAAGTGGTTTCTTGAGAGACGGGAAGTCAGAGAGAATGTCCCAGCAGGAGCCCCCGAGGCTGAGGAGTTGAGAGACAATGGAGACGCCAAGGAGCCTCGGAGGCTATATGTTTACTGAAGGACTGTGGGTTGGGGATGTGATATTTGATGTTGGGGGTTTTGTGTCTCTGGAGAGTATAAGAGCTGTGAAGAATGATTGTTCTGCCTCTTTGCTGAGATACTTTGCTTGTTAGAGGATGTAGACTCACAATAAACCTTTCCTGAGAAATAAACTCAGTCTTGTTTGTGAAAGTCATCCTCTACAGTATAACTGTTTACTTCTTAATCAATGGTACCAGCATGACAATGATGAAATTAATTGAATATTACAACATTATGATGTCATTTAATAATGCCTAATCACTGAAGGCTTTATGTATACCCTATATCACATGATTTAAAGCATAGAGGTTCAAAAGAGATTGATAATTAATGTGTCTGTGCATATGATTTGCCAGAGGCTACGGATTATCAAACAAAGGTCTTGGTAAGTGTATGTTATATTGTTGCCTTGTTTAAATAATACTATACTTACCCTTTTAATAAATGACATGTACCACAAGAACACATGTACCACAGTACCACAAGAATTTTGATAGATACTGAGACTGATTAGTGAGCTGTGTCATTTTGACCTAGATAAGAAGAGACAGAATCAGCCTTAAAAAATATAGGCTACAGACTGTGATTTTGTGTCATAAATTTTTGAAAACAGAGATTAGGTTGATATCTACAGTTATTCATTTTAAAATGCAGCATTGGTCTAAGGCTTTTAATATAGGCTATTGTTTTGTTTGAATATAATCTTAAACTAAGTGATTACCCATGTCAATTGGTAAAACCTTTATTGATTCACAAAAATATTTGAATACTTGTTGGGAGTAGCGAACTCACATTCAAATTGTGGAAGCTTTAGGTGTGATTTAAAGGTTTTTCTGCTATTCCTTATTCTTTGTTTTTCAAAAGGAAAGGGAAAAGCATTCAAAAAATTAATTAATTAATTATTTTTTTTTTTTAGCTTTCACCAGGAATTAGATTTGCCAAATTAACAAGGAATCATAACATCATCATTACTGCCTCAGAGCCTGTTAACACCAACTCCCTAACACGTGTCCAAGGCCCCGACCTTATCTAAACTAGACTGGCTGGAGCCGCCAGTTGGAGCTTCTAATCTATGGTCAGCACTGAACATTCTGCTGCATGACCTGGTCACCCTAACTACTGGCATGAACAATGAAACCTTCGTCATTATTTACAATCTTGTTCAAACTAATCTCACACTGAAAAACAGACAGTCTTTTCAAGCTCTGAGACAATGGAAAAATACAGTGAATCAGACATTGGCTCATTATATGCACCAGATACAATTATAATATAAAAATAGAATAATATAGCATTAAAATCATATAGAATAATCAGTGAAACCTGAAAATATCCTATCAATTACCTTTTAATTTAATAAATCTTTGGTGACATATGCAATATGTAATAAAATAATAAAAATAATAACTGACATTGACATGGACTGACCACAGGAGAATGGATCCTTAAATTGATAAGCATTTTTTGAAGCTAAGTATGACTTTGTATGACATTGTAAATGACATAAGGTTGTCATGGTTCGAGCGCCGATCTCGTCCGCGCTCGAGCCATGCATCATCTTCACCAGGTTTGACAGCAGTGGGTACCTTCTGGCTCCCCGAGCCTTTATTTTGACAGCGCTCGGAGGGGCTTCCTGCTGTCAAGTCTGACAGCTGTGCTGCATTTCGGCTCATCAGCAGCTCTGCATTTAAGTGGGCTCTGGGAGCAGAATAATGCGGCAGTCTCGTCAACGATTGCTCGTCAGAGGATTCTCCTTGCCAGATGTTGAGCGAGCGTTCCTCGGCTCAGACGTCAACTATGCCTTCATGGTCTGGCTTATCGACCATCCCTGGGTTATGATTGTAAGTGTGCTTCTTGTTTGCCTCATGGTCACGTGTATGTAGTATTGTACGTTTTAGCCCACTGTGGCTCATTGTTTTGTGTTTTCTTTTGTTCAATAAATAACTGTGCAAACTTCACCGGTGTCTTTTGGCGTCTTATGGTGGCTCGCGAGGGCCACCGCATGACAGTAGACTGCCACCAGACTGAGATGCCAGTCCTGGTGAGTTCTGCTTAAAGTGGACGTTTGTTTTCCCTGTCTGGGTACCTGCACGTTGGGAGGTGATGTCATCTTTCAGGAGCCGCGTTCGGAGCCTGGGCTACGAGCTAGCGGAGGCCCTGGACTACGTAGATGGAACGCTCTTCTCCGCTACGCTCTATGACACCCCCAACGATATACGCCAGCACCTGGGCTTTGCTGAGAATATCCTCAATAACCTTCCTCGCTACTTCGACCACCCAGAAGTTACGACGAGGAGGGCAGACATCGCTGCCCAACGCGAGTTACTCCGTGGGCTGGAGGGAAACCCTGGCAGGAAGCCGAAGAGGAGGCATCGTCGCTCCTCGTTTCAGGATCCCATTCCTTTCCCCGATCCGGTCCAGGAGTTCGCACCATCCAGGGGTCATCCCCGAACAAGGATGATGTCAGTTGGGAATCCCCCAGAGAGGTTGCAGCTGACAGCAATCTCTATCTGGGACCAAGTGGCTGCAGCTCGCTCCGCTGGTCACCCCACACAAATCATTAAGCACGTGACAGCGGCTGTCAGGCTAGTTGAGAGGAATCCCGAGCTGAGTGACTATCCGGAGTATGCTGACTTGCTTGCCTCCGTTTCTGCTCAAGAGCGGCATTTTCCAGACCTCACCCTCGCCTCGCCATCAGCCAGAAGATATCGGCGCCACGCCCAAAACGAACCTCAGCAAGACCCCCGTCTGAATCCGCTTTCGGCGAAGCCCGTTAGTGGACCTTCACGAGCGGCTCCTCCTCGTCCTTCCAGGGGGCCCTCTGTCACCATCCAGCGGGGAAAGGGAGGAACAACGTCCCCTACAGCAGGCACCATCCATCATCCAGGAAACAGGCAAGTCCAAGTTCATTCTTCCCTTTATAGTTGTGATTTGCCTTGTCTGACTCCTGGGGGCGGAGTTCGGGGTTCACAGTCCCCCGAGCTCCCACCACCTGCTGTAGCTCTTATCACTAAACCTGCTCCCTCTGTGTCTCCCTCCGCTGAGCTGTCCATGACGCCAGGCCTACGTCGCCGGACGAGGAGGGGGCCTGCGGTTCTAGAGAGCCTGGTTCCAGCCCCGCAGCTGCGCCGTGGGCAGAGGAGAAGAACGGACTGCAGCATGGAGCCTGCACCGATGATGAAGCGTCTCCGGGTCTCCACGTTGGAGCAGTTCGAGCCAGCGGGTCGAGGGTCCCCTGCCACCACACCATGCGGGTTATCGGCGTGAACGTCAGCGCCAGAGGGTCCTCAGACTGCAGAGATCATCATGCCGGCTGCGGAACCCACTGTAGCCGAGTGGGAGCCTGATGACGAACTTCTCCGTCCTGAGCCTGGATCGACGAAGTCCTGGACGGCGACAGAACCCGAGTGCAGGCAAGTGCTCTACTTTGTTTTTCTCCTTTCTATCTTGGAGCATTTTTGCCTGCCTCTCGGGGAGGTGAGTCAGGGGCAGCCACCTGCTGCACCCGAGCTCGTCTCGCTGGGCTCTGTTGCTACCGGTGATTCTGATCCCGGTTCTTTCTTGTCTTCCGAGCCTTCTTCCAGAATCACTGGTGCTGAGCCAGTTGCAGTCGCTGTGCTGGAGGTTTCAGGTTCAGGGTCGGAGGTCGTCACCGGTGCCGCACCGACCCAGTCGGGGTCCAATGCGGGTGCAGCCAAGACCCAGTCGGGGTCCGACGCAGGTGCAGCCGAGACACAGTCGGGGTCCGACGCAGGTGCAGCCAAGACCCAATCGGGGTCCAACGCGGGTGCAGCCGCGAGTGCAGCATCGGTATGGGTCAAGGTCGGTGGAGGAGCTGCAGACCCTTTGCCACCTGACATTGTGCGGGCTCGTCGTCACCATCATCTCCCTCGTTATAGTCACCAACCCAGCTCATCACCGCCGGGGGCTGTTGGGGGGCCTCTACATTCGGCCCAGCTCTCCCACGTCTTCCCCCCGCCAGGGAGGCCACCGCCGATTGTCTCCCCACGGTTCTGGTAACTGAGGGATGCGGGTCGGCCACCAGAGGAACTGTTTCGTTGGTTCGGCGCCCTGGGTCGGCCACCCGACATACTGTGTTTGCAACTGGGTGACCTGGTTCGGCCGCCGGAGGTTCTAACTTTCCGGGCCTGGCACAGGGGTAGGCCGCCCGATCATGTCCTGTTTCCCGTAATCACCCGTTGGCCACTGGACACAGGGAGACCACCGGAACTGTCTCCGTTGTTTTTGGACTCTGCCTGTCATCATCCTCGTGGGTTGTGTGGTCCCATTGAGGTGTAAGGCCATTCGGTGTGATAGTTTTGCTCAGTGTTCTTGCCATTGTCAGCATGTTTTTTTTTCTCCCCCTCTTCTGTCTGAGGGATGTAATGTACTTAACTTGTGGGGGGGGGGGGGGTTCTTTTCTTTTTTTTTCTTGCCCTGTGTGTTTCGGTGCATTATGGAGTATTGCATTTTCTGTTAAACGTGCTCTGTAATTGCCTCATTTGTGCCTGTTTTTATTATGATTTGTGTTTTTTCTCTGTTGCTGGTTCTCTCCCTCCGGGTCTGTTCCCCCATCCGCCCACCCTGGGGCGGGGGGGGGGGGGGGCTTGGGCATCATTGGGCGTTCAGAGCTCGCCCTTGGGGGGGAGGTACTGTCATGGTTCGAGCGCCAATCTCGTCCGCGCTCGAGCCATGCATCATCTTCACCAGGTTTGACAGCAGTGTGTACCTTCTGGCTCCCCGAGCCTTTATTTTGACAGCACTCAGAGGGGCTTCCTGCTGTCACATCTGACAGCTGTGCTGCATTTCGGCTCATCAGCAGCTCTGCATTTAAGTGGGCTCTGGGAGCAGAATAATGCGGCAGTCTCGTCAACGATTGCTCGTCAGAGAATTCTCCTTGCCAGATGTTGAGCGAGCGTTCCTCGGCTCAGACGTCAACTATGCCTTCGTGGTCTGGCTTATTGACCATCCCTGGGTTATGATTGTAAGTGTGCTTCTTGTTTGCCTCATGGTCACGTGTATGTAGTATTATACGTTTTAGCCCACCGTGGCTCATTGTTTTGTGTTTTCTTTTGTTCAATAAATAACTGTGCAAACTTCACCGGTGTCTTTTGGCGTCTTATGGTGGCTCGCGAGGGCCACCGCATGACAAAGGTATACTGATTTAAATGACTCTGACTTTACAAATGTAATGTTTATATGATTTTATATTATTTTGTACTGCAGGATACATTTGATGTTACTCACCACATAATGGTATGACAACATCATATTTCAGAAATGTGACAGTAATGAGGAATGTGTTTTCCTGATTCGGCCGTGGCCAAGCTGGATTTGGGAAAATTACATTCCACCCCATAATTTACCAAGGGATGTATAAAATGAGCCATTCCTTGTACAAAATTAAACCAAATTCTAATTAGGCAAAATGTCCACCTTTCCATTGACTGAAAGAGTGTGAAGCAATCTTTATTCATTTATTCAAATTCAACCTATCTGTGTTCAACTGGACAAACTGATCTTATTTATCAATGCTGAAGCATATCAAAAATGCACAGATAGCTATTTTGTTTTTCTTAAATGGAATTTGTAAATTAGCTCAAGAGACATCACAAAAGGAGCCACAATTATTGAAATCTCATTTTGAAGGTGTACTAACCACAAATTTTCACCTAAATTAAAAGTGGTAACACACTTCCTTTCAGTTAAAGAATCAAGAAAATACCCTGTAACTTTGCTGCATGTGTGTCTCCATGCATCAAAAAAGGGGGTATCAAAGAAATTAATTAGCAAAATAATTAGCAATCCTCAGAAAAATAGATAATATATAAAAATTATCAATAGATGATCAATAATGAATTAAATTCAATTCAACTTTATTTATATAGCGCCTTTTCACAACAACAGTCATCTCATAGCACTTTCAACTGTAGGGGGAACCCTACAAAAAATTAAAGAATTTTAAACTTAATTCTAAACTTTAGGGGAAGCCAATGAAGGGAGGCCAGAAGTGGAGAGGTATGATCTCTCTTTCTGGTACCTGTTAAAATTCTTGCTGCAGCATTTTGGATCAGCTGAAGACCTTTTAAAGATGTTATAGGACAACCTGATAAAGAATTACAATAATCTAATCTAGAGCTAACAAAAGCGTGGATCAGTTTCTCAGCATCACTCTGAGACAAGATGCTCCTAATCTTGGTAATATTACGCAAAGAATAGAAGGCAGTCTTAGATACAAATTTAATATGTGAATTGAAAGACAGATCTTGATCAAAAATAATTCCAAGGTTCCTTACAGAGCTATTAGGAGAGTAACTGCATCCAAACTGAAAGTTTGATTTGGAAAGGTATTTCTAAGGTTTTTTTGGATCAACAAGAATGACTTCATTCCTATCTGAATTTAATAGCAGGAAGTTACAAGTCATCCAAGCTTTGACTTCCTTAAGACAGGCTTCCAATTTGGCTAATTGATTACTATCATCTGGCTTCATTAACAGGTATAATTGTGTCATCTGTATAACAATGAAAATGTATACAGTGCTTTCTAATAATGTTGCCTAATGGAATCATATATATATATAAACTAAAGAAAATTCATTATTGACATGAACAAACTGGAACCTATCAGATAAATAAGATCTAAACCACTGTAATGAAGTTCCATTAAGTCTAATATAGTGTTATAATCTATCAAGTAACCATTTCCCTGCAGGTGGTCAAATAATTGCATAGCAACAACTCTTTCTAAGATTTTTGAAATGAAAGGGAGATTAGAGGTTGGTCTATAGTTAGCTAAAGCTCCTGGATCTAGCGTTGGCTTTTTGAGTAAGGGTTTAATTACAGCCGCTTTAAAAGCCTGCGGTACATGGCCTAAAGTTAATGAAGAATTGATTATATGAAGAATAAAGCTACCAATAAGTGGGAAGACTTCTTTAAATAACCTAGTAGGGATAGGGTCTAAAAGACAAGTTGAAGGCTTGGATGAGGAAACTATTTTGTCTAACTCTAAAAGGTCAATTGGAGTAAAGCTGGGCTTTGAACGCAATTGACACTATTTTTTCAACGAGAAAAAGTGCCCCGGGGGAGGTTGTTTGCCCCGCAGGAACGGCTGCTGCGGGCTATTTGAGGGACACAAGTAATTGGAAACTCTTGTGCCTGTCTGATCTTTCCATCGAAGATGTAGAAGATTTGTACGTCTTCGTAATAATGGTGATTGGGATCGTTCTGATTGGATCTGGGATTGTCCTGGTGTACCGTAAATTGATGAAGATGGACACAACCTATCAAAATGCTGGCCAAGCGAGGTTTAACCATCAAATTGGAAAAATGGAGAGGACTCTGACAGCGGCAAATGGAGAACTGTCTAGGAAGGTGGATTACATCATGATTACGCTGAGAGCCGTCCATGAAGGATTCAACGTCCAGCAATGAAGGATTAAGTACCGAATCTGTAAGAGAATATAACGTTTTTTTCTCTCTGGGATCAGTACTATTCGACTAATCTGACTCCCCTCACACAAATCCTCCAGATCATCTGCAGTTTTTTGTTTTCAAAACATTGAGCTTCACGGCCTTCACGGACAGCCTGCTGCATGGCCCAAGGACAATGCCAGCAGCTAGACAAAACATCTCCTGCCAAAGAGACCTTGTTGTTCTTAACTGATACAAACACCTACACTCAACACTACATCCACACTGACTCAAAAAACTGATGAAAAAGATTACTCACTCACTGCTCTCTCTGTGTCCTTGTGAACTTTTTTGTCTGCTAACTGTGCATTGAGGGCTTTTTTTCTTGTAATCATAATATTGATGATATATGACCAGTATTCTGACAATCAATGTTTTTTTTGCTCCTTCCTATTGTATTATCCTTTCTTCCCTATGCATCCTGTACCCATCTGATGACAGGCGCATTCACAGATGCTGCCGTGTCACCGGAAATGCAGGTCGTTTTCTGTGTCAAGTCAAATCCCTCGTATGTTATCAGTTGTCATATCTGTTAATGTACTTGGCAATAAATCTTTTCTGAGTTCTGAGTTCTGAGTTCTGAGTTAATTGGAGTAAACTCATCAAGACAGATATCAATTGAAGGAAATGTGGTAGTTACTGTATTTAAGTTAACGGTGGGAAGAATCTGATTTTATCTCTGACAGATGAAATTTTATTATTGAAAAAGTTCATAAAGTCCTGACTAGTAAGCTCTAAGGGAATGCTAGGATTGACAGAGTCCTGACTCTTTGTCAGCCTGGCTACAGTACTGAAAAGAAACCTGCGATTATTTTTGTTCTCTTCTATTAATACAGAATAATAACTTGTTCTAGCTTTTCTAAGAGATTTTTTATAAATTAAAAGATGATTTCTCCAAGCTAAATAGATTTCATCTAAATCAGTGGAGCGCCATTTTCTTTCTAATTGACGAGTTTCTGTTTTAAGCTATGAGTTTCTGTGTTGAACTATGGAGTTAGAAATCTCTGATTAGACTTTTTCTTTTTAAGGGGGGCACAAAGTCTGGAGTCTGATGCAGAGAAGCTGTAATACTATTTACTATGCTATCAATTACAGAAGGAGTAAGCTGTCTATAGCTTATTTCTGTTGTGTTGACACATGGCATAGAGGAAACAATCTGCATAACTTTGGTAATGACATCATATGAGAGGCATCTACTGTAGTAATATTTCTCTTTAGGAGCCAAATAGTTAGAAATAGTAAAATTAAAGGTTAACAGACAATTGTCTGACAGTACAGGGTTATGAGGAGACACTACCTGATTTTTATTTCTATGCCATATGTCAGAACAAGGTCCAATGTATGGTGGAGATGAGTAGAATTTCCTGCCTTCTGAGAAAACTCATCGAGTCTAATATTGAATTAAATGCCACATTAAGGCAATCACTATCTACATCTACATGTATATTAAAGTCCCCTACTATAATTATTTTATCTGATTTCAGCACTAAATCAGCTAAGAATTCAGCAAATTTGGATAAAAATTCTGAGTAGGTTGATGGAGGACGATAAACTATGGCAAATAAAATTGAGTTTAGCCTAAAATTTTTTAAAGTGCCCAATACAGAGGACCAGGCCCTCAAAGGAATTATAATGTGTGTGGTTTTTTTGTTTTTTGGGGTTTTTTTTGCTTTACATTAACTAGTAATTTGGAATGGTAAATTGTTGCTCTTCCTCCATGATCAGAACTTCTGGGATTTTGACAGTTTAAATAACCAGAGGGAGTTAATTCATTTAACCCAACATACAGTTAGGCCCAGAAACATTTGGACAGTGACACAATCTTCATGATTTGGGCTCTGCATGTCACCACATTGGATTTGAAATTAAACAACTACAACGGAATTGAAGTGCAGACTTTAAGGTTTAATTCAAGGGGTTGAACAAAATATGATTAAACATGTATGAATTGTAGCTATTTTATACAAACGCTCCTCATTTCAGGGGCTCAAAAGTAATTGGACAAATAAACATAACTCTAAGTAAAATGTTACTTTTCAATATTTTGTTGAGAATCCTTTGCAGGCAATGACTGCCTGAAGTCTGGAACCCATGGACATCCCCAAACACTGGGTTTCCTCCTTTGTGATGCTTTGTCAGGCCTTTACTGCAGCCGTCTTCAGTTGTTGCTTGTTTGTGGGTCTTTCTGCCTTAAGTTTTGTCTTGAGCAAGTGAAATGCACGCTCGATTGGGTTGAGATCTGGTGACTAAGTCGGCCATTGCAGAATATTTCACTTCGTTGCTTTAAAAAATTCCTGGGTCGCTTTTGCAGTATGTTTTGGATCATTGGCGAAGTGCCGTCCAATCAACTTTGCTGCATTTGGCTGAATCTGAGCAGAAAGTATATCCCTATACACTTCAGAATTCATCCAGCTGCTTCTGTCTTTTGTCACATCATCAATAAACACAGGTGACCCAGTGCCATTGGAAGCCATGCATGCCCATGCCATCACACTGCCTCCACCATGTTTTACAGAAGATGTAGTGCTTTGGATCATGAGCTGTTCCAATTCTTCTCCAAACTTTCTTCTTCCCATGATTCTGGTACAGGTTGATCTTAGTCTCATCTGTCCAAAGAATGCTGTTCCAGAACTGGGCTGGCTTCTTCAGGTGTTTTTTGGCAAAGTCAATTCTGGCCTTTCTATTTTTGAGGCCGATTCATGGTTTGCACCTTGTGGTGAATCCTTTGTATTTACTCTCATGAAGTCTTCTATTTATGGTAGACTTAGATACTGTTACACCTACTTCCTGGAGAGTGTTCTTCACTTGAGTGGATGTTGTGAAGGGGTTGTTCTTCACCATGGAAAGGATTCTGTGATCATCCACCACTGTTGTCTCCGTGGACGTCCAGGCCTTTTTGAGTTCCCAAGCTCACCAGTGCACTCTTTTTTTTCCTCAGAATGTACCAAACTGTTGATTTGGCCACTCCTAACATTTCTGCTATCTCTCTGATGGATTTCTTCTTTTTTTTCAGCCTCAGGATGGTCTGTTTCACCTCCATTGAGAGCTCCTTTGACCGCATGTTGTGTGTTCACAGCAACAGCTTCCAAATGCAAACGCCACACCTTGAATCAACTCCAGACCTTTTAACTGCTTAACTGATGATAGGTTAACGAGGGAAGAGCCCATGCAGCCTTGTTATTTTTTTTTTTTTTTGCAGCCTTCTGAGTCAATTGTCCATTTACTTTTGGTCCCTTGAAAAAGGGGCGGCTACGTATTAAAGAGCTGTAATTCCTAAACCCTTGCTCCAATTTGGATGTGAATACTCTCAAATTACAGCTGAGAGTCTGCACTTTAAGCCCATATTGATTATATAATTGTATCCTGAATATGTTTTCTTAAACAGCTAAAATAACAAAACTTGTGTCACTGTCCAAATATTTTGGGGCCTAACTGTAATCCTCTTGCCCTAACCAAGTCTCTGTAAGGGATATTAAATCAATCTGATGATCAATTAACAGATCATGGACTAACAGAGACTTAGGAGTTAGAGACCTAATATTTAATAAACCATATTTAATTTTAAATTATGAGGAGGAAAGGAGGTCAAATCATTCAGTTTAGAGGCTTCATGTTTAATTCGCGTTTTACCAGTTTTTGTTTAATCACTTTGGGATGCGTATACATTATATTTTTATTTAAGATGAGCTCCCCAAAATGAGCTCCAATTGCCAATGTAGCCCACATTGTTTGCAGGACACCACATAGACATTGATAATGAAGAGAAAAATACAAATGAAACCATTTGGTAATGAAATCACAACATTCAATAGAAGTTAAAAGTTACATCAATTTCCAGATATTTAAGGAAATACCTGTAGATTATTGTAAAGGAAATATCATGTCTATAAGAAATATCATGTCTATGAGAAAAGTTCCAAATGTTTAAGGAAAGTCCAACTTGTGCTAAACTTGTTTACTGTGGGACTTGATTTAGAATCTATAAGCTATAAAGACAATACAGATTTTTACTATGACTATTCTATTCTATCCATCTTCTACCCCTTAATCCTTTCGGGTTGTGGGGGGGCTGGAGCCTATCCCAGCATCTTTTGGGCGAGAGGCAGGGTACACCCTGGACAGATCGCCAGTCCATCGCAGGGCCAACACAGAGAGACAGACAACCATTCACTCTCACATCCATACCTAAGGACAATTTAGAATCCCCAGTTTTTGATGCCAATTAACCTAACTTGCATGTTTTTGGCATGTGGGAGGAAACCGGAGTGCCCGGAGTAAACCCACGCAGACACGGGGAGAACATGCAAACTCCACACAGAAGGGTCACCGATGGTCTGGGGGTGGGATCAAACCCATGATGGTCAGGGGTGGAATCAATCCCATGACCTTCTTGCTGTGCTGCCACTGTGCTAACCACTGCGCCACCGTGCTGCCCCAATCTGATGATCAGTTAACAGATCATGGACTAACAGAGACTTAGGAGTTAGAGACCTAATATTTAATAAACCATATTTTTACATTTATTAAAATTGGTTTATAAAAAATTAAGTGGATGCTGGCACAAGTCCCACTGTATCAAGTGCATAGTGCCTCCAGGAACTCAGACACTGGCAGAAGTCCGTGAATTATTTTTGTAACGCTAAAATTCTGATCAGATGCAAAAGATGCAAAAAGACATATAAAAATGCACTTCATAAAATTTTGAAATTTAAATATAATTATTATAACAATGATTAGAGAAAGGAAGAAATTAGATAAATTTAAACCTTAGTTCTGATTTACAAATAATAGTGCAGTGGAGATTATGAGCAGAGATTTTTGTGTGCTTTTTTCTTTAGTGTTTCTTCTTTTTTTTTCTTCCTTTTCCTTATTTAATAATGGATGTGTATTAAGATAAGATAAGCCTTTATTAGTCCCACAACGGGGAAATTCCAGGATTGCAACAGCACAGGGATAGCAACACTCAGAGCAACAATCAGAAGGCAAGAAAAAAAAAAAGCAAGCAGGCAAGAGCAGCTAATATACATATGTACATATTACTATAAATATATATATATATACACACAGACACACAGTGCAGAGCATTGTAGCTGGATGGGATAAATATATGAGTATATAAACACACAGTGCAGAGCATTGTAGCTAGATGGAATAATATGTAGATATATAAACACACAGTGCGGAGCATTGTAGCTAGATGGAATAAATATATAGATATATAAATATAAATATAAACATAAACACACCCAGTGTGAAGCATTGTAGCTAGATGGAATAAATATGTAAATATATAAACACACACAGTGCAGAGCATTGTTGCTAGATGGGATGAAACAGCACAACCGTCTACTTAGTTATCCTACATGGTATGATTATGTGCCCATACATATTCTCACACTCCATAGCGACTGGTATTTTCCTAGTTGTATGCCGGAGGGGACCATTGTGTAAGTCTCTTGCATCTTTTGCATTCAAAAAACTATTAGTTTGTTACGTCTTTTTGCTATCTCTGCGAGCAGCCCTGCTTAGGTTGTACAGTCTGACAGCCGTTGGTAGGAAGGACCTGCGAAACCTCTCGGTTGTGCACCTGGGATGATGTAGTCTGCTGCTAAATGAGCTCCTCAGTGCATTCAGTATGTCCTGCATAGGGTGGAATTTGGACTCCAGCATAGATGACAGTTTAGCCACCGTCCTTCTACTCTCCTATCTCCTCCACCGGATCAAGGCGCTGCCCCAGGACAGAGCTAGCTTTCTTGATCAGTTTGTTCCGTCTCTTCCTATCGGCTGCAGTAATGCCACTGCCCCAGCAGACCACGCCAAAAGTGATGGCTGATGCCACCACCGTGTCATAGAATGTCTTCAGCAGCGCCCCTTGTACACTAAAAGACCCGAGTCTCCTCAGTAGGAACAGCCTGTGCTGTCCCTTCTTGTAGAGTGCGTCAGTATTGTGTGACCAGTCTAGTTTATTGTTCAGATGAACACCCAGGTACTTTTTTTTTCTTCTTCCGGCTTTCAGAGAGAGCAGAAGCATTTCTCCCCTCTCCCCACTCCTCTCCCTTCTTCACTATCCCAGCTTGCTGTGTCCTGTCTATGTTCGCTCTTCTTCTGGCTGAATCTCGATCCAAATGGAAAATTATGGAATTGATGAGAGGGCTTTAATACTATTGACACCATTTTACAAAAATTCGGGCCAGGGGGAGCCCAGATGGAGAGACTCATGGATTGGAACTCATGTGTCTGCGTGATTCGACTGAAGATGTGGAAGACATCTGCCTGTTTTGGCTTCATGATCACAGGATTTTCTGCTGATTGGCTCTGGAGTTTTCCTGGTGTATCGAAAATTTAACTGGAAGAGCTAATCAAAATGCGGACCCGGCGTAGCTGCTTCTTCAACAATTCGACCAGTTGGGGATAGCACTGATAGTGGCAAATGACTAACATGGAATTTACCACCTGGCATGCACTGTAGAGAAATGGACTCTGCCGGACATGTTTATCTATGTTTGGAAGGGGAAACATCTGGAGTCACTTGGTGCTCTCCAGGGAATGATTTTAAAGCCTATGTAATTGTGATGCTCAGGATCGCATGAGAGAGGAAATTTCTGCTCTAAGTGAACTGTGCTCATTTGGCCTTGATTTGGCGCCCTTGCATTCATTCCTCCAGGAGAGAGAAGATAAGGCAGAAGAGAGTTTAACCCAAACAACTGCTGCTGTACAATAATCTGAACTTTCCAAGGACAGCGTTGTCATGGGACTAACATGGAATTTTACCATCTGGCATGAAGAGAGATAAACTCGAGGACATGCTTACCTATGTTTAGAATACATGAATATAACATCTAGCCGTTGCCTAGGAGACGATTTTTGTTGTGCTCCAGTAACTGATACATTCACACTGCACTCACACTGATATCACATGACTGATATACACACACTGGTCTCTCTCTTTTTCTTTGTTTTTGTGTGGATTTGTATTGTCTGCTAATTGTGCAACTAGAGGGTTTTTTTTCTATGTAATCACAATCTTGCTCATTCAACGAGCTTTATTTTGATAACTATGTTTTTTTCTCTCTGCCCAATGTGTCATCCCCTCCCCTCTTCCCCCTCTTTACCCCCCACTGTTTTGATGAGGCGCCTTGCATGGCTGCCATGTCATTGGAAGCGCTTATCGAGCGCGCCAATGTCAAGTCAAATTCCTCGTATGTTTTTAACATGCTTGGCAATAAAGCTTTTCTGATTCTGATTCTGATTCTGATGTCACCATCTCAATGTCTGTTCCCTGTATATTTACTGGTGCTGTGAGGGGTTGTCCATGCCTGCGGCAGTCCACCACCAGCTCCTTAGTTTTCCTCGCGTTGATCTGGAGGCAGTTCCGATGGCACCAGTCCACAAAGTCCTGGATAAGCCCTCTGTACTCAGCTTCATCTCCATTGGAGATGAGGCCAACGATCGCAGAGTCATCAGAGAACTTCTGTAGATGGCAGCGTGTTGTGTTGTGAGAGAAGTCCGCAGTATAAAGAGTGAAGAGGAAGGGAGCCAAGACCGTTCCCTGGGGGGCCCCCGTGCTACCGATGATCATGTCGGACACACAGTCCCGGGTTCTCACAAACTGAGGCCGGTTCATGAGGTAGTCCAGGATCCATGATGACAGGTGCTGGTCCACCCCTGTGCGCAGCAGCTTGTCCTTCAGGATCATTGGTTGGATGGTGTTGAAAGCACTGGAGAAGTCAAAGAACATGATCCTCACCACATTCCCGGGCTTCTCCAGGTGGGACAGAGAACGGTGAAGGAGGAAGATCACTGCATCCTCCACCCCAATGCCATGCTGGTAGGCCAACTGGAGTGGATCCATCGCTGGTTCCACCAGGGGGCGGAGGTGAGCAAGGAGCAGTCTCTCCAGGGTCTTCATCAAGTGGGACGTCAAGGCCACCGGTCTGTAGCTGTTTAGGTCTTTGGGGTGGGAAGTTTTTGGTACAGGTACCACACAAGATGTTTTCCACAGCTGTGGTACCCTCCCCAGCTTCAGGCTCAGGTTGAAGATGTACGTCACAATCCCACACAGCTGGTCTGCACAGGACTTGAGGAGCTTTGCGCTGATGTATTAGTGTATTATTAGTATTATTGTGTGTATTATTGGTTCCAAGGTTGTCATAGCCAGGAGCGGCACTGGGGCGAAGCTCCCAGTGTTCATTAAATGCTCCTTATGGCGTGTGTCTCGAAAAGCCTCTGACAACTAAGTCCAACTCCTAGCCTGCCCATGTGGTTTAGTTTCTAAGCCCGGTGGAACTGCTTTTACTAATTGGAGAAGGGGCGAGGGCGGATCTCTGGCGCCTTAAAACCAGATGCTTTGGGTAGATGTTGGCTCGTCAACCTGGGAAGGTAGTCCATCTAGGGGAAGGTAAACCCTGATTTCAAACCTCCGCTGCCTTGCGGCACACCCGGTCACAGGAAAGGCTTCGGGAGTCAACCCTGAGGAAAAATCTGGAGTCTGGAGTCTGTTGTGCTCAACATCGTTCTGGCAGCTCCTGCGACGGCGCTGGTGCCAAACTGTAGCAGCCCTGCTGTTCCTTTGGATTCATCAGTGACGTGGAGAGGGGGGACATGCATGGGCAACATCTTGTCCTCCATATCTTCCTGCCCAGGCTTGAATCCTACCAACGCCCAACGCTGGAAGGTAGAACACTGGATCACTGGAGAGGACACTCCAGCTTCGCCTTTGGAGTAGACAAAACACGGGAAATGACAGTTACCAGTTATAAGCCACCGCTCAATTGGCGTAGAGCGCGGCGCCAGGGGTTGTTCCCGACGGTGGGAGGGATCATCGGATCTCACTGGACAGCTACCGCCCGCCTCAAGCTGGGCAGCCCCCAGCCAATAAGGTGTTGTCCCGCCACAGCTTGCTTTCCTCATTGGGTGCATGGGGATGAGGAGAAGTCCGAACGGCAGGCTGAGAACCTTCGCACCAGGCAAGACAAAAAAACAAAAGAGACCAACTCTAAAACTGGGAACTTGGAACGTCCGCACTATGATGACAGGACTCGCTGCTAACCTCAAGGACATCAACGACACCAGGAAGACTGCCATCATCAATAATGAGCTGAAGAGACTGAAGTGGATATCGCCACCAAGATCATCACCCTCTACAAAAACAAAGGAGAGAGAAGCGACTGCAACAGCTATAGGGGCATCTCCCTCCTCAGTGTTGTTGGCAAAGTCTACGCACGAGTTGTTCACATTCGTCTACAGAAGCTTGCCAAACGTGTCTACCCCGAGTCTCAGTGTGGCTTCCGCGCTGAGCGATCGACGGTAGACATGATATTCTCCATCCGCCAACTCCAGGAGAAATGCAGAGAACAGAACATGCCCCTGTATGTCGCCTTCATCGACCTCACCAAAGCGTTCGATCTGGTCAGCAGAGAGGGCCTTTTCAAGATCCTGCCAAAGATTGGATGCCCACCAAAGTTGCAAAGCCTCATCAAATCGTTTCACACCAACATGCAGGGGATAGTGCAGCACGACGGCAACATCTCAGAGCCATTCAACATACGCAGCGGAGTGAAACAGGGCTGTGTACTTGTGCCAATCCTCTTTGGGATTTTCTTTGCTATGCTCCTGAGGCATGCCTTCAGCACAGCAACAGGGGGAATCTACCTGCACACAAGATCTGACGGCAGGCTTTTCAACCTCGCCCGCCTGAAAGCCAGAACCAAAGTACACAAGGCTCTAATCAGAGACATGCTGTTTGCAGACAACGCTGCAGTCGCAACCCACACACAGCAGGAGCTTCAGACCCTGATGGACCGCTTCTCCCAGGCATGCAAGGACTTCGGGCTTACCATCAGCCTGAAGAAGACTAACGTCTTGGCGCAAGGCACGGAAGCACCACCAACCATCACCATCGATGACTACGAGCTGGAGGTCGTGAATCAGTTCACGTACCTGGGATCCACGATCAGCAACAACCTCTCCCTTGATACAGAGATCGACAAGAGGATTGGAAAATCAGCCTTCACACTTGCTCGCCTCACCACACAAGTGTGAGAGAATTCCAAACTCTCTGTCAAGACGAAGATGGCAGTGTACAATGCCTGCGTCATCAGCACACTGCTCTATGGGAGTGAGACGTGGACAACATACGCCCGGCAGGAAAAGAGACTGAACTCCTTCCACTTGCGCTGCATTCACCACATCCTGGACATATCCTGGCAGGACAAAGTGCCCAACACAGAAGTTCTGTCCCACGCCGGCCTTCCCTTCATGTTC
Source organism: Pholidichthys leucotaenia (assembly GCA_020510985.1). Taxonomy (NCBI): domain Eukaryota; kingdom Metazoa; phylum Chordata; class Actinopteri; order Cichliformes; family Pholidichthyidae; genus Pholidichthys; species Pholidichthys leucotaenia. The sequence continues at coordinate 493,504,179 of CM035837.1, forward strand.
ACTCTACTCAGGCAGCGCAGGCTCCGCTGGCTAGGCCACATTCACCGTATGGAGGATGGCAGAATCCCCAAAGACGTCCTCTACGGAGAACTGGTGACTGGCAGGAGAGACGTTGGCCGCCCACAGCTGCGCTTTGGAGACGTCTGCAAGAGAGACATGAAGGCCCTGGAGATCAACACAGAGCACTGGGAGGACCTTGCAACGGACCGCTCCAAATGGAGAGGCACCCTGACCAGACAGCTCAAGGCAGGTGAAGAGAGACTGACTGCTGCAGCAGATGAAAAAAGGACCCGCAGAAAGAACCGCCACAGACCCAGCAGCACGGAGACCACCCACAAGTGCAACCTGTGTGACAGGGACTGCCATTCGCGCATCGGCCTGTTCAGCTACAGGCGGTGCTGTTCCAGCAGTGTAGACATTTATGATTCTCTTCCATGGTCATCATAGACCGACGGAGGCCGACGACGATTAGGGTAATTTGAAGCTGAAACCTTTGTTAATACTGAACAGCAACCACACGACATTTTAGGAGATATTGATCCAGACAATAACTATTTTAATCATATTAATAATAAGTGTGCTTATTATGATGAACAATTAAATGGAATCATGAATTTGGGTCAGACATTGACAATAATGCAGACTTGGATAGTAAGGAGACTTGGATAGTATTAAGGAGCTTTAAATCAATTTAACACCCCATTTAGGATTATTGCAATAAGTGAAATATGGATTAATGAAGAAAAAGATATAGATTTTGAATTATATGAGATGAGATGTACACACAAAAATAGCAAATGTAAAAGTGGTGGTGGGGTCAAAAGTGGACACAACTGACACATTTTTTTTCAGAAATTTACAACCTCTGCCCCATTTGGCTGTTCCTCAGGGACAACATTTGTTGGTCATTGGGAGCAGACAAGAGGGGGAGGGAAGAGGAAAATATGCAAACATTGCCAGTGCATGCTATGAGTTTAAAGACATAACAGGCCTTTAGGGAGTGTAAATTAGCTCACAGAGTCAGATTACTACACTGGAATGTTTGGAGTAATGAGAAAACCATATGAGGATGGAAATTTATCTTGGAACACAAAATATAATAGACACATTAAACAGCTTGTTAATATAGCATCATATATGGATAAAAGTTACAGTTATATGTTGTAACACACACACACACACTCAAAAAATATGTGATTTTAACAGATAAATGCATAATTGGTGAAATTCTATTACAAGGTAATATTAGATGATAAAAGTAGTTGGAAATCACGTCAGATAAATATAAAACAAAGCTGCAAAAAATATTGCAATCATGAATAAAATTAAGACAAATCACTTAATATCTCGTATTGCTCACTGATACTTCCATACTTGACCTATTGTATAGAGGCCTGGGGTAACAATTATAAAAGTATACTTAATTTATTGCTAACATTATAAAAAGGGCTGTCCATGTCATACACAAAGTCGGGTATTTTGAACATACTAATTTACTGTTTACACATTAAAGGTTATTGAAATTGCGGGATCTGGTTGATTATCATATAGCACAATTAATGTTTAGAAAAAGAAAAACCTTTGGTGTAATTAATCAACTTACTAAAATAGTTACAAAATTCATAAGTTGCATATTTTAATAAAATTGTTATAAAGTTTAGCTTAAATTTTAGAAAAATGAAAATATAATAGCTAAAGGCTCAATAAAGCTTAATTTGGCATTGATAATCTTGTAGGTAGTTGGGTTAATAATATCTATTTGGCAAATGGGGAAAAATAATTCAAGGAACCCTTATACGGTAAGTATAATTATTAGTTTATTGATCTTAGTTTTTGTGGATGTTGCTGTATTCCCATGATTAAAGAATAAAAATTAAAATTAAGAGAATAAAAATAAAAAATAAAAGAAAGATCTATTTTAGTGGCCTTCTCTTCCAAGGACCGCCTCCATATCAAGGGGACCCACCTGCCCACCTATTGCCAGGACGATGACGAGGTTGTGCCACGACTGATAGGGATATAGAAGACGCCGATGAGATAGTTTAGGGTCTACGATAGGGTCTACAATGTACATTCACTTAGTGTTAGATTTTGCTTTGTATTGCTGCTGCCCCACAGGTTTCCTCTGCGATAAATGATTAATGAAAGAATAGATGCATGTATATGAATGTATTTGTATATGCATATATATATATATATATATATATATATATATATATATATATATATATATATATATATATATATGTATGTATGTATGCATGTACGCATTTCCACATATATTCATATCTATGCATAGATTAGGATAGTTTAGTTTTGAATTTTACACATATAGGATTGTGAGCTATATTAATTCATGATGTCTGCACCACACCCGATGTCCTCTGGAGAGATGGCGACCTGAGGGGGGTCAGCTCTATATGAATGCCGGAAGGAGGACATCACGCACATATAGAACTTAGAAACACTATACACATAGGGGGTAGACTAGGGTTATGAGATGGGTTTTAGACCCATCTCATCAGGGGGAGATGCAAAAACGTAGGTTTAGATAGATAGATAGATAGATAGATAGATAGATAGATAGATAGATAGATAGATAGATAGATAGATAGATAGATAGTGAGGTGCCCTGATAGGACACCTCATCAGGGGGAATTGTTGATAAATTGACTTGATTTCTCTGTCTCTCTGTCACACTACTTTATCTGCTCGCCTTACACGCTACACTGCAAAGTTTAGATTACACCCCATAATTCATTCGTTGAAATCAGTTAGAATCAGCTCTGTACACAGCTGAGCTGACATGTAAGTTTAAAATATGTTACAGATACAATGAGGTAAAAACCCATCCCTCTTGCATGAGGGGGGTTGTCAGACTATAAAAACCATAGGGCTCCATTTTGAGGGGGCACACTCTCACCAGGAATTGCCTAAAGAGGTGTATCCCAGCGCTGCTTGTAACCATATCTCACTTTCAGTAAAAAAAAAGGAAAATGTACTTCATCTCTCAGCCTGGTTATTTGGCCGTCGTATCAAAGAACTGAGGTTTAAGGTATGTTAGACTCAACAGGTGAGTGATGTGATATGATGATGTGAACATCTTTTATGTTATTTATCCCAGCAGTGGAAAGTTCACTTTGATCAGGCAACGACGTTGTCGCTAGTGTGCAGATAATGAGCTAGCAAGTTAGCCATCAATGCTAACTCCGTGCTCCATGCTCTCCTTGTATTTTGCGCTTGTGTTGACTATATCTGATGAAATAAGCTAGTTATAACCCTGGTGAAAAAGGTGTTTTTTACATGTTGCACTTCCATGCTGTGCATGTACTTAAGTTGTGTGTATTTTCATTCTAGAGTTCCGATTAGCATCTGCTGTGACACTGGCAATGTTTAGCTGTTAAGTGGTAAGTTGCGTATCCCGTTATTTTTTTTTTAGTAGTGGTGGACAAAGTAATCAAATCCTTTGCTTTTTCAATTTTCAATTCAATTCAATTCAACTTTATTTATATAGCGCCATTTCACAACAACAGTCATCTCATAGCACTATCAACTGTAGGGGGGGACCCCCACAGTTGCAGAAAGACCCCAGCAATCAGGCAATCCCCTGTGAGCATGCACTTGGCGACGGTGGAGAGGAAAAACTCCCTTTTAACAGGAAGAAACCTCCAGCAGAACCAGGCTCAGGGAGGGGCAGTCATCTGCTGCGACTGGCTGGGGGATGAGGGGATAGAGAAGAAGAAAAGAACAGACATGTAGAGAGCAAACAGCACGATGGGGACTCAATCTATGGGAGAGAACAAACAAATGTTAATGACCAGCAAAAAAAAAAAAAATTCATAGAGAGTGAGGAAAGGAGTGAGGCCCAGTGCATTACTGGAGGTCCCCCGGCTGACTAAATCTATTAGCAGCATAACTAAGGGAGGGTTCAGAAACACATGATCCCTCCCTAATTGTAGGCTATATCAAAAAGGTAGGTTTTAGCCCTATTCTTAAAAACAGAGATCGAGTCTGACTCCCGAATCCAGATTGGCAGCTGATTCCACAGGAGAGGAGCTTGATAACTGAAGGCTCTGCCTCCCATTGTACTTTTGGAGATTCTAGGTATTACAAGTAATCCTGCATTTTGGGAGCGTAGTGCTCTGTTAGGATAATATGGTAGTATCAGATCTTTTAAATAAAAAGGAGCCTGATTGTTTAGAGCTTTGTAAGTAAGAAGAAGGATTTTAAACTTAATTCTAAATTCTATGGGAAGCCAATGAAGGGAGGCCAGAACCGGAGAGATATGATCTCTCTTTCTAGTACCTGTTAAAACTCTTGCTGCAGCATTTTGGATCAGCTGAAGACTTTTTAAAGATGTTTTAGGACAGCCTGATAATAAAGAATTACAATAATCTAATCTCGAGCTAACAAAAGCGTGGATCAGCTTCTCAGCATCACTCTGAGACAAGATGCTCCTAATCTTGGCAATATTACGCAAATGATAGAAGGCAGTCTTAGAAACAAATTTAATATGTGAATTGAAGGACAAATCCTGATCAAAAATAACTCCAAGGTTCCTCACAGAGCTATTAAGAGAAAGAGTAACTGCATCCAAACTGAAAGTTTGATTTGGAAAGGAATTTCTAAGGTTTTTTGGACCAACAAGAATGACTTCAGTCTTATCTGAATTTAATAGCAGGAAATTACAAGTCATCCAAGCTTTGATTTCCTTAAGACAGGCTTCTAACTTGGCTAATTGATTACTATCATCTGGCTTCATTGACAGGTATAATTGTGTGTCATCTGCATAACAATGAAAATGTATACAGTGCTTTCTAATAATGTTGCCTAACGGAAGCATATATAAACTAAAAAGAGTAGGGCCTAGCATAGATCCCTGTGGAACTCCATGACTAAGCTTTGAGTTGAAAGAAAACTCATTATTTACATGAACAAACTGGAACCTATCAGATAAATAAGATCTAAACCACTGCAACAAAGTACCATTAAGTCCAACATAGTGTTCTAATCTATCAAGTAGAATATTATGATCGATAGTATCAAAAGCTGCACTAAGGTCTAAAAGGACAACTACAGAAACTAGTCCATTATCAGATGCGATGAGGAGGTCGTTAGTGACCTTCGCTAAGGCTGTTTCAGTACTATGATGGATTCTAAACCCAGATTGAAACTCTTCAAGTAAACCATTTCCCTGCAGGTGGTCAAATAATTGCGTAGCAACAACTCTTTCTAAGATTTTTGAAATGAAAGGGAAATTAGAGATTGGTCTATAGTTAGCTAAAGCTCCTGGATCTAGCGTTGGCTTTTTGAGTAAGGGTTTAATTACAGCCGTTATAAAAGCCTGCAGTACATGGCCTAAAGTTAATGAAGAATTGATTATATGAAGAATAAAGCTACCAATAAGTGGGAAGACTTCTTTAAATAACCTGGCAGGAATAGGGTCTAAAAGACAAGTTGAAGGTTTGGATGAGGAAACTATTTTGTCTAACTCACAAAGGTCGATTGGAGTAAACTCATCAAGACAGACATCAATAGAAGGAGTTGTAGTAGTTACAGTATTTAAGTTAACTGTGGGAAGAATCTGATTGATTTTATCTCTGATGGATGAAATTTTATTATTGAAAAAGTTCATAAAGTCCTGAATAGTAAGCTCTAAGGGAATGCTAGGATTGACAGAGTCCTGACTCTTTGTCAACCTGGCTACAGTACTGAAAAGAAACCTGGGATTATTCTTGTTCTCTTCTATTAATGCAGAGTAATAACTCGTTCTAGCTTTTCTAAGAGATTTTTTATAAATTAAAAGATGATTTCTCCAAGCTAAATAGATTTCATCTAAATTAGTAGAGCGCCATTTTCTTTCTAATTGACGAGTCTTCTGTTTTAAGCTACGAGTTTCTGTGTTGAACCAAGGAGTTAGAAATCTCTGATTAGACTTTTTCTTTTTTAAGGGGGCCACCAAGTCTAGAGCCTGATGCAGAGAAGCTGAAACACTATCCCCCATGTTATCAATTACAGAAGGAGCAAGCTGTCTATAGCTTATTTCCATTGTGTTGACACAGGGCATAGAGGAAACAATCTGCATAAATTTGGAAACAGCATCATCTGAGAGGCATCTACTGTAATAATATTTTTCTTTAGGAGCCAAATAGTCAGAAATAGTAAAATCAATGGTTAACAGACAATGGTCTGATAGTACAGGGTTATGAGGAGACACTACAAGATTTTCTATTTCTATGCCATATGTCAGAACAAGGTCCAATGTATGGTGGAGGTAATGAGTAGAATTTCCTACTTTCTGAGAAAACCCAATCGAGTCTAATATTGAATTAAAAGCCACATTAAGGCAGTCACTATCTACATCCACATGTATATTAAAGTCCCCTACTATAATTATTCTATCAGATTTCAGCACTAAATCAGCTAAGAAATCAGCAAATTCGGATAAAAATTCTGAGTAGGTTGATGGGGGACAATAAACTATGGCAAATAAAATTGGGTTTAACCTAAAATTGCTAAAGTGCCCAATACTGAGGACCAGGCCCTCAAAGGAATTATAACATGTTTTTTGCTTTACATTAACTAGTAATTTGGAATGGTAAATTGCTGCTACTCCTCCTCCACGACCAGAACTTCTGGGATTTTGACAGTTTAAATAACCAGAGGGAGTTGATTCATTTAAACCAACATAATCCTCTTGCCCTAACCAAGTCTCTGTAAGGGAAATTAAATCAATCTGATGATCAGTTAACAGATCATGGACTAACAGAGACTTGGGAGTTAGAGACCTAATATTTAATAAACCACATTTAATTTTTAAATTATGAGGAGGAACAGAGGCCAAATCACTCAATTTAGAGGCTTTATGTTTAATATGAGTTTTACCAATATTTTGCTTTATCACTTTGGGATGCTTATACATTATATTTTTATTTACTTTGGAGGGAGCAGACTACGATTCTCTGATGGGGAAGACAGGGGCTAAGCTGAGGGGTGGCGGATGAAGAGGAGCTGCAGAGAGGCGTGTAAGACTGCGACTCTGCTTCCTGGTCCCAACTCTGAGTAGTCAGGGTTTTGGAAATTTGGATAAAAAAGATGCCAGATTGTTAGATAAATGAGAAGCACCATCCAAAGTGGGATGAATGCTGTCTCGTCTCATAAGACCAGGTTTTCCCCAAAAAGAGCTCCAATTGTCAATGTAGCCCACGTCATTTGCAGGACACCACACAGACAGCCAGCGGTTCAAGGATGACGAGCGGCTAAACATGTCATCACTGGTCAGATTGGGGAGGGGCCCAGAGAATACTACAGTGGCAGACATCGTTTTTGCAAAGTCACACACCGATTCTACATTAAGTTTCGTGACTTCCGACTGCCGGAGACGGATGTCATTAATGCCGGCGTGAATAACAATTGTGGAATATTTACAGTTACTTTTAGCCAGCATTTTCAAATTTGACTCGATGTCGCCTGCTCTGGCCCCAGGAATGCATTTGACTATGGCCGCTGGAGTCTCTAGGTTCAAGTTTCTGACTACAGAGTCGCCAATGATCAGAGTTTTTTCCTCAGCGTGTGTGTCGCTGAGCGGGGAAAAACGATTAGAAATGTGAACAGGTTGGTGGTGAACCGGGGCTTTGCGACTAGGCTTCCTTCTCACCGTCACCCACCCAGTCTCCTCGCTGCTGAGGAGAGCCGAGGGACCGCTGACAGTGGGGCCTAAGCTAGCTAGCGCCGCTGCAGCTAATGGGCATCCGTCAAGATTAACTGGCGCAGACGGTGTTTCAATGCAGCGGAGCCGGGATTCCAAATCAGACAACCTCGCCTCGAGCGCCTCAAAAAGACAACATTAATTACATTTACCATTATCACTAAAAGAGGCAGAGGTGTAGGTAAACATCTGACAGAGAGAGCACACCAGAGGAGGAGAGGAAAGAGAGCTAGTAGCCATCGCTAGTGGCTAGCTAGTGGCTGGAGAGCAAACCACACAGGCAGACAGCAAAACATGAAGTGACGATACGTTACCACAAGGAAGTGACGATCCTTTACCTATACTTTTAAGGTAAAGTATAGGTAAAGTGCCAAAATTAAAGTAGCACAATTTCCACTTAATATGAAAAGGACTGATCTGAGATTTATTTGATTGTGTGAATATTAATTACAGAATAATTGAAAATGAATGGCACATCCAATATTAGCCACTGGAAAATAAACTGCTTGTTTATTTATTTATTTATTTATTTTTTTGTCAGATCACTTGTGTAATCCTTTATGAGTTCTATTCATAGTAGTGTATCTTGCACTTTGGGGAATGGGAGTTGCTCAGTCACCATTATAATTCAGTTTATATGTGTAGTTTATAGTCCATCATCAATAAACTCATGCAGTACTATAATAACAGGACACATTACAAATATTTGAGACCCACTGTAGTGCTTCCATTTATATTTTAGCAATACAACTACAAAACACCACCCACACTTGAAACCAGGGTGACACAGTGGTGACAGAGTGGTGCTAAACTTTAATTGATAAAAATTACATATTTTGACTAAGCAACTCCATACTCGGGGATGCACACCCTCAGTTAAAGTACTACATTCCATTCAACTGAAGGTATGTAGGGTGAATTGCCTATAAAAATATTTGTTATAAGGTACAGGAATTATTTATTTTATTTAATAGTGGGTGTGAAAGGGGGCGGAGTTGAACCTTCACTTCTACACCTGCTAAATTAAATAAAAGCACTCGTAAAAGGGGCACCAGTCCTAACGGACAATAATATTAACTTTAATTTTAATTAACTTTGTACCTTAAATTACTTAATGAATCAGTCTCAAAGTTTCAGTGAGTTTTTGTCCTGCCGTGATTAGGAAACATGTATATGCGAAAGGAAAACGCTTCAACTGCTCTGTTTCACCCTTTTATTAAACTCATTCAGGTTACATGGCATGGCGTTCAAATGATGAATAAACAGATTCAGATGATGACAGCGTAAAATATCACATCAACTGATATTGGGTTCCTGAACATAAAATCCAGCATTACACCTCTGCAGAACCAAGGAGTAACCAGACTTATGTTTCAACAGTAAATGAGGCTGGAATGTTTTAACAAAACAACGCAATTTTATGGGGAAAATTCATAAGCTAATTATCTAAAAATGACTCCTGAATTAATCTACAAAAATTTAAGGGTAGTTACTTAAAATTGACTAAGAGTTTTCCTTCAGTTTACAGTTCCATCCTGCGGCTGAGAGACTAATTGAGCCCTGAAATACGGGCCATATTCAATTGTAATTTAATTGTTAGGACATCACGTTTTAACCCAGCAGATAGGAGAAATAAAAGTTTCACTCACACACAGCCGTAGGTCCAAGTTTCCGCGGGTCGGTACCGCTGAGTTGGGAGTTAGGACGTCGGAGGAAGCGGCTGCTGCGATGCCTCCTCACAGCCGTGGAAGTGTAAACTCAGCTGGGGGCTCTCCAGACAATGGCAGCAGTGGGTGGTCTGTCACAGAGCGGCGTGACAAGTCCTTGGAAAAGTGTCCAAATTTGAGGTCTCTTGTAGCGGGATAGACAAAAAAAACTGAAGGAAAATCTTCTCAGTCTCTGTTCACTTTAACTTAGGCAAATTAAAGGCCCACTTTAATGGCGTGAAAAGTCATGAAAAAAAATATTAGAAAAACATTTACTAGGATAAGAATGGCTTCTGAGGTGAAGGAAAAAGTTTGAGAATTTGATTCTCTAAAAGGGACGAGCTCTAAAGAAAAATGGTTTCTCCTCAGTGACCAGAATATAAGGAAAGACTTGACAAACACACAGAGAATAAAATAAAACTTCACAGGGCCTTGAAACGGTGGAATAAAATCTTCTTCTGAGATCTAGATTACTATTCTGCTTCCTTAATCTTAATTTAGTTCCTAATCCTTCTCAAAATCTCTTTCTTTCTTCTTTCTGTGTTTCTAATTCTTAATTCTATTTCTAGCTAATCTTCCTGCCTGTTCTTTGTCTACCCTTTTTCTACTGTTTCTTTGCTGATCTCTTACTAAACTCAAATCTAACTTCTCTTTTAAAGTTACCTCGCCGGGTCGTAAAACTGATGATGTAGTCGCAAGACTGACCAATCGGCTTTTTCAGAAGCAGTTTGAAATGGCTGCTATCCAATGTGAGAACACTTCTTTGTTTGAGAGCAGCCAATCAAATGAAGACACCATCCCATGAAATTTCAGAGGGAAAATCAACACTCAGTCAGTTCTTATGAAATAAATGCTCAATATAAAATCTAACTAAATTAAATGACTTGGCTAATATTTTGGTGATCATGTATTTATATCACTACTCCAATATGTGTTTGAATAACACTCATGAATATAGCATTTCTTATACATAATTATAATACATGCATTCACATTTAGATCAACTTGCAGCAAAACATGCAGCAAACCATGGTTGGTGATAAAAGAGGGATGATTTTCAGGGTCCTTAGGATCCAGAGGATAAGCTGAAAGAAACTTAATATTTAGAACAAATTAAAAGTCATCCTACATACTGGAAACACATTCCGTAGGTATCCGCTAGGAGGTACTGTTGAGCTGTAGATGATTTCCTTTAGTATCTGGGCAAAGGTACCTGGGCAGCATCGGCTATAAATCCGTCAGATTAGGTGGTTTATGACTCTTTTAAGAACATTGGTTTCCTGTGAAAAGGTACGTTATCAAATGCAGTGTTCACGTTGAGAGGTCTGGTCTCCTGAGTTTTATGTTCCTTTGAGCCTTTAAAAGCAAATTCTGATCCTTACAATCTCTGCAAGAGGCAACTGTTTACATTGGGGTCCTGGGAAAGCAAGCATCTTTGGTCAGGCTTGGAAGAGGCCTGCATGAGTCGACATAAAAGCCAGTGATATTCCTGAAAAGGCAGAAAAGTGATATTCCTGTGTAATGAATAAAATGAAATTCCTGTAAACTGAAGAGAAGTGATCTTCTGTCTTGGTTTTGAGGAGACGATGATGCTACAGTTCCCCCCTTTGTAGCAATGGTGAGCGTCGGTCAGCGTTGGTACACACCCATGGCAGCTTCGTCTCCTTGGCAACACTTGACCTAAATACTGGGTTAAAAGGTTTTTGTGATGTCCATACACACTAGCATGCAAACAGTATCTATTACTAAGTACAGATCTTTGACTTTGGTTAACTGGAAGGACTTCCATGAATTTCCAAAAATAATTTGAATATGGACAAATGTAGATTATAAAATTGACTTGGAGTAGTACGCTAAGACATAGGTCTTGAAATGATTCAAAAATTCTAGCTACAAAAATAAGTGCGTAGTCTTACATACCTGAGGTAGGAATTTTGGTCTACAATGAAATGGCTATCATAGTTGTTTAAAAAAAGTAGTTTGAATGGGTACAAAAATCAAAATGGAGTGCAAGAGCTATATATAAAAATATAGGTTTGTATATAAGCATGCATATAACTTCAAAAATTCTAAAAATAAAGAAAAATAAAAGTCAAAACAAAGAATGCAAACAAAAATGTATTGCTTATCTGAGGTAGATGTTTAGGTTAAGCAATATTGAGTTAATTCAAGGAGGTTCGAACTGAATTGGTTTAGCTGGACTAAACCATGGTTCCACAGAGGTCTTACTCGGAGGGTGTTTGAGACCTTTGTTCTGGAAGACTGAGCAAACATGGAAAGTCATCATTGTTCTTTGAGTGGCAATGAGGAATAACTTAGTGACATCTGAAACGGGGGCAAGAAGCGGTGAAGGCAGACTCGTTGTCAAAGTGTTAGCTGAAAGTCTAATATTTCTAGCTACCTTTCGAAGAAACACAAGCATTAGATGTGAGTGAGCAGGGTCACCCTCTAACATGAAGAGTGACAAGTCCAAGGCCTTGTTGAGTTTGAATGAGGCTTTGGAGCAAACATTCAAAACCAACACAGTGTCTTGCAAAGTTTTGGTAACAGTTGGTGGTTCAACTATCTGGCATTTCAGTGTAGCGGTGCTGACTGATTTAACAGTAGACGTGCTAAGGCTAGCAAGGGGCCCTAATGATGAGGCCGTGGTTGAGAATCTACTTAAGGATTGTTGACTTCTTGTCTGGGTTCTGTCCAGTTCTAACTGGGCGAAAGTAGGTGAGAGTGTTAGGTAGAGAGCTAAACTGAAAAACAGGAGGGCCATCGTCCTGGCCAACGAATAGAAGTGAGTCATTTTAATCTTGAGCTTCTTGTCAGTTTTCCTTTTCTTGAGGTACCTGAGTGGTAGGTGAAAGTTATTCTTAGAGGTGGAACAACTTTGTTAGAGGCTGGGCTCTAAGCTATTAGGGCTTATCACCTTTAGAGGGTTTTGTGATTATTGACTTAAGCTAGTAATGTTGTTGATTTTGTTTGTACTACTTTGAAATAGTAACTTGATGATACTGAATGAAATTTTGCGGGGTCTTTTAAGGTTAGATTTTAAGGAAGTCAGTTAGTTTGGGTTAACTTTCTCCTTTTGAAGGTTTAATGCAGTTACCTGATTGAGGAAGAGAAATGCGACCGAGAATGTCTGAGGCCGATAGTCAGCTAATAGTTATCTATCGGGCGCAAACAAGATTTAGGTTTGTTTACTGACTTAATGGAACAGTGTTGTTCCCGACAAGTCCCATGGGGTTTTTGTAAGCTTTGATTTGATTACGATGGACCCATTTGGAGATGGGGTCCTGGCGACCTTTGCTTATTTTGATTTGGTAAACGACCAGAGAGAGTTTATCTGTGATCGTGTGTGGACCTGTCCACCTGGGGAGGAACTGGGGAGTTTTCCTGCTCGTGTGTTGGTCTGTCCTGTCTGAGGAATGAAAGCATAATAGAAAACCTTGTCTCCCACTTGGAGTTCATCATGTGAGGCTTTCTGGTCGTAGTAGGCTTTGCGTCCTTCAGCTGATCGGTCCAGATGTTTTTGGGCAAAGGCAAAAGTCTGTCGGAGATGTTTGGTCAGGTCAGTCATGTACTGGTGAGTAGTGTAAGCTGTAGCAACACTGGCTTCTCCAGGTTTGTAGAGTAAATGCAGGGGCAAAGTCATTTGCCGGCCTGTCATCATTTAAAAAGGTGACACCCCCGTAGCTTCATGGGGTGTGGCTTGGATGGCCATTAAGACCAGCGGGAGTTTTACATCCCAGTCTTTTTGGTGTGGTGAAACATACTTCTTCAGTATGTTGATCATAGTTCAGTGGGTTCTTTCAACCTGTCCGGAGGATTGTGGGTGGTGGCTAATATGGAAGTTAGCTTTAACTCCCAAGGTTTCCCACAGTTGTCGCATGACTTCGGCGGTGAAATGAGTGCCGCGGTCAGAGTTGATTCGGCTTGGCAGACCAAACCTAGAGAATACGTGGTTCATCAACAAGTAGGCCGTGGTTTCTGCCGTGTCATTAGGAGCAGGCAGGCACTCGACCCATTTGGTGAAAGCACATGTGACTGTGAGGAAGTATTTGTTTCCTCTGGCTGACCGTGGAAGGGGATCTACCCAGTCAATTTGGAGGTCAGACCATGGGAATGAAATGCCTCTTTTCTGTAGGGGTGCTCGATGCATCGGGTTGGTTGGTTGAAACTGGCAACATACGAGACATCCCTTGATGTAGTCGGCTACATCCTTTCGCATGTATGGCCAATATGCCACTTGTTTGAGCGCATTGTACGTCGCTTTGACGCCTTTGTGTCCTGCAGTTGGGAGATCATGGGCATGAACAATCATCACCCCCCTCTGGTTACGAGGGACCACAAGCGCAGGCGTAGGGAGTTCATCGGAAACATGAACTAGAATGCCATTTCGCAGCTGCAAGGATGATCGTGCGGCAAAAAGTGGCTTCAAGTCTGGAGTGTCAGCGAGATCCGAGTCGGATGGTGCATTAAGTGCAGGATCTGAGATGTATTGTATCATTTTATGGATTGCAGGGTCAAGGTTTTGAAGAGAGATAAGGTCAGCGTCAGTGAAAACAGGGTCAACCGCAAGGGGACCTGTGGTTTGTGTTGTGTCTTGGGACCTGTTAGTCTGGGCCCTAGTGACTGCGCAGACTTTAGGGGTGGGTGGGTGGGACTGTGAAGTCGGCACCTGAGCAGAATCAAAGGACCAGGGTGTGCCTTGTATAGCTCCTTGTTTTGCAAGTGAGTCCACAAGGTCATTCCATTCTTTGTCCTGACCTGGTGTGCGCGAGTGACCTCTGACCTTTTTCCAATACACTTGGAGGTTGTTGGAGGTGACCAGGTGATCACATGCCTTGAAAAGGTCTTGATGTTTAACCGGTTTGCGGTTGGAGGTTACAAAACCTTTGGCCTTCCAGAGTGCTAAATGACAAGTGAAACTGAGGCGTGCATAGTTGGAGTCAGTGCAGATGACCAATGTGCGAATGCCATGGTCTACAGCAAGTTGCAGTGTAATGAGCACACCTGCAATTTCCGCATACTGAGATGATTGGGAACCCAGTTGATAGTTGTGGGGTTCACAAGGCTGATTGTTCAGCCATACCACACCCACACCAGCACGAATGTGAGTTTCATGGTGAAAAGAACAACCATCGACATAGGCGGTGACCATATCTTGGCAGATGTTCTGGTCAAAGTAGTGATGGTTTGGGTCTTCAGTGACTGTAGGTGGCTCTGCACGAATGGATGGTCCTGGAGTGTCCTCAGAGCACCGTTGGCAGGCAGCCAAGTCTGTGCCGAGAGGGTTTCTCAACTTTTGTGCGTAGCGGACCTCCACATCAAAGCTTTGTAGAGCCATCAACCAGGAGGCTATTCTGGCATTTGTTACAACGCCTTCTCTGATGCGTTGATTGTTAAGGAAGACCACTGGTTGGTGGTGAGTCTCAACTGTGATTCTCTGGCCTCCCACATAGTTGGAGAAATGCTTGACTGCCCATACAGTGGCCAGAAGGGCTTTTTCACAGTCCGAGTATTTCAGTTCCGGACCAGAGAGGGTTTTGCTGGCATAGGCCACGACTCGTTTGTCGTGGTCGTAGATTTGGTATAATCCAGCACTTAAGCAGTTGGCAGAGAACCCCACTTGTAAGAAGAATGGCTGGTCGCAGTTGGGATAGGCCAAACATGGTGCTGTGCATAACTTTTGCTTCAACGCTAGCATAGCCTGTTCTTGAGCCTCAGACCAGATGAAAGGGGTGTCCTTTCGTAGGAGGTCTGTAAGGGGTTTTGCCACGTCTGCATAATCCTCCATGAACTGACGTGAGTAATTGCATACCCCTAGGAAGCTCCGGAGTTCGGAGGTGTTGGTAGGGGCTTTGATGTTTAACACACCTTGAATTCGTGCCGTTTGTGGTAGTACCCCTTTGGATCCTACCAAGAGACCAACATAGTTGACTTTGGTTTTGCACCATTGGCATTTGGAGAGAGAAATTTTGGCTCCAGCTCGCGTGAGCTGGCCAAGGACATGGTCAATTTCAGTGAGGTGGGTGTCCAGAGTTGGACTCCGAAAGAGAATGTCATCAACATAGATGAGGTTACCTCTGTCTCGGGCGTCTGGACATGCTTTGTTCAAGAAAATGTTGAACTCTGCAGGAGAGTTGGCATAACCGAAAGGGCATCGGGTGAATGTGTATTGGCGATTCGCGAACGTGAAGGCCAGTTTGTGTTGGTCTTCAGCTTGGACAGGAATAGTCCAAAAACCAGAAGCAATGTCCAGTGTTGAGAAGTATTTGGCATCTTTGACTCTACGGAGTTCTTGCTCCAGTTGAGTCATAGGCCACCTAGAGAGAGGAACTTGAGTGTTCAATTTCCTGTAATCAATGGTGAGTCTCCACTTACCATTGGGCTTTAGGACAGGCCATAAGGGAGCCGAGTAGGTACTGTTGCATGGCCTGATTATGCCACAGTCCAGTGAATCATCGATTATTTCTTGTACTGGGCCGTACGAGGCCAAGGGAATCTTGTACTGCCTGACGTAGGTTGGAGGGGCGTCAGGTGGTGTAGGAACGCGTACTGAGTGGATTGTGGTCAGTCCACAGTCCAAGGAGTCTTTGGAGAAGGATTGTTCATACTTAAGAAGAACTTGGTGAAGTTTTTCACGTTCTTCGTCAGAGGTTAGGGCATCAGCATCAGCTACCACCTGTGCAATCTCTTCAGCGATAGTGAGGACTGGTTTCGGCGGAGCATCGCTGGGATTGTCATTGGTTTGCTGATCGGACTCCGATGGAAGGAGTTCAATGGCTTGGACAAGCATTTGGTCATTGTTAGTCACGTCGATTCGTCCCACTGACTCTTTGTCAGGGGTTGGTATTGACACAAGAGCGATGGCCTTAGAAGGCTTAGTGTAAATGACTGTAGGTTCAAGAGAGTCGGCCCAAAGAGAATCAGGGAGGCCGCCTAGCACAGGAGCAGTCAGTTCAAAATCGTGGAAATCTGTGGTGATGAGCCAGCCAAGAGGCGTGGCCTTGGGCAGGACGATGGTCTCTGCCGTGGGATTGTTAACCGGTAATGTGGTGGTTCTGTATTCTAGGCTTAGAAGGGGCATGGCCTCCAGAGTTAAGCCTAGATTGTCAAGCAAAGGAGCCGGTTGGAAAAATGCTTGTGGATGCATAAGTTTCTGTCCTGTTTGAATGCATAGTTGGACCGGGTAGCACGTGACATTAGCAGGTATGAGACAATGTTGAGTGTTCAGTACCTGGCAGGCCTCAGGGATGGTCTGTCCTGACTTTAGAATGTCAAGATCTGGTTTAGAGTGAGCGTCTCGAACTGAGGTGAGAGACCATAAGACATTGTTTATGGTATCAACCTGGGTTCTAAGTCTCACAAGAAGATCACTGCCGATGTAGACTGCATGTGGCAGGTCGGGAACGACCAAGAAGAGATGCGTTAGCAGTCTGTGGTTCCACTGAAGGTGGAGGGTGCAGATACTTCTGGCGACCAACGTATTGTTTGATTTGGTCCCAGCAGGGAAATGAAAAGACTTGTTAGTGACCATAAGGTCAGGGTATTTCTCATGTAGAGAGTCGAAAAGTGTCTGGCTGATTGCAGATTTATCAGCCCAGAGAGCCAGTACCACGTCTTCTACGTGGGAGCTTTGGATAGCTAGTCCTTTGACCACTTGGGGGCAGTACTCTTCATCGACTGCCCCTGGTTTCAGGGTGCAAAGAAATGAACTGTGTTCATTTAAGGTTGGGTTGTCAGATGTGGTGGCCTGAAAAGGGGTGCCTGTTTCAGCCTGGTCCCCAAGGTCACTTTCCGTCAAATTTTGTTGGGTCAGCAGTGCGAGTGGGTTGACTCCTGGAACATCCAAGGTGTCAAGAGTGTAGCACTGTGATCCGGTTGCTTCAGGTAGAGTGGTTGGAAGAGGTTGTCGAACTTGAGCCCATAGCTTGAGATTCTTGAAGTCTATCAGAGGCTCAAAACGATTAAGTAGATCCTTGCCTATCAGCAATGGAATTGAGTTGAGATTGGACACATAGACCGGGTGGATCAAGGTCATGGGCCCAATGGAGATTTGTATGAATGACATGTGTGACACAGTCGTGTTTGAGGGTGCATAAGGTTGAATAGCTAAGGAGCAAGGTCTTAGTTTCAGGTCTTTGTGCGCAAGGTTAGCAGTGGCACGTAGGTGTTTGAAAAGGTCACGCGACATGAGTGTGATGTCCGCTGCAGTATCCAGTAGGGCTTCGTGCGTCATCACATCTTCCAAGGTCAATGACAAAAAAAATTTTCGTGCAACCCCCCTCTCGGTTAAATCACACAGAAATTCTTGGACCGGTGGTTCAACGCAGATTAAAGAGTCGCCGGTTTCGGGCGAGTGAGGTTTCCCAGGTAGCTGGACTACCAAAATGGCAGTGGGTCGCGTTGCATTTTGGAGCTCCTCCTGAGTTTCGGGTGGAGGATGCTCGGTTGTGTCTTCGGTATCCTTCCCCTTTGTAGTAGGAGAATCCTCAGGGTTGACTTGTGGCAAACCTAAAGGATCGTTTGGGGTGGTCACAATATTTATGGCTAGGACATCTGGTTTCTTGTCCTCTTTCGCCTCCTTTTTCCTCTTCAGTTCGTCAAGTATGCGTTGGAGAGTCTCCAGGTCTTCTTGGCTGAAAATGGGCTTTTCTTTCTTCTCCCAGGGTTTGGAGTTAAACTTTCCAGGGGGAGGTCTTGCTTCCCTGTTGAAGTTTTTCCGGCGGTATGAAGGAGGTGACCACCTCCCGCGATTATGCAAGTCTCGAAATCGATATCTGTCATCCCGGGTGTCCGTACCGTATTCTCGTGACTTACCTGGTGGACTCAGTCTCCGACGGTAGTCAGGTTTTGGTGATGATGTCTTGGAACTTGGTGTCAAAAATTTTTCCAGGTCATGACTCGACTTATCTTGACTAGAGGACTGTCATCGTTTTATTTGTGACCGAGATGCTGGAACAGGGGCTGGCCTTGGGGCGCCCTCTAGGTCCAGGGTGTCTGATGCGGTGTTGACTGCTAACACCGCGGTAGACTCGGTATGCTTCTGATTGCTTTGTCGCTGTTTCTGGAATGCATAATGTGCGAACTCTCTTAGCTGGTTTATCGAGTTTGTCTTTGGGTTAGTCATGACTCCAAGGTGGTGTCCAATCGTGGGATGGAGATTCTGAATGAACAGAGCCTTGAAATTGTGGTCTTCTTCCATCTCAGGCGTGTTTTGAGATCCGAAATATGCGCGCAGGAGTCGCTGGTAGTATGCCTGTGGGGGCTCTAAGCGACCCTGTTTCACAGCTAGGGCTGTCGCTAGCCCTGACTGTAAGCAGTCGTCGGAAAACTCTCTTTCGATGGCTTCATAGAGTTTCCGGTGGTTCATCTTGATGTCAAATGGTTGCCGATCTATAAATTTTGATACCGACCTGTTGGATGTCAACTTGATCAAATAAATGCGGTTGTCAACAGTAGCATCAGGGTATTTACGCAGGTAGTAGTCGATGTCTTGCAAATAAGCCCTGGTATCAGGTGACCCACTGGTTGAGGGGTCAAATTTCGTGACGTGGCGAGCGATCTTATTGAGATCTCCACCGGATGGAATTTGCACACATCTTTCACCTTGCCGTTCGGGTCTGAACGGGTCAGGTGAGTGTGAGCCGGGGGAGTCCCCATCCCATGAGGGGATGCCCCCCTTTGTTGAGGGAACCGGCCTGTTCATGGATTCTGATCTCAGATCCCTTTGTTTGCGGTGGTCTTCCAGCTCTTCTTGGACGTCCTGAAGACCTTGTTGTGCTTCTCGTAGGAGCAGTTTGCATTTCCCATAATCGGAGCTTGTTTCGTCCAATTGACCTTCAACTTCATTGAGTTGATTCTCTTTGTGAAGCAGGGCGGTTTTCAATTCCTCGTTTTCTTGCTGAAGTGAGGTATTGTTGTCTTCTAGTCGTTGCTTTTCTTCCTCTGCTTGTTCCAGATTTAGCAAAGTCTGATCGAGCGTAGCTTGGGTGTCTTCTTTCTCTATGCGAGCTTGTTCCTGCTTTTTCACAAGGGATTTGTTCTCTTCCTGAAGAGAAAGGATGGTTGTTTGTCGTTTCACCAGTTCCTTTTCGGCGTAGAGTACTTGGGTTTCAGCTCGTTTTAGCCTTGCAACTAATGCTAGTGCAAACTTCCCTAACACACCGGGGATTTCCTTTGCTTTCGGTGGGTTAGCTTCGCATTCATCCGAAAGTTTTTCCGTGATTTGCTTCAAATCTTTGGGTGGAGTATCCCAAACATGTTTGGAGAAACCGGGTATAAGGTCGGAAGCCAACTCTTCCAATATTACTTGAAGGTCATTTAATTCGTCAAGTGGATTCGACATGTTTGACCGTTTGTGTAACGCTTAGCTTGAAATCAATTAGTTGATTATAGCTAAAGTTGTGCGTCAAGAGTTAACCTTGAGTGTCGTTTTACAGTGAGGGTAATTACAAGCTTCCTTTTGGAGTTTGTTTCAACTTCCAGGCTTGTAAGAAGGAAAGCAAATGTTTTGGAATTCTTTAGAAATGTGGAATAGGTGTTAGTTTATTTGTTGACACTGTATTTTGATTTGTATTTCACAAGACAAAAGCAAAAAAAAAATTGGTGTCGATTGACTTCTTTCAGTTCAGTTATCAAAGTGTAGTTTTGGAATAGTCCTCAACTAGGTTGTGAATTTTTTTGTTGAATCTCACTTGAAAGTAATGATTTTACTTACAAAAGAAAAAGAAAGCAACAAAAATAGAAAAGGTTAAATGCTTTAAGGCTTTAGGGTTACAGTATACAGTTAGGCCCAGAAATATTTGGACAGTGACACAATCTTCATGATTTGGGCTCTGCATGCCACCACATTGGATTTGAAATTAAACAACTACAACGGAATTGAAGTGCAGACTTTAAGGTTTAATTCAAAAATGTATGATTAAACATATAGGAATTGTAGCTATTTTTATACAAACGCTCCTCATTTCAGGGGCTCAAAAGTAATTGGACAAATAAACATAACCCTAAGTAAAATGTTACTTTTCAATATTTTGTTGAGAATCCTTTGCAGGCAATGACTGCCTGAAGTCTGGAACCCATGGACATCACCAAACGCTGGGTTTCCTCATTTGTGATGCTTTGCCAGGCCTTTACTGCAGCTGTCTTCAGTTGTTGCTTGTTTGTGGGTCTTTCTGCCTTAAGTTTTGTCTTGAGCAAGTGAAATTCATGCTGGATTGGGTTGAGATCTGGTGATTGACTCGGCCATTGCAGAATATTCCACTTCGTTGCTTTAAAAAACTCCTGGGTTGCTTTTGCAGTATGTTTTGGATCATTGGTGAAGCGCCGTCCAATCAACTTTGCTGCATTTGGCTGAATCTGAGCAGAAAGTATATCCCTATACACTTCAGAATTCATCCGGCTGCTTCTGTCTTTTGTCACATCATCAATAAACACAAGTGACCCAGTGCCATTGGAAGCCATGCATGCCCATGCCATCACACTGCCTCCACCATGTTTTACAGAAGATGTAGTGCTTTGGATCATGAGCTGTTCCAATTCTTCTCCAAACTTTCTTCTTCCCATCATTCTGGTACAGGTTGATCTTAGTCTCATCTGTCCAAAGAATGCTGTTCCAGAACTGGGCTGGCTTCTTCAGATGTTTTTTAGCAAAGTCAATTCTGGCCTTTCTATTTTTGAGGCTGATTCATGGTTTGCACCTTGTGGTGAATCCTTTGTATTTACTCTCATGAAGTCTTCTCTTTATGGTAGACTTAGATACTGATACACCTACTTCCTGGATAGTGTTCTTCACTTGAGTGGATGTTGTGAAGGGTTGTTCTTCACCATGGAAAGGATTCTGTGATCATCCACCACTGTTGTCTTCTGTGGACGTCCAGGCCTTTTTGAGTTCCCAAGTTCACCAGTGCACTCTTTTTTTCTCAGAATGTACCAAACTGTTGATTTGGCCACTCCTAACATTTCTGCTATCTCTCTGATGGATTTCTTCTTTTTTTTCAGCCTCAGGATGGTCTGTTTCACCTCCATTGAGAGCTCCTTTGACCGCATGTTGTGTATTCACAGCAACAGCTTCCAAATGCAAACGCCACACCTGGAATCAACTCCAGACCTTTTAACTGCTTAATTGATGACAGGTTAACGAGGGAAGAGCCCATGCCGCCTTTTTATTTTTTTTTTTGCAGCCTTCTGAGTCAATTGTCCAATTACTTTTGGTCCCTTGAAAAAGAGGCGGCTACGTATTAAAGAGCTGTAATTCCTAAACCCTTGCTCCAATTTGGATGTGAATACTCTCAAATTACAGCTGAGAGTCTGCACTTTAAGCCCATATTGATTATATAATTGTATCCTGAATATGTTTTCGTAAACAGCTAAAATAACAAAACTTGTGTCACTGTCCAAATATTTTTGGGCCTAACTGTAAGTCTTCACTTTGTTTTAAAGTTAGAACTGGCTTTGTTCTATTTGTTACAGCTTATCTTCATTTAAAGCCTTCCAATGTTTTAATATTTACAAGTTAGGAAACAAATGAACTGTCTTTGCGTATTGTCACTAAGGCTTCCTTAGGATTAAAGTTAATGATTATTTAAAAAGAGAAGAAGAGAGAAAAAAAATGTTTTACAGACTAGTCAAAGTTTTCACCTTTTGACTTATTTCAAATCCTGGTGAGAAATAGTGAGCTGGTTAAATGTTTTCCTTCTCCTGGGGAGGAAATATGAATCAAAAGCAACACTGACTGTAAATAAGCTAAAGCTTTCAAGTGTTAATTGCTGGATGTGGTTTCCTAATTTTGGAGAATTTTGGTTAAATATTTAGTAAATCACTAAATCCTTTACCAACATGCACAGGATTAACATTAACTTGAGTTTAAATGAACATTGTCATTTATTTGAGTCCCTAAGTTGAATGGCTTCCTGTGAAAGAAATTGCACAAAGTGATCTTTAAAACAAAACGCATATATATAACTTCAAAAGTTTGCAGACTTTTAGCATAAGATATGTGAATATGTGCTTTTAACTAAAAAGATTAAAATATGTGGTTAACATATGTGAGTAAATACAAAGTCTATGCTTCTATGCTCTTTGAGTGTGTATGTATGCAGTCAAAAGCTCTTCCACCAATGAGAACAAACTTCAAACCCACAAGTTTCCTTTTCCTTTTGGTTCTTGGGATAAAACTTTGAATTGGGTTTAAATTTAGATTGTTCCAGATAATTCGGATTGATTTAAAGTCAATTTGGAAGCTCTGTTTGATTATAAATCAGCTTAATAGATTTGCTCTGCTTTAATCCGAGTCTGCATTCATGCAAGAAATGCAACTCCTATAGTTGACCACACGATGGAGGCAGTTGTCTCTGCCCTCCCAGGGGGAGGAGACACTGGTGACGTCGCTCTGGGCGGGTCTACCGGTCTCACTCAAAATGGCGGCTAGGGTGACTCCCTCTTTGCGCTTTCAAAATGGCGTCTGCACGCTTACTCTGCTCATGCGCAGTTTTTCATGCACGCCTTTCGGTCACGCGCGCGACTGTGCGCGTTCACGTGACACGTGATGCGGGCGCGAGTCTCAGCGACAACGCCACGCCTTGCTTTTCAAAATGAGAGTTTAATCTCCAACTTTCACAAATAGTGTTACCCCTTTAATTCCGGGTATAGTTTAGCACTATTTCCCCAGCGGTTTATCCAGTGACCAAATCAAACCGCGTCCAGCTTAATCTGACGTCACCACGCTTGGGTAATTAAATTACAGAACTGGCCAGTTTAATTACTCCTTTCGGGATAATCGCCGGAAGGTTAAACTGGCGAGAGACAGGACGGTTTTCTTCGCGTTTCTGTCACTCTCGGCCTTTATGTTTCTTAATCCAGCATATAATGCTTCAAACTTCTTTTTGCATGCATCAAAAACTGTTGACTTTAGTGGGTGAATCGCTCACCCCCCTTTGCAGCCATCAGCCACTAGCCTCCTCAGCGGGAGGTTAGGTAAACAAGCACAGCAGACACACACAGGCAGGAGGAGACACAGCCTCTCCCCAACAACACACAGGCTCCTGAATAAAGTGGATCAATATTTGCAGGAAAAAAAAATATTATGATTTCAATGAATTTTCTTTTTGCATATACGTTTCCCAATTACAGAGGCCTCACAGCGGGGAACCATTAAGCTGTAGGGTGAATTGCCTATAAAAATATTTGTCATAAGGTACAGGAATTATTTATTTTATTTAATAGTGGGTGTGAAAGGGGGCGGAGTTGAACCATCACTTCTACACCCGCTAAATTAAATAAAAGCACTCGTAAAAGGGGCACCAGTCCTAACGGACAATAATATTAACTTTAATTTTAATTAACTTTGTACCTTAAATTACTTAATGAATCAGTTTCAAAGTTTCAGTGAGTTTTTGTCCTGCCGTGATTAGGAAACATGTATATGCGAAAGGAAAACGCTTCAACTGCTCTGTTTCACCCTTTTATTAAACTCATTCAGGTTACATGGCATGGCGTTCAAATGATGAATAAACAGATTCAGATGATGACAGCGTAAAATATCACATCAACTGATATTGGGTTCCTGAACATAAAATCCAGCATTACACCTCTGCAGAACCAAGGAGTAACCAGACTTATGTTTCAACAGTAAATGAGGCTGGAATGTTTTAACAAAACAACGCAATTTTATGGGGAAAATTCATAAGCTAATTATCTAAAAATGACTCCTGAATTAATCTACAAAAATTTAAGGGTAGTTACTTAAAATTGACTAAGAGTTTTCCTTCAGTTTACAGTTCCATCCTGCGGCTGAGAGACTAAAGGCACTTTTCCATGGGCCCCGGTCAGCCTCGGCCCGAGAACACGACTCGGGTCGGCGCCGCTCCATGGTCCCTCGATTGCTTTTCAACAGCACTGCAGCCCGGCCGCGGCTGGGTGGGATTTCTTAACAGCAAGGCGGTGCTTCACTCTCGTGACGTGAGGCGCGCGACCCAAACAAACATAACATGGCTGCTCTACAAGACGACTCCTCGGTTTGTGGCTTTTTTCGCCGTAAATACCAAAAAGCACCGCCAGCTAAGGGTACGGGCAGCGAGACTAAACACTCTGGA
Organism: Pholidichthys leucotaenia; assembly: GCA_020510985.1. Classification (NCBI taxonomy): domain Eukaryota; kingdom Metazoa; phylum Chordata; class Actinopteri; order Cichliformes; family Pholidichthyidae; genus Pholidichthys; species Pholidichthys leucotaenia. Next base: position 493,528,682 of record CM035837.1, read on the forward strand.
ATAGTTCTGCAGCTTCTGGGAGAGCCGAAGACATGATGATACAAACTAGGTAAGCTAATGGTTGCTAATGCTAGTTTGCTGTAAGTACGTCGTGCTACACTGTAATGTCTGCAAGTTAGGTACTAAAATATGTATGCTGTGTGTGTGTGTGTTTCAGATGGCTCTGTTGTTGAGAAATTACCTCTTCAAATGGTCGTTCTGGCTCAGCATCGCCTCTCACTGTCATCAGCCTGGCACTAATGACTGTACACCTTCACCAAGCTTAAGAATTTCTGTAGAAATGTTCATTTCCTGTACAACAAATTACTCTGCTCTGTGTGAAAATCATGGAGAGACTGTACCTGCTTCTGCAGCAGTCTGAGGTGTGGTCATAGAAAAAATTGATCAGCTGACACAACTTGATCGCCAGTTTAATAACTATATTAGCCACAAAATATCTATTCAAAAAGTAAACAGTACTGAGTTACGTATAAGATATATTTTATAGTTATGATGTATTATAGGCCAAAACAAACTTGATCTAGGATTAAAGGCAATTATGTAAAATAGTTAAAAATAGGTAATGTTAATGAAGACCTGTCTTTCTCTGTTTTTTTTTTTCCTGGGGGGGGGGGGTTATTGCCTTCCCTCACTGATATCCTTGCTTTGTAATCCAGTATATGTATACATATATTTTTTTTCACCCTATTTATCCTTTTTGGAGACTGATGTGATACTTGGAAGATCAGTATGTGTAGTACCATCTTGTATAAAGTCAATAAAAACTTTAATTACAAAAAGGCAATTAAAATAATGCAGTCATAAGGTCACATGGAAAATAATTGATTTCCTCGATACATGTACTGTAGAAATGTATATTCTCTGCATCAACAATGTACTATACATGCATTCATGTAGTATTGCACTGGGAATTGCACTGACAATAAACCTGTGAATTTTTGGCAGATGTCTCTTTTTTATATATCTGAAGGTTACCACCATGTGGCACAAATTAAATACTGAAAGATTGGCAAAGCTAAGAACAATCCAGCATTTTGAGAAATCACTTTTGGTTGGGTGTAAGTCTCATCAAAATTATGAGCCATATTGTATTATATAATATTATGAACCATAAAGCAGTTTGTGTTAAATTTTAAATCCCATTAAACCTAATCCAGGGGCTTCCAATCAGTTGTCATGGGGGGTCAAGACACTGCAGGTTCTCTCTTCTACCCAGTCTCTTCAGCAGGTGTTGTCACTGATCAGTCAGTGGAAGAAGTTCAGTGGAGTCTGCTGTTGAAGACACTGGTTGGAGGTAAAGCCTGCAGGGTCTTTGCCACCCCTGCCCAAAACCCATTATGATGAAGAGCAGATGCTAATATGACCCAGAATTCCTCCATATACATCCAACAATACAGTGTTCAGTTAATAAAATTATTGTGTTGGTTACTTTTTTCTTAAAAATGAGCCTTTATTTTCAAGGTCACAGATAAATCCTTTGTACAGTTGACTCTTTTCCCAACGGTGTCTTAACAGACAAAATGGAAAATCATGATGCAAACACTTAAGTCACTAAATTCTTTATTACAATCAGCAGCAAATTCCAGATTATTCAGAATGTGCAAAATTCAAACTGTAAAAAAGAATAAAATTTGAATGGGTCACACACGGCTGCCACGCTCCCTCAATGAGAAGCAACCGGATCGGCCCTGGTCCTGGTCCAGCAGATCTTCAGCCTGCATCTCTGTAAATAATAAGGCAAGATCCAGTTGGGGTGGACATTTTCCGTCTTGCCTACACAAAAGACAAATGGGTGGTGGTTAGTTAAAGCAAGTTTAACACATATTTGGCAAATACAGTTGTTGCTAAAAGCCAGTGGTGGAATGTGAATTAATGAATGAATCTTAATTTCGGGTTGATTAAAGGTAAAGATTAAAATAAAATAGAATAATATAACAAATGGGAAAAAAATTTAACAACGTCAAATTAAACAATAACTCCTCTGATTATACAGTTCAACATAGGTTATCTGAAATGGGTGATGGCTGAAGCCGCAGCTTATATTGCCCACCATATTTCATCCAAGTATTCAAAAGAAAAACAAAACAGGAGCGATTACTATTTGAATGTGACAATAAAGTACTTCGTTGTTGTATTTAACCACAGTTTTCATGTAGCTGCGCTTCGGTAGATTTTTCAGGGGCTGCGTTACATTAAAAATCATTTGTTTTTACTGTGGCTTCAGCAAACATTAGCTAGAAAACGTTAGCCATCACAGAACAGCACACAATTTAATGCCCAGGACCAAAGTGGAATAAAAAACGCAAACCAGGACTTTAACCAGAATTAACATATTTCATCGTTTTGCTCTGACAAGCGAATATTTAGGAGAAAACATGCGCGATTCACCAGTTGGTACTTGCTAGCTAGCAAATTAAAAACGTTAGCTTTAAAACGTTAGCCAGCACAGAACAGCACTGTAATGGCTCAAAAAAAGTGACCGTACCACCAATAGGATAAATAAGCAAGCAGATGCACATTATTAAAAATCACTCACCATATAAATAGATGGTTTTCGTCTACAGCTGGTCCAAACTCAGGTTTCTGTGCAGCCTTATAGGTCCGGGTCACTCCTCACTGTGGATCTGCCACAAAGCAGAGAAAACTCCGCACCTCTTCATTGGACCACGGTGTAGAGTGCCGCAAAACCTCCAACGCTGTCTGTATTAATATCATATTCACTCCGTGACCGACTTAGTCCATGACAATATTGCAATGGCCGTTATCAGAAGACAGGGAAGACTGTCGCTATAATCGTGACGTTACGACCTGACCAATCAGCGGCGAGCAGTCTGTTGACGTCACATCACAGCCCCGGGCCGGCTGAGCCGGGGCTGAGACGGACCCTGCCCGCGATCAGGTACGAAAATCGCGCCTGCTAACCGGTGCTGGGGCTCATGGAAAATGCACAAACACCGGGGCCCTGGTGCAGTGCTGGGGAAAGAGGGGCCCGTGGAAAAGGCCCTTAATTGAGCCCTGAAATACGGGCCATATTCAATTGTAATTTAATTGTTAGGACATCACGTTTTAACCCAGCAGATAGGAGAAATAAAAGTTTCACTCACACACAGCTGTAGGTCCAAGTTTCCGCGGGTTGGTACCGCTGAGTTGGGAGTTAGGACGTCGGAGGAAGCGGCTGCTGCGATGCCTCCTCACAGCCGTGGAAGTGTAAACTCAGCTGGGGGCTCTCCAGACAATGGCAGCAGTGGGTGGTCTGTCACAGAGCGGCATGACAAGTCCTTGGAAAAGTGTCCAAATTTGAGGTCTCTTGTAGCAGGATAGACAAAAAAAACTGAAGGAAAATCTTCTCAGTCTGTTCACTTTAACTTAGGCAAATTAAAGGCCCACTTTAATGGCGTGAAAAGTCATGAAAAAAAAAATATTAGAAAAACATTTACTAGGATAAGAATGGCTTCTGAGGTGAAGGAAAAAGTTTGAGAATTTGATTCTCTAAAAGGGACGAGCTCTAAAGAAAAATAGTTTCTCCTCAGTGACCAGAATATAAGGAAAGACTTGACAAACACACAGAGAATAAAATAAAACTTCACAGGGCCTTGAAACGGTGGAATAAAATCTTCTTCTGAGATCTAGATTACTATTCTGCTTCCTTAATCTTAATTTAGTTCCTAATCCTTCTCAAAATCTCTTTCTTTCTTCTTTCTGTGTTTCTAATTCTTAATTCTATTTCTAGCTAATCTTCCTGCCTGTTCTTTGTCTACCCCTTTTCTACTGTTTCTTTGCTGATCTCTTACTAAACTCAAATCTAACTTCTCTTTTAAAGTTACCTCGCCGGGTCGTAAAACTGATGATGTAGTCGCAAGACTGACCAATCGGCTTTTTCAGAAGCAGTTTGAAATGGCTGCTATCCAATGTGAGAACACTTCTTTGTTTGAGAGCAGCCAATCAAATGAAGACACCATCCCTCACTCAGACTACCTCCCAATGCAAGTTCTCCGCCAGTTACTGCTGCTGATCTGAAGTTTTTTCAGTCCATCTTAGCTGTGGGAGCAGCGGCTATTGGCGCTGGCCGGAAACGAAGGCGGCGTGGTAAACGTGCCGGTGCGTTAGTCAGGCTGAAGAAACGAGGATTTCGCACGCCGCTCCCATCGATCCATCTGGCAAATATCCGCAGTTTGGCGAACAAAATGGATGAACTGCTGCTCCTGACTCACAAAAACCGGGATTTTAGCAGATCTGGCGCCCTTTGTTTCACGGAGTCCTGGCTGAGTGAACACATCCCGGACAGCGCGGTCCGTCTGGACGGATTTCAACTGTTTCGCGCTGATCGCAGCCGAGAATTTTCTGGAAAGACTAAGGGTGGTGGAATCTGCTTCTACATAAACGAAGGTTGGTGTACTGATGTCACAGTGTTGAAGAAGTTTTGTAGCCCTAACCTAGAGTCACTGTTCATAAACTGTAAACCCTTTTATTCACCGCGAGAGTTCTCCTCATTTATTCTGGTCGGAATTTATATCTCGCCTGCTGCTTGTACAACGGAGGCACTGCAGCTCCTCGCTGACCAGATAGCAGACGTGGAGGAAAAACATCCAGACTCTCTGCTTATCATTCTGGGTGATTTCAATAGAGCTAATCTCACAAATGAGCTTCCTAAATACAGACAGCATATTAAATGTCCCACCAGGGACACAAATACACTTGACCACTGTTACACAGTTTTAAGAAACGCCTATCATGCCGTCCCCCGTGCAGCTCTGGGTTTTTCTGACCACTGCCTGCTCCATCTTATTCCAACATACAGACAGAAACTAAAAACTTCCAAACCTGTTGTAAGGACTGTGAAGAAATGGACTGAGGAATCAAAGCTGAAGTTACAAGCCTGCTTTGACTGCACAGATTGGAGTGTTTTTGAAGCTGCAGCCATTAACTTAAATGAACTCACTGACACTGTGACATCATACACCTGTTTCTTCGAGGACATGTGTGTGCAGACCAAAACCTTCTGCATATACAACAACAATAAACCCTGGTTCATTCCTAAACTGAAGCAGCTACGTCAGACCAAGGAGGAGGCCTACAGGACTGGTGACTGGACTCTGTACAAGCGGGCCAGAAACATGCTGACGAAGGAGACCAGGCTTGCTAAGAGGAGCTACAGTGTGAAGTTACAAAAAAACTTCTCAGCTAACAACTCTGCTTCTGTCTGGAGAGGCCTACGGAATATCACCAACTACAGGAGACCATCCCCCCACCCTGCGGAAAACCTCCAGCTGGCTAATGACCTAAACAGCTTTTACTGCAGGTTTGAAAAGAACCTACAGTTCTCACCTCCCACCCACACAAAAGGATTATCTGCAGCCCCAGGAACTCCATCCCTCTTCCACTCTGACCTCCCACCAGCACTAATGATCTGTGAAGAGGAGGTGCGCCGGGTCTTTCAGAGACAAAAGATCAAGAAGGCTGCAGGACCTGATGGTGTGTCTCCGTCCTGCCTGAGAGTCTGCTCCAACGAGTTGGCCCCCATCTTCACCCGGATCTTTAACAGATCACTGGAGCTGCGTGAAGTGCCTTCCTGCTTCAAACGCTCCATCATCATTCCAGTTCCCAAGAAACCCTCTATTACAGGATTAAACGACTACAGACCTATTGCCCTGACCTCTGTGGTCATGAAATCCTTGGAGAGATTGGTGCTGAACCACCTGAAGGTCATCACAGGCCCCCTGATGGACCCACTGCAGTTTGCCTACCGGTCAAACAGGTCAGTGGATGATGCAGTGAATATGGGACTACATTACATCCTGCAACACCTCGACTCCCCAGGGACGTACGCCAGGATCCTGTTTGTCGACTTCAGCTCAGCGTTCAACACCATCATCCCAGGCATTCTTCATCAGAAACTCCTCCAGCTCAAGGTGCCCCCCTTCACCTGCCAGTGGATCTCCAGCTTTCTGACTGACAGGTGGCAACAGGTGAAGCTAGGGAGATTTACATCCAGCTCCCGAAAAATTAGTACTGGCGCCCCCCCAAGGATGTGTCCTTTCCCCACTGCTCTTCTCCCTCTACTCCAACGACTGCACCTCAGAGGACCCTTCGGTGAAGCTCCTGAAGTTTGCGGACGACACCACAGTCATCGGTTTGATCCGGGATGATGATGAGTCTGCATACAGGCGGGAGGTGGAGCAGCTGATCCTCTGGTGCAGCCAGAACCATCTTGAACTTAACCCAGCCAAAACGGTGGAGATGACTGTGGATTTCAGGCGACACCCCCCTTCATTCCCCCCACTCATCATCCTCAACAGCACAGTGTCCACTGTGGACTCCTTCAAGTTTCTGGGTACCACAATCTCCCGGAACCTGAAGTGGTCCTCCCATATTGACACTGTCCGGAAAAAGGCCCAGCAGAGGTTGTTTTTTCTGCGTCAGCTCAAGAAGTTTGATTTGCCTCAGGAGCTGCTGGTTGTCTTCTACACCGCCATCATCCAATCTGTCCTCTGCTTTTCCATCACTGTCTGGTTTGGATCTGCCACTAAACAGGACAAGACCAGACTGCAGCGGATCATTAAGTCTGCGGAGAGGATCATTGGTACCGACCAACCCTCCATTGAGAACTTATATCGGTCCATAACCAGGAAACGGGCGGGAAACATCTGTGCTGACCCATCACACCCCGGCCACAAACTGTTTGAACTTCTATCTTCTGGTCGTCGTTACAGATCACTGAAGGTCAAAACCACCCGTCACAGGAACAGTTTCTTTCCTCAAGCCATCACTCTGATGAACTCCTAACATTCACCTAGTCCTACCTGTTGCTGTACTCATGACTTTTCATCCATTATTACATTGCACATAACTCTCACACTGCTTTTTACTTCATTCACATTATATCACTGAATCTGAGTCCACATTGAAATACTGTGTGATTGTATATTTTTTCATATATTTCTGCAAAGTGTGGTTAGTCCGAGTAAATAACTGCATATATTCCTGTATATATTTGCATCCTTTTATAGAAACGTGGACAGACTGTAATTTACTGTACATACTGTGGTTGTCATTGAATCCTTATTTAAATCCTTCACCTGAACAACGAGAGCAAGTTTTTAGCCAAAGTCAAATTCCTTGTATGTGTTGTGCATACTTGGCCAATAAAGCTGATTCTGATTCTGATTCTGATTCTGATTCTGATGAAATTTCAGAGGGAAAATCAATACTCAGTCAGTTCTTATGAAATAAATGCTCAATATAAAATCTAACTAAATTAAATGACTTGGCTAATATTTTGGTGATCATGCATTTATATCACTACTCCAATATGTGTTTGAATAACACTCATGAATATAACATTTCTTATACATAATTATAATACATGCATTCACATTTAGATCAACTTGCAGCAAAACATGCAGCAAACCATGGTTGGTGATAAAAGAGGGATGATTTTCAGTGTCCTTAGGATCCAGAGGATAAGCTGAAAGAAACTTAATATTTAGAACAAATTAAAAGTCATCCTACATACTGGAAACACATTCCGTAAGTATCCGCTAGGAGGTACTGTTGAGCTGTAGATGAGTTCCTTTAGTATCTGGGCGAAGGTACCTGGACAGCATCGGCTATAAATCCGTCAGATTAAGTGGTTTATGACTCTTTTAAGAACATTGGTTTCCTGTGAAAAGGTACGTTATCAAATGCAGTGTTCATGTTGAGAGGTCTGGTCTCCTGAGTTTTATGTTCCTTTGAGCCTTTAAAAGCAAATTCTGATCCTTACAATCTCTGCAAGAGGCAACTGTTTACATTGGGGTCCTGGGAAAGCAAGCATCTTTGGTCAGGCTTGGAAGAGGCCTGCATGAGTCGACATAAAAGCCAGTGATATTCCTGAAAAGGCAGAAAAGTGATATTCCTGTGTAATGAATAAAACGAAATTCCTGTAAACTGAAGAGAAGTGATCTTCTGTTTTGGTTTTGAGGAGACGATGATGCTACAGGTATTAACTCATTCTGATTGCTGAGACGTCCAGACGCCTCCCACTTGAGGTGTTTCGAGCATGTCCCTCTGGGAGGAGACCCCGGGGCAGACCCAGGACTCGGTGGAGAGACTATGTCTCCCAGCTGGTCTGGGAACGCCTTGGTATCCTCTCTGAAGAGCTGGAGCAGGTGGCTAGGGAGAGGGAAGTCTGGGCTTCCGGACCTCCGGAAAAGCGGTAGAAGATGGATGGATGGATGATTGCTGAGCCCACAGTAAAAACAAATGATTTTAAACATAACCCAGCCTTTATAAAACCTTCTTTACTGAAGCGCAGCTACATGAAAATTGTGGTTAAATAATAATAATAAGTTTATTTCTAGAGCACTTTTCACAGACAGAGTCACAAAGTGCTTAACATGGTAAAAAACAAAATAAAAACACAGGCACATAAAACAGTAAAAAAAAAAAAGTAGACAGTAAAAGCACGTAAAAATACAATCAACACACAGTTAATTAAAAAGCAAGACTAAAAAGGTGAGTCTTTAGTTGCTTCTTAAAAACACCAATGGAAGGTGCAGATCTAATTTCAAAAGGTCAGGAGTTCCACAATCTGGGAGCAACAGCAGCAAAGGCTCTATCGCCTTTGGTTCTGAGCCTAGTGCTAGGGACTACCAATAGATTCTGATGAGAAGACACAACAAACAACAAAGTACTTTTTTTGTCACATTCCACCAATGGATTTTAGCAACAAGTGTATTTTCCAAATATGTTATAACTTGCTTTAATTATCCACCACCCATTTCTCTCTTTCGTCTAGGCAAGAGGAAAATGATCCATCCCAAACTGGATCTTGTGTCACTATTTATAGAGATGCAGGCAAAAGATCTGGTGAAGATCTGGTGAACCGGGACCAGCTTTAGAGGCACATCCAGTTACTTCTTAGTGAGACAGCGTGGCTGGCGTGGGTGACCCATTCTACTTTTTTTTTTAGTTTGAATTTTGCACATTCTAAATAATCTGGAATTTGCTGCTGATTGTAATAAGCAATTTAGTGACTTATGTGTTCGCATCATTATTTTCTATTTTGTCTGTTAAGACACCAGTGGGAAAAGAGTCAACAGTACAAACCATTTATCAGTGACTTTGGAAATAGTGGCTCATTTTTAACTAAAGGTAACCAAAAGCAATTATTTTATTTACTGATGACTGTGTTGTTGGATGTGCCAGTGCAGAAGACACTGCCCACTTTAGTGATAGTACCAGTATATGGAGGAATTCTGGGCCATATTAGCATCTGGATTTTCTAATAATGGGTTAGGGCAGGGGTGTCCAATTATGTGCCATAGAGGGCCAAGACCCTGCAGGCTTTACCTGCAACCAGTGTCTTCAACAGCAGGTTCCAATGAATTTCTTCCACTGACTGCTGATCAGTGAAAACACCTGCTGAAGAGGTTCAGGTTCAGGTTCAGGTTACTTTATTTGTACCCGTAGGTAGATTTGTTTTGCAGTTGGTGACATCCATATTTACAAGCCACTAATTACATTCAACATAGACACAAACACAGGCACACATCTTACAAAATAGGTAAATATAAAATATGTACAATATAATTTTTATAGCTTGTTCAACTCTTTGACAGCAGCAGGGACAAAGCTGTTTTTGTAGCGCTGGGTTCTACTTTTTGGGACAGCAAACCTCCGTCTGGAGGGAAGAAGCTGAAAGTTGCAGTGCAAAGGGTGGGAGTCATCATTTAAAATCGAGTCGGCCATCCTCTGTACTTGTCTGGTGTACAGGGATGTCAGGCTCAGCTGTGACTCACCAAGCAAACGACTGGACCATCTGACTACCTGATCCAAGGATTTCCTCTGTTTCAGTTTTATCTGACCAAACCATGACATTAAAGAAAAGGATAAAACAGATTCAATAAAAGCCCGATAAAACATAGTCATTATGGTTCGGTCAATTTGGAAGCGTGCAAGTTTCCTCAAACAATGCAAATTTTGCTGACCCTTTTTGCACACCCTTTCACAGTTCACCTCAAAGTTCAATCCACTATCAATAATCGTCCCAAGATATTTGTACGATTGTACACATTCGGTGGTCTGGCCTTTTAGTATGGTGACTTTGTGCCTGGGAGTTTTCCTCCTAAAGTCAATAATCATATCTTTCGTTTTTGTTGTATTCAGCTGCAGGTAGGAATCCTCACACCAGTGAACAAAGTCATCAACTACTGGGCCGTGGCCACTCTCACCATCCTGGAGGAGACTGACCATGACTGAGTCATCAGCATACTTTATAATGTGTCTGTTGTCATACAGGATGAAGAGTAGTGGTGACAACACACACCCCTGAGGAGAGCCAGTAGAAGAGCACTTTAGGTCAGACAATGTGCCATTGACCCTTACTCTCTGCGTCCTGTTGGTTAAGAAATCCAGAATCCAACCCACCAGATTATTGCTTAAATCAAATTGTTGCAGGAGCCTTTCAACTAAAATATGAGGTTGGATTGTATTAAAGGCAGAAGAAAAGTCCACAAATAAAAGCATGGCGTGTGTCCCATTAAAATCCAGATGTTTGAAAAGCATGTCAAACAGAGTGACAGTGGCATCCTCCACTCCTCTGTGAGGCCTATAGGCAAACTGCAGAGGATCCAATGCATGTTCAGTCTGCCTTAGGACCTCACATCTGACCAGTTTTTCAAAAATTTTCATTAAAATTGAAGTCAAAGCAACTGGTCTAAAGTCATTTACCGTTTTAGGACAGCTGGATTTTGGAACGGGAACAACCACGGCATCTTTCCAGATCTTAGGCACATGTTGTGTCTGTAAGGACTTATTGAAAATGTAATGAAATATAGGACTCAGTTCATGTGCACAGGACTTTACCAGGCGCCCACATATATTATCAGGGCCCTGACTTTTGTTCACTTTTACAGCGCAGAACTCCCTTTTAACATCCTGCATCTCAATATTAAAGTGCTGATTGTCTTTGAGTTTCTGTTTCAAATCTTGGATTTCTGTGCTAAAATCAAAGGAGTCAAAACGACCATAAAAACAATTAAGAGCATTAGCCAGCTCTGTGTCTGAACTAAAACCATCTAAAAACACACGATTACTGCGCTCTGTGCTCTGAAGGCCTGCAATAGCTTTCATACTGGCCCAGGCCGAACCAAGTTTATTTGCTGCCATCTTGCTTTCCAACTCTGATTTATAATTCTGTTTTGCTCTTAAAATTTCGGCCTTCAGCTCCTTGGTGGCAACCTGTAGCTCAGAAACAGACCCCTGTTTAAAGGCAAGAGCTTTCCTCTGTAAGCAGGATTTAACTGATTTAGTAACCCATGGTTTGTTGTTGGGGTATATTTTGACACGTTTACGTGGAACAATCTTATTTTGACAGTAAGCCATGTATGAGCATGTGAGCTCAGCCAGAGAGTCCAAATCATCCCTACAGGCCATTATGAACATCTCCCAGTCTGTACAGTCAAATCATTCCTGGAGGCTGTGCTCTGAATCTTCTGTCCACACATCAATGTCTCTCGTCTCCACCTTGCCTCTTCTGAGAGCAGTTTTATATGTGGGCAGCAAATGAACACAGTTGTGATCTGAGGATCCTAAAGGAGGAAGGGGGAGTGATTTATAGGCCCTCTCTATGGATCCATAGCACAGGTCCAATGTCTTTTGTCTTGAAGAGACTGGGTACAAGAGAGAACCTGCAGGGTCTTGGCACTCCATGACACATGATTGGGCACCTGTGGGATAGGATTTAATGGGATTTAATATTTTAACACAAACCATATGAATTATCGTTCATAATTCTGTTGGCTTACACCAAACCAAAAGTAATTTCTCAAAGTGCTGGATTGTTCTTTAATTTAATTTGTGTCCCTTGAACCTTCACACATAAAACAAAAGTGGAGACACATCTGCAAAAAGTACAAAGGTTTATTGTCAAAATTCTTAGACATGATATATATCCAGTAAATCCATGTATCTCTCCATGTAACCTTGTGACTGCATTATTTTATTTGCTTTTAAGATGATTGTTGTAACTTTATAACTGCAACAATTACTAAGTCCATAGAAAAATTTACAAAGCAAATTAAAAGTAGACAACAGAAGATTAACCTACCATGGTTAAATAATGAAATAAGAAAACTTATGAAGAGGCGAGACTCTGCATTGAAAACATCATTAACCTCTAAACTGCAAAATGATCACCTTGTGTACAAAAGTTTAAGAAATAAAGTGGTACAAGAGCTGCGAAAATCAAAAGTATCTTATTACAATAAACTGATAGATCATGCAAAGGGTAACAACAGTTCCCTATGGAGGCATTTAAATAACTTAACTAATAAAAAAAATGTTCAGAGGGGGGTAAAGGAACTTAGAATCAATGGCAAGACCATCAGTGACAAGGCTACATTGGCAAATGAATTTAATTCATATTTTGTGGGCTCTGTGGAAGACTTGACAAAAAACTTTGTGCCGCCAAATGTGCTCAACAACACAAATTCAATACTTCCAACAGATTCTTTTCACATCGATGAGGTAAATGAGGAGTTAATTGCTGGTATTGTTAAAACACTGCCAAACTCAAAAACTAATGATATCTACAACATGAGCACCTCCTTTCTCAAAACGCACAGCAAAATATTAATCAAACCACTGACTCATCTCATTAATCTCTCCATTAGGTCTAGTACATTTCCATCTGGCTGGAAAAAAGCTGTCGTCATACCAGTTCATAAATCAGGCAGTAAAGACGATATATGCAATTACCGCCCAATCTCTATTTTACCAGTCCTGCCTAAGGTTCTTGAAAAAGTTGTAGCTACACAGCTGATAGACTATCTACAAGACAGTCAACTTCTTCATCCACATCAATTTGGTTTTAGACCAGGATACTCAACAGAAACAGCAAATTGTTGCCTTATTGAAAATGTCAAACAGTCCTTGGACAGGGGTAATGTGGTAGGAGCTGTTTTTCTAGATCTCAAAAAGGCTTTCGATACTGTAAACCACAGTTTGCTTTTATCCAAAATGGTATCTTTTAACTTCTCCCCAGATACATTAGACTGGTTTGCATCTTATCTCCAGAATAGAGAACAGTGTGTAAAAGTTCACCAGGATAAATCCTCACTTTTAAATAACCGTATGGGTATCCCACAAGGGTCCATTCTTGGTCCTTTACTTTTCAGCATTTTTATTAATGACTTGCCGCTACACTGCTCTGCTGCAACATGCCAACTTTATGCAGATGATGCAGTTATTTACACAGCTGCCAAGACTCCAGCACAGGCTGCAGATGTACTGTCTACAAGTATGGTTGATGTCCAAGAGTGGCTCCTCCAGAACCATCTATTGCTGAACCTTCAGAAAACAGTTTCAATGTGCTTTTCAATCAAAAAATATAACCTGCAATGTTTTAAAGTTAATATACATGATCATGACATCAGTTTAGTTACAGAATTCAAATACCTTGGCGTTGTACTAGATCCTCAACTCAAATTTAATCTTCATATAAAGAAAATTTCAAAAACAGTTAAAAAAAATCGGAACTGCTTTAAATTAATTAGATATTACATACCTTACGAACCTGCTGTACTGTATATGCATTCTATGGTTTTTCTCATATATCATACTGTTTGACAGTCTGGGCTCAAGCAGCCCCTTCCACAGTAAGACATATAAGTTCATTATATAATCAAACCCTAAAAATCTTGGACAAAAAGCCCATTAGGTGGCATCACTGTAATATTTTAAAAAAATACAACCTATTGAGTTTTGAGAGTTTCATTGACCTCTGTTTACTGAAATTAACTTTCAAATGTTTCCATAAATCAGCACCTGAGCCACTTGCTGGTTTCATCCAAAGACAGGACAGCAGCAGAGCCACCAGGAGTTCTGTTAACAATAACTGTAAAATATTCCACCGCAGAACCACATTTGGACAAACAGCTTTTTCTATAAAGGGCAGTCACATCTGGAACACAATGCCAAATGAAATTAAAATAATAACGGACTTTAAAACATTCACGAAAAAGGTTAAAAACTGGCTGAAAAATAAACAAGAATGTACCCATGTATGAAATGATTGTCTGCAGGGTGAGAGTGAATGAAGGGAAGGAATGAATGTGTTTGTTTATAGTGAGTGACGAAGGGAGGGAGGCCTAAAATAGGCAAATGTGTGTCAGGTTGTTATATTTGTGTATTTATAATATTTATAATATTTATAATTGTGTATTTATAATGTATTTATGTTTTTTGCATTGATGTATGTGGTTATTGTGTATTCCTTTTCTTTCCTTTTTTTTTTTTTTTTTTAAACTTGTTTCTCCTTTCTAAAGCCCATCCAGGGACAAGAGTTGCAAATTAGCTAATAGCTATACACTCTGTGCAACACATCAGATTGATTGTCATTGGTTAATTGTCTATGTTTATTGCACTGTCCCTGTCAAATAAACAAATCTATCTATCTATCTAATCCTAGATCCAGTTTGTTTTCCCTTAAAATGCATCATAATTGTTAAATATATCTTATTATACCTAACTCAGTAATGTTTACCCATTGAAATATATATTTTATGGCTAATATAAACCCATAACTACACTATAGCAACTGGTGATAAAGTTTTGGCAACTGATCACTTTTTGTCACGATACCACTGGCTAGAGCAGGCACATCCCATGATGTCTCAACAGTCTCTCCATGATTTTCACACAGATCAGAGCAATTTGTTGCACAGGAAGCTAAACATTTCTACAGAGTTCTGTAACCACTGCGCGTTTGTGAAGCTGGGGTGACATCTCATCACTGGGAGCCTGTGTTGAACGCCCAGACCCACGGTTTGAAGCAATAATTTTGCCACAAGAGAGCCATCTGAAACACACACACAGAATACATATTTTAGTACCTAATAGCGATAACTTGCCAACATTACAATGTAGTACGGCAGACTTAAAGCAAAGTAGCTTTAGCAATCATTAGCTTACCTTCATATGTGATGTAGTTTGTATCCTCATGTCTTCCACTTTATACTGCTCTATATGGTTTCCCAAATGGTCCAGTACTTTTCCAGAGTGTGTCGTCTCACTTCCTATAGCCTTTCACTCTCCTTTTTTTGCCTTTACTCTGGAAAAAAAAAGCCAGAGACCACAGTGGCCTTGTATCCTGCCATCTTGTGTTTTGCCTGGGTCGCTTGTTTTACGTAACGGGAGGGTTTCACCTCCTCCCTGTAATAAATCCCACCCACATCAAGTGGTACTCTACTGTAATGGAAACACAAGTGGACCGAACTGAACTCAACTGTACCGTGCTGTACAGGGCCAAACAGGTACTAGTGGAAAAGGGCCATTTAGTGTCTGGCCTAGTTCTGGCCCACATCTTGCAGTTTCTTGTGGCCCACATACCGCACGGAATGACAGCGATGACTCAACCCGAGTCCGGCGGCCAGAAGCCAGCCACAAGATGGCCAGATGTGGGCCACATCTCAGCCAGACAGGTGACTGATGGGCCATATCTGGGCCAGATGCAGACCACATCTCATGAATGGCATGTGCCATAAGTGGGCCAGAAATCTCAGTGTCTGGCCCAGTTCTGGTGTGTGTCTGGCCCACACCTTGCAGTTTCTTCTTCTTCTTGCATAACTTTATTGAACCTTCTTTCTATTACACTTACCATACATATGTAGTGGATTTATGGGTTTTATGGGTGTTTTATTGCTGGTACTGTGGTGACACTAGACACAGCAGGGAGACATTCCTCTGGGACATTCTTCTGGAGCTTTCTTCACACCCAGCAGCAGGGCTGGAAGAAGCAAAGGACAATTTACATGCGGACAGGGAACCACAGGAAGCAGTCAGACGGGACTGTATGCATGCGTCCTCAAGCCAACCAATGTCATGCTAATCATGTGTATTGACTGATGTGTATTAAATGACAATTGATATGCTAATGTGCCATGCATTCTCTGTCTGTATCACTGTATAAAAGAGCTGACTTTACATGCCTCAGGAGAGTGCTCACACAGCACACAGTGCTGCAGTGTGTCTCATGATGATGGAGAAATAAAACTCTTAAACTTTCAGCTCGCCGTGTCTCGCCTGAACTTATTTTGTTCCTCCACACTGTTGACCCTTGACGAAGAATGGAACACAAGGCGAATACCCCGAAGATGACCCGGACGGGAAGCCTCAGAACGTGTCACGGTGCATTCCTCGCCTGATCTTTTACCTCCACACTGGTGACCTGGCGGGGGAGGGTGACCGTCTGCTCCCTCTCGCCGCGCTGTGGATCCCAGAGGACCAGAGATCGCCTACATCCTTCGCATCCACACGGGAGTGCGCGCGCCTTGTCCTGTCTCCACGATGGTGACCTCCAGGGCCGAGAGGGCAGCGCTGGGACCGAGACGCATGATCAGTGACACGAGCAACACACAGAAACAGCCTGAACAGGGAAGACCACCGACGCCGACTGCGCTGATTTCCATCAAGCTCCCTGACCGTGACTCACCTCTCGACAACAGACCTTCCGCGCACAGAAGCCACGTGTGCACATCACGGGGTTACGAGGACAGCGCAACTTTCAGCTATGTGGTCACTGCACCAAGCTCGCGCCACGCACGGGACAAAACCGGCTCCACAGACTGATACATTCGTCCTCCGCCACTGCACATGCCTGAGAAAAACGGCCGATCGCCACCCTCGGAACCTTCAGGGCTGCTCGCGCACCTGGAGCGGATGTGCAGCCCCCACAAAGGACTTTGTATGGGTTTTTCAGCCGTGGCGTACATCGGGAATTTAGCCGATTGCTTTCCCCTATGACTTTAGGATTGTTTCCCGCACCTAAAGCCAAACTGCCGAGTCCCTGACACAGCTTCAGTTTATCACAGCCGCTATGCATCCTCGGGGAATTTGGCCGCTCACCTTCCCCACATCCTCGCTGAACCAAAACACGAGAGAAGTCAGAGGTATAATTTTTTCACAGCCGCTGTGGATTTCCACCACGTTTAATGGGACAGTCCCTCACCATCGCGGATCCACATGCAATTTTTGCGTGGCCCAGGCACCTTTGTCGTCCCGGGCCGGCACTCGCTTACTCCCACCCCCCTCCCTCTCTTCCTGCACAGAGCTTTTCCCGCACCTCACTCCCTAAGCTGACCGATCACCGTCTGGTTCCATTACACACGAAACACACCGGCCCGTGCACCCATGATCCATGGCCGTTCAACGTGCTAGAACTCTGAGCGGAGAACACTGCCCTTTCCACCCCTCCTCCGTCCCCCCACGGATTGACATGCCCTCCGACAGTTCAACCGGAGCTGGAGCCAAAGTACGGGGGGGGGGGAGGGTCACAGCCCTTTCTGGGTGTTCGGGGGGGGGATGGTGTGGTGACACTAAACACACAGGGAGACATTCCTCTGGGACATTCTTCTGGAGCTTTCTTCACACCCAGCAACAGGGCTGGAAGAAGCAGAGGACAATTTACATGCGGACAGGGAACCACAGGAGGCAGTCAGATGGGACTGTATGCATGCGTCCTCGAGCCAACCAATGTCATGCTAATCATGTGTATTGACCGATGTGTATTAGATGACAATTGATAATACAACTTAGTATCTAAAAGTATAAATGGTGTAGAGATTGAAATGGTATCCAAAACTAAATTTCTTGGAGTAATAATTGATAATAAACTGTGTTGGAAGTCACATATTAATTATATTAAAGGTAAAATATCCAAATCAATTGCAATACTACACAGAGTGAAATATTTGCTGAATCAACCCACACTATATACCTTGTATCATTCATTAATACTCCCATACATGACATATTGTACTGAAGTATGGGGAAATACATATAAAACAAACATATATCCAGTCTTTATGTTTCAGAAGAGAGCTATTAGAATAATAAACAAAGCTGCTTACAGGGAACCAACAAACCCACTTTTTCTTAAATTAAAAGCTCTCAAGTTGAAAGATCTTGTTGACTTTAAAACTGCAGTAATAATGTTTAAAGTGAAGAATCTATCACTGCCCGCAAATATCCAAAAGTTGTTCCAAATAAGGGAGAAACAATATCATTTCAGAGGAACATGTATATTTCAAAAACCTTCAGTGAGAACTACCACCAAGCAACACTGTGTTTCAGTGCAAGGAGTCAGATTATGGAACGATTTTGGACCTGAATTAAAATCATGTACAACACTTGGACAATTTAAACAAAAATTAAAGGAAGAAATACTCCAAACATATATACAAGATGACATGTAAAATCACATAAGGATTGTCATATCCAGTCTGCGCTGTGTTGTAGCTTAGTTTTTTTTGTCACGTTTTGTCTTAGCTTTGTTCTGAATTGTAATCGCTCTTGTTTTGTTTTTCTTTTGAATTCTTGGATGGAATATGGGTGGGCAATATAAGCTGTGGCTTCAGCCATCACCCATTTCGGATAACTTATGTTGAACTGTATAATCAGAGGAGTTATTGTCTAATATGACCTTGTTGGATTTTCTTTCCCCCTTTGTTATATTGTTCTGTTTCTTTTAATCTGTACTTTTATCTCTCCAAAATAAAGATTCATTCATTCATTCATATGCTAATGTGCCATGCATTCTCTGTCTGTATCACTGTATAAAAGAGCTGACACATGCCTCAGCAGAGTGCACGCACAGCACACAGTGCTGCAGAGTGTCTCATGATGATGGAGGAATAAAACTCTTAAGCCTTCAGCTCGCCGGGTCTCGCCTGAACTTTAATTTGTTCCTCCACAGTACAAGTATTAATGCAAATATGAATGTGAGTAGAAATGAAGATTTATTTTCATTACACTCATATCCTCGTAGGGCACCAGTCCAGATAATGGACAATTTTATTAACAATTCTTTATTTGTACCAATTATGAATCAGTCAAAAAAAAAAAAACCCTTGTGAGTTCTTGTCTGCGGATATTCAAGAAGATGGACATGAAATCAAACAATAACTCCCATATGTCTTTCAGTGGTTTAATAAGAAATGTCAGAATAGGTTAACATATTTGGATAACTTTAAAACACAGAATTCAACATGTACTGTATCATGGGCACCGTAGACCACAGTATTACCACCCTATGACCACAGAACGTGTGGGTTGGCAGCAACACCTCCCAGACCATCACACTGTGCACAAGGGCCCCACAAGGGTGTGTGCTCAGCACGCTGCTCTTCACCCTGCTGACCCATGGCTGTGTGTCAGCCTACACCACCACCCACATCGTCAAGTTTGCAGATGACACGACGGTAGTGGGCCTCATCACCAACAATGACGAGGCCAACTACAGAAACAAGGTGAGCCAACTGGTCCAGTGGTGTAAAGACAACAACCTCTTCCTGAACATGGGAAAAACCAAGGAGATTGTGGTCAACTTCAGGAGGGGTCACACACAGCACCCTCCTCTAATCATCGACGGTGCAACTGTGGAGAGGGTGAACAGCACCAAGTTCCTGTGGGTGCACATCTCTGAGGACCTCACCTGGACCAACAACTCCACATCACTTGCCAAGAAGGCCCAAACTCGCCTTCACTTCCTCCGCAGACTGAGGAGAGCAGGAGTCCCACCCCCATCATGGTAGTGGAAAATCATTTCTACCAGGGCACCATTGAGAGCATCCTCACCAACTGCATCATGGTGTGGTATGGAAGCTGCACGGAAGCCACTACAATGCATAGTGGATGCAGCCAGCAAGATCGTTGGTGCCCCCTGCCCCCCCTCGTGGACATCTACCACACTCGCCTCACCCGCAGAGCCACCACCATCACAGGCGAAACCTCTCATCCCCTACACTCTCTCTTCAGCCCCCTGCCCTCGGGGAAAAGGTACCGTAGCCTCCGGGCCTGCTCCACTAGACTGCTGAACAGCTTTGGTCATCAGGTCATCAGGACCCTGAACTCTGTTCACCCTCCTTCCGCTTCCCAGACAGTAACACCTGCACAATAACTACCTCAGGTGTTGGCACAAAAAGACTGGCACACCAACAATAATACTGTTGTTCTGTTGTACTTTTGCTGCTACATGTCTCTGCACTTTAACCGCAACCATTTGCACAAATGCCATATCTGCTGCTGTCTGTATATCACTGCAATACTGATCATGTGCAATCATATCTGGCACTATCTGCACCTACACTACCGCATTGAAATGCACTACGGCTATTCATCTCTAGCTGTCTGAATATAGGATTGCTGGGTCTATTATCACTAATTGTTTACCTAAACTAATTGTTTATGCTATGGAGGTCAGAGTCCTTCTGGCTGCCATTGGCACCATGGGTTGCATCACTGCATATAGACTGTACGTAGACTGCTACTGTCGCTGTTTGTTCCTGTTTTTCTTTTTTTAATCCAGCCTAATTCCTTTCTTTTTATAAAATGCACACCAATGTAGAGAGAGAGAAATGCCATTTCAATTCTCCTGTATGTCCTGCACGTATAGTAGTATTGACAATAAAATCTTTGAATCCTTGAATTACTGAGTTACTTATGAATCAAGCATTTGTGGAACCAAATGAAGCACAGTTTAACTTGTCAGTATACTAGAAATTGAAAAACCATAAAATATCATTGGTCAAGAAAAGTGGATGCAATTTTTTGAAGAAAGTGAGTAAATCTCGAAAAATGGAAAATTGCTGTTACTCTGAAAAAGAACGTAAATTAATGAAAGGACAAAATGCATTTTGAAATTCTGATGGGGGTTTGCATGAAATTAAGTTTAAAGAACTTATACCAGGAATATTCTGAAGAATTAAGTTTAAATTAAACAGACCGTCAGCCAAGCAGAATCATTGCATCCCAGTAGGTAGCAGGCGGGCCACTGGATTCTGTTTCAACTGGACTGGCGTGGGTTCTGTTGGAACACTGGCAGACAGGCTCCTTACGACAGTTATGGCCTACTTCCAAGATCACAAAGGGCTGGTTCTTCAGCAGGCTGGCTACGGTCTTCTCTTATGCACTGAAGAAGGAATTGGTTTATTCTACAAAGTCCCATCAGAAACTCAATCAGAGACAAAAACACAGCACAAATCCATTTCTGGTTTAAATGAGTTGGTTTAAGCTAAAACAAACAAACAAACAAAATCTTCTTACACAGTAATTTAAAGAAAAAGATTAAGAAAAAGTGAACTTCAAAGAAAATGAAAAAAAATCACAGAGCATAACAGGCTCTGGGCCTGACTTGGAAGATAGAAAAAAAAATGGAAGAGCAGAGAAGTCTGCTCCTTACAGCTTGACCAATGCCCCAAAACTGAACAAAGGAAACAAAAAGCAAGTTTTTCTTGGGTGTGGCAGGATTTCACTAAACTTCATGACAACTGGGCTGAACCAATTACATTTGAGCTTCTTTCTTTTGCAGAAGTCAAAAACTGACTAAATAGGCAATGAAGATAGGTTTGGGAGCCCATTGGTCAGTTCAAATTTCTGAAGTGGGGGTCTCCCACAAACAGAGGAGAGAGAGAAATTTGATATGAAGAGTGAACTCCTCCTAAAACACATATGTTGGTGAATAAAGCATAAATCCCTTAAACTTTAGTGACTAAGATATTCTACTCAAATAATAAAGGAATATACAACATATCTACATTGTAACTGTAATTAATTTGTGATAGTTGCAAAAAACTTTCTTCCTGAAAAAAGCAACATATATCAAATTATGTCAATAAAAACATTTGAAACCATAATTGTCCATTCCTGAATTCTGCCAGATCTTCAGTAGCAGATGCTGTCTTGAGAGAAAGAATATTAATTAATTCATTGTTCACAATGGCAGAGAGTCCATTTCAGAAAGGAAAAAAAAATATTAAATATTCCTGCATCGTCCACCAGATGGTACTGTAAAACTGTCTGGTTGGTTAATGAGGAATCTTGACTCCCAAGTCTGGATTATATCAGTCATAAATCTCTCATTTGAAACATTCATTTGCCAAAGAGCAGAAAAGGGAGAATGACTAAGTCCTGGAGAAGGGATTAACTTCCACTTTATAGCCGATGGGTAGTGTTACAGCTCTGGTCCTTGGGTGAGAGAAGCAGTTCATGACCAGACTTTTGAGTTGAAACCATTTTTCTTCAGCAAAGAATGATTTTATAGATTGGAACCCAAGGTTAACGCTACACATATACTAGTAAAATACAGTACAAAATGCTTCACAGCCCCCCCCCCCCACACACACACACACTTACACACAAACAGCATTCTCCTCCACCCGGCACCCCGACCTAAAGCACAACAATTGAGGGTATGCGTATCATGTCACCAAACAGAATTCATGGCAGTTAAAAAACATTGAGTGGCAAAAATGCGAGGGAGCATTAGGGTGTATGCAGTAAAACAAAAATTACACAGTATTCAGAGTACCTGGTTGCACCTTGGAGAGCTAATCATTACATCTTGTATTACTTGGCAAAAAATTAAATAAATAAATAATTAAAGGCTCTGAATCAGTTCTTCACTTATCATGTGCTCCTTGGGCTTTACCCACACATCACTACAGTCAAGTAAATGGTGTGGTATTAACATCTAATGTGAAAAAAGGTACTCTGTTCACTGCTGTGACTAAATATTTTGTGATTTTTATGTTTCAGGTTCAGGTTCAGGTTACTTTATTTGTACCCGTAGGTAGATTTGTTTTGCAGTCTGGTGACATCCATATATACAAGCCACAAATTACATTCAACATAGACACAAACACAGGCACACATGAAGCTGACTATAAACATGATAAAAATACTCAAGGCTCCATCAGTCAGGGTATAAAAAGACAAAGAGATCAGAATCAGAATCAGAATCAGAATAAACTTTATTGCCAAGCATGTAAAAAACACACGAGGAACTTGACTTGACATTGGTGCGCATGCGCGCGACACAACGACATGGCAGCCATAATAGGCGCCTCATCAAACAGAGATAGATAAGAAAGGGAGGGGAAGGGAGGGAACGACACAAGGGGGGAGGAGAAAAAAAACTTCGTTATCAAAATACAGCTTATTTTTAAGCAGATTATGATTACAATGAAAAAAAATCTCTCAATAGCACAGAGCAACAACTCAGAATTTCACAAGACACAAGAGAGCAGTGTACAGTATATCTTTAATCAGTTCATGAATCAATGTGTGTGCGGTGTTGAGCAGTGTTGATGATAATAAGAGAGACCCAAGGACCCTTGGCAGAAGATGTTTTGTCTGTCTGGCGCCCAGTCTTATCTGGCGCTGTAGCTGGCTGTCCAAGGCCTTGTGCTCATGATTTTGAAAAAACACAGTCTGCAGACAGCCAGGAGGAATTTTCATGGGGAATAATAATGCCAAATAGGACTGATCACAGAGGAGACTTGTATTTCTTCTGTAGATTCAGTACATTAATCCTTCATTGCGCAGCTTTGAATTCGTCGTGGAAAGACCTGAGCGAACCCATGATGTAATCGACCTTACGAGACAGTTCTCCAGTAGTCGCTATCAGGGTCTTCTCCAGTTTCTCAATTTGTTGGATGCACCTCGCCTGGCCAGCATTTTGATAGGTTGAATCCATCTTCAGCAATTTACGGTAAACCAAGACAATTCCCGTCCCAATCAGAATTATCCCAATCACCAAGATTACGAAGATAAACAAATCTTCAATATCTTCGATAGAGAGATTAGAGAGACACAGCATTTTCCAATTACCTGCGTCACATAGATAGCCCACTGGAGCCGTTCCAGCGGGGCAGACAGCTTCCCCCGGAGCACTTTTCCTTGTTGAAAAAATAGTGTCAATTGTGTTCAAATCCCAGCTTATTAACTCCATAATTT
The DNA here is from genome assembly GCA_020510985.1 of Pholidichthys leucotaenia. Lineage (NCBI taxonomy): Eukaryota > Metazoa > Chordata > Actinopteri > Cichliformes > Pholidichthyidae > Pholidichthys > Pholidichthys leucotaenia. The sequence continues at coordinate 493,552,454 of CM035837.1, forward strand.
CTTTTCGGCGGTCGCAGTTAGACGCAGACAGACAACAGCAAGCTGGGATCCAGTAGTAGGAGGGGAGGAAAAAGTCAGCAGGAGAGAAGAAAAAAGCGTCTGCTCTCTTGGGAGGGCGGAAGTGAGAGTGAGAGATGGGAGAAAAACCAGAGGTAAGAGAGAAGGGTCATATTAAAAGTTAAAAACTAGTCAAAGAGGTTAAAAACTCAGAGGTCTAAAACCCAATAAAATATTTAGAACCCAAGTGACATCCTACAAAAATAAGTAAATATAAAATGGAGTTAATAAATAGGTACCTTAATTATGTGCAATATATTTTTACAGCTTGTTCAACTCTTTGACAGCAGCAGGGACAAAGCTGTTTTTGTAGCGCTGGGTTCTACTTTTTGGGACAGCAAACCTCCGTCTTGAGGGAAGAAGCTGAAAGTGGGAAGTTTAGCTGCAATCACAATAAAGCTGTCACATGTGATTGCTACTCACTGCTGTGTTGCTATGGTAACTGTCCTGTAACTCCCAATAATTCTGTTTCAGTGCACCTTCTCTATAGTAATGTCACTCATTCACCAACAGGACAGACCAGTGCTGAGCTGAGGAAATGCCATCGAATGAGGAAACTCAAGAAACAAGATAAAACTTAAAACTAATAGATAGATAGATAGATAGATAGATAGATAGATAGATAGATAGATAGATAGATAGATAGATACTTTATTTCGAACAAAAAAGTAAAACAAAACAAATGACAAGTGCAATAAAGTAACAGTATACAGTGTTCGAAAGGGAGAAGGAAGAAGTGAACACTTATTAATTCCAACTCCTCTTTTCCATAAATACAACCCATGTGAAATATATACAAATTACCACATTTAAGACCCCAAGTAAACAATTAACTATATTTTGTACATATCAACATTAACACCCATCCATCCCAACTTACATACAGTCCATACATCAAAACCAGCCCCAAACAACACAGATATACACAGTGCTGTACCACCCACCATTCCATAGTGTCCCAGAGTGAGCATAGTGAATCGTACATATAAATACTACCCTTCTAACATACATTCTTTCAGCAAATAATGTCTATACCTCTTTTTGAATTGATTTCTGTTTGTACATAGTTTCAGTTCCGGCTCCAGACTGTTCCACAAATCCACCCCACAGACAGATATGCACAGACTTTTCTTGGTTGTTCGTATCTTGGGTTTTGTAATTTTGTAATTTTGTAATTTTCTCAAATTATAATCATTGTCTCTTTTTTTAAATATTTTTTGTATATTAGTTGAGAGTTGATAATTAATTGCCCTGTACATGACTTGTGCTGTCTTAAATTTAACTAAATCGATGAACTTTATGACATGTGACTTTAAAAACAACGAATTGGTATGGTCTCTATATCCTACATTATTTATTATCCTTATAGCTCTTTTTTGTAATGTGCATATTGACTGTAGGTTGGTCTTGTAGGTGTTTCCCCAGACTTCTACACAGTAGTTAAGATAAGGTAGAAACAGTGAATTGTACTGTAAGAACAATGATTTATAGTCAAAGATGTGTCTTGTCTTCCCCAGTATCCCTATACATTTTGCCTCCTTGGCCCGGATGTGACTGATGTGAGGTTTCCAGCCGATTTTATTGTCTAGCATCACCCCCAGAAACTTATTTTCCTGTACTGTTTCTATTCTGGTATCATCTATCGTTACCATTATTTCATGATTTATTTTATAATTTCCACACAACATAATCATTGTTTTTTTCAGATTTAGAGATAATTTATTTTTGTTGAACCACTGCGTTTCATTTCAGTTGTGACTACCTCTAAAACCTGCTGCAAATTCTCACCAGTGCAAAGGATATTTGTGTCATCCGCAAACAAAATAAATTTCAGAATTTTTGATACTTGACATATGTCATTTATATACAAGATAAAGAGTTTGGGTCCCAAAACTGACCCTTGGGGCACACCACAAGTGATGTCCATGAAAGGTGATTTGTGTTCACCAATTTGTACAAATTGTTGTCTGTTATTTAAATAACTTTCCACCCAACTCAGTCCGACCCCTCTTATCCCATACCTTTCCAGTTTCCTTAGTATAATTCTGTGGTCAGTGGTGTCAATCTATAAATATTCCTACTGCCAACTTTTTTTATCTATACAACTAGTAATTTCTTCAATAAGTTTGATCAGTGCCAAAGATGTAGATTTATCTGCTCTAAAACCATACTGGCTGTCCATAAGGAGGTTGTGTTTTTCAATGAAATCATCCAGTCTCTTAGTGAAGATTTTTTCAAGTATTTTGGAGAATTGTGAGAGTAAAGAGACTGGGCTGTAATTTGTGAAATAATGACTGTTTCCTGCTTTGTATAGTGGCCTGTTTTGTATATAGACAAGTCTTCAGGAACTTTTATTGAATGATTTGCATTGAGTAAAATAGATCCCTCTGTTGCAGCTCCTCTCTATTTAAAGGTGTGCTATTCATTTGTGCAAATTCAGTCAGTGCAGAACAAACAGGAATGCCAGTACATGATGACGTCATACTTTGACATACTCTTCCCATGACAACAATTCAAACAATAAGCAAGGATTTAAATGAACAAATCTCAACAGGTTCTAGCATAACAATGAAGATCTACCAAAATAAGCCAGAATGATACAAAATATATTATTGACTGTGGCTTAGCCAACCAGGTGGGACCAGGGATGTCTAATGCGTTGACTTTAATTTAAAGAACATAACAATATAAACAGCACTAGGTAAGCTAATTCCGTATTAGCAATGTTAGCTCTGAACGCTTGGATTCAAACTCTGGGCAGGAAATGAATCATCACAGCCAACAACAGCATAGTGATTTGTTGTAACAACGTATTGGGAAGAGCAAAACCGGTTTCTGGCCATTATTCTGAAATGTTAAAAAATATTTCTTTCTAAAGGTGTGGTCAGACCAAACGCAAAGCAAATTTTTCACATGACACCAATATATGTAAAGTTACTGTAAACATGTGGAAAACATGCAAATGTATCCATTTGTGTCCAAGGGATAGTGCTAGCTAGTAATCAACCTTAAGATTTTCTACCATCAATGGAGTAAAAGTATCAATACTGGAGAGTAAACTAGTTTGAAAATGAGACTGCTACTCACCTGCATACAGACGGCCCGGAGCTTTCTGAAATATAACCTTGCAAACATTCGTTGTATCAGAAACTCACTTACTCTAAAAGGATCAAAAACCTTTCTGAATGCCATGATTTTGACACATTTCTCCGACTGCATCACTTGCTGGTCACAAGCCAACAGTACGACTCTGAAACCCTTGGAATCTCTGTACAAACAATCCATCAAATTTCTGGATAAGAAGACACGATAGTATCACCATTGTGGGATACCTGCCAAACACAAGATGTTAAGCTCTGAAAATAAAATCATGTATGCATATATACGGTTGGTCTTTAAAATTATCCATGGTTCTGCACCCCCACCTCTTAAGACTTTTATGTACCTGACTTCTGAACAAAATAAGAAGAACAAGGACTTCCTCTAGGTGGCATTGTTGTATCCCCCTACTTAAAACTGCTTTTGGACAATCAGCCATTGTCTTTGTTGAAAATGACAAATTGTTAAATTGTTTTTATACATGCCGTCTCGCTTTTCTTTTTACCTTTTAAACTTACTTACTTACTTGCTTACATGCTTCCGAGTTTCAGACACTAAGACATAACATCTCGGCTGGGAGAGATTTTGCTGCCTCCAGTAACTGATAAACACCCACCTGCATTCAACATACACGAACACACTGATTCATAATACTGAATTACACCCATCCATTCACTGATTCTCTCTGACTTTTGGTCTTTTGTGGTTGATTGTTGCTCTGTGCTATTGAGAGATTTTTTTTCATTGTAATCATAATCTGCTTAAATATAAGCTGTATTCTGATAACGAAGTTTTTTTTCTCTCCTCCCCCCTTGTGTCGTTCCCTCCCCTCCCCTCCCTTTCTTATCTATCTCTGTTTGATGAGGCACCTATTATGGCTGCCGTGTCATTGTGTCGCGCGCATGCGCACCAATGTCAAGTTCCTCGTGTGTTTTTTTACATGCTTGGCAATAAAGTTTTTTCTGATTCTGATTCTGATTCTGATTACTCCCTGCTTGTTTCAGGGTCAACAGTTTCTGAAATCCAATCTGAATTGCTTTCTATATGTGCTGTTTTTCTTTTAATATCTTCCTTCCTGCCTCAGGGACTACAGATGGAAATTACTGAGAACACCATAATCTGGTACAGAGCATCTTTACCCTGTATTTAATGTTTGTTGTTTTATTTTTTTTCTGTACATGGTCCCTGACAAATAAACCAATAAACTAAACTAAACTACAGCTGAAACGGAGTGTGTTTATCCACCCACATAGTCCCGCTACAGAAGTGCTAATGAGGGCTAGCAGCTGGCTGGCAGTGTAAACAACTGTCATCCAGGTGAAGTTTTTGTGGAGGCTGTGACAGTTTTCCAAGTGAGAGCCTAGCTGGATAACGTAAACTTAAACATGACTGTGTTTTGGGGATTTTCACAGCAGGCAGAAAGCATCTGCAGAAGTTATGAAAGCAAGTCCACCCACCTACAAATTGCTGAGATGTGACTTCACGCCTGTTCTCATGTTTACATTGAGTTACCATGTATTTGCACTTTCGTGTTTGGTCTAAACACACCTTAAGACAACGAAGACAAACATTTTTACTGTGGTCATATGACCCAATAGAGCATTTTAGAAGGATAAATCCTTCAAACACACCATGCTTGAGTGAATGGGGCCTTCACGCCTTTTGCCTTGCCCGACACCCTTCATCCCGAACTGCAGTAACTTGCAGCCACCCAGTGCTCTACCTCATGGTCTGTTGCACTCACCGTCAATCTGTTTCTTCTTGAAAGGGTTAATGGAAAGTTAGTGCCAAAATAATAATTCTGTAGGTAATCTCCCATTATGCTCTACACATATTCCATACAAATTCTGTTTGCATGCTTATGAACAAATATGTTATGGTAAACTAATAAACAGGAATGAGGCAAAGCTATAGAGCTCTCTCTCTCTCTCTCTCTCTCTCTCTCTCTCTCTCTCTCTTTTTTTAGTCAGGTCTTTTACATTAGTTACACACCCAGACTCAACACCCATGCACACTGTTAATAGCACATTCTAGAATGAAGCGGCGTGTGCAATGGATGGCCTGTTCCCGCCATAGGTAGATTAGCCAATCAGATAGTCGCATATAAGTCCATCCTATTGTACTGGGTTGCCCCCACCCGAGAAGATAAATGTAACGTGCACCTGGAAGTCTTGGCCAGTGTGGTGATGCTCCAGAGGGAGCTGCGTCACGCTGCACCCAGCACTGCTTGCTTTCCATGTGACTTCTAAATAAATGTTTCATCTTAAAATTGAAGAAATCTCCGGCTTGTTCTTGGATCTTTCAATCAAAGAATCGGGTATTTTTCTAACAAATTGGTGACGGTGACCCGGATTGAATTATTCTGAGATGAGCCTGAACACGCCACATCGGAAGGACCCTTTTTAGACAACCGTGGTGATGCCTGAATGTAACAAAAAGGAAAGCAGAAAGCCTTTTTACTCAAATTTCTGTAGTTTGGCCATTCTAAATTTACAGTTGTCTAATAAAGGGTATATCCGATCTCGAAATTTATCATTTGGTTGGGAGTCACATGTAAAGTCTAAACAATAGTTTGAAAAGTTAAGAGAAGTGCACGTGTCCTATTTTCAGTCTGAGGTAGGACAGCCGCGGCCTTGGACATGCATTACGGGTGTATAGTCCATCAAATAAAACATTTTGGAGTCAGTCTGAACCAAAATGACGAGACTTAGGAACTAGAGTGACTAATAATCAGGAACCTGATGCCGGGGGAGCCATTGAAAGTGTTCGACCCAATGCCGCTGTGAGGACACATGACGCGTCTTGTACTCAGGCCTGAAAAAAGCCAGTAGTGAAAGTGTCCGCTGTGTATCAGAGTTAATCACGGTACCGCTTGTGCGTGGGGGACCTACCGAGGCCTCAGCAAAAGTACTCTCTGTTTAACAAAAGATTAAATGGATTGGTGAGATTCTGGGTTGCAGTCTGTACCCAGAAAGACAATAGGTTGCAACGGCCATGCCTGTCTTCCAAATTGATATCCAGGGTTAGCCTGGTGCCGGGGGGGGTTAAGTGAGTGACCCGATGCCGTTAAAGAACGATGCCACGTAGGTGAAGTATTTCGGTTGCAGTAGTGAGCATATATAAAGGTACTCTTAATACGTTAAAAGAATCTCATAATCCATCATGAGTGAGTAATGTAACAAGGAGCCACAAGAATCTTTTTCAGATCAATAGTGAGTGTCGCTCATAAGTATAAAACAATAAAATAGCTTGTTAAAATCAGTATAAGACTGATCTTTATGATAAGATACCTCTTGTATCGATTACCTGACAAGGTTCCGATGAAAGTATCCTCTACATATAAGTTAAGCTATAAGTAATGAGTACATGCAAATCTGCGGCAAATTCTCCACATCGTGCAAGCTGATCTCTGTAAAATTTTGTGTCTAAAATTTAATAAAAAGGGCTAAAAATGTGGTTTGGGAAATACCGGGAGTTGGGAATATTTATTAAAATTTTCCCATAATGATTTAACTCTTTCCCATAATGATTCAACTAATGGCGGACTCTCGACCGCATGGTCAGAACAAAGGAAAGTAATGCACCCCCACCACCGAGTGGAGGTGAGATTGGTAAAACAGGTTACTGAGAGAATTATTTGAGGTAACAGTATCGCTAAATTAAAGTTGTAAGGTTATTCTGGTGTGTGTACAGCTGGGGTTAGGGAGGCAGTGCTCCATTTTCTTAAAAAAAAAAAGGTCGTGGTTTGTGAACAGTAGGCTCAGGAGCCATCTTGCGCGTGTTCCATTTACTGCGCATATGAGGGCGCCATCTTGAATCACCTTCAAGCTGTGGCACAGTGCTTCCATCGTGTGGCCAAATATAGGAAGTGCACTATTTCACAAAATTACTGCCAGCAAAAACTTAAATCTTAATAACAAATCTGGAACCTCATCTCTCTGGCTGAAAGGAAAGCTTTAAATCCATGCATGGTAAACAATAAACAATGACCTCCCTCCCCTGCCAATGCAGGTTTGTTTGTAGTGAGGCAAAGCATGCCCATTCAGCTTGGAGAGAAAAGGCTCAACTTTAAATTAGGCCGAGGGAGGTATAAGAATAATAACTATTCCTACTTATACAATAAAACTGGAGAATAAGGAGATTTATTCCTCAATAAAACTGTAGAAAATCCTAGGTGGACACTATATAAAGGTGAGAGAATTTAAATGAAAAATTGCAGGTTGATACAGATAAGTAAATATATAAATGAATTAAATTATAAATAAAGAAATAATTGAATAAATACAATAAACTAAAATGAATGAATAAAATAAATAGGAGTTTTTGTTGTGGAGATGAACCTTGTGGAGGTGAGTGGGCAGACAATGGAAAGGGAAATTTGTTTTTTGAAAAAAAAATTGAAAACTGATGAAATGTTAAAGTTTTGTGCAGGACGCAAGACAAAATATGGTGAAACGATTGGAGGAAGGAAAGAAAAACGTAAGAATAAGAGACATGCTGCAACGGTGAGAACAAACACAAAATAATTAATAAACACGACAGAACAGAAAAGGACAAAAACACGCTGTTTAATAGCCTGTCTGTTTCTCTCCATTAAATTTGAGATGATGGCGGCGGTGGACACCCCTCCTCCAGCAGCTGCATCCATCCTCCTCCTTCACGCCGCCTAGTGACCCCCTCCTCCCACTGCAGCAGTCAAAGAAGGCAAAACAATGGGTCAAAGAGGAACAATTGAGCACATGTAAGTACAGTATTGTTGCTTTCCATATCAGAGATGTGCCAAGACCACATACTGAGCAAACCCAATACATGACCAATCTTCAAAAAAGCCATACCCATGCCCCATCTAAGTTGACCTATCAGTATCAGCTGCAGGGCCACAGGAGGTCAGAATAGTCAGAGGCCCCCATGGGACTAATACTTCCTATGTTAGCAATTTGGCCACTGAGCTCAAACACCCACAAGGGCACCCGGGGGGGTCCCTCAATTAGCAATACAGGATGTTGAAAAAGAACGGCTTTGATATTAAGCCGTTCTGTTTCAAAGGGGGAGAGTGAGACAGGAACAGATAGAAAAGTTACTATTTCATTAAAAAGAACCCCAATTATATTGGCATGTTAGCTCTATATGCTTTATTTTTATGTTAGTAACATAACTATAATATAATTTTTATAATTTTTTAATTTTTTTGAAAATAATTCCCAGTTTTATATATTTTTAAAAAACTTTATTACGATGTAAATTGCCATTTTTGTTTACGTCGCAATGCACTCTGGGTAGTGACGTAGAATGGTTGCAGCCGTTTTTTCTGTCTTATACAAGCCAAGAAGCGAAGCTACTAACTACTGCCATTTGTCAGTGAAAATGCCACATTGCGCGGCTTTTGAAGGTAATTTCCAATTAAAGGGAAATAAAGAGAGCGGTGTAAGCCTCCGTAGCTTTCCTAAAGAGGGAAAGTTGAGGAAAAAGTGGGGCGGCAGCGGCTCAGGAGGTAGAGCAGGTCGTCTAATAACCCGATGGTTGGCGGTTCACATCACGCTCTCCCCAGATATCCTGCCGTTGTGTCCCTGGGCAAGACACTTCACCCGCATTGCCTCCAGTGCCCATAACACTGGGTATGAATGTGTAAAAATGTTTAAATGCTCAGTGGTGGCCGGAGAGGCCATTGGCGTGGATTGGCAGCCACATTTCCGTCACTCTGAGTGTCTGTGATCACGCGCTGTAGCGCATGCTTGATAAGGCTGACATATATATTAATCATGCTATGATAAAGCACTATATCGCTCAAAGCGCGCGCATGAGACATGTCTGTGATCACGCGCTATGGCGCACGCCTGATAAAACTGACATATGTATTAATCACGCTATGATAAAGCACTATATCGCTCAAAGCGCACGCTTGGCTTGACATGTCGAAGATCTGGCTGGCAGTCATTTGGAACGACTTTGGAGCACTGCTTATGGACATTCAACCCGCAGTCTGAGAAAGAAACAGAGAAATTGCTTTATGTTGCTGAGAGTCCATGTTTATCAGTTCAGTGCCCATCATGCTTGTAGACAATTTTTTGTGTTTGAGCATTCTATTGTAAGTAAATCAACAATATATAAGTTTCACCTCAAAATAATGCTTCCTCAAGCACACGTTTGAGACACTCAAAGTGGAGAGACACTCGTGGAGCGGAGAGACACTCGAGCGCACGCTATATCGCTCATTTGAGCGATATAGAGCTTTATCATAGCGTGATAAATATATATATACATCAGCTTTATCAAGCATGCGCTTGATAAAAATTTGAACTGTGACCATACCTGTCAAGGCATACCTCATGCCTCCCTTATTGGGGGGGCTTTCACACCTGTACTGAGTACTTAAAAACTGTATTTATCGGCAGATGAAAGAAAACTGAAGCAAAAAAACAAAAAAAACCCAAACAAACAACAACAATTGCAACATGAACTATTTTAAACATATTTATTCAAATGTACACTTATATGGACACAATCTGGAGCCATAACTTTTTGGTAATGTGAAAATAATAAGCCAAGTAGCACAAAAAATAAATAAAAAAATAAAAAATAAACTTAAAAAATGGTAATATTAATAAGAAACAAATAAAAATAAATAAAAAACAATATTTTTCAAATTTACATTAGCACAAGGTAGATTGCTTAATTTGAAAGTACACAATAAGAATAATTCTGAATATAGTTCTTAATTGTCAGCTAGATATATACACTTGGAATTAAAGAGTTTTTAATTGTCAGCTTTGTTACACTAATGCACTTGGATGAACTTGGTTAGGTGCGCTCAATTTCGCCAGGCATCGAATTACTGTTCAGTTGATTTTAGGTTCTCTTGTGGAGGAACAAAATAAGTGCAGGCGGACACGGCGAACTGAAGTTTAAAAGGGTGCTTTATTCTTCCTCCATCACGAGGCTCGCTCAGCACTGTGGCAGCGTGCTGGAGCGAGCCCTGCGTCTCAAAGTCAGCAACAAACAATGCGAGTGATCAAAAAGAGAGAGAGCAAGAGATATGCAGTCAACTTATATACCCAGCTCAGACAATGCATGCATGGCACATTAGCATCACAGTATACAGCAGGAAAGCATGGACATTTGCAATAGAGTTACACATATCAGCCGCAGGATTGCTGGCGCCGGGATTCCTCTCTGTTCCGGAGCTGCAGGACAAAAGAGGGTGTGAGGCGCATCTACATAATGATCAGTCTACACCTCTCACTGTTCTGATAATTGCTCACGCTGAGCGCTCTGCCAGCCCCGTACGCTGTGGGGGTCACACACGAGGTGTTCCTCCACACTCTCAATAATTTTTTTTCCCGTATATTTTTCTTTTTGGCATACAGAAATGGCAATACGCCCATATTTGCTAAAATTGCATTTTCCCCGTATTAAAATAAGGCAAAACCGTATCACTTGACAGGTATGTGTGACAAAATTTGAACCGTGATCCGCTTCTGCGTGTGCAAAGCGCACACTTTGAGCGATATAGTGCTTTATCATAGCGTGATTAATACATATGTCAGCTTTATCAGGCGTGCGCTATAGCGCGTGATCATAGACATGTCTCATGCACCCGCTTTGAGCGATATAGTGCTTTATCATAGCATGATTAATATATATGTCAGCTTTATCAAGCGTGCGCTATAGCGCGTGATCACAGACACTCAGAGTGACAGAAATGTGGCTGCCAATCCGCGCCAACGGCCTCTCCGGCCACCACTGAGCATTTAAACATTTTTACGCATTCATACCCAGTGTTATGGGCACTGGAGGAAATGTGGGTGAAGTGTCTTGCCCAGGGACACAACGGCAGGATATCTGGGGAGAGCTTGATGCAAACCGCCAACCATCGGGTTATTAGACGACCTGCTCTACCTCCTGAGCCGCTGCCACCCCCACTTTTTCCTCAACTTTCCTTCTTTAGGAAAGCTATGGAGGCTTACCCCGCTCTCTTTATTTCCCTTTGATTGGAAATTACATCCAAAAGCCGCGCAATGTGGCATTTTCACTGACAAATGGCAGTAGTTAGTAACTTCGCTTCTTGGCTTGTATAAGACAGAAAAAACAGCTGCAACCATTCTACGTCACTACCCAGAATGCATTGCGACGTAAACAAAAATGGCAATTTACATTGTAATAAAGTTTTTTAAAAATATATAAAACTGGGAATTATTTTCAAAAAAATTATATTATAGTTATGTTACTAACATAAAAATAAAGCATATAGAGCTAACATGCCAATATAATCGGGGTTCCTTTTAAGGTTTACTGTCTTGAAGCCTGAAGTCAGGCATTTGAGTTGGCATCCTTTTTAATAAGCAGGGAATGAATCTAACAGTAAAACTAAGATAATTGATCAGAATGTTCTCAACCTTATAGCTGAGAGGTCGGTGTGCTTTCTCATCTAAAATGCTACCATGTATGCAAACCATTAAGTAGCTACAGAAAGAGTGCATAAATATGAATGAATCTTTATTTTTTTGGAAAAAGATTAAAAGAAAGGAACAGAACAATTTATCAAGGAAAAATCCAACAAGGTCAAATTAAACAATAACTCCTCTGATTGCACAATTCAACATACGTAAGTTATCCGAAAAACGTGATGGCTGAAGCCACAGCTTATATTGCCCACCCATGCTCCATCTAAGAAACATCTAATAAAACAAAGGCTAGAAACTAAGACCAAAATCTGGAAAATTCTTGACGTTTGAAAGGTCATTTTTCCACAGAATAGCAGGCAGTGTGAACTTTTGCTACAAGAAAGCTAGCCACCTGCTGACCAAGAAAAAGGAGGCAGGTTTAGGGCTCCTTAATACTTAAGGGCAAATGCATATTTGGAGGTTCCCAGACCCTCCTTTTTGTATTGTTCGCACATTTCCCAAAACCTTATGGATATAAACTAAACTTATTAGCACATTTTCTAGTCTCAAAGACAACCACTAGTGCTAGCCCTCTATTCTGGGGGCCTTGTGGGAGAAAGAGGTCTGGGGACAATTTGGAACAACTAATTAACCAAACATGTGAGAGCAGTGCAGCCAAGAGTTCAAGAAAAGCTAGAGAAAAGTAATGCTTATGCTTTGCAAATCTGGTGAAATCTAATGACATTGTTAAAGTAAGAGATTTGCAGTAGGCATTTTTAACTCGACATAAGGTATGAGCATATGAAGGTAAATCAAGTACAAATTTGTAAGATGGAGGAAAGGTTGCAAATTTGCAAAATATTTTGGAAAGAGTCACAAATTTCTGAAAAAACTTGCAAATTTACAAGGGAAAAAAAAAATCCAAAATTTGTTAGGAGAAAATTTAGAGAAAAGCTGTAAGCTTACATGAAAGTCACATTAAGATAAGATAAGCCTTTATTAGTCCCACAATGGGGAAATTCTAGGATTGCAAAAGCACAGGGATAGCAACACTCAGAGCAATAATTTAGAAGATAAGAAAATAAGAGCAGTGAATATACATATGTACACATAAATATAAATACACAGTGCGGAGCATTACAGATTTCCTTACACTTTGTATGGAGATGAGGGATGGCAGCGTAACAAGGGTTATGGTTTTTGATCATCCAGAGATGAGTAAAAAGTGTTATAGAAGAAGATGAATTAAAACAAACACGACTAGAGTAGACTAGAGAAACAAGAAGATAATTTGGGGTAAAAACAGCAAACACTCATCCGAATAGACTCAAGAATGAAGCATATACATACATATAGCTGTGTGCGCACCGGCCTTATCCAAAGGGTACAAGCATCATAGACGCACACACAGAGCAGAGGTGGAGCATAAACAAGGCTTTAATGTCCTGTGCACATAGATCTGCAGCTCTCTGATACACACAAGACAACCAGTGTAGCTTGGCAAACAAACCAGCGGTTCACACCCGCGTGGTCTGTGTGTCACATGGTTAAGTCTTGATTTAAATATTATTTAGAATTGTTTTTGGGTGCTAATGAAAGTTTTACATTTTTGTATCTAAAAATTGCTATAGTTTTGTAGGCGTAGTGATAGCTCATCTGGAGGCCATCTGTTCAGAAGAAAAAAAAGACAGAAAACTCCACCACACCAAGATACAGATGACTCTGTTATACTTTAGTTTTCAGAGTAATCTGCAGACGTCTTATTTTAATACATTCCTCGAAAGGCAGATGTTCAGACCCAGAGGCATTATTTAATTCCAAAACAAATTCGAAAAGGTCAGTAATGGAAAGGCATCCAGTGCCCTGGTAGAGATCAAGAGATGATGAGTTTTGCCACGAGACAAAATTTTGAAATGAGCCATGTTGGTTTATTGTAAAGCTGACTTTTCAGAATGAAACCGATCTCTTTTATGTGCAGGATCTTGCATGGAGCATTAGCTGTGGATAGTAGTCAGTAGCATGAACGACGGGACAGTGAATCATGAATAAGACAAGCAGGTGGTAACAGAATGTTGACGAAGGCTGAAGAGAACGGAGACCAGATGAACGAAAGGAAGTTTCAATACTGAAAGAGATTATAGATGTGAGATGTGCAGCTTCATCAGCTAGTCCAGGGAAAGGTGAAGTCTTGTACACAGATGGATAGTGGATGGAAAAGAATGAGTGAGTGTTTCTGATGGAAAAAGTACGTAGGGGAAGAAGAACAGTGGATTTAGCAAGTGTAGAAAATATTTCTGATGTTGAGGTGGAAATGGAAAAAGAAATGAAAGCAGAGTATGTGTAACCAAAGAAAAATAAAGATCCACATAAGATTTGCAGCTGTAGGTTTAAAAAACCAAACAAACAGAAAAGCAACAATAAATGAAATAAATTTTGCTTAAAAGTGTCAGGAAGAAGGCACAAACGTAGGGAGCCATCTTAAATGTTTCCAAGTACTTAAAGCAGCAATGAGGCATTAGGTGTCCATTCTTTCAGTGCATTTCTTTTAGTTGTGAATATTAACATTCAGTAATGAGCAAACATTCACTGCAACGATTATAGCCTTACTATATACAGTCATTTAAAGTCAATCTAACACCCCAGTTATGTTCCTCCCCAATAGAGGGTATGCATAGGATGTCATTGAACAGAACTCTTGGAAGACAAACACTGAGTGGAAGGAATTGGTGGCAGCATGGAGGTGTATGTCAGTGCAACACAAAGGTCTGCACAGCATTCAATTACAGTAGTACAAATAATATCTGTTGGTATGGTGGAGAGTTGATCTTATTATCCCATCTTGTATTAATTAGCAAAATTAATTGAGGGCTTTGAAGAAGTTCCTTTCTTGACTCAAGGATGGAAATCTAGATAAGAAGGGAAAAGAAAATTTGGAGAAAAACTGAACTTATTTATGGAATGGCTGACGCACGGGGAGCCTGAGGCTCCCCATAAATCCGTTTCTCTTATAAAAGGAGGCCAAGAGGACAAGGGGGGAGGACGGCGAGGAGGAGGAGGAGAAGGGGACACGCCCCACAATGGCTGCTGCTGGCAGGAGGGAGGCGTCCACATCCACCACTGAAAAAGTGCACTGCATACTTAAAAACTAGAACAGATAAGTGGACTCACTTCTACACGTATGCAGAAAATTAGCAAAAATTAAATTATTGCATGTAAAGTAAGAACTCCGGGTAATGACATACAGGACTTTTCAAGATCAGCGAAGTAACGATCAAATTCTGCAAATGGCAAGCTACCAGTAGAACACCTATCAACATCTGTAAAAGTGGCATTGTTCCATGTACTATAGGTGATTGAACAGATCTGATCCAAATTATGAACATCCATTATTTGCAAATCCATCCTCCAGATTGGTCATAAAATTGGACTGATAAACAAAGAAATGTGGGGAAGCATCCATTGTCCTAATTGAAGAGGATAAGAGACATTTCAACCTATGGGGGGTTCCACACATCCCACTGGTTAGACCCCAACACATGGATTGGAAAATGTTGGACATTTTGTCACCTCTACTGCGGAATAGAGCCATCCATGGAAAACCAGTACCTGACCTTAACATAGAATATTCTCCGAAAATAAAACCATAAGCATTGTCTCTTAACTGGGTAACCACAGCACAAAAGGCGGTGCACACATTGATGCCCAGAAATCTCCTATATGACCAATCTTAACATTAACAAATGAGGGGATGAGGAAAATTTGAAGCAAATTCCAAATTGGTTATGGTAAAAGGATAACTAGATGTAGATCTAATAAAAGGAGCAGAGTACGACACTATAGGCCATATATTCAGAAGCCCAGAAGGGCATTAACAAATGCAATTTTCCACAGTGGGAGTCATCAGCAAGTCTTAGACCAATTGCTGGGTTGAGAGGAAGAGCTGAGGACCCCAAGATGGAGGATGATGACGAGGAAGACCATTCTGCTATCACAGATTATTTGTAAACACAGTGTGCTAATGATAATACATAAATCATACATACAGTAGCTCACCACACATAGATACAGGTGTGAGACTTATAGGGTTCTTGCGCTACCTATTTCCATCATGCTAATTATGGTTAGGCAGTCTGGATAAGGGTGAAGGTTAGCAGCTCTGAAAGCCTGAATACAACAATGCATGGATAAGGATGTCTCCTAACGTTGAACAATATTGTCTACTACCTACCCACTGCTGAACATATAGGTCCCATCTCCCAACACACTCATCACAACACAACCACCACTTGCAGATTTCATATAGTCAACAATCACACACTCAAGGCTACTGGGAGATAACTTACAACAACACATAGATAACTACAGATGTAGTGAATAAGGATAAAACTGTACAGGCTCCATACATTGTGATGGCAACCCCTCAGAACATTATTGGTCCTGCCCCCGCTGAGCCCTTTGTATCGGCACTTGATTAAAGGTGGAGGGTACAGGGAAGATGCATGCCGGAGGGCACCAGACCATCACGACGTGTGCCTGCGACGTAAAAAAGGTCGTACGGCGAGTGACTGTACGACTTCAGTCCCCAGAAGAAGAATGGACTGAATCAGAATCAGAATCAGAATCAGAATAAACTTTATTGCCAAGCATGTAAAAAACACACGAGGAACTTGACTTGACATTGGTGCGCATGCGCGCGACACAACGACACGGCAGCCATAATAGGCGCCTCATCAAACAGAGATAGATAAGAAAGGGAGGGGAAGGGAGGGAACGACACAAGGGGGGAGGAGAAAAAAAAACTTCGTTATCATAATACAGCTTATTTTTAAGCAGATTATGATTACAATGAAAAAAAATCTCTCAATAGCACAGAGCAACAACTCAGAATTTCACAAGACACAAGAGAGCAGTGTACAGTATATCTTTAATCAGTTCATGAATCAATGTGTGTGCGGTGTTGAGCAGTGTTGATGATAATAAGAGAGACCCAAGGACCCTTGGCAGAAGATGTTTTGTCTGTCTGGCGCCCAGTCTTATCTGGCGCTGCAGCTGGCTGTCCAAGGCCTTGTGCTCATGATTTTGAAAAAACACAGTCTGCAGACAGCCAGGAGGAATTTCCATGGGGAATAATAATGCCAAATAGGACTGATCACAGAGGAGACTTGTATTTCTTCTGTAGATTCAGTACATTAATCCTTCCTTGCGCAGCTTTGAATTCGTCGTGGAAAGACCTGAGCGAACCCATGATGTAATCCACCTTACGAGACAGTTCTCCAGTAGTCGCTATCAGGGTCTTCTCCAGTTCCTCAATTTGTTGGATGCACCTCGCCTGGCCAGCATTTTGATAGGTTGAATCCATCTTCAGCAATTTACGGTAAACCAAGACAATTCCCGTCCCAATCAGAATTATCCCAATCACCAAGATTACGAAGATAAACAAATCTTCAATATCTTCGATAGAGAGATTAGAGAGACACAGCATTTTCCAATTACCTGTGTCACATAGATAGCCCACTGGAGCCGTTCCAGCGGGGCAGACAGCTTCCCCCGGAGCACTTTTCCTTGTTGAAAAAATAGTGTCAATTGTGTTCAAAGCCCAGCTTATTAACTCCATAATTTCTTTTCGGCGGTCGCAGTTAGACGCAGACAGACAACAGCAAGCTGGGATCCAGTAGTAGGAGGGGAGGAAAAAGTCAGCAGGAGAGAAGAAAAAAGCGTCTGCTCTCTTGGGAGGGCGGAAGTGGACTGGTACCTGAGTGCATCCACCACACCTCCAGCATCCAGGGTGGAGCCAGGAGCTCAAGCCTTCCAACACCAGCATCTCCACCTCTGTTCAGCAACAAGGGAGGTGGCATCCCTGGGACAGCATCACTGAACTGTTCACTGGCTGGACTGGATGTTCCATACCCTCTGCTGCACCCACCAGACTGTCCTATAGACCTCATGGGACGAGATGTGCCTCTCAGAGCGTGGCCACACAGTTGTTTGGCTTCTAATGGTACCGGTGAGTGTCAACGAGGTGGGACTGTACTCCATAGCTGCGGATACAGGAAATAGACACAGAGGAAGGTCAAACCTCTGTCGCAACCGTGTGATGACTGCAACCGAATGATGTGAGCCCTGGCAAGGGTCAACCAGTGAACAAAGACTTCGTGGATTGACCCTATTCGACCCTGTGACCCCCACATGGTCCACTCCACCGGACAAAGAACTATGATCAAGAGGAGACCTCGATGGGGGTACAGGACCTGGTGACAGTTCATCTCTGAGACATCGCTGCACCACGCTAAGGTGTCCACAAGGGGGGAGGCAAGGGTAGCAAAACCAACTAGAAAAGCACTCGGAGAGCGCAGACCTCCGCCAAGCAGCACAGTTCCGCCCATACAGTGTTTGTGTGTATGTTTTCAGATTCCTTGACCATGAAAACATATGACTAGCAATTGGGTTGACAATGATAGGATTAGCGGTTCAGTAGTTATTCACGAAAATGACATTTTCCGTAATGGCGGCGACAGTTCCCCCCATACAGTGTTTGTGTGTACGTTTTGAGATTCCTTGAACATGAAAACATATGACTAGCAATAGCACGGTGATTCTCCGCATCGTCTGTGTTATTTCCCTGCCTTTTTTTCTTTCTCATGCACTCTGCACTCTGTTGCCTTCTGTGTTTCACACTTATAGACTTTGAACGAGGCATGACTGGCAATATCGAGCAGATCTTCTTTTAAAAAAAAAAAAAAACCTAACCTCCTGGCGGAGGTAATAAGAAAAAAAAATCAATAAAAACCAAAAAAATAAAACTAAGCTCGACGAGCTTCAATAGCGCCTGAGTGGCTGCATTTCTTCTCTCGCTGCAGCATGGTGATTCTCCGCATCCTGTGTGTTGAAAATGGCCCTATCTCACAATGTTAAAGAATCTTTTAAAAAATTGCCGGATCCAGACGGTGATCCGGATCATGCCCAAAATTTAATCAGTTCTTCCTTGTACCATTTCCAACAACGCCTGAAAGTTTCATTGAAATCCGTCCAAAACTTTTTGAGTTATCTTGCTAACCAACAGACAGACAGACAAACAGACAAACCCCGGCAAAAACATAACCTCCTGCGGCCTGGTGGAGGTAATGATGCAAGCCTCTTGGGTTGACACACAATGCAGGGATCTGCCTTATTCACCATCTGTTAATTGCTAGAGTCTCTCACATCATACATGGTTGACATGATAAAATCATGTCAAAGGGGGGAGTGAAAGGGTTAATGGGAAGTTAGTGCCAAAATAATAATTCTGTAGGTAATCTCCCATTATGCTCTTCACATATTCCATACAAATTCTGTTTACATGCTTATGAACAAATATGTTATGATAAATTAATAAACAGGAATGAGGCAAAGCTATAGAGCTCTCTCTCTCTCTCTATCTATCTCTTTTTAGTCAGGTCTTTTACATTAGTTACACACCCAGACTCAACACCCACGCACACTGTTAATAGCACATTCTAGAATGAAGCGGCGTGTGCAATGGATGGCCTGTTCCCGCCATAGGTAGATTAGCCAATCAGATAGTCGCGTATAAGTCCATCCTATTGTACTGGGTTGCCCCCACCCGAGAAGATTAATGTGCACCTGGAAGTCTTGGTCAGTGTGGCGACGCTCCAGAGGGAGCTACGTCACGCTGCACCCAGTGCTGCTTGCTTTACTTGTGACTTCTAAATAAATGTTTCATCTTTTAAATTGAAGAAATCTCCGGCTTGTTCTTGGATCTTTCAATCAAAGAATCGGGTATTTTTCTAACATTCTTACAGCAGCTAGAATGACAAAAGTAAATATATAAGTTAGGTGGCAAATACTTTCATTATTAAAGTAGCACTATAGTTTCAATACAGTGATTTACAAGCTGATTCACAGCTTTCTAAAGCTTCATTCAAAACATTCTAGTCCCACATACCTGTTCTGTGGATTTTCATCTGAGGGCAGCAGCGGTGGAGAAGAAAAGTCTTTTGAAAGCAGAAAACTGAGCCAGAACCTTCTCTGGGTTAGCTTAGTTGTCATCTTACATACATTTTTTACACTTCTTGGTGACTAGGAAAAGTCAGTTTTACCTGACAGTTTTACACAAATTCTTGTTGTTGTTCTCTTCGTGTTTACAACTCACTGGATTGTGAATGTACTTGTACCTGTATAGACTGGATCCTAGGGTCCACTTGGGATGCTCACTTGGGGTACTCAGTTGATCGGGGTCCACTTGACCTGGATCCCATGAAACTACCTTGTGAAGGGAGGAGATGGCTCAGAATGCTGCCTTCAATCAAGCGCTCCTTGGTGTGCTAGGCCACTTTGTGAAGGCAAGGAGTCAGCATGTGTGGCCAGCAGGTGTAACCCATTCTGAGTTTTTTTACAGTTTAAAGTTTGAATTTTGCACCTTCAAAATAATCTGGATTTTGCTGGTAATTGTAATAAACAATTTAGTGACTTATGTGGTTGCATCATTATTTTCTATTTTTCTGTTAAGACACTCCATAAGAACTGCTATAATGCTGCCTTTATTTTTATCTTTTTTTTACAACTTCTTCACTGCCTCAGTTACCGTCATGCACATCCCTATATGGCTCAATGCACACCCTGCGATCGGGAGGTGGTACTACAAATAAAACCTGACATGCATTAGATTCATGCACAACATCTCCCTTTTTTTGAAACTCAGTTAAATTATGTCAAGTAACATGAGCTTGAGCTTGTACCTTGAATTAGGGATTAATAAAAACCATAACAAGTGATAGTGTGCCCCTACTGAGGCACTGCTCAGTTTGAGGACCGAATGTAATAATAAAATTGTTGCAATGAGTAACACCCTGTTATGTAACCCAACACGTGTGGCTACATTTAAATACTTAAATCATGCAGAGTTCCAAGAAAATAAAAGTGCAAGGAAAATAGTTGCTGGTCTCGAAGCTGGGACTTTCTACTTCATAATCAAAATGCTTAACCACTGAGCTTTGCACCACATGAATAAACAGGTGACACTGCAGGTTCTGTCTATAAGCTGTTTGGGACCTCTTCTTCTTCTTCTTTTAGATTTGACTGGCGGTTAGCAACCACCTTACAGGTGCATTACTGCCACGTACTTCACTCTATAGCCTTATTCATGCTGCATTTCCCCTCTAGTCTGCTTTGGTCCGCGTGCGCTTTGGACGAACCCGGCATGCACGCGACGCTGTTCATGCTCACTTTTTTCATCGATCCAGGCCAAACGGTTGACGCATGCGCACAACTGTTATTT
The DNA here is from genome assembly GCA_020510985.1 of Pholidichthys leucotaenia. Lineage (NCBI taxonomy): Eukaryota > Metazoa > Chordata > Actinopteri > Cichliformes > Pholidichthyidae > Pholidichthys > Pholidichthys leucotaenia. The sequence goes on from CM035837.1 coordinate 493,573,265, forward strand.
GTAGTTTCACTCCCGCCCGATAGGTTGCACCAATGCGCTGATGCACCAGGATTTTCACCAACGAAGAAAAGGCTGCTTGCTTTCTGCTGCTTGACTTTCCGGTTTTCACTCCTTTTCCATGAAGATGCTGCTGCTGTTGCTGCTGAAGTATTTATGTATGATTCATGTATGTTTATTCTCGTTTACGCTTCCTCTTTGTCTTCTTTGTCTCTTTGTCTTGGTATGCTGTGCCGATATCGCCACCTCGTGAATGGGTCATTCAGTCTTGCGCATGCGCCTTTCAACGCGTTCAGGTGTGGGCAGGCGGCACGGTCACAAAATTTGGGCTGCACACGGTCGTCCGTGGTCGAGCACTGTGGACACTAGTGGAGTGAAGACGATGACATAAATTTCATCACACAAGGTTTCCGGTTACACGTATGCAGACAGCAGAGGTGCAGCATGAATCCAGCTTATACCATCACTCTGGCGATATATCATCACTCTGTACGTTGGGACAGAACAGTGTTCAAACAATCATAACTATTTCCAAAACCATTAAAGCAAGAGTTTTCATTCTTACATTGTCAGAATCCTGAGGCTTTCAGCTACCAGCTATGTAAATTTTGTGTTCCTAAATGTAAAATTCTGGTCATACTGGCGAGTTAAAAACCAAGAACATTTGTGTGTCAGAATTTGTCCTCCCCATAGAAACGTATAGTCGCTTTGGTCAGATTCAGTCCAGTTCAGGGCTTGTGAAACAAAAAATAGAAAAGTTATGGCTTCGATGCCAAGTTTGTGAGTGAGAAGGCATGTGTGGCTACATTTGTAGAAAAAATGAAGTCCGTAGAGTAAAATTTGTGGCCACAATCGTGGTTTATCCAGAAACATTTTCTGCTGAGTTCAACTGCCTCAGCTCCACTCTGAGGAATGATGTCACGCACTGTTATAATAAATTAATAGTCAAGATTAGTTAATTAGATATTACACAAAGTGCTTGCATGCACATATCAGATTCACACATATACCCCCCCCACACACACACACACAGACGTGAGTCAAATGTTCTCACAACCATTCACACATAAACACCAGTGGCTTACACACATAATACACTGTCATAGGCTCCCCGTGCGCTTTTCCATAGCGCATGGAGGAGGAGAAAAAGGACGAATGGATTTAAACGCTGAGTTACACCAAACACACATTTATTAACACAAAAGTGAATACACAAAAAACAAGACAGCTTGGGTACACTTAAGAGTCCTTCAGGACGCCCAACACACACCAGAGGAATATACTAGGCAATCAGCCAAGACGTAGCAGCACAGCGGCGAACAGAAACGCTAACAGTACTCACAGTGAGGGGGCAGTCTGAGTAATCACAGCATTTACCAGCGAGCAATCACAGAAACAGTCCTTTGGAAGACGTGACGGCTAGGCAGCGAAGAAAACCCATCTAACTCATGCAACGGTCCAGCGGTGTTTGTCTAGCAAAGAGCTGCTTATGAGCAAACAGTGCTGGCGTGGCAAATTGGGAACACCTGGGCGAGGCGCGGGAAAGATGATTACCGGGGCGAACAGCTGATTGTCAGGGAAGGAGGGGGCGTGGCCGGACAGGCCAGAGCCGCAGCTACAGGCATAAACAGAGACAATACACCGACATGAAAACGACAAGAAAACAAAGCATAACACCACATAATAGACCCACTGCCACCAGGAACGATCAGAACCGGGCCCACAGGAAACACGGGCTCGGTTCATCACACACACACACGCACACACACTTCATTGCTTCACAGGAAAAGTCTTGTTCTTGTTTCCATATATGGGCATGTGTAAGGCTGAAGCTGAAGAGAGGAAAGCGACATCTGGACAGGAGGAAATCATAAAGCCATAAAGGCAGGAACCATCTGGATACCAAGTGGTTGGTTTGAAACAATAGACATGTATTGTTTGGAGAGTGGTTGAGATCCACCCAGCCACTCAGAAGCTATATGTAGGAGGGACTTCCTTTGTTCGGGGTCTCTCCTCAGGAAACAGAGGTGGAGGAGATCCATGGCCATATGACTTCCTGCATGGTTCAATAAAAGTTAACTGAGAAATAGTTTTTTCTTCTGTGATCATTGGTTGGTTAAATGTAAAGATTCTGTTAAGTGTACAGAAAATTAATTTTTACAGCCCTCACAAGATAGACTTTGGAGAAAAATTAGGTCAGAAATGTGGGCACACGTGAAAAAACCTGACGATTTAGAGAAATGCTGGTTGTACAGTTTGAAAGACAACAAAATTTCCTATGTTTTGAAATAAAAATGAAGTTTGTAGGATAAAGTATGGCTGAGATACAGGCCTCGGAAATATTGGTTTTGAGTTGGGTTTCCCGCCCACAACTCCACTCATTCTTAATGGGCAAAATGTTTTGGTTTTTCATTAATATTTCGGACGCTGAGCGAAAATGCTGAAATAAAAATAGAAGCATAAATCTCCGGATCGAGTGTTGATTTTGTGGGTGTTTTCTCAAAGTTGTGAGAGGAGATACGGACCAAAAATCAGCTGAAGAAGGAAAAGAATAAGCTGGAATAAATTCTGAGATAGCAATATAGTTTCCAATGCTTCGCATTGGGTACACCATAATAAAAATAAAGTTCTATCAAAAATGTCAGCAAAAAAAAAAAAACTCAACTGATGCTGTCAGGGTTGCTAGGCAACAGAGTAATACGTGGTCACGCAAACATGTCCTCTAAAGACTAGACTGCCTCATTTAACAGCAATAAATCAGCTTTTTGATGCAGCCTACTGACCTTTGAGTGTTTTGGCGTGAAAAACAGACTATGCGCTGATATACACTAATAAATCTTCAGTCACAAAAGCATACTTTAGATCAGGGGTGTCCAATCATGTGCCACAGAGGGCCAAGACCCTGCAGCAGGTGTTTTCACTTATCAGCAATCAGTGGGAAGAAATTCAATGGAATCTGCTGTTGAAGACACTGGTTGGAGGTAAAGCCTGCAAGGTCTTGGCCCTCCATGGCACATGATTGGGCAACCCTGTGTAGCATCATCTTGCTTTGGTTCATCAATAAAATTATTCTTCATCTTAAAGACATTGTTTCACCCAAGAAAAGGCCAGTCAAGAACTGCTTTTTCATCCCAGGACCGCAGCTGAACCAACATTCCCTTGATGAGCAAAGCTAAGGAATGCTCTCAATCCATTAACTCACATCATAAATAACTTGGGGACTTCAATTCAATTCAACTTTATTTATATAGCGCCATTTCACAACAACAGTCATCTCATAGCACTTTCAACTGTAGGGGGGACCCCACAGTTGCAGAAAGACCCCAGCAATCAGGCGATCCCCTGTGAGCAAGCACTTGGTGACAGTGGAGAGGAAAAACTCCCTTTTAGCAGGGAGAAACCTCCAGCAGAACCAGGCTCAGGGAGGGGCAGTCATCTGCTGTGACTGGCTGGGGGGTGAGGGGACAGAGAAGATGAAAAGAACAGACATGTAGAGAGCAAACAGCACGATGAGGACTCAATCTATGGGAGAGAACAAACAGATGTTAATGACCAGCAAAAAAAAAAAAAATTCATTGAGAGTGAAGAAAGGAGTGACACCCAGTGCGTTATTGGAGGTCCCCCGGCTGACTAAACCTATTAGCAGCATAACTAAGGGAGGGTTCAGAAACACATGATCCCTCCCTAATTGTAAGCTATATCAAAAAGGTAGGTTTTAGCCCTATTCTTAAAAACAGAGATCGAGTCTGACTCCCGAATGCAGATTGGCAGCTGGTTCTACAGGAGAGGAGCTTGATAACTGAAGGCTCTGCCTCCCATTGTACTTTTGGAGATTCTAGGTATTACAAGTAATCCTGCATTTTGGGAGCGTAGTATCAGATCTTTTAAATAAAAAGGAGCCTGATTGTTTAGAGCTTTGTAAGTAAGAAGAAGGATTTTAAACTTAATTCTAAACTCTATGGGAAGCCAATGAAGGGAGGCCAGAACTGGAGAGATATGATCTCTCTTTCTAGTACCTGTTACAACTCTTGCTGCAGCATTTTGGATCAGCTGAAGACTTTTTAAAGGTGTTTTCTGACAGCCTGATAATAAAGAATTACAATAATCTAATCTTGAGCTAACAAAAGCGTGGATCAGTTTCTCAGCATCACTCTGAGACAAGATGCTCCTAATCTTGGCAATATTACGCAAATGATAGAAGGCAGTCTTAGAAACAAATTTAATATGTGAATTGAAAGACAGATCTTGATCAAAAATAATTCCAAGGTTCCTCACAGAGCTATTAAGAGAAAGAGTAACTGCATCCAAACTGAAAGTTTGATTTGGAAAGGTATTTCTAAGGTTTTTGGGACCAACAAGAATGACTTCAGTCTTATCTGAATTTAATAGCAGGAAATTACAAGTCATCCAAGCTTTGATTTCCTTAAGGCAGGCTTCCAACTTGGCTAATTGATTACTATCATCTGACTTCACTGACAGGTATAATTGTGTATCATCTGCATAACAATGAAAATGTATAAAGTGCTTTCTAATAATGTTGCCTAACGAAAGCATATATAAACTAGAAAAGCACTCGGAGAGCGCAGACCTCCGCCAAGCGCAACAGTTCCCCCCATACAGTGTTTGTGTGTACGTTTTCAGATTCCTTGACCATGAAAACATATGACTAGCAATTGGATTCACAATGATTATTTGTTTATTTGACAGGGACAGTGCAATAAACATAGACAATTAATCAATGACAATCAATGTGATGGTGATAGGATTAGTGGTTCAGTAGTAAAAGCATTGCCTCCTTGGCGGAGGTAATAAACTGAAGTGTTGGTGTTGTGTCCATCTCCTCCACTGACGGATGCAGATTGGGTAGACAGGTTGCCGTGGGTTTTATATTATATTTTTGGGGTTGCGCTCCGCGGCAAAATAGAATTTAGAAGCTTCCCCGGCTGAGAGCTCGTTTTTGCGCAGCGCCTATGGCTGGCCGGTGAATTTCTGCCAAATAATCCGACGGCGGACAGCTGCCCGTGTCAGGTTTTGCAGCTGCGCGCAAACACAGGCACGCTGGCGGGCCCAGGCCACCAGTGTTTTCCGCGTGCTTTTGTGCGTAAAACGTTGAAAAACCCGGAGTTTGTGTTGGTCAGACACGGCGACCAGCGCCCTCCATTGCGCCTGCGCACATGTTGAAAATGGCCGTATGTCACAGTGTTAAAAAATGCTTTAAAAAATTCCTGTATCCACACGGTGATGCGGATCATCCCCAAAATTTAATCACTTATTCCTTGATCCATTTCCAACAACACCTGAAAGTTTCATGGAAATCCGTCCAAAAGTTTTTGAGTTATCTTGCTATCCAACAGACAAACAGACAGACAGACAAACACACAGACAAACCCTGGCAAAAACATTACCTCCTCCTGGCCTTTTCGGCCTGGCGGAGGTAACTAAAAAGAGTAGGGCCTAGCACAGATCCCTGTGGAACTCCATGACTGAACTTTGAGTTGAAAGAAAATTCATTATTGACATGAACAAACTGGAACCTATCAGATAAACTAGAAAAGCACTCGGAGAGCGCAGACCTCCGCCAAGCGCCACAATTCCCCCCATACAGTGTTTGTGTGTACGTTTTCAGATTCCTTGAGCATGTAAACATATGACTAGCAATTGGATTCACAATGATTATTTGTTTATTTGACAGGGACAGTGCAATAAACATACAATTAATCAATGACAATCAATGTGATAGTGATAGGATTAGTGGTTCAGTAGTAAAAGCATTGCCTCCTTGGCGGAGGTAATAAACTGAAGTGTTGCTGTTGTGTCCATCTCCTTCACTGACGGATGCAAATTGGGTAGACAGGTTGCCGTGGGTTTTATATTATATTATTTTGGGGTTGCGCTCCGCGGCAAACGAGAATTTAGAAGCTTCGCCGGCAGAGAGCTCGTTTTTGCGCAGCGCCTATGGCTGGCCGGTGAATTTCTGCCAAATGTGCAGCTCCTATGGCTGGCCGGGGAATTTCTGGCAAAGAATCCGTCGGCGGACAGCTGGCTGTGTGAGGTTTTGCAGTTGCGCGCAAACACAGGCACGCTGGCGGGCCCAGGCCAGCAGTGTTTTCCGCGTGCTTTTGTGCCTAAAATGTTGAAGAATGCAGAGTTTGTGTTGCAGACACGACGACCAGCTCCCTCCATTGCGCCTGCGCACATGTTGAAAATGGCCCTATGTCACAGTGTGGAAAAATGCTTTAAAAAATTCCTGTATCCAGACGGTGAACCGGATCACCCCCAAAATTTAATCTGTTCTTCCTTGTACCATTTCCAACAACGCCTGAAAGTTTCATGGAAATCCGTCCAAGACTTTTTGAGTTATCTTGCTAACCAACAGACAAACAAACACACAGACAAACCCCGGCAAAAACATAACCTCCTCCTGGCCTTTTCGGCCTGGCGGAGGTAATTAAAGCTCCTGGATCTAGCGTTGGCTTTTTGAGTAAGGGTTTAATTACAGCCATTTTAAAAGCCTGCGGTACATGGCCTAAAGTTAATGAAGAATTGATTATATGAAGAATAAAGCTACCAATAAGTGGGAAGACTTATTTAAATAACCTGGTAGGAATAGGGTCTAAAAGACAAGTTGAAGGTCTGGATGAGGAAACTACTTTGTCTAACTCACAAAGGCCGATTGGAGTAAACTCATCAAGACAGACATCAGTTGAAGGAGTTGCAGTAGTTACTGTATTTAAGTTAACTGTGGGAAGAATCTGATTGATTTTATCTCTGATGGATGATATTTTATTATTGAAAAAAGTTCATAAAGTCCTGACTAGTAAGCTCTAAGGGAATGCTAGGATTGACAGAGTCCTGACTCTTTGTCAACAAGGTCACTTCCTTGTGGTAACGTATCGTCACTTCCTGTTTTGCTGTCTGCCTGTGTGGTTTGCTTTGTGGTTTGCTCTTAGCCACTAGCTATGGCTACTAGCTCTCTTTCCTCTCCTCCTCTGCTGTGCTCTCTCTGTCAGATGTTTAGCTACACCTCTGCCTCTTTTAGCGATAACGGTAAATGTAATAAATGTTGTCTTTTTGAGGCGCTCGAGGCGAGGTTGTCTGATTTGGAATCCCGGCTCCGCTGCATTGAAACACCGTCTGCGCCAGTTAATCTTGACAGACGCCCATTAGCTGCAGCGGAGCTAGCTAGCTTAGGCCCCCCTGTCAGCGGTCCCTCGGCTCTCCTCAGCAGCGAGGAGACTGGGTGGGTGACGGTGAGAAGGAAGCCTAGTCGCAAAGCCCCGGTACACCACCAACCTGTTGACGTTTCTAATCGTTTTTCCCCGCTCAGCGACACACCCGCTGAGGAAAAAACTCTGATCACTGGCGACTCTGTAGTCAGAAACGTGAACCTAGAGACTCCAGCGGCCATAGTCCAATGCATTCCTGGGGCCAGAGCAGGCGACATCGAGTCAAATTTGAAAATGCTGGCTAAAAGTAACTGTAAATATTCCACAATTGTTATTCACGCCGGCATTAATGACATCCGTCTCCGGCAGTCGGAAGTCACGAAACTTAATATAGAATCGGTGTGTGACTTTGCAAAAACGATGTCTGCCACTGTAGTATTCTCTGGGCCCCTCCCCAATCTGACCAGTGATGACATGTTTAGCCGCTCGTCATCCTTGAACCGCTGGCTGTCTGTGTGGTGTCCTGCAAATGACGTGGGCTACATTGACAATTGGAGCTCTTTTTGGGGAAAACCTGGTCTTATGAGACGAGACAGCATTCATCCCACTTTGGATGGTGCTTCTCATTTATCTAACAATCTGGCATCTTTTTTATCCAAATTTCCAAAACCCTGACTACTCAGAGTTGGGACCAGGAAGCAGAGTCGCAGTCTTACACGCCTCTCTGCAGCTCCTCTTCATCCGCCACCCCTCAACTTAGCCCCTGTCTTCCCCATCAGAGAATCGTTGTTTGCTCCCTCCAAAGTGAATAAAAATATAATGTATAAGCATCCCAAAGTGATAAAGCAAAATATTGGTAAAACTCAAATTAAACATAAAGCCTCTAAATTGAATGATTTGGCCTCTGTTCCTCCTCATAATTTAAAAATTAAATGTGGTTTATTAAATATTAGGTCTCTAACTCCCAAGTCTCTGTTAGTCCATGATTTGTTAATTGATCATCAGATTGATTTTAATTTCCCTTACAGAGACTTGGTTAGGACAAGAGGATTATGTTGGTTTAAATGAATCAACTCCCTCTGGTTATTTAAACTGTCAAAATCCCAGAAGTTCTGGTCGTGGAGGAGGAGTAGCAACAATTTACCATTCCAAATTACTAGTTAATGTAAAGCAAAAAACATGTTATAATTCCTTTGAGGGCCTGGTCCTCAGTATTGGGCACTTTAGCAATTTTAGGTTAAACCCAATTTTATTTGCCATAGTTTATCGTCCCCCATCAACCTACTCAGAATTTTTATCCGAATTTGCTGATTTCTTAGCTGATTTAGTGCTGAAATCTGATAGAATAATTATAGTAGGGGACTTTAATATACATGTGGATGTAGATAGTGACTGCCTTAATGTGGCATTCAATTCAATATTAGACTCAATTGGGTTTTCTCAGAAAGTAGGAAATTCTACTCATTACCTCCACCATACATTGGACCTTGTTTTGACATATGGCATAGAAATAGAAAATCTTGTAGTGTCTCCTCATAACCCTGTACTGTCAGACCATTGTCTGTTAACCTTTGATTTTACTATTTCTGACTATTTGGCTCCTAAAGAAAAACATTATTACAGTAGATGCCTCTCAGATGATGCTGTTTTCAAATTTATGCAGATTGTTTCCTCTATGCCATGTGTCAACACAACGGAAATAAGCTATAGACAGCTTGCTCCTTCTGTAATTGATAACATGGTGGATAGTGTTTCAGCTTCTCTGCATCAGACTCTAGACTTGGTGGCCCCCTTAAAAATGAAAAAGTCTAATCAGAGATTTCTAACTCCTTGGTTCAACACAGAAACTCGTACCTTAAAACAGAATACTCGTCAATTAGAAAGAAAATGGCGCTCTACTAATTTAGATGAAATCTATTTAGCTTGGAGAAATCATCTTTTAATTTATAAAAAATCTCTTAGAAAAGCTAGAACGAGTTATTACTCTGCATTAATAGAAGAGAACAAGAATAATCCCAGGTTTCTTTTCAGTACTGTAGCCAGGCTGACAAAGAGTCAGGACTGTCAATCCTAGTATTCCCTTAGAGCTTACTAGTCAGGACTTTATGAACTTTTTCAATAATAAAATTTCATCCATCAGAGATAAAATCAATCAGATTCTTCCCACAGTTAACTTAAATACTGTAACTATGACAACTCCTTCTATTGATGTCTGTCTTGATGAGTTTACTCCAATCAACCTTTGTGAGTTAGACAAAATAGTTTCCTCATCCAAACCTTCAACTTGTCTTTTAGACCCTATTCCTACCAGGTTATTTAAAGAAGTCTTCCCACTTATTGGTAGCTTTATTCTTCATATAATCAATTCTTCATTAACTTTAGGCCATGTACCGCAGGCTTTTAAAACGGCTGTAATTAAACCCTTACTCAAAAAGCCAACGCTAGATCCAGGAGCTTTAGCTAACTATAGACCAATCTCTAATCTCCCTTTCATTTCAAAAATCTTAGAGTTGTTGCTACGCAATTATTTGACCACCTGCAGGGAAATGGTTTACTTGAAGAGTTTCAATCTGGGTTTAGAATCCATCATAGTACTGAAACAGCCTTAGCGAAGGTCACTAACGACCTCCTCATTGCATCTGATAATGGACTAGTTTCTGTACTTGTCCTTTTAGACCTTTGTGCAGCTTTTGATACTATCAATCATAATATTCTACTTGATAAGATAATAAGATAAGATAAGATAATCCTTTATTAGTCCCACAATGGGGAAATTCCAGGATTGCAACAGCACAGGGATAGCAACAATCAGAGCGACAATTAAGAAGATACGGAAAATATAAATAAGAGCAGTGGATATACATACATAAACATAAATATATAAATATATATACAAAGTGCGGTGCATTGTAGCAAGATGGAATAAACAGCATAACCGTCTGCTTAGTTATCCTAAATAGTATGAATACGTACCCATACATACTGTCACCCTCCGTAGCGACTGATATTGTCCTAGTTGTATACTGGAGGGGACCATTTGTGTAAGTCTGTTGCATCTTTTTCATTCAATACTATTAGGTTGTCACGTTTTTTTGCTATCTCTGAGAGCAGCGCTGCTTAGGTTATACAGTCTGACAGCCGTAGGTAGGAAGGACCTGCGAAACCTCTCGGTTATCTCGGTTGATAGATTAGAACACTATGTTGGACTTAATGGAACTTCGTTGCAATGGTTTAGATCTTATTTATCTGATAGGTTCCAGTTTGTTCATGTAAATAATGAGTTTTCTTTCAACTCAAAGCTTAGTCATGGAGTTCCACAGGGATCTGTGCTAGGCCCTACTCTTTTTAGTTTATATATGCTTCCGTTAGGCAACATTATTAGAAAGCACTGTATACATTTTCATTGTTATGCAGATGACACACAATTATACCTGTCAATGAAGCCAGATGATAGTAATCAATTAGCCAAGTTAGAAGCCTGTCTTAAGGAAATCAAAGCTTGGATGACTTGTAATTTCCTGCTATTAAATTCAGATAAGACTGAAGTCATTCTTGTTGGTCCAAAAAACCTTAGAAATTCCTTTCCAAATCAAACTTTCAGTTTGGATGCGGTTACTCTTTCTCTTAATAGCTCTGTGAGGAACCTTGGAGTTATTTTCGATCAGGACTTGTCCTTCAATTCACATATTAAATTTGTTTCTAAGACTGCCTTCTATCATTTGCGTAATATTGCCAAGATTAGGAGCATCTTGTCTCAGAGTGATGCTGAGAAACTGATCCACACTTTTGTTAGCTCGAGATTAGATTATTGTAATTCTTTATTATCAGGCTGTCCTAAAACATCTTTAAAAAGTCTTCAGCTGATCCAAAATGCTGCAGCAAGAGTTTTAACAGGTATTAGAAAGAGAGATCATATCTCTCCGGTTCTGGCCTCCCTTCATTGGCTTCCCATAGAGTTTAGAATTAAGTTTAAAATCCTTCTTCTTACTTACAAAGCTCTAAACAATCAGGCTCCTTTTTATTTAAAAGATCTGATACTACCATATTATCCTAACAGAGCACTACGCTCCCAAAATGCAGGATTACTTGTAATACCTAGAATCTCCAAAAGTACAATGGGAGGCAGAGCCTTCAGTTATCAAGCTCCTCTCCTGTGGAATCAGCTGCCAATCTGGATTCGGGAGTCAGACTCGATCTCTGTTTTTAAGAATAGGGCTAAAACCTACCTTTTTGATATAGCCTACAATTAGGGAGGGATCATGTGTTTCTGAACCCTCCCTTAGTTATGCTGCTAATAGGTTTAGCCAGCCGGGGGACCTCCAGTAATGCACTGGGCCTCACTCCTTTCCTCACTCTCTATGAAATATTTTTTTTTGCTGGTCATTAACATCTGTTTGTTCTCTCCCATAGATTGAGTCCCCATCGTGCTGTTTGCTCTCTACATGTCTGTTCTTTTCTTCTTCTTTATCCCCTCACCCCCCAGCCAGTCGCAGCAGATGACTGCCCCTCCCTGAGCCTGGTTCTGCTGGAGGTTTCTTCCTGTTAAAAGGGAGTTTTTCCTCTCCACCGTCGCCAAGTGCTTGCTCACAGGGGATCACCTGATTGCTGGGGTCTTTCTGCAACTGTGGGGGTTCCCCCCTACAGTTGATAGTGCTATGAGATGACTGTTGTTGTGAAATGGCGCTATATAAATAAAGTTGAATTGAATTGAATTGAATTGAACCTGGCTACAGTACTGAAAAGAAACCTGGGATTATTGTTGTCTCTTCTATTAATGCAGAATAATAACTCGTTCTAGCTTTTCTTAGAGATTTTTTATAAATTTAAAGATGATTTCTCCAAGCTAAATAGATTTCATCTAAATTAGTAGAGCGCCATTTTCTTTCTAATTGACAAGTCTTCTGTTTTAAGCTACGAGTTTCTGTGTTGAACCAAGGAGTTAGAAATCTCTGATTAGACTTTTTCTTTTTTAAGGGGGCCACCAAGTCTAGCGTTTGCTGCAGAGAAGCTGTAACACTATCCACCATGTTATCAATTACAGAAGGAGCAAGCTGTCTGTAGCTTATTTCCGTTGTGTTGGCACATGGCATAGAGGAAACAATCTGCATAAATTTGGTAGCAGCATCATCTGAGAGGCATCTACTGTAGTAATATTTTTCTTCAGGAGCCAAATAGTCAGAAATAGTAAAATCAAAGGTTAACAGACAATGGTCTGACAGTACAGGGTTATGAGGAGACACTACAAGATTTTCTATTTCTATGCCATATGTCAGAACAAGGTCCAACGTATGGTGGAAATAATGAGTGGAATTTCCTACTTTCTGAAAAAACCCAATCGAGTCTAATATTGAATTAAATGCCACATTAAGGCAGTCACTATCTACATCTACATGTACAGTATATTAAAGTCCCCTACTATAATTATTCTATCTGATTTCAGCACTAAATCAGCTAAGAAAACAGCAAATCCGGATAAAAATTCTGAATAGGTTGATGGAGGACGATAAACTATGGCAAATAAAATAGGGTTTAGCCTAAAATTGCTAAAGTGCCCAACACTGAGGACCAGGCCCTCAAAGGAATTATAACATGTTTTTTGCTTTACATTAACTAGTAATTTGGAATGGTAAATTGTTGCTACTCCTCCTCCACGACCAGAACTTCTGGGATGTTGACAGTTTAAATAACCAGAGGGAGTTGATTCATTTAAACCAACATAATCCTCTTGCCCTAACCAAGTCTCTGTAAGTGATATTAAATCAATCTGATGATCAATTAACAGATCATGGACTAACAGAGACTTGGGAGTTAGAGGCCTAATATTTAACAAACTGTGGGACACATGTGTATCACTTTAAGCTTCACATCTCAGAGAGAACAAAGAACTGGGTCTCCTTGGAGATAACAGGAGGATGCGAAAATTTAGTCTTTGGTATGCAAGAGACGGCCTTGGGGGATTTCCTGGTCTGCCAGAGACTATGAGGAGGATGTCATAGGATTTAAGAGAAGATGCATTGTTACTTGTGATTAAATGCAATGTGACTGTGAGTTTTGAAGGTCCTGGATATATAAAGGACGAATGTCTGTGTTTTTCCTCTTTCTGCTTTGCTGATGTTGGAAGATGTGAATAAACCTGACTCGTGAGATAAACTCTGCCTCGTCATTTTTACATTTCCACACTGGTGACCCTAAGACGTATCATGGATGAAAGAAATTCCCCCGGGCCAGCCGAGTCAGGAGCTCCCAGTCAAGCGTATGCCGCTACCGTCCAGCTACCGGACTTTTGGCAAGACAACCCGTGCTCCTTGTTCCACTTGGTTGAAGAACAGTTCGCCCTCTGGGGGATAACGGTAGATGACACGAAGTTCTACCATGTGATTGCAAAGCTTGACAACCGCACGGCTCAGCATGTGCAGAGCCTATTGGAGCGGCCACCGGCCAATGACAAATACGGCGGGTTGAAGGCTGCGCTTATCCAGCATTTCACTCTCTCAGTCGAGGAGAGAGCGGAGAGGTTCCTGGCTCTGAACGACTTGGGAGATGGCACGCCTATTGACCTGATGGAGAACATGCTGAGGTTGAGGGGCTCAGACAACGACGACTTCATCTTCACCCACATTTTCCTCAGGACCCTACCGTCAGCCACGAGAGCGACCCTGGCCAGTTTGCCGTTGTTGGCCCAGCGGGACTTCCGCGCGCTGGCCCAGGAGGTGCACCGGATTCTCAACGCCAGCAAAGAGCGCGCGGCCACCGCAGCCGTGACGGAGTTCGGTGCGACGGCCGGAGATGGCGGGGGGCCAGGGACGGCGGTAGCAGAACCACCGACGACGACGGCGGCGGGGGCCAAGGATCGCGGAGGAGACATCCTCTGTTTCTAACATCGCCGCTTTGCAGAGAAGGCACGCAAATGTATACCACCGTGCCAGTTCAAGCGCTCGGGAAACACCAAGACCGGGGGTCGGTAGCAGCTGCGGCCCTCAGGGAGGAGAACAAGCTGCTCTACTTGAAGGATGCACGCTCGGGGAGGCATTTCCTCGTGGACACAGGCTCCCAGTTGAGTTTCATCACACCTTCTTCCGCTGTCCGGCTGGTGGTTTCCAGAGGTCCCGGGGTGTCAGCAGCGAACGGCTCGGAGATTAAGACCTTTGGTGAGAGGACGCTGCTGCTGTCCCTACACAGCCGTACATTTGAGTGGACTTTTGTCATAGCTGCAATGAATTTCAATATGTTGGGGGCTGATTTTCTGTGCTCACATGGTTTGTTGGTTGATCTTGCTAACAGGCGCCTGGTTAATGCACTTTCTTTTTATTCTATTCCCTGTACAGCCCGAGTGGCCCCGCCAACAGCACAAGCCAACGTCACAGCTGCAAGCGGTAAGTTCCACACACTGCTCACTCAGTTTCCAGCACTCATGGTTCCCACATTTTCAGCAGCCGTCGCTAAACACGGGCTGGAACATTTTATTACTACCACCGGACCGCCTGTTTTTGCAAAAGCTCGGCGCTTGGATTCAGCTAAACTGACCATAGCGTGCGAGGAGTTCGCCAACCTGGAAAGGTTGGGCATCATCAGGCGTTTGAACAGCCCATGGGCTTCCCCGCTTCACATGGTCCCGAAAGCTGACGGCTCGTGGCGACCTTGCGGAGATTTCCGCAGGTTGAACAACGCCACAGCGCATGACCGCTACCCAATCCCGCATATCCAAGATTTTTCCGTTCATTTGGCGGGGGCGCACGTTTTTTCTAAGATAGACTTGGTCCGTGGTTACCACCAAGTCCCAGTGCGCGCTGAGGACATACCCAAAACAGCGGTAATAACTCCGTTTGGTCTATTCGAGTTTTTGCGCATGCCATTTGGGCTTAAAGGCGCTGTGCAGACGTTCCAACGCATGATGGACGCGGTGTTGCGCGATCTCCCCTTCGTATTCGTCTACCTGGACGACATCTTAGTAGCCAGCGCGTCCGAAGACGAACACGAAAAACACCTCATGGCAGTTTTCCGGAGGTTGGGAGAGCACGGTTTAATAATCAACCCAGCGAAGTGTCAGTTCGGGGTGACGCAGATTGATTTTTTGGGGCATCGTGTCTCTCCAGAAGGAGCGGTTCCGCTGCCTGAGAAAGTGCGCGCGGTAGCAAATTTTCCCCAGCCACAAACGGTCAAGGCATTACAGGAGTTTTTGGGAATGGTGAATTTTTATAACCATTTCCTCCCCTGCGCAGCGCAGCTCATGCAACCATTGTATGCCGCACTCAAAAAACAAAAACCCACAAATAAGATCGAATGGTCTCCGGAGCGAGAGCGAGCATTCTCGGAGGTCAAAACAGCCCTGGCAAACGCTGCGTTGTTAGCACATCCAGACCCAACGGCCCGCATAGCGCTCACTACGGACGCGTCAGATGTGGCCATAGGGGCGGTCGTGGAGCAGCATGTAGCCGGGGCTTGGCAGCCGCTCGCCTTTTTCAGCAGGACTTTGCGCGATAGTGAACAAAAATACAGCGCATTCGACAGGGAGTTGTTAGCTCTCCACTTGGCCATTCGCCACTTCCAGTTCTGGCTGGAGAGACGGCGTTTCACCGCATTCGTTGACCACAAGCCGCTGACATTTGCGATGGCCAAGGTTTCAGAACCGTAGTCAGGTCGGCAGCAAAGACAGCTGGCCACTATCTCAGAGTTTACTACCGATATTCAGCATGTGGCGGGTAAACTGAATGTAGTGGCAGACTGTCTCTCACGCGCCGTGGCGGCCCCAGTCCGCGTAGGGATAGATTATGCAGCCATGGCCACGGATCAGGTTAGCGACGTGGACGTGCGCGCGCTCCAGTCTGGACCAACAGGGTTAAGGCTGGAGAACAGGGTGCTGCAAGACGGTATGCCCCCCTAATCTGCGATGTCTCCACTGGGCGACCACGTCCTGTGGTACCGGCCGCGTGGCGCCGCCTCGTTTTTGACTCGATTCATTCTCTGGCGCACCCGGGAGTGCGCGCGTCGGTCAAAAGGGTAGGAGAGAAATTTGTATGGCCGAGCCTGCGCAAACAAGTTAAGGAGTGGGCAGCAGCCTGCATGGCTTGTCAACAAGCCAAGGTACACAAACACACGAGAGCTCCCTTGGAGCCGTTTCACATCCCGGCTAAGAGGATCGATCATGTTCACGTGGACCTCGTAGGCCCCCTCCCACCGTCACAGGGGTGCACACACCTTCTGACAATGGTGGACCGCACCACGTGCTGGCCAGAAGTGGTCCCACTGGCGTCAACCACAGCCGAGGAGGTGGCGCGCGCGTTTTTAACAGCATGGGTAGCGCGCTTTGGAGTCCCGTCGGACATTACGTCTGACAGAGGCCCTCAATTTGTTTCCAAACTTTGGTCAGCAATGGCCCGCAGCCTGGGGGTAACGATCCACCGCACAACCGCGTACAATCCGCAGGCTAATGGGTTATGCGAACGTTTTCATAGGTCATTGAAAGCGGCGCTCAGAGCGTCGCTGACGGATGCAAATTGGGTGGACAGGCTACCGTGGGTTTTATTGGGGTTGCATTCTGCACCTAAAGAGGACTTAGAAGCCTCCCCGGCTGAGCTAGTTTTTGCGCAACCACTTCGGCTGCCCGGGGAGTTTCTCCCAGATAATCCTGTGCCAGATAGCTCCCCGTCTCAGCGGTTGCAGCGTGGCACGGAATCGGGCACGCTGCCTGGCCCCGTTCACCACAGTTTTCCGCGCGTTTTTGTGCCTAAGGCTTTGAAAAACGCGGAATTTGTTTTTGTCAGACACGATGCCCATCGCCCACCGCTGCGATCACCTTATGATGGACCATTTAGAGTGCTGGAAACAGGGGACAAACATTTTTTGCTAGATTTGGGGGGCAGGAAGGAAAAGATTGGCATAAACAGGCTCAAACCCGCCTTTGTGGTGGCGGACGAGGATGTGCTGTTGGCCAGGGCTCCTCGGCGCGGCAAACCCCCCCGGGGACATTCCCCAGAACACCCACAGGGAGTGACAAACAGTTCTCACCCCAAGACAGTAGCGCCCCAGCGGGATGGCGCCGCAGTAGTGGCGAAGCCAGCTTACAGCAGATACGGGAGGAGACTGAGGCCCAAGCAGCACGTGGGTTAATTGGGTTAATGTGTAATGATTTTATCATGACATGCAGACTGTTATTCTGTTGTTCCATCCTAGATGTTTGGGGGGGGGGGTCATGTGGGACATGTGTATTACTTTAAGTTTCACATCTCAGAGAGAACAAAGAACCGGGTCTCCTTGGAGATAACAGGAGGATGCAAAAATTTAGTCTTTGGTATGCAAGAGACGGCCTTGGGGGATTTCCTGGTCTGCCAGAGACTATGAGGAGGATGTCATAGGATTTAAGAGAAGATGCATTGTTACTTGTGATTAAATGCAATGTGACTGTGAGCTTTGAAGGTCCTGGATATATAAAGGACGAATGTCTGTGTTTTTCCTCTTTCTGCTTTGCTGATGTTGGAAGATGTGAATAAACCTGACTCGTGAGATAAACTTTGCCTCGTCATTTTCACATTTCCACGCTTTACATGTTATCAATTACAGAAGGAGCAAGCTGTCTATAGCTTATTTCCGTTGTGTTGACACATGGCATAGAGGAAACAATCTGCATAAATTTGGTAACAGCATCATCTGAGAGGCATCTACTGTAGTAATATTTTTCTTCAGGAGCCAAATAGTCAGAAATAGTAAAATCAAAGGTTAACAGACAATGGTCTGACAGTACAGGGTTATGAGGAGACACTACAAGATTTTCTATTTCTATGCCATATGTCAGAACAAGGTCCAACGTATGGTGGAGATAATGAGTGGAATTTCCTACTTTCTGAAAAAACCCAATCGAGTCTAATATTGAATTAAATGCCACATTAAGGCAGTCACTATCTTCATCTACATGTACAGTATATTAAAGTCCCCTACTATAATTATTCTATCTGATTTCAGCACTAAATCAGCTAAGAAAACAGCAAATTCGGATAAAAATTCTGAGTAGGTTGATGGAGGACGATAAACTATGGCAAATAAAATTGGGTTTAGCCTAAAATTGCTAAAGTGCCCAATACTGAGGACCAGGCCCTCAAAGGAATTAGAACATGTTTTTTGCTTTACATTAACTAGTAATTTGGAATGGTAAATTGTTGCTACTCCTCCTCCACGACCAGAACTTCTGGGATGTTGACAGTTTAAATAACCAGAGGGAGTTGATTCATTTAAACCAACATAATCCTCTTGCCCTAACCAAGTCTCTGTAAGGGATATTAAATCAATCTGATGATCAATTAACAGATCATGGACTAACAGAGACTTGGGAGTTAGATACCTAATATTTAACAAACCACATTTAATTTTTAAATTATGAGGAGGAACAGAGGCCAAATCGTTCAATTTAGAGGCTTCATGTTTAATTTGAGTTTTACCAACTTTTTGCTTAATCACTTTGGGATGCTTATATATTATACTTTTATTTACTTTGGAGGGAGCAGACAATGATTCTCTGATGGGAATCAGAGAATGTACAATGTCTTAGTTGTTGTCTTAGTTGTTTAGAATGTCTTAGTTGTCTTCCTCAACTAAGACAGGTTTATGTTCAACAGGCATACCATAAAACCTTCAAGGCATTCACTAAGGCCTTGGATTGGCCACAGCTTGACACTACCCCTGGTGGACGTCTATGGAGTAGACGCTCACTTTGGCTGTACAAGTTTTGAACTGAAATTAACTCTTCAAGTTTCATTTGTCAGGACAATTCTAAGGACACCATTTGTTGAAGATCGCTGCCTCGGTGGGACTTTGATATTCTGTGGACAATCAATGGGTTTGAAAGAATATATTAATCCTTGATTTTAAATATGTGCATGTTAAAATATTTAAATGAATGTTTATTCTTGCATGTTAATTTAAAAGCACTAGTTATAAAGTTGCATGAATCACTAAAGCTAGCTTAGACTTTATACATAAGTAGGTTAAGGAATCCCCAGTGTATTAAGATTATGTCATTTTGTGAGGACCGGTATCAGCCAGTCATCACCCAGCATATGCTGGGCTACAGCTCTTTCATTCCATTGGTTCCTTACAGACAAAAGCCTATTCACTGGACTAAAGTTCATAAAACCCGCCCACGGAGGAAGACTATTGGCTGGGGCTCCTGCCAATCCCTGGAAGCCCGCGAAAGTTTTCTGTAGATAAAGAGAAGAGACACCCTCCTTCAGTCTTCTTTCCTTCTTCTTCTCCTTCTCTTCACTTCACGGCAGATGACTAAGGGAGAACAAAGACTTCAGATCACTTCACTGCCACAGAACAAAGGAGACTTCTTGCACATGCTTTTTTCTACGATCACCACAGAGCAGAGAACATGAAATGTTGTGTTTGTGTAAACTTCTGTGTATTTTAATGTTTTTCTTTAAGCGTCTAGGAATTAATTATTTTCTTTCCTGAGCTCAAATCCTAATTCGGAGTCAAACTCCCGCTCCTAGACGTCTATTTTTATAACTTCCTCCTGTTAATCTTTAAACTCACCATTTTTAATTTTGACTTTATTTTTATTTTTATATTGACCACCTCCACACTAGATGCTGTTTTCACTCCACTAAGTCAGAAAGTTGTTGTTTAATTTCGTATGGGGATCAGGTTTTGCAATTATTCTTGAATTTCCTTTGGGGGAAGCAGCTGACCCATAAAGGCCACCACGCGCCACTGAAGAAATTAACGTCGCCACGGAGAAGAGGATACACCGCCGCCATCTTGGCCGTACCTCAGCTCAACTGATCAATATAATCAAAATCTCATCTTGTGACAATAGACTGGAAAGCTGCCGTACCTTGTCTGAATATCTGCTGGCAAGATATCCTGGTTTTGGTGTTGTCTACAAACTAAAGCTTCAAGAAGAAGGATCTCCACCACGCCATGGGTCACGTGAGCTGCATTCTTTATTCATCTGCTGAATAAAACATCTGAGATTTGAGAATAATTCTGCATCTGATCAGATAAAAAAATTAAAGAACAATTAACATAACTCTTCTTTTCATTAAAATTCTGTTTTCATTTTCTTAAGAGTGATTCAGAATTTTCCACATAGTTTAATTTTCCCCATAAATTTGCATTCAGTTTTCCATAATCCATTAACTTCAAACTTATCTAAATTCAGCTTCCATTTTCACCCTGGTTCTGCAAATGTTCACATTGTTACTCTATCAGTTACAAGTTTAATTTAATGGTTAATGCAAATCATTTCAATGTCCTTTAATCATCACTTTTATCATAATAAAGACGTGAAATTGAAAGACATTGTTGGGAATTTATTTCATTCTGAGTCTGGTTTCAAAGCCCCAGTATCGAATTCACTAAAATTTTGAGACTGATTATTAATTAATTTATTGAGTGATTAAACAGGTATAAAGTGAAATTAATGACTAAAAGTGCTCACTAAAGAGGTGAGTGGTGCCCCGATGAGTGTTTACTATAAACTTTTTCTGCGTGTGGACCCGGAGTAAATCTCAGGTCCCGATACTTTAATACAAATTAAATAATCTTTATACCTGATCATAATCATAAATCACATATCATTACACCTGCTTTAGACCATGGGAATGTGGCCCCAGGCGTGTTGTAGAGTTGATTCAGGAAACAAGCAAACAAAAAACCCAAACAAATTCGATAGTATTTGGTCTGTTTTTATTGAAAAGGTTTTTATCCATTTTACCCCAAAACATCTGAATAAAGAAAACATGCATAGAAATTCCACAGAGTGCTGTCTTCTCCCACAGCAAAAACACCCATGACACGTAGCTCCTGTAACCACACACACATTAAAACACACATACAGTATGTCCTCTGACCAGTCGGGATTCTAGAAATATTTTAACAACATCGTTAACTTTGGTTCCTTATTGCTTCATAAAAACAACATAACAGTGCTGCCTTTATGCTGGTAGTTTGTTTTTGGTTTTAGACCAAGTGGAATGAAGCTGTTAATGTAAATCTGCTTCATACTGATTGTCAAATTCGATCCACTTGAGAATTTTGTTTCTGCACCCAGAACTATGAAAAAAAGAAGCCACAAGTAAGCCATGTATTGCTCAGTAACACAGAAAAGTTGAGTTATTCATAAAATAAAAGTATCCAGAGAGATCCAGAGAAAAAACAAAAACATGGGAAGAGCCAGTCTTAAATAACCGCATTGTGAGCGCCAAAATCCCTCAAACATTTGAGGTGTGAATGTTTTCTCCTTTAAAATTAGCTTTTATTGACTGGTTATAATCTTGAAATAAGAGAGTTCAAACATTCACCTAAAAAAAAAAAACAACAGAACATTGTAGTATGGTCCATTTTCCCCCTTAAACTATAATGTCTCTCTCTTTGCAAGTGAAAGACTTTTTAAACAATACACACATTAGGCTTTTTGTCACAGTCTAATCACTCTGTTTTAATACATGTCAGTAGTTGGTCAATTTCAGGACAATTTTCTGTACATAAAGTACCTGGTGTACCTGTAGGGGAGTATACCTTTGCTTCCGCAAAAGGCTCAAACCACACGCATGCATTCTACCCACAAACTACTACACATACAAGCCTGGTCAGAGGCTCAGAGGAAGCACTTTGATGTTTGATTTTGACTTTCATCCAGCTGGTTTTTGCCACTCAGATCCCTGCTGAAGTCCTAACCTGAAGCTGCCCTATTACTGGGACTTTGTCGTTTATAACAAGACAATGTTCATGTCAAAACTGCTGTGACCTATAGATCTGCCTAAACCTACGACCTGCCCCTGAGAACCTAAAAGCGACATGAAAACTGCTTTTGTTTTTGGTAACATACCAAATGTTTCTTCCATTTGACGACACTACATTTCCGGTACTGTGAAAAGATGATGACAGTGATGAGGAACTTGGGCTGTTGCACTATAGGTAGACAGCCTGTAGGGGGCGTCCCTGGAAAGCAGAGGAGGAAGAGATGGAGAAAGAAGCTGGGGTCATCATGACACTCTGACCAGGAGGGAAGGAGAGCTCAC
Organism: Pholidichthys leucotaenia; assembly: GCA_020510985.1. Taxonomy (NCBI): domain Eukaryota; kingdom Metazoa; phylum Chordata; class Actinopteri; order Cichliformes; family Pholidichthyidae; genus Pholidichthys; species Pholidichthys leucotaenia. Next base: position 493,595,445 of record CM035837.1, read on the forward strand.
AGAAGTATGCTGTGAAATCACCTGAAAGACAACAGAGGAGTTCTTTGGTCTTCGTTAAGCAGAAACACACCCAGGATTTACACTGACTCCAGATGCGGTCCGTTATGGCTGTGAGCCGTTCTCCACAGCATATAGTTCCCATTCTCATCAGTGTTCTAATCCCCACCTGGTCCGGACCACTGTGGAATGAATCCAGCTCGTCAGATTCGGATCGCTAATGAAACGTAACAAGTCTGTTTTTATCAGATGCCGGATCCAGTCTGCAAGGAAATGCTGTGTATCTACTGTATCTAATAACTGTTTGTTCATTAAAAACGATTTAAGGATGATCCGATATTTTCTTAGGTCTGCTCCTCCACCACTGTGTCAGAGAAGGTAAAAATTCTGACATAACATACAAACGCTTCATAGAATTAAAATTAACGGGCTACTTATGTTTTATTAGAGCACAAAAATCCAGGTGGAGCGCCAGTACATCACACTCATAGCCATATAATATGATAGTTGCGACATGCTTTGAACTCCCTGCTGCCCGGTAACGTGGTTCATGGTGCTCCAAATAGTTCTAGACAACAGCTTTTCTATAATGGTGTGTGAATGGCAGTTGTGACGATCTGCGGCATAAAAAACATTTTTTTAGCCATGTTAGATAAATATTCAAAATACCTATCAGTAGGTATATTGTTAAACTTATAATGAACAGATTTAACTGTATTATAATAGAAACAAGCAACATTACATAGACTGTCGAGTATGTTTTTGGAGGGAAGGGGAACTGCTAATTCACACTAATGAAAAGCTAAATATTACTAGCCTCCTTAGCAAAGTAGCCTTATTACTGGCTTCAGTGCACTCATTACCAATGATCAGCTCTTGAATACAATGCCCCCCCCCAAAAAAAACAAAACAGACAGAATTATTGGACTTGAAAATATAGAGTAAAAAAATTGCTGTCGCAGAGTCTAATGCAATTTAACTAAATTACTAGGGGCTGTGGACTTGACTCCTGAAAAGAAGACCTTGTGTGTGAATGAAAACTTTATAAAATGCACTATTTAAATTGTATTGTAAGATTGTTATTTAAAAAAATACAATTAAAATACAAACTATGCATTGTGTATTATGTGTACTCCGGAAAATAATCAAATTCATATACAGTCATAAATAAAATTAATTTCCTGAACCACAATAGTTCCTAACCCAAGGATTAGGAATAGAATTACAAAGGATAGAAAATATATTCTGTGTAATAGTTCAGTTATTTTTTTTTAATTAATTTCAAGTGAGCCATTTTATAAAACTGAGTATTTCACATTTGTTAATATGACAATTGTTTTTAGAATGTTTGTTTTTAACATCTGACTCTTCATTAACAACTTAAAATAATCACTTGCTTTCAAATGTATTAAAAAAAATAAACCAGTCTATATCCCAAGTGTCTTTCACCCCATGTTTCTCCCAAAAATTTCTTCAAATAAGTACAGACTATTTCAACGCAACAGAATGATAAAATATTAAAATTGATAATTTACGAATGTTAAATAACACTGCCACCCCCAGGGGTTGATAGTGATGATGACTTTGGAAGGCATAAAGAACTGTATTTAATTGCTTAACTTGTTGCACGATGTGTCCTTGTAGAAAGCAGGTTTACTGGAAAAACATATCAGACTGTCACATTTTCATGTTTTTCCTCTACAAAAAAGAAAATCAACTACATGTTTTTGCTGTCTTAAACATGGTCCTGTAGTCACATTACTAATGCTACAGCATGTGACAGTATGTGATAAGTCACATACTGTCATTATTATAGCTCTATCACAGGTTTTCATCATATGTCCCATGCCATAATATTACTTAACCATCACTAATGTCGCTCAGAAACTGTGCCCTCATCCAATAAACTGCAGATATACATTTTAAATGCAACACTAACCAGGTTATCAAGTTGAGCTAGCTGCTGTTCACCTGAATCTAGTGTGGAGCAAGCTAATAAGCAACTTTGTGAGCTTCTATCGGACATAAACACGAAAAAGCTGACGGAATAAAACTATCACAGACTACATAATCTACATGTTAACTTAAATGGTGAAATGAACAAAGCAACGGCCATTCTTTAACTTACCAGAGATTATTAAGCAGACACTCATGGAAATGAATGGTGGTCTATAGGGAAAACTTCATTGTTTGGAACTAATCACCGCTCCATGATCTACATGACTTCCGCATTCCAAAGTTTCTATTGAAGTCTATCATAGTGTCGCAACTATCATATTATATGGCTATGATCACACTTTCTTGTTGTTATCACATGATCACAATCGGTTCTCCCCTGAGCTTTCTTGGGTCTTTCTCAAGATCTCACATTATCTTGTATAATTATCGTAAGACCTTGTATTGCAAACCCTGTTCTTATGCATGTCACTTCAAAACACGGACAGAGCTGGTAGGGATGGACGCAAGGCTCTGTACGCACTGCATCTGGAGTCAGTGTAAATCTAATAAAGCTGCCCAACTCTGACATGACACAGAGACAGGACTGGTGCTGATGGTAATTAAATAAGGTGTCACACAAAGTCCATTCTTCTTTTCATTCTTGATGTGCTTAGAAAGAGCAGTTTTTAACTTCAACTGCAGTTCCTCCACAATTCATAAAGACTTTAACGTTAAAATGATCCATTTATTAGCAGAGACAAAAAGGTTTGCATTCAGTGAAATGCTTTCTATTGCTGTCAAAATGTTTAGATAAAAACATCTATAATACCACAGTTCGTTTTGACCAAGCAATCTGACTGGGTAATAGAGATTCCAGGAATGACTCCATTCCCTGATAACCACCAGATATCCATCACTCCACTTACGCAGTGTTCTGATAATTATTTACAGTGAAGGTTGGTAGCTTCTCAGAAATTTAGTTGTTGGATCCCAGGTTCATGCCAATAGTTAACCAGGTCAGCTGCAGTTACAGTGTTCAGGTTCTACTGAAGCATGATTCTTATTCTTTACTTCATCTTGAGATGTTATTAAGAAGATTAGTAAAGCACATCAAAACAAAAGTAGAGATACAAGGATAGGAATGCCAAATGCAGCTGTTAACAGCTAACAGGCTGCTCGATCGAGTCTGGAAATGCATGTATATAAACGCCAATGTTAGCAGTGCTTAGCATGATCGCAGCTGTGAAGTGACCCTCTGGAGCAGTTTTAGTGGTGGGAGGTCATTTTACTGGCAGCCTCTCAACACAAAGCTAACCAAATGAAACTAGCAAGACTTTTGTGAAGGAAATTGTAGCCTTTCATTGAGTACACATCTACAGGTAGCCGAGTCTGCAGTGCAGCTGTACAATGGGCAGCAGGGTGGTTAGCACTGTTGCCTCACAGCTAGAAGGTTCAAAGTTTGAATCTCAAGGGTGGCAGGGGTAGGAAACTTGAAATTAAATTATTAGCTTCATGCAAATTTGTTTTTAACACAAAGGTTTTCATCAAAAAGCAAGCAGTTAAAGTGTGTTATTAGAAGTGCTGAACAGCAAAGTCAGAGGACTGTACCTTCACCAAGCCTGGGTTGTGATGAAGAGGAGGGACAAAAAGAAGCAGGGGGTGGAAGGGAAGGAGGGACAAAGAACAAGGGTTGGCGAAGGGAGGAAATCCTGAGCTTGTTCTCCTGAGGAGACTCAGCAGGAGTCACAAAAGAAACAGCAGTGAGGATTGTGACTGGTACATCCTGATTTATTTTCATCAGTTACAATAGGTTTGATATGCTCTTATTAACCAGCAGAATCATGTAAAAACAAAGTGGGGGTCCCCAAATGTTAATCTAGATGGAAGACTAGAGGACAGAAACAATGCTGCTGTTTGATTTGTTTCCCTACCCACCAGACTGGTTTGCACCTGTAAAACTTTTCAGTCTGGATCTTAAATCTAGTTTTTTGTTCTATACACAAGGCAGCAACATGGTATCTATTCTGCCTGGATAAGCATTTACTACTATCTGCTGTTCTGCTGTTAGCGTCCCATTTGGTCATGTCCAGTAATGTCTCTGTGCACTGCCAACTAAAGAACATGAGGGACAGTCCTCATATAAACTCACCTCTAAGTTGGTCTTTGCTTTCCTCAGGACATCCCTTGTACTCGACACTGTTGGCACACAGAACATCTCTGAGTCATCATTTATTAGTTCACTCATAAACACAGCAGATAAGGCAAAGAAACCCTCCAACGTCTCTGATCTTGACTTTACCAACAATCTAACTGACATATTCACTCGTCTGTGTATGATAATGGTTGATTTCCTGGTGCAAGACGAGCATCTTTAAGTGCAATTACATTCAAAAGATGGCAGAGAGCAACTAAATATTTCTTTAAACTCTTCCCTAGATGCAGAAACAATAATACAGGCCTCTAGGAAAAATGCAGCCATTAAATTGAAATTAGGGGCCCCTTTAAAAAGAAGATGAGATGAGATGGGAAAACAGACATGGAGGTAGCTGTGAAACAGTCAGACTGTGTAGTGTGTGGATGAAAGGAGATGAAATGATGATCATCATCACCTCATCTGCACTTCATGTCTGCATTTGTATGGATTTACAGGCAAGAGATCCACCAGAGAGACAATGACAGATGACCAGTGCCGTGCCACTGCATCACCTCCTTTCTAATAAGCTAACGCAGAGGTCTGCAACCTGTGGCTCTGGGGCCACATGTGGCTCTTTTGCCTATTGCCAGTGTCTCCCTGAAGCCTTGAGAAAAAGAAAAAAAACATTTCCAAGAAAAGAATCAACAATTTTTAAGAAAAATTGTTTCACACCTATGAGAAAAATGTCAAGCAAATAAAGCAAAAAGTTTTATTTAAGAAAAATCTTGCAAATTTAGAGAAATTTTCTGAGGAAAACATTCCCACAATTTACAAGAAACAAGTCACAATTTTTATTTTTTTTTTGGGGGGGGGATCACAAATTAACTGGAAAAAGTTTGAGTTTTATGATGAAACTGTAACACATTTATCTATAAAATGCTGCAGTTTTATTAGTGAAAGGTAATAAAAATGTAACACATTCATGAGAATAGCTGAAACTGTATGCCTATATTCAAAATGTTGTCATGAACTGGGTTTGGACTTTTTCCAAACCCAGCATCATGGCTTGGTGGCTGTATTTATTTTCCGGTCATTATTTTGGTGCCTTGTAATCTGCCAGTTTATGTTTCTGTCTGTTAGGTATTTTGTGACAGGCCACTGTCAGGGAGCCTTCCGGGGTTTCCCTGCCTTCCGTCAGCTGACAGCCACGCCTCCCTCTCCTGTCAGGTGCTTGACAGCTGCATCTCATTATTGTCTGTCTCCACTCAGCTCAGCCCACGCACTCACTCTCACATACACACTCACTCACTCACTCTCACATACACATATATGCATGCACACTCACTCACTCACTCAGTCTCACATGCACACTCACTCATGCTCAATCACACCTGTGTTCACTCAGTCCATTCACACACACACACACACACACACACACTCACACTCACTCACACTCTCACACCTGTGTTCCCTTAGTTGATTTTGTCTTGTATTATTTAAACTCTGTTGGTTTACTTGCAACTGGCCGATTCATTGGATTGTCTTCCCACTCCAGAGCACGGACTGCTCTGTCGAGTTCTCTGTAAGTACTGTTTCTCACCGTTCCAGTCTCGTCTGGGAACACCTGGGTTTTTCTCTATTATCCCTCCTCGCTTTGCAGTTACGTCTGTGAGCGCCTTGGGTCTCATTCCCATTACTCTATTCTCCAATGAACCGCTGAGTGTTAGTGTTTATTTTCTGTCTATGTTCTGTTCGCTCATTGGAGCTTTTGTTATTACTTTTCATGTTCAATAAATTACGCACAACACTATCCTGCGTGTGGGTTCTCACCTCTGCTGCCCCAGAAGGGCAACAAATCATGACAGAATGAACCGGCCTGAATAACAAACCCAGTGGAGGTGTTGTGCGTACTGTTTTTCACCCTTTTTGTGTCTTTTTTCTACCCACCTGTCATTTGGAGCACCATGGGTCCTCTGACCGGAGCTGAGCAGAGGGCGGTGTTCCTTTTGGGGATCCTCCTGGCACAGACGCAGGCTTCCCTGACCCCGAAGACGGTCCGGGAGGGTCGGGACAGCGCGGCGTGGGTGATAGAGGCGAACCTGAGCCTATGGAATCATTCTGAGGCTACGGATGTGCTCGGCTCCATATATTCCCTGTTGGTGGATGAAGTCTCGACTCCGGAGCCGTCCTCAATGAAGAGGAAGCACACGCCAAAGGAGGCCTCCAGCCTCCCCCGTGGCAGCCCCACCTCCTCTCTCCGAGCCATGGCCCGTTCCATCTGCTGAGGAACTGAAGGAGCATAGGCTGGCGTTATTGGCTGAAATGGACCTCCTTTTGGAGGTGAAGACGTGGCTCCAGCCGAAATTGATCCACGAGCTGGAGGAGCTCGCTCCCGTGGAGACAGAGTTGGAGCCGGTGATCGAGTGCTCCCAGGTCCCGATGCTTCCCCTCCACAGTGAGCTCTCGTGCCCTTCTCCCTCTTGTCGCCGTCAATCCCAGAGGTCTTGCCAGAGGAATTCTACCATCTGTCTGCCAGCAATCCCTCTTTCACAGGAGAAGAGTTCTGCTGCTCTGCCGCATCTTCCTTCAGCCGCCTCGCCAGCAGCCGTCATCTCCTCAGCTTTTACCTCCGCCAATGTGGGTAGGGTTGTTTTCTCCCCGGCTCCATCCGTCTCTGTGCCTGCTGAGGCAGCCCCTCTGCTGCATACTGAGGAGCCCAGGGCTGCTATGGACACGGGGAGGGATGACAGCACACTGGGCGCCACTGGCAACATCACAAACCAGGAGAACAGACAAGTTCAGCCTCCTTTTTCTCCTGTTATTGATGAACAATCTTGCCTGATCGCTGGTCAAGAGACTCAGGTTTTGCAGTCCCCTGAGTTCTCTTCACCAGCGGCGAATGACAGCCTTTCACCAATCGTCTTCGTGTACTCTCCCCTTGCCTTTGAGTGCTCGACGGATCGCCGGAAGGAGAACCAAGTCACCCTGACAGCCACGGGCTGTAGGTAGAACTCTCCTGCTCCTCAGCCTGCCGATTCATGGTCGCCATGTCCGGGAAGAACTCTTATAGCTCCAGCCCAATGGGACCTTTCTCTAGCTGTCACGTCAGCTGAGCTCCCTTCGCCCATGGCACCCTCTTCAACCACTGAGTGCGCAACTGATCCTCCCTCGGCACTGCTCGTCCTGTCTACTGGGGCGGCTCCCTCCAGTTTACCCAAGGGACCCATGCTCGCCGTTGACATGAAGATGGAGGAGACTGGACTCATTGCAGCAGGTACCATCACGCCTGAGGAGAACAGGCAAGTGTTTTTTTTTCATTCTGTTCACCCATCTGACAGACTGCCTTGCCTGACTCCCGGGGGGTGGGGGTGGGGGGGTCTGCAGTCCACTGGGTTCTCACTGCCTGCTGCAGCAACTAATGGCTCACCAACCCTCTCCATGTCTCCTCTTCTCACTGCTGAGTGTCCACCGCCCTGGAGCTCAGTCACCGGATGATGGAGGAGCCTGCGGTGCTGGAGGACTCCATCCCAGTCCCGCAGAGTCTCACTGGATGGAGGGAGGGTGCTGAGTCCGACCCGAAGCCTGCGCAGACGAAGGAGCGTCCCCTGGCTTCGGTCTCTTGGGGTCCAGCGCAATCTGGGTCTTCACCTCCTGAATCCACGCCAGGGGAATTGCCTGCGTTGGAGAACTCACTGGAGGAGACCAAGACTGCCATGACCATCATGCCTGCTGCGGAGGCCACCACAGCAGAGCCAGCACCGGATCTCCACCAGATGGGGCCCGAGATGTCGCCATCTGCAGGATTGTCAGAGTCCTGGACGGCGGTGGAGCTAGAGCTCAGGCAAGTTCTCTCTTTCATTTCTCTCTTTTCTGTGTTAGAGCAAACTTGCCTGAGTCTTGGGGAGGAGAGCCAGGCGCAGCCGCCCGCTGAGCCTAAGTTCATCTTACTGGGGTCCGTCGCTGCCGGCAACCCTGACCCCCCTCTTTTCTGTGCTTTCGCTGAGCCTTCTTCCAGGGTCGCCGGAGAGGAGCTAGAATCACCTGAGGCCTCCGAGGATCCAGGTCCGCTGCCTGAGGTTGATGATGGTCCAGCCGCTGCCACCATGGATCCACTCCCGTTGTCCTCGTCTGGTTCCCCGTTGATGGACTATTCCCATGGTCGGCAGCTCTCACCGCTTGGTTGGTCCACCGAGGGTGCTGGAGAGCTCCAGCCCGGAGCCACCATGGGTGCTACCATGGCCCAGCCGGAGTCCACCATGGGTGCAACTTTGGACCAGTCGGGGCCCCCCGTGGGTGTAGCTGAGCTCCAGCCCGTACCCACTGTGGGTGCTGCCATGTCCGAGCCCGGGATCATCATGGGTGTCGCTATGTCGCAGACTGGGACCATGGTGGGTGCAACTACCTCCCAGTTCCAGACCACTGAGGGCATGGTGGTTCCCCCTTTGCCTCTGCCCGACGTTGGGGCTCCCTGTCCTCAGCTGTCCCCTCCTGTTGTGGGTCTCCCTGTGGGGAAATCACTGCCTGGGCCGCTTCTCCCAGACTGGTGGCTGAAGGACCCAGGCCACCCGCCTGATGAACAGCGTCATTATTTTGGTGCCTTGTAATCTGCCAGTTTATGTTTCTGTTTGTTAGGTAGTGCCCTGCGATGGACTGGCGATCTGTCCAGGGTGTGCCCTGCCTCTCGTCCAAAGATGCTGGGATAGGCTCCAACCCCCCCCCCCCCCCACGACCCAAAAAGGATTAAGCGGAAGAAGATGAATGAATGAATGAATGAATGAATGTTAGGTAGTTTGTGACAGGCCGCTGTCAGGGAGCCTTCCGGGGTTTCCCTGTTTTCTGTCAGCTGACAGCCACGCCTCCCTCTCCTGTCAGGTGCTTGACAGCTGCATGTCATTATTGTCTGTCTCCACTCAGCTCAGCCCACGCACTCACTCTCACATACACATACATGCACGCACACTCGCTCAAGCTCAATCACACCTGTGTTCACTCAGTCCATTCACACACACACACACACACACTCACTCACTCACTCACACTCTCACACCTGTGTTCCCTTAGTTGATTATGTCTTGTATTATTTAAACTCTGTTGGTTTACTTGCAACTCGCCGGTTCATTGGATTGTCTTTCCACTCCAGAGCACAGACTGCTCTGTCAAGTTCTCTGTGAGTACTGTTTCCCACCATTCCAGTCTCATCTGGGAATGCATGGGTTTTTCTCTATTATCCCCCCTCGCTTCGCAGATACGTCTGCGAGCGCCTTAGGTCTCATTCCCATTACTTTATTCTCCAATGAACCGCTGGGTGTTAGTGTTTATTTTCTGTCTATGTTCTGTTTGCTCATTGGAGCTTTTTTTATGACTTTTCGTGTTCAATAAATTACGCACAACACTATCCTGCGTGTTGGATAGTGTCCTGCGTGTGGGTTCTCATCTCTACTGCCCCAGAAGGGCAGCAAATCATGACAAATGTATAGCAAAAGCTACAATTTTATGGGGAAAAAATCCACAAATTTGCAAGAAAAGATCTGCTGAAAAAAGACAAATTTATCAGAAAAAGTTGCAGTTTTGTTAGAGAACTGTGACACATTGATAGGACAAAGGCTGCATTTTTACCTGAAAAGTGTAACAAATTTAGCTTCAGAAAAGCCATTTTTATGAGAACAAAGTCTATCAAAATGTTGTAATTTTACTGTGATAAATGACACAAATTAACACTAAAAAGGCTTCAGTTTTACTCCACAGTGGTATCAAATTCCATTCCATCCTCTTCCGCTTAATCCTTTTTGGGTCGCTGGGGGGCTGGAGGGCAATTTAGGATCCCCATTTGATGCCAATTAACCTATCTTGCAAGTTTTTGGCATGTGGGAGGAAACTGGAGAAATCCTGGAGTAAACCCACGCAGACACGGGGAGAACATGCAAACTCCACACAGATCACTGTTGGTCGGGGGCTGGGATGGAACCCAGGATCCCCCGACCAAGGGTGAGTTGCTGTGTTGCCGCAGTGTTAACCACTCTGCCACCGCGCTGCCCGGGGTATCAAATTATCAAAGAAAATTAATTTAAATTAAAAAAATATCTTTTTTTTTCCCTTTGGGTATCAAATTATCAAAGAAAAATGTGCCAAATTTATCAAAATAACTCAACACATTCATTCCAAAAATATAACACATTCTGCAAAAACATTACAGTTTGATGAGGAAAACCAGCCACACAAACAGGCAAGGAAAAAAAATCACAATTTTTTGTAAATAATCAAAAATTTACTGGAAAACGTAATTTTATGAGAAAAATGTAACAAATTTCCAATCAAAAATGCTGCAAATTTATGACAAAAAACTCTGTTAATGCTGATGTTGTTGGGACAGACTGTAGTTCTAACTCTTCTGTTTTACCTGCATTCGTCATGACCTGATATTGTTGTTTTTTAGACAAAAATCACTCACAGTGGCTCTGTGTCGTGCAGGTTGCTGACCTCTGAGCTAATGCAACGAGCCAAAGAACAGACAGCTCAGATTAAAGCAGCAGAAGATGGTGGTGAATTAATTAGAGATTTGCTATCAGCCAACAATCTCATGTGCTTTGTTCTATCTGCAGAGGACTGGGACAAACGTGTGACTCACGCTGGCTGACAATAAAGTGCTCCATGCTGTCTTTGGTGCGGTTGGAGCTCTTCACGCTCTCCATGGCATCCTGGAGGGCCTGCTCTTGTTCTGAGAGCCTCACACGGAGGAAGAGGACCTCATCCCTCAGAGACAGATCCTAAACCAGCACACACACACACACACACACACACACACACACGCTGTTAAGAACTTTGGGGGGGTCTTTACTGCTTTACTGTATGTGTCAACAAATCTTCTGGCTCTTCTGAAGATGTTCATTTGGAACCTGCAGCACACCAAGATCAACAGTCTAAATGTCTGACACCACATTTCCTCTTTTTGCATTGGTGGCAACTGCAGATAGCCAAGCTCAGACACAAAAAACACCAAAAAGTGACAGTTTCATCATGTGTCTTTAAAACAGACAGAAAATCATGTGGCAGTGCACAGCTATAAAAGGAATAAAGGTGCACTGACAGGAAGAAATAAGGATCTACTTATTAACAAGTGTGAAGCTGTTCTTGACTTCACAGGGAATGACACATGCATTGTGATTTCCAGTGGACAGGGTTAGTGAAGTCACTGAATTCCCCTGAAGTCACTGAATTCCACTGAATTCCAGTCACTGAAGTCACTGAAAGTATTTTATGTACTAATGGTTTTGAAAACTACTACAATGCTGCACATCAGGAATCTTCCTCTTCTTCCAGCTGCTCCCTTCAGGGGTCTCCACAGTGGATCATCTGCCTCCATCTCACCCTATCCCTTCGTCTTCCTCTGTAACACCAACCATCTCCATGTCCTCCTTCACTACATCCATGAATCTTCTCTGTGGTCTTCCTCTTCTCCTCCTGCCTGGCAGCTCCATCTTCAACATCCCTTGTCCAATATCTCCACTATCCCTCCTCTGCACATGTCCAAACCATCTCAGCCTCAACTCCCTTACTTTGTCTCCAAACCACTCAACCTGAGCTGTCCCTCTGATATACACATTTCTAATCATATCCCTTCTAGTCACTCCCAATGAGAATCTTAGCATCTTTAACACTGTCTCCTCCAGCTCAGCTTCCTGTCTTTTGGTCAGCGCCACCGTCTCCAGGGTACTAAAGGGTACACACAACGTGACTTGGTAAGCAGGGGAAGCGAGAAGAGAGAGGTGTCCAAAAAATGTTTCTTGTAATGGTTCTTTTCTTCTAAGCTGTGGGCAGATGATTCCGAAGTTAGGGACAATGGCCAGGGGCCCGCACAGCATGTGCATTGTTTTTTTTTTCCACAATATCTTTATTGAACCTTTTTTTTTTTTTTTAACAAACATGATACAAACAATCAAACACTAACACTAAAGTACTACAAAAAAAGAAAAAAATGCCCTAAAAACACCAACAACCACCAACAAAATCAAGTCTTCAACAATGCTCCTCTGTTTAGTCTAGATAATCCAATACATAAGTATACATATTATGTTCACCAGTTTGGAATTTACAAGGTCCACACACATCATTCACCTTCTTCTTCAAGAGTTATGTTTAAATTTTTTACATAATCAATAAAAGGTCTCCATATATTCTCAAACACAATTTCCTTTGATTTCAGTATATATGTTATTCTTTCTAATGGAAGGTTTGTTAACATCTGTCTTAACCACTGAGTCACATCTGGTCTATGAGTCTTTTTCCATAATAGTGCAATACATTTTTTGGCATTAAGCAAACTGAGGTCTATGAATGTTCTTTCACTTTTATTAAAATTATGCTTTTCTGGGTACAGACCCAACAAAAACAGTTTAGGATTCAATATGATTTGTTTTGAGATTATTTTTTCAATTGTTACCCTCACCTCTTCCCAAAACATTCTTATTAATCTACATTCCCATAAACAATGAAATAGGGTTCCTTTACTTTCCATGCATTTTGTGCATGTATCTGGTATATTTTTGTTATATCTATTTAACTCCTCCGGTGTAACATACATCCGCATTAACCATTTGAAATGTATCAATTTAAGGCGTGCATTTATTGATTTGGTTTGAGCTTCTGTACAAGCCAATTCCCATTGTTCCTCTGAAATTTCAATTTGCAGATCTTCTTTCCAGTAGTTTAATCTTTTCAGTGAATTTTCACTTGAAGATAGTGTCAATGAGTTATAAAACTCTGAAATAATACCCTTTCTTTTACTATCTTTCATCATCATTTTTTCCAAGGATGAATAAATAGGTCGAGTGAGAGCTTTATTTTGATTTGATCGAATAAAGTTTCTAAGTTGAAGATATTTAAAAAAATGTGTTCTATTGAGATTAAATTTGATCCTCAGCTCTTCAAAAGACATTATGTTGTCTGCACATGGCAAATATAAATCCTGAATCTTTTGTATCCCTTTTAAATTCCATACTTTAAATACAGCGTCCGCTCTCCCTGGTTTAAAATATTGATTACACCATATTGGACTAAATTGTGACAATAACTGTGGTTCTTTTAAATAGTTTTTAGCTTCACACCATATTTTGATCATATGCTTTACAAATGGATTTTTAACTTGTTTTTGTAATTTTTTTGCCGAATCTGAGTATATGAATATGGGAAGAGGTAAAGGTAAATTGTATGATTCCATTTCAGTCCAGTGAGGGAGATCATTTGATGAAAAATAATATGTCATAGACCTCAGTTGTGCCGACCAATAATACAACATAAAATTTGGACATTTCAGACCTCCACGATCAAATGGTAAATATAATAAAGACAAACGTAATCTAGCCCTCCTGTTGTTCCATATAAATTCCACTAACTTTTTTTTAATTCTTGAGAATAGATCTAAAGGTGGTGATAAGGGAATGTATTGAAATAAATAAAGTATTTTAGGTAAAATATTACTTTTAAGTATATTGATTCTCCCGATCATCGACATTGGTAGTGACATCCATCTCTGAGTTAACTCATTGATATCTGACATTAAGGCTTCATAGTTGACACTGGCGACTAATTCTAGCTTAGGCATAATTTGGATTCCATCCATCCATCCATCCATCTTCTACCGCTTTTCCGGAGGTCCGGGTCGCGGAGGCAGCAGTTCAAGCAGAGAAGCCCAGACTTCCCTCTCCCCAGCCACCTGCTCCAGCTCTTCAGAGGGGATACCAAGGCGTTCCCAGACTAGCTGGGAGACATAGTCTCTCCACCGAGTCCTGGGTCTGCCCCGGGGTCTCCTCCCAGTGGGACGTGCCTGAAACACCTCAAGTGGGAGGCGTCCAGGAGGCATCCTAATCAGATGCCCATACCACCTCAGCTGACTCCTTTCAATGTGGAGGAGCAGCGGTTCTACTCTGAGCCTCTCCCGGATGACTGAGCTCCTCACCCTATCTCTGAGGGTGAGTCCAGCAATCCTACGGAGAAAGCTCATTTCAGCCGCTTGTATCCGCGATCTCGTTCTTTCGGTCATTACCCAAAGCTCGTGACCATAGGTGAGAGTAGGAACGTAGATTGACTGGTAAATCGACAGCTTTGCCTTAGAACTAAGCTCCCTCTTCACCACAACAGACCGGTACAACGTCCGCATCACTGCAGATGCTGCTCCAATCCGTCTGTCGATCTCTCGCTCCATTTTCCCCTCACTCGTGAACAAGACCCCAAGATACTTAAACTCCTCCACTTGGGGCAGGAGCCTGTCCCCAACCCGGAGAGGACAATCCACCTTTTTCCGGCTGAGGACCATGGACTCGGACTTGGAGGTGCTGATTCTCATCCCAGCCGCTTCACACTCAGCGGCAAACCGTCCCAGCAAGAGCTGTAGGTCATTGCTGGATGAAGCCAACAGGACAACATCATCTGCAAACAACAGAGATGAGATCCTGTGGTCACCAAGCATGACACCCTCCATTCCCTGGCTGCGCCTAGAAATCCTGTCCATAAAAATTATGAACAGGACCGGTGACAAAGGGCAGCCCTGGCGGAGTCCAACTCTCACTGGGAATGACTCCGACCGAGTGTTGGCAATGCGAACTAAACTCTCACAACGGTCGTACAGAGACCGAATAGCTCGTAACAACAAGCCCGATACCCCATACTCCCGAAGCACCCCCCACAAAAATCCACGAGGGACGCGGTCAAATGCCTTCTCCAAGTCCACAAAACACATGTAAACTGGTTGGGCAAACTCCCACGAACCCTCAAGAATTCTCGAGAGGGTAAAGAGCTGGTCCGATGTGCCACGGCCAGGACGAAAACCACATTGCTCCTCCTGAATCCGAGGTTCGACCAACGGCCGGACTCTCCTCTCCAATACCTTGGCATAGACCTTCCCAGGGAGGCTGAGGAGTGTGATCCCTCTAAAGTTGGAGCACACCCTCCGGTCCCCTTTTTTGAAGAGAGGAACCACCACCCCGGTTTGCCATGCCAAAGGCACTGCCCCCGACCTCCACGCAATGTTGCAGAGGCGTGTCAACCATGACAACCCAACAACATCCAGGGCCTTGAGGTACTCGGGGCGAATCTCGTCCACCCCCGGGGCCCGGCCACCAAGGAGATTTTTAACCACCTTGGCGACCTCAGCCCCTGTGATAGGCGAGTCATCCCCCTCGTCCCCAAACCCTGCTTCCTCTGTGGAAGGCGTATCAGTGGGATTGAGGAGATCCTCGAAGTATTCCTTCCACCGCCCGACGATATCCCCAGTTGAAGTCAACAGTGTCCCATCCGCACCATACACAGTGTGGACGGGGAGCTGCTTTCCCCTCCTGAGCCGCCGAACAGTTTGCCAGAATCTCTTTGAAGCCGACCGAAAGTCTTGTTCCATGGCCTCACCGAACTCCTCCCATACCCGGGTTTTTGCTTCAGCAACCACCCGAGCTGCACTCCGCTTGGCCTGCCGGTACACCTCAGCTGCTTCGGGAGTCCCACAAGCCAACCAAGCTTGATAGGACTCCTTCTTCAGCTTAATGGCCCCCCTCACCACTGGTGTCCACCACTTGGTTCGGGGGTTGCCACCACGAGATGCACCGACCACCTTGCGGCCGCAGCTCTGGGCTGCCGCTTCAACAACAGAGGTGGAGAACATGGCCCATTCAGACTCCATGTCTCCAGACTCCCTCGGAATGTGGTTGAAGTTCTTCCGGAGGTGGGAGTTGAAGACCTCCCGGACAGGGGCCTCAGCCAGACGCTCCCAGCACACCCTCACTATACGTTTGGGTCTACCAGGTCTGAATGGCTTCCTCCCCTGCCATCGGATCCAACTCACCACCAGGTGGTGATCAGTTGACAGCTCTGCACCTCTCTTTACTCGGGTGTCCAAGACATACGGTCGCAGGTCTGATGATACGATAACAAAATCGATCATCGACCTGCGGCCTAGGGTGTCCTGGTGCCAGGTGCACATATGGACACCCTTATGCTTGAACATGGTGTTCGTTATAGACAGACTGTGGTTAGCACAGAAGTCCAATAACTGAACACCACTCGGGTTCAGATCGGGCAGGCCGTTCCTCCCAATCACCCCCCTCCAGGTTTCACTGTCGTTGCCCACGTGCGCATTGAAGTCCCCCAGTAGGACAATGGAGTCTCCAGGAGGAGCACCCTCCAGCACCCCAGTCACAGACTCCAAAAAGGGTGGGTACTCTGAAACATCATTTGGTGCATAGGCACAAATGATGGTCAGGACCCGTTTCCCAACCCGAAGGCGCAGGGAAGCAACCCTTTCGTCCACCGGGGAAAACTCCAATATAGAGGCAGCAAGGTGGGGCGATACAAGAATACCTACCCCTGCTCGTCGCCTCTCGCCCGGGGCAACTCCAGAAAAGGCCAAGCTCCAGCCCCTCTCCAGGAGACTGGTTCCGGAACCGGAGCTGTGTGTTGAGGTGAGGCCAACTATATCTAGCCGGTATCGCTCAATCTCGTACACCAGCTCAGGCTCCTTCCCCACCAGAGAGGTGACATTCCACGTACCAAAAGCCAGTTTAGAAAGCTTGGGATCAGTCCGCCAAGGTCTCCGCCTTTGACTGCCACCTAATCCACATAGCACCGGACTTCCATGATCCCTCCTGCAGGTGGTGAACCTACTGGAGGGCGGACCCATGTAACTCCTTCGGGCTGAGCCCGGCCGGGTCCCATGGGTGGAAACCCGGCCACCAGACGCTAGCCTTCGAGCCCCTCCCCCAGGCCTGGCTCCAGGGTGGGGCCCCGGTAACCCCATACCGGGCGGGGTACACTGAATCCTTGATATACAATTTATCATGAGAGTCTGTTGGATCGTTCTTCGTCTGGCCCTTCACCCAGGACCAGTTTGTCTTGGGAGACCCTATCAGAGGCAAATTGCCCCGGACAACATAGCTCCTGGGATCACTGGGGCACGCAAACCCCCCCACCACGATAAGGTGACGATCCATGAGGGGGATAATTTGGATTCCTAAATATTTAAACTGATTTACAACATTGAATTGATTTACCTCAGGGGCTGGGTAATTTCTCTGGGTCTCATCTAGCATTAATATTGAAGATTTAGTTTTATTTATTTTATATCCTGATATTTCCCCAAAATTCTTTATTAAATTCAACAAGGTTGGAATTGATTTTTTTAGATTCGACATAAACAAAATTATATCATCGGCGTACAGGGAGATTTTATGTTCTGTTGGTCCAACTTTAATTCCATATATTTGTGAATGTAAACGTATCGCTATCGCTAAAGGTTCAATTGCCATAGTAAACAGTAAAGGTGAAAGTGGACAGCCTTGTCGACATCCTCTATTGATTTTTATTGGTTTTGAAATATTGTTATTTGTTAGGATTTCTGCTGTAGCATTATTGTATATTATTTGAACCCATTTTATGAAATTATTTCCAAGTCCAAACCTTTGTAGGACTTCAAAAAGAAAGGGCCATTCAACTCTATCAAAGGCCTTTTCGGCGTCCAATGATAGGAGAGCTGTATCCGGTGCTTCTTTATTAAAATAAATAATATTAAATAGTCTTCTTACATTATGGAAGCCTTGTCTACCCTTTATAAAGCCATTCTGATCTCGATTAATAATATTTGGTAAAATTTCTTGTATTCGTCTTGCTAAAATTTTACAGATTATCTTAAGGTCGGCGTTTAATAGGCTTATTGGTCTCATATTTTCACATTTATTAGAGGGCTTACCTGGTTTTGGCAGCAGTATAATTAAGGCATTATTTATGTATGATGGTAAATTATTATTTTGAAATGCTTCTAAAACCATTTCCAAAAAAGGTTTTATTAATTTATTCTTAAATTTTTTATAAAGGTCAACTGGAAGACCATCTGGTCCTGCACTTTTTCCTGATTTCATATTATCAATGGCTAGCCCAACTTCTTCTTGACTAATTTTAGACTCCAATATCTCCCTGTTTTCATTTGGAATACACGGTATAGATAGTTCGTTCAAAAACCCATTTAGTTTTGTTAAATCAGGTTCATTTTTGGTATCATATAATTTTTCATAGTAATCTCTAAAGGCTCTATTAATTTCTAAAGGATCTATAACTACCTGTCCGTTACTTATAATACTGGTAATTGGTGTTTTAATTTCCAATTGTTTAATCTGCCATGCTAATAATTTTCCTGATTTTTCACCTTGTTCATAAAAAGATTGTTTCAATCTTAGAAGACTCGAGGCAGCTCTATTCGCTGATTTTTTGTCGTATTCAGCTCTCAAAATCAGTAATTCATTCTCCAACCTTGGGTCACTTCCTGCATACACTTTTTCCTCTAGACTTTTTATTTTATGTTCCAATTTAGCTCTCTCCTCTCGAGTCTTCTTAGATTTTGATCCTGTATAACTAATAATATGTCCCCTAATAAAAGCTTTGAAAGCCTCCCACTTTACACATGCTGATGTTTGTGTAGTATTGATGTCAAAGAACTCGTCTATCTGTTTTTCTATATACTTGACAAATTCCTCATCCTGAAGCCATTTATGCTGAAATTGCCATCTACCTGATTCCTTTGTCAATTTTTTATCTACATATATTAGACAACAGGGTGCATGATCAGAGATCACGATGTTATCATAAAAGCAGTTTTGAATCTTGGACCTTAATTCTGTGGAAATCAAAAAATAATCAATACGTGAGAATGTCTTGTAGGTACTGGAATAACAAGAATAGGCTTTAACTTGTGGTTTCATTTCTCTCCATATATCTAACAATCTCAATTCTTTCATAAAATGATTAATAGTCATCCTACATCCAATGTGCGTACAATCCAGTCCTGTTGATCTATCCACACCTGGATTCAATGTACAATTAAAATCCCCTGCTATTATATGTTGCCCTGTAAGTGATGATAAGATGAGAAATAAATTAGCAAAGAACTTCTGATCATCTATATTGGGACCATATAAGTTCACAAGATTTATATTTTCTAATAGCAAAGAACCTTGAATGATTACATATCTTCCAAATTTGTCTCCAATTACATTTTTCACTTGAAAAGGAACTGATTTATGTATGAGAGTCATAACTCCCCTGGCTCGGGATGAAAATGAAGAGGTGAATACACTTCCCTGCCATCTACTCCTAATTCTTTTAACATCCTCCTCTATCAGATGAGTTTCTTGTAAAAACACAATTCTTGAACCCATGTCCTTTATTTTATTCATAACTTGTTTAAGTTTTTTTAAATTTTGTAGACCTCTGCAGTTCCATGAAGTTAAATTAAGATTAACACTTTGGTCCATGATCAATAGAGAGTTTGGGATTACCTTGCAGTGTAAACATGCTCATACAGAGAAGCAAAAACATGAGTGGTTGAACATTCATCCTACAAACTACACACAAACAAATTTCCCCTTCCCACACTTGTGGCAAACCCCCCAAAATCAAAAGAAAAATTCTGTCTCCCGATATAGCCATCGACCGTTCCACACCCACGGGGAACAGCCTAAGCCACTCCTTCTTCATCCTCCCAATCACCCTAACTCTACTGCTTTTAATGACGTAACATTAACTCTCCTCTGTAGTTTTCCAACTTAACTCCAAAATTTTTAACAACTTTGTACATCATAGTTTTGTTTTTTTTTTTTTTGTTTTGTTTTTGTTTTGTTTTTTTAATATATAATACAATCTATATTTTGTAACCTTACTATTTACTTCAAGTCAGTCAGATGCCTGTGCAAATGCTTAATTATTCTACCTTATATTTTGTTCATGCTTAGCTCCCACCAGTCTCTTCTTCTTCTTTGATCTTCTTGATGAACTCCTGCGCCTCCTCTGGGGTCTTGAAGATGTGGGTTCTGCCCTCATACGTGGTCAGCAGTCTCGCAGGATAGATTACACCATGACGAATCCCAAGGTTGCGCAGCTCCTCACGTACGGGATCAAACTGCTTCCTCAATTGCTGGATTCCTGTGGCCAAATCTGGGTAGAACCGCACCTGCTGGTCCTGGTGTTTAATCTCCCCCTTAGCTCGTGCAGCGCTGAAGATCTTCATCCTGTCTCTGTTGCTAAGAAACTTCATAATTAAGGTCCTCGGCGGTCCCTTATCTCTCCGTGGGCCAATGCGATGTGCTTTTTCCAGAACCACTGCTGATTGCAACTCCTCGCTGCCCAGCACCTCCGGAATCCACTTTTCCAGAAAGGAACATACGTCCCGACCTTCTGATTCCTCTGGAAGACCCACCAGCCTCAAATTATTCTGTCTCGACCGAGATTCCAAATCCAAAATATTATCTTCCAGAGATTTATTTTTTTTTTCCAAAGTGCGCACCTTTAATTGAAGACGGGTGACGTCATCTTCAGCACTAGCGAGACGGAGCTCCATCTGCGCCGTTCGTTCTACACAGTCACCCAATTCCTTTCTTATTCCTTCCAACGCTGTCATAATCCCATCAAATCTAGAGGAAAAGTCCGCTCTCATTGAACTCATGGCAGCCATCAGCGCATCTGTGCCATTCCCCGCAGATATCGCACCGTTGCCAGCCTCCTCCGCCATATATGGAGTTTTGTTTGCTGCGTCACAGACCTGAAAGTCCGTTAATTTGGACTGTTTCGGCGGCTCGCTTTTTCCTTTTCCTAGTTTTCCAGCCTTAGGCTTCGCCGACATATCCTCGCCCAAATGCTGGGATACGTTCTGTCCCAAATGAGAGAGTTATTTGCCGATTTTTTTCTCCAGGAGCAGAGCAGAGCGAGACACGTCCGTCCTACGTGGCAGCCATAACCGGAAGTCCAGCATGTGCATTGTTACTCCAGCAAGCAATGACAAAGTACTGGTTTTTAATTTTAGTCTAAAACCCAAACACAAAATGAGCAGATGTAATGTTATGAATCTCGCTAGTGGGGCCCCCAAGCCAAATGAGTCTGCAGAATGTATTGGGGAAGAGTTGAAACTAAACAAATGTACTGCTCTAGCTAATGAAGGCAAAATGCCTGACTGTGCAGAGAAAAGGAAACTTTTCAGTAGTAAGCTAAAGAAAAAAAATTAGATTTGGAACTTAGAGGAGCATGAGTGGTGGAAAACTTTGTACAGTAATATCTGAAGCCAAAAGCTACAAAGTTGAAATACTTGGCATAGCAGAACACAGATGGACAGGAAATGGCCATTTTGGACCTACAGATAGAAGAAAGATGATATTTTCTGGAAATGAAAAACCTGGTCAAGGGGGTGATGGCATATGACAGGGCTATTCAATTACAAATTCAGTTGTGCCACAATTTGAAATCAAGACATGTAACTGGGCCGCACAGGTTCAGCCATCTGTTGAACATGACAAATTTCAAACCAACACAGATCAATACGATGAAGAATATGAACTTTTTTATTCATTGTCTTGATTTTAAATGTGCGGTTGGCACATGTCAAAGGCACATCAAACATGCATGAAAACACAATAACAGTGCTGGGGTTGAGCAGAACTTGAAGTAGTAGAAATTTTTCCTCTTGAACAACAATTAAATAAAGAGAATGAAAAAAATGAAATTCTGTAAATAACCATTTTGGTCACATCTTGCTCAGGCATATCTCAAAGTGCATAAAAACTCAATGTGCACTGCTAGTAGCATTAACATTTGTTTCCCTTTTGAAATAAAGTATACTACATCCTGGTCAGAACTGACCTTGGCACATCACAAAGTGCATTTAGCTGAATAAAAGATGAACTGTCAAACACTTCAGTGCACAACCCCCCAAGAAAAGATTTATAACAAACAAACATTGCACATCCACAATTGTGGTTTGTTTTGTTATAAATCACCACGTGTGAGTAGGAACCTCTTTTTATAACTACACATTCCATTCCACACACAAATCAGTCAACCAAAAGATTTCTAGTAGAGTTAAGGATGCAAAGTCATCTGGTAGTGTCTCCTCATAACCCTGTACTGTCAGACCATTGTCTGTTAACCTTTGATTTTACTATTTCTGACTATTTGGCTCCTAAAGAAAAATATTACTACAGTAGATGTCTCTCAATTGATGCTGTTACCAAAGCAGATTGTTTCCTCTATGCCGTGTGTCAACACAACGGAGATTAGCTGTCATGGTCTGGTGAGTGCACACCCCCTCCTTCCCGTTCTCCCTGCTTCTGGTAATTTATACACCTGGGAAATTGGACGCACCTGCCGCCTCTGCTCTGCCAGCACTTATCAGGATCACCTCGTCAGTGCCTCAGTGCTGGCTCGTCTGGGTATACTGCCTCACAGTAGTCAAGTAACTAGTATTGTTCTCAGTGTTTGGTGAAGTTTTGTACTTACCTGTGTTGTACTCTTTTGTTCTCAGGTTGCTGCCATCAGTGCGAGTGCGTCTTCGGGGACTGTGTGCACTCACCTGCCCCTCCATCCACACCAAACGGCAACAGTTCTCCACCCGGTCAGGCACCACCGGATCCATCTCTTCCACGACCCGCTTCATCCTACTGGTTCATCTCTCCCCACTGGGATCCCTGCTGGTTCTCTTGTTCAACCCACGTAAGTGGTAATTTGGCTAGCCATCTCCCTGTTCTCCATTCCTCCTATCACTGCTCTTGTGTCTCTCTCTCTCACAGGCCACTTCCTCTGGCGAGTGTCATTTTCTGTAGCAGTGTTCAAGTTCTCTTGAAATGTAATAAGCATTTTCAAACGTGTACTCTGGTGTGGTTGTTCCATTGTTGTTGCACTCTGCACATGAGCTGTAAGCTAATAAATCATGACAGAACGAGCTAGCCATAACCTCGGCTCAGCAAGTGCAGCGGTGGCAGAGCATTCCGCTCTGGATCATTTAGATGCTACTGAAAGACAGGTGGCCAAGCTAATTTAGCAGCTGTAGACCATTTTGCAGCAGCTGGGCATGAGCACCAATCATTTGGCTATTCTGGCTCCCTCGGGTCCTCCCGTTCCTCCTGCTCCTCTTGTTCAAACCACTATTTGCTGTACCACGTCCATTCCCACACCTGCCCCATACGCGGGGGAGGTGGGGAAATGTAAAGAATTTTTGTGCCAGGTACAGCTATATTTGGGGCAGGTGTGTGTGGGGGGGGGATTACCCGAGCGATTCCACAAAAATTCACTTCATGACCCTTTTACTTTGGGACCGGGCCCTTGGTTGGGCACAGTCCATTCTCGACAGCCTGGAGGGGGCTGCGTGCACGTCTGAGCTATTTGTGGTCGGGTTTACCCATGCTTTTGACCATACGGAGAGTCAGGGTAACATCATGAGCTGCCTTTTGTCTCTCCACCAGGGAACCTGATCAGTGGCCGAGTTCTCTGTGGAGTTTCGGGTAGAAGTGGTGGACTCGGGGTGGAACGAGGTTGAGTTACACAACACATTCCTCCACGATTTAAACTCTCACCTCCGCGACAACCTGACAGGTTATGCGGTTCCCGACTCTCTGAACAGTCTCATCGATCAGGCTATTGGGTTAGATAACCGCTACCGCAAGCGCGAGAAGGAGCGTCCATCCTCCTTTTGCCCGCCCACCGTGCGTGCACCCACTCCAGCTACTGACAGGGGGCGCTAACTCTTCTTCCGAGCCAATGGAGCTCAGTTGGTTATGTCTGACCGATGAGGAGCGCCGGAGGTGAAGAAGTGTCGGTGCATATTTATACTGTGGTTCCATGAAGCACAAAGTGCACAACTGCCCTCTGGCACCAAAACGACGCGGCCCATCAGTAACTGTGGGGGGTCTGGTGGGTGGGACCTCTTCTAATCCCCTCGGTAATTTCTCTCTTTCGGCCCTCGTTCAATTGCTGGGGGTCGAGAGGAGGGTTATGGCGTTAGTGGATTCAGGGGCAGAGGGGAATTTCATCTCCTCCCAACTCATTCGGGATATGGGTATTCCCACTTGTAAATTTCCCACTTCTCGTAACATCACCACCATATCTGGCCAGAGGATCGCTGCAGTCTCTGAATGCACGGCACCCACCATGGTCCTTCTCTCCGGGAACCATCGGAAGGAGCTTTCGTTCTATATTTTTCCAAATTCTTCCTCCCCGATGGTCCTTGGCTACCCGTGGCTCCGGAGGCATAACCCCATAATTAATTAATAATAATTGTTATTTTGTGTCCAATTAATTAATAATAATTAATTGGACACAAAATTCCATCTCCTCCTGGAGTACATTTTGTTTGGCTTCCTGTTTGGCCGAGTGTTTGCCGTCTCTCCCCATGTCCTCTCCTCCGGTCGAGCCGCTGGTCCTCAGCTTCGTCCCTGAGGTCTTGACTTTGGGGAGGTCCTTAGCAAGTCTAGAGAGCTGTCACTTCCGCCTCATCACTCTTATGACTGTCCGATAGATCTCCTCCTGGGGGCGCGGTTGCCATCAGCCGGCTCTATAACATTTCTGGTCCCGAAAGGGAGGCAAAGGAGAGATACATTAAAGACTCTCTGAACGCCGGCCTTATTCTTTGGATCCACTCAGAGCAGGGCTTTTTTTTTATTGAAAAGAAAGATGGGTCATTGCGCCTGTGCATTGACTACTGTGAGCTTAATGCGATCACTGTCAAAGATAAAAATCCTCTGCCCTTGATTTACTCCACATTTGAGCTCCCTCAGTGCGTGTGGGTGTTTACTAAATTAGATCTTCGCAACGCTTATCATTTAATTCATATCTGCGAAGGAGATGAATGGAAGATGGCATTTAAAATGCAAATGGGCAATTCGAGTATTTGGTCATGCCATTTTGGCTCACTAATGCCCCCGCTGTCTTCCAGTGGCTCATCAATGATGTCCTTCGTGATATGATTAATCAGTTTGCTTTTGTTTATTTAGATGACCTATTAATCTTCTCCCGCTTGCCAAAGGAACATGAGGTTCATGTGAGGGCCGTTTCTTGGAGAACCAGCTCTATGTAAAAGCCGAGAAGTGTGAGTTCTCCACCAACACCACCTCCTTCTTGGGCTTCATAGTGGCTGAAGGTGAGCTGATAGTCGACCCTGCCAAGGTAAAGGCTGTGCTTGATTGGCCAACACCCCACTCCCGCAGGGAGCTTCAGCACTTCCTGGCGTTTGCGAATTTCTATCGCAGGTTCATTCAGAACTATAGTGGGGTAGCACAGCCTCTTACACAACTGACTTCTGTTAAGGTTCCATTTCGCTGGACCAAGGCAGCTGAGCAGGCCTTTTCTAAATTGAAGGGCCTGTTCTCGGAAACACCCATCTTGGCACAGGTCGACCCTCAACTCGAGTTCATCCTCGAAGTGGATGCTTCTGATTCAGGGATGGGTGTTGTCCTTTCACAGCGCGCGTCCTCCGACCAGAAGCTCCCCCCTTGCGCGTTTTTCTCTTGGCAGCTCACACCTGCCGAGAGTAATTACAACATAGGGGGTAGAGAGCGTTTAGCCATTAAGATGGCTTTGGAGGAATGGAGACACTCATAGTCGTGTGGACCGACCATAAAAACTTAGACTATCTTTGGTCGGCCTGCCGACTCAATGCTAGGCAGATATCAGTTGAAGGAGTTGTAGTAATTACTGTATTTAACGGTGACTGATTTTATCTCTGATAGATGAAATTTTATTATTGAAAAAAATCATAAAGTCCTGACTAGTAAGCTCTAAGGGAATGCTAGGTTTGACAGCATCCTGGCTCTGTCAGCCTGGCTACAATGCTGAAAAGAAACCTGGGATTATTCTTGTTCTTTTCTATTAATGTGGAATAATAACTTGCTCTAGCTTTCCTAAGAGATTTTTTTTAATAAATTAGAATATGATTTCTCCAAGCTAAATAGATTTCATCTAATTTAATGGAGCGCCATTTTCTTTCTAAGTGACGAGCCTTCTGTTTTAAGCTACAAGTTTCTGTGTTGAACCAAGGAGTCAGAAATCTCTGATTAGACTTTTTCTTTTTTAAAGGGGCCACCATGTCTAGAGTCTGATGCAGAGAAGCTCTAACACTATCTACCATGCTATCAATTACAGAAGGAACAAGCTCTCCATAGCTTATTTCCATTGTGTTGACACATGGCATTGAGGAAACAATCTGCATAAATTTGGTAACAGCATCATCTGAGAGGCATCTACTGTCGTAATATTTTTCTGTAGGAGCCAAATAGTCAGAAATAGTAAAATCAAAAGTTAACAGATAATGGTCTGACAGTACAGGGTAATGTGGAGATACTAGACATTTTCTATTTCTATGCCATATGTCAGAACAAGGTCCGATGTGTGGTGGAGATAATGGGTAGAATTTCCTATTTTCTGAGAAAACCCCATCGAGTCTAATATTGAATTAAATGCCATATTAAGGCAATCAGTAGCTATATCTACATGTATATTAAAGTCCCCCACTAAATTCTTAGCAGATTTAGTGATTTCAACACAAAATCTGCTAAGAATTCTGCAAATTTGGATAAAAATTCTGAGTAGGCTGAGGGAGTATGATAAATTATGGCAAATAAAATTGGGTTTAACCTAAAATTGCTAACATGCCCAATACTGAGGACCAGGCCCTCTAAGGAATTAAAACATGTTTTTTTGCTTTACATTAACTAGTAATTTGGAATGGTAAATTGTTGCTACTTCCCCTCCGCGACCAGAACTTCTGCGATTTTGACAGTTTAAATAACCAGAGGGAGTTGATTTATTGAAACCAACAAAATCCTCTTGCCCTAACCAAGTCTCTGTAAGGGATAATAAATCAATTTGATGATCAATTAACAGCTCATGGACTAGAAGAGACTTGGGAGTTAGAGACCTAATATTTAACAAACCACATTTAATTTTTAAATTATGTGGAGGAACAGAGGCCAAGTCATTAACTTTAGAGGCTTCACGTTTAATTTGAGTTTTACCAACTTTTTGTTTAATCACTTTGAGATGCTTATACATTATATTTTTATTTACTTTGGAGGGAGCAGACAATGATTCTCTGATGGGGAAGACAGGGGCTAAGTTGAGGGGTGGCGGATGAAGAGGAGCTGCAGAGAGGCGTGTAAGACTGCGACTATGCTTCCTGGTCCCAACTCTGAGTAGTCAAGGTTTTTGAAATTTGGATAAAAATGATGCCAGATTGTTAGATAAAAGAGACGTACCATCCAAAGTGGGATGGACGCCATCTTGACTAATAAGACTAGGTTTTCCACAAAATCAGTTCTAATTGTCTATGTAGCCCACACTGTTTGCAAGACACCACACAGACAGCCAGCGGTTGAAGAATGACATGTCATCACTGGTCAGGTTGGGGAGGGGCCCAGAGAATGCTACAGAGGCAGACATCGTTTTTGCAAAGTTACTCACCGATTCCACACTAAGTTTTTTAACTTCCGACTGCCGGTGTTGAATGTTGTTAATGCCGGTGTGGATAACAATTGTGGAGTATTTACAGTTACTTTTAGCCAGCATTTTTACCGCCAGGGGCGGCAGTGGCTCAGGAGGTAGAGCAGGTCGTCTAATAACCCGATGGTTGGCGGTTCGAATCCCGCTCTCTCCAGATATCCTGCCGTTGTGTCCCTGGGCAAGACACCTCACCCGCATTGCCTCCAGTGCCCATAACACTGGGTATGAATGTGTATAAATGTATAAAATGTTCGGTGGTGGCCGGAAAGGCCGTTGGCGCAGATTGGCTGCCACGTTTCCGTCAGCCTGCCCCAGGGCAGCTGTGGCTGCAGAAGTAGCTTGCCACTACCACTGTCTGTCTGGAGTGAATGAATAATGTACCTATTTGTAAAGCGTCTTTGAGTATATATGATAAAGCGCTATACAAAACCGATGCATTATTTATTATTATTATTTTCAAATTTGACTCGATGTCGCCTGCTCTGGCCCCAGGAATGCATTTGACTATGGCTGCTGGAGGTTCTCTAGGTTCACGTTTCTGACTATAGCCTGATTGCTGTGGTCTTTTTGCAATTGTGGGGGTTTCCCCTACAGTTGAAAGTGCTATGAAATGACTGTTGTTGTGAAATGGCGCTATATAAATAAAATTGAATTGAATTATAGAATCGCTAATGATCAGAGTTTTTTCCTCAGCAGGTGTGTCGCTGAGCGGGGAAAAGCGATTAGAAACATGAACAGGTTGGTGGTGAACCAGGGGCTTGCGACTATGCTTTCTTCTCACCGTCAACCACCCATTCTCTCCTGGCTGCTCAGGAGAGGTGGAAGCCAGAGGACAGCTAACAGGCCTCCCTAAGCTAGGGGTGCTTGGCTGCAGCTAAGGGGCGTCCGTCATTATTAACTGGCACTGACGGTGTTTCAATGCAGCAGAGCCGGGATTCCAAATCACACAAACTCGCCTCAAGCGCCTCAAAAAGACATTTATTACATTTACCGTTATCACTAAAAGAGGCAGAGGTGTAGCTAAACATCTGACAGAGAGAGCACACCAGAGGAGAAGGGGAAGGAGAGCTAGTAGCCATAGCTAGAGGCTAACCCAAAGCTAACACAAAAACAGAAGAAAGGTGAACAGAAGGATAAAGAGGGTGATTAGGTGACACTGAGTGCACACAGGTGCAAGAGGCTTGTTAAACAGAAGTGAGAGGTGATGGTAGATGGAAAAAAAAAAAAGCGATTAAAACACAATTGAAGGCAATAATCCCCAGGAGAGTGAGGAGAGTTAACCACAAACCACACCGACAGCCAGCAACACAGGAAGTGATGATACAGATGTGGACAAAATTGTTGGTACCCCTCTGTTAATGAAAGAAAAACCCACAAAGGTCACAGAAATAACTTGAATCTGACAAAAGTGGTAATAAATAAAAATTCTATGAAAATTAACCAGTGAAAATCAGACAACTAACTAACCTGCACTTATATAGCGCTTTTCTAGTCACAAAGACCACTCAAAACACTTTCACTAGTACTAACCCTCTATTCTAAGGGCCTATGGGCGCAGTCGGGGCTACGTCACTTCCGGTTAGTAACACATCGCCGTCATCTTAACTCGGTGAAAACAACCCGTTACCAAGCATTGTCGAGTGCAGTTTTTTGACTTTTTCTCATGGCCTGTGACTACGTAGAAAAGCTTGATGAGTCAGCCAGGCTATGTTACCTGGAGAAACTGACAGCAAGTGGACTGACAGATTGCCCAATCAAGCTACCAGCCGGAAAATGGGTTAATGACCCGACCAGGTGGCCAGCTGTGCAGTGGCCGGACGTGTACAGCTACTTGATCGACACCCCTGGTAAGCATATTTGCTTCGACCCATATTAACATGATTAACCCTCTTACATGTTTTGAATGTTTTTAAGGAAAGGCCCCTATGGGTAACATGACCAATCCATTAAATATCAGGGCAGCACAGGAGTAATTCTTAAAAGAAATAATTAAACAAGAAAATGTTCACTGATGCTAAACACTGCTTAGGTGTGTTTGTGATGGATCGAAATAAGTGTAGGCGGACACGAGTGAAGTTTAAAAGGGTGCTTCATGCAGACAGTCAACTTATATACCCGGCTAATGCATGCATGGCACATTAGCACCACAGTAGACAGCAGGAAAGCATATACATTTGCATTAGTCACACATATCAGGCGCAGCATTACTGGCGCCGGGACTCCTCTCTGTTCCGGAGCCGCAGAAGCTGCGAGGCGCTTCTATAATGATCAGTAATTGCTCACGCTGAGCGCTCTGCTAGCTCGCTGTGGGAGTCACACGGTGGTGTTCTCTTTTCCCGTATATTTTTCTTTTTGGCGTACAGAAATGGCAATACGCCCGTATTTGCTAAAATTGCATTTTCCCCGTATTAAAATACGGCGAAACCGTATTTGTCACCTCTTTCATTAATGGCCAGCCCCTTTGTTGCACTATTTACTACAGTCTACAGTTAAATTAGTCAGGCTGACTGCACATAGAGAGGTCTGTATTGTTGAGTGAAAAGGCAATCAGTCATGCATTTCCATAGACGAAATGTCCGTCTCTGTTTACAATACAGAGAGGCTTGTGTCGGCGGCTAGCATTTTCAAAACATGACCCATCAAGTGGCAACTAATTAAACTAACACAATATCACTCAATTACCTGATATAGGACGTGATGAGCTGAATATAATGCACTACGACGGGCTGGACAAGCTTGACTGGGTCACGGCAGCTGCCTGGGAATAGGTCGCCACTGAATTGTTTTCACCTAGTACGGCGCTGCCATGTGGGTTGCTAACCGGAAGTAGGCCAAATGCCCAGATGCCCGACTGCGCCCATAGGAAAGAGATATCTAGGGACAATTTAGAACAGCCAATTAACCTAACATGCATGTCTTTGGATTGTGGGAGGAAACCGGAGCCCCCGGAGTAAACCCACGCAGCACAGGGAGAACATGCAAACTCCACACAGAAAGGTTCCTACCCCTGCCAGCCTGGGATTCGAACCAGGAACCTTCTAGCTGTAAGGCAACAGTGCTAACCACTGCACCACCGTGCTGCCATGGTGGTGCAGTGACAATGCTTTTGACAATGCGGTTCAACAGAATTACTTTAAAAAACAAACTCATGAAACAGGCCTGGACAAAAATGATGGTACCCCTAGAAAAGATTGAAAATAATGTGACCATAGGGTCATGTTCAACCAAGATGTGTCCTCTAATTAACATCACAGGTGTCTACAAACTTGTAATCAGTCAGTCGGCCTATTTAAAGGGTGACAAGTAGTCACTGTGCTGTTTGGTGACATGGTGTGTACCACACTAAACATGGACCAGAGGAAGCAAAGGAGAGAGTTGTCTCAGGAGATTAGAAGGAAAATTATAGACAAGCATGTTAAAGGTAAAGGCTATAAGACCATCTCCAAGCAGCTTGATGTTCCTGTGACTACAGTTGCACACATTATTCAGAAATTTAAGATCCACTGTTGGACTGTAGCCAACCTCCCTGGACGTGGCCGCAGGAGGAGACGGATAATACGAATGGTAACAAAAGAGCCCAGAACAACCTCTAAACACATTCATGGTGAACTCCAAGGTCAAGGTACATCAGTGTCAGATCGCACCATCCGTCGCTGTTTGAGCCAAAGTGGACTTCATGGGAGACGACCAAGGAGGACACCACTGTTGAAAACAAATCATAAAAAAGCCAGACTGGAATTTGCCAAACTGCATGTTGACAAGCCACAAAGCTTCTGGGAGAATGTACTATGGACAGACGAGACAAAACTGGAACTTTTTGGAAAGGCACATCAGCTCTATGTTCACAGATGCAAAAATGAAGCATACCAAGAAAAGAACACTGTCCCTACTGTGAAACATGGAGGAGGTTCTGTTATGTTCTGGGGCTGCTTTGCTGCATCTGGCACAGGGTGTCTTGAATCTGTGCAGGGTACAATGAAATCTCAAGACTATCAAGGTATTCTAGAGAGAAATGTGCTGCCCAGTGTCAGACAGCTTGGTCTCAGTCGCAGGTTATGGGTCTTGCAACAGGATAATGACCCAAAACACACAGCTAAAAACACCCAAGAATGGCTAAGAGCCAAACATTGGACTATTCTAAAGTGGCTTTCTATGAGCCCTGATCTAAATCCTATTGAACATCTGTGGAAGGAGCTGAAACATGCCGTCTGGAGAAGGCACCCTTCAAACCTGAGACAACTGGAGCAGTTTGCTCATGAGGAGTGGGCCAAAATACCTGCTGAGAGGTGCAGAAGTCTCACTGACAGTTACAGAAATCGTTTGATTGCAGTGATTGCCTCAAAAGGTTGTGCAACAAAATATTAAGTTAAGGGTACCATCATTTTTGTCCAAGCCTGTTTCATGAGTTTGATTTTTTAAAATAATTCTGTTGAACCACAATTCAAAAGCATTGTCTGATTTTCACTGGTTAATTTTCATAGAATTTTTATTTATTACCACTTTTGTCAGATTGAAGTTATTTCTGTGACCATTGTGGGTTTTTTCTTTCATTAACAGAGGGGTACCAACAATTTTGGCCACGGCTGTAACTAACAATCTCAGTCACATACTCACTTCGTCCACTGTGTGTGTGTGTGTGTGTGTGTGTGTGAGACATAAGCTGAACATCTAGCAGCTAGCTCATCATGCCTCAGTCTAAACTGTACGCTCAAAAATACAGAAAGGAATGGGAATGAAACCCTGAATTAAAAGGCTGGTTGAAGCTGTTTATTGGAGATGATACAGAAGTGATGGCCTATTTAAATGCCAAATTAAAACAAACAAACCAAGAATCAACAGAAGAAAGTTAATTTGTAGTTCTAAACATATTTAGAGTGTTTTTATTCATTTTTTTGTCTCTCCCACGACATTATTCTTCTGTCCTACCGCGCCCATTACAATTACATGCAAATGAACAATTATGCAAATTAAGTGATGATGTCATTCAGTGGCTTCTAGCAACTTTTAGGACAGCCAATATTTCCTTACTGAGGAGTTGGCAACAGTGTTTGTGGGTCAGAGAAGCTGGATTGTGGCAGCAGAGTACATGGTCACAGAGTTAGGTGAGTGGGAGAGCACAAGAAGAAGTGGAGCGAGAGTGAAACGAGCTAAACCTACAATATACTGAAGGTAGATTACTTTTACTAAAGCGGTGACTTGTAAAAAGTAACATAAGTGAGCTAAATCAGCTCAGTAGATACCGATTAGCACTAAATGCTAAGCTAAGCCTCCATTTGTCTGTTGCCCCTTGTGCAGCTGAAAGAGTGAAGCTTCCTGACTTTTTCCAAAACTTGTTCTTTCCTGCCTGAAGCTGAAAGGTAATGCATATGACGTTCAATTAATGTAGCTGTTTTAATTTGGTTGTTAGTGTGACCTAACTTGTCTGCAAAGTAACAGGCTGCACTGCTTTATGTCTGTTTAGAGGCCTTGTGGTTTAGCTGGGCGCCTCCATTTCACGCCGTGTCCAAAACCCCCCAGAGAGATCGGTGACCACGTTTTACTTTCCCATAGAGGGATTTCATTCAGTTTGCACCTTGTTAAGCTGTTGATTGCACAATTCTGGATTTTTCTACTGAATTTATAGCTGTTGGATATTAGGTTTATTTGTCATGTTTGTTCAGTGAATATAAGCTATTGTATTTTTCTACTTGCTAAAGGAAAAAAGTTAATTCATGGTAATTAAATTGCCATATGCACTGATTTCATGGTGAAACATTTTAAGAAAATGTAAACAGTGAAACATTTCATGTTAATTGATGTATTTTATTTTATTGTTCAAAAGAAGTTAATACAGGTTTCATGATGTGACTGCAGTTAAAAAAGAAAACTATTTAGATATTTGATTTTTCTCTGACCCTGTCTGTCGACAGGTCTTCATTCTACGGTGATTGTCCTGTGTGAATCTGTCCTGTGAGGATCCACGCTCTGACCTTGATGGCGAGCCGTCCCAGCAGGATCTAGAAAGAATCATCCGGCTATCACTGGATGCTGGACCAGTTCCGCTGCACTCCTCGCTGTGGTAGGCCCAGTATCTGCAGACGCCTTCACACTCAGCCCATTACACGAACATCGCACATACATTTCCCCTTCTTCCCTTGGACTCTGACATTTTTGATTTTTTTTTTTTTTT
This sequence comes from Pholidichthys leucotaenia, assembly GCA_020510985.1. Taxonomy (NCBI): domain Eukaryota; kingdom Metazoa; phylum Chordata; class Actinopteri; order Cichliformes; family Pholidichthyidae; genus Pholidichthys; species Pholidichthys leucotaenia. Next base: position 493,628,969 of record CM035837.1, read on the forward strand.
TTGATCCTGGGAACTGTATTTTTGACTGTTTCTAATATTTTGGACTTGTTTCATCTACTGATGGCTAATTGCTAAAACTGTATACTGGTGCTGAAGTGCAGGGTGTCCCCCTGTCTGAATGGTGTCTGTTGTACAGTGAACTGTAAACCTAGAAGTGAATTAGATAACTTGGATTTTAAGTTACACTCCAAACTGAAATGATAAAGGTGCAGCTGACATCAAACTTGACTCAGCTGAGATTGAACTGTTAGAAGTGAAACAAAGGTAACAATTTTTTGTTTGGTTTTGAACATTCACTAGATGGATGTTATATCCATTCCCATTTTGTGTTGTTAAATGTCTTTATTTCACATTATTCACTAAAGCTGGCAATTATTCAACTTTATATTGCTGCCTCTGAGTCTTCTTAGAATGCTCCACTTTGCTCCAGCAGCCGAACCCACTGGTCCGACTGAGTAACTTGTATTGGCTAATCACTTATTTATTTTGAGTGACACAAATTATACATACAAGCTGCATACACATGGTGGTTAATATATGTTACAGGTGTTATTACAGGTTACAGACAGCCACGAAGAGGAACAAAGAAGTGCGAAAGATTCTACACATAAAGAAAAGTCACCTCCTAAAGCAAATGAAAAAACAAAGGCTATCATACTTTGGCCATATCAAAAGGCACGACACACTAGAAAAAAAAACAGTTCTGGAAGGCAAGATAAGCAGAGGCAGACCAACAAGGCATTGGTAAAGTGACACAGAAGACCTGCTGCGAATGAACGTGACAGAGGCTGGACGACTTGCACAAAACCGTACTGCCTTTAGAGAGAGCATTTGGGTGGCCAGGTCCAGAGGGATATCATTCAACCCCGATGTCCCTGAGGATATGACGTAACGGATGGACGGATGGACCGACTCCAAACCATACATCATAGCAGGTCTCACTAACGCCTTGAAAATCTTCCCTTTCATTCTTGCTGCTACCCTTCTTCACAAATCACCCCTGACACTCGTCTCCACCCACTCCACCCTGCCTGTACTCTCTTCTTCACCTCTCTTGTGCATTTACCATTGCTTTGGATGGTTGACCCCAGGTATTTAAACTCATCTATCTTCACCGTTACACCTGCCTCCGTCTCATTTACACTCATGTATTCTGTCTGTTCTACTAACTTTCATTCCTCTTCTCTCCAGAGCATAACTCCACCTCTCCAGGTTCTCTTCCACCTGCTTCCTACTCTCACTACAGATCACAATGTCGCCTGCAAATGTCACGGTCCATGGAGACTCCTGTCTGTCCTCACCTGTCAGCCTGTCCATCCCCATGGCAACGAGAAGAGGCTCAGAGCTGATCCCTGCTGTAATCCCACCCCCACCTTGAATCCATCTGTCACTCCTACAGCACACCTCACCACTGTCTCGCTGTCGTCATACATGTCCTGCACCACCCTCACATACTTCTCTTTCACTCCTGCCTTCCTCACACTTCTTCTCTTGGCACCCTATTATTTGCTTTCTCTAGATCCACAAAGACACAGTGCAACTCCAGAAATATTAGTGGATTAATTTTAAAGAAAAAGAGAAAAAACTAATTTCTCTGCAGCTTTTTTTTTTAACATTTAGAAAAGTGTGGTTATTGATGTATGGCAGCTTTCTAAGGTAGAAAACAAGTGTGCAGACATTTATCTACTAGTAATCATTTGGAGCCTGTCAGGAACTGAAAAATATTGTGTGCTGAGAGTTTTTGTTTCCCTGACCTGATTGTTTTCCTGAGAGTTGGGCAGAGATGCTCTCCAGAACATGTGCAGCAGAGAATTCGCCTCCTCCAGGATCTGCTGCAGAGTTTTAAAGTCCCACAACAGCTTTTTGACAGAACCACAGTCTGAAGGCTGAGGGACAAAGTACACGAGATCACATCTGTTCAGATTTCATATTAATACACCCCTACTCTTTCTATTTATTATACAGTCTGGAAGAAAGTAAGAAAAACAAATATTGAAAAAAGTTCCTGTGCTTTAGAAATATAGTTTTAGCCACATGAAATCAAAAGATTTTTCAGGTAATAACAGAGCTTTATGTTCAATGTTTTATAGCCAGCCTGTAAGCTCACATCTATTATATATACTGTATATAGTATCAGCTCATAGGAAGCTTTAATCTCAGGATGTGTCTCACCTGATGAGGGCAGAGCTCCTGTGAAGTGCTCAGTGAATAAAGAGTGGCCTTCATCTTCAGCAGCAGAGCGCCTCCCTGAGCCATCTGCTGCTGCAGGGCCTTGAAGTCTTTAATGTGCCCAATGGCATGGAGGCGGTCAGGGTTTTCTACGGAGCCACACAGAGCCTGGCTCTGGAGGGACGAGGCTGCTGGAGAGGAGAACAATATTACAGAGAAGAATCCCAAAAAGTTACAAATCTGTTGAGAAAAGACAAACAAACATGAGGAACAAGGGTTCGATTTGGATTAATCCCTTTAAAACAATCTGTGATGCAAGTTTTAAAAAGTACCCTAAAATCACAGATTAGTCAAAGCAGTCTGCATGAATTCATTCTGAGAAAGAATTCCTCACCATGTTCCATTTCTCCAGCATGTTGAGGACAGGATGAACTGATGAGTCCAGTGTCTCTCATGGGTGGAGACGGGACATCATCTGTGGGGACAGAATTTAATCAGTGCTCCAGTTTTTATAATAATAATAATAATAATGATAACTGTATTTGTACAGCACTTTTAACAGAAAAAAGTCAGAAACTGCTTTACACGAAACAAAACACAGAAACAAGGGGTTAAATGACAAAGAAGCACAAATTGACCCCCTTCCCCCTACCTAAAGGCCTGTCGAAACAACAGTGTTTTAATTTTCTTCCTAAAAATAACCTCAGTCAGTCAAACAGCTGGGCAGCTCGGTGGCGTAGTTGTTAGCACTGTGGCAGCACAGTAAGAAGGTCATGGGATCGATTCCACCCATGACCACTGTGGGTTCAATCCCACCCGCTGACCATCAGTGACCCTTTTGTGTGGAGTTTGCATGTTCTCCCGGTATCTGTGTGGGTTTACCCCGGGTACTCCAGTTTCCTCCCACAGGCCAAAAACATGCAGGTTAGGTTAACTGGAGACTCTAAAGTGGCCCTAGGTGTGAATGTGTGTGTGGATGGTGAAGGGATTGGCACTGCACCTTGGCTGCCTCATCCATCCAGGTGGATGAACTTAATTTCCCTCTGGGATTAATAAAGTATCCACCTTATTCCCAGGCCCCATGATGCCTTGCGTGAATTATGGTAGCAACTTCCAGTACTAGTTTAGAACATATGGTTGTCACTGAAACGAGACACTTTTCCTTGTTAAAAAACAATGATTTTGGCATCAGAAATGCAGGAACATGGCCTCTTGCATCTCAAAACAGAAACATATTCATACCACTTCCCACGAGATGGAAAGATGACCTTAAAATGTGGCCTCAAACACAGTAGCTCCGTTAGTTTGCGCCGCTGCTAAGATGCCAACGATGTAAACAAATGACCCTTGCTGGTAAAATGAGTCACTTTGAGGACATTTTCAAAACTGATGTAACGTTATTTCCATATTCTGTATTGAAAGATCTTCAAAATTATATTTAATTTGAAGGTAGTGTGCAAAAACTGACCCAGAAAAAGATGATCTGTTTGTATTTAAGGAGTAAAAATTTATGGAGTATATAAGTATAAGTATATAAGTATAAGGAGTATAAAGGAGTGGACAAGTTTCTTTGCATCTTTATGAGACAGGATGGACCTAATTTTAGAAATATTATGCAGATGAAAGAAGGCGCTCTTAATGGTTTGCTGTATATGAGAGTTGAAAGACATATCTTGGTCAAAGACAATTCCGAGATTCCTAACAGAAAACGTAGAAGCCAGTGCAATGCCATCTAGTGTTATTAGCTAGTGCTAATCAGCTTGTGTCATTGTGTGTCTCCAAAAATGACAAAAGCTGATTAGCAGCTACAGTGGTGTGAAAAAGTGTGAGATAGAATACACCCCTTCCTGATTTCCCATTTTTTTGTATGTTTGTCACGCTTCAATGTTTCAGATCATCAAACAAATTTAAATATTAGACAAAGATAACACAAGTAAACACAAAACACAGTTTTTAAATGAAGGTGTTTATTATTAAGGGAGAAAAAAATTCAAACCTACATGGCCCTGTGTGAAAAAGCAATTGCCCCCCAGTTAAAACATAAATTAACTGTGGTTTATCACGTCTTTGGAAAGCTGAGTTCAATTTCTCTCACCACACCCAGGCCTGATTACTGCCACACCTGTTCTCATTCAAGAAATCACTTAAATAGGACCTTCTTGACAAAGTGAAGCAGACCAAAAGATCCTCAAAATCTAGACATCATGCTGCAATCCAAAGAAATTCAGGAACAAATGAGAAACAAAATAACTGAGATCTATCAGTCTGGAAAAGGTTACATCTAAAGCTTTAGGACTTTCGCCAACTACAGTGAGAGCAATTATCCGCAAATGGAGAAAACATGGAACAGTGGTGAATCTTCCCAGGAGTGGCCGGCTGACCAAAATTACCCAAGAGCTCAGCAATGACTCATCCAAGAGGTCACAAAAGACCCCACAACAACATCCAAAGAACTGCAGGCCTCACTTGCCTCAGTTAAGGTCAGTGGTCATCAGGTTCAGGTTACTTTATTTGTACCCATAGGTAGATTTGTTTTGCAGTCTGGTGACATCCATATTTACAAGCCACAATTACATTCAACATAGACGCAAACACAGGCACACATGAAGCTGACTGTAAACATGATAAAAATACTCAAGGCTCCATCAATCAGAGTATAAAGACAAAGAGATGAGAGAAAAACCAAAGGTAAGAGAGAAGGGTCATATTAAAAAGTTAAAAACTAGTCAAAGAGGTTAAAAACTCAAAGGTCTAAAACCCAATAAAATATTTAGAACCCAATTAACATCCTACAAAATAAGTAAATATAAAATGGAGTTAATAAATAGGTACCTAAATTATGTGCAATATATTGTTACAACTTGTTCAACTCTTTGACAGCAGCAGGAACAAAGCTGTTTTTGTAGCGCTGGGTTCTACTTTTTGGGACAGCAAACCTCCGTCTTGAGGGAAGAAGCTGAAAGTTGCAGTGCAAAGGGTGGGAGTCATCATTTAAAATGGAGGTAGCAATCCTCTGTACTTGTCTGGTGTACAGGGATGTCAGGCTCAGCTGTGACTCACCAAGCAAACGACTGGACCATCTAACTACCTGATCCAAGGATTTCCTCTGTTTCAGTTTTATCTGACCAAACCGTGACACTAAAGAAAAGGATAAAACAGATTCAATAAAAGCCCGATAAAGCATTGTCATTATGGTTCGGTCAATTTGGAAGCGTGCAAGTTTCCTCAAGCAATGCAAATGTTGCTGACCCTTTTTGCACACCCTTTCACAGTTCTCTTCAAAGTTTAAATTACTATCAATAATCATCCGGTATCAATAATATCCGGTTCCGGTTCCGCCGGACCGGCGGCGCCACACGAGTGGGCTGCCTGTTGCAACAGCCTTTTTTTTTTATCTTCCTTCTTCTTTCTACACCTTTCACTCTGTATATATATCACGGACGCACGGATCGCCCCGGGGATCTCCCGGGTCGGCGGACGGAGCCACGGTTTGCAGCGGGAGACGTTACAGCGGGGAGGAGCTAGTGCTAGCTAGCACTTGGCCGCCGCCCGGTGCTAATGGGAAACTCGACATACCGGGAGCTGTAGCAAAAACGATGTGGGTGCCGGGCTGGAGTTTAGGCGGCGTGGAAGAAATATAAAACAGAATAATAAAGAGCGATGGCAAGAACCAAGCAGACCGCCCGTAAAATCTACTGGAGGAAGAAGCCCCCCAGGAGACAGCTAGCTACCAGGGCTGCTCGGAGAGGCGCTCCGGCCACCGGCAGAGTGAAGAGGCCTCGCCGTCACAGGTCACAGGCCCGTGGCTCTGAGAGAGATCCGTCGCTGCCAGAAATCCACGGAGCTGCTCATCCGTAAGCTGCCCGTCCAGCGCCTGGTGAGGGAGATCGCTCAGGACTTCAAGACCGTCCTGCGTTTCCTGAGCTTCGCCGTCATGGCTCTGCAGGAGACCAGCGAGGCCCACCTGGTGGTCTCTTCTTCGCTAAGGGGGTCACCATCATGCCCAAAGACTTCCAGCTGGCCCACTGCATCCGCGGAGAGAGAGCTTAGACTTTCTGCTGCACATTCACCAGCCATAATGCTCTGCACTGTGTGTCTATATATGTACATTTATAGTAATATGGACATATTTTTACTAGATGTTGTTTTTTCTTGCCTTCTGATTGTTGCTCTGAGTGTTGCTATCCCTATGCTGTTGCAATCCTGGAATTTCCCCATTGTGGGACTAATAAAGGTTTATCTTATCTTATCTTATCTTATCTTATCTTATCCCAAGATATTTGTAGGATTGTACACATTCGGTGGTCTGGCCTTTTAGTACGGTGACTTTGTGCCTGGGAGTTTTCCTCCTAAAGTCAATAATCATGTCTTTAGTTTTTGTCGTATTCAGCTGCAGGTAGGAATCCTCACACCAGTGAACAAAATCATCAACTACTGGGCCGTGGCCACTCTCACCATCCTGGAGGAGACTGACAATGACTGAGTCATCAGCATACTTTATAATGTATCTGTTGTCATGTCTGCTCCGACACATGTTTGTGTACAGAATGAAGAGTAGTGGTGACAACACACACCCCTGAGGAGAGCCAGTAGAAGAGCACTTTAGGTCAGACAATGTACCATTGACCCTTACTCTCTGTGTCCTGTTGGTTAAGAAATCCAGAATCCAACCCACCAGATTATTGCTCAAATCAAATTGTTGCAGGAGCCTTTCAACTAAAATATGAGGTTGGATTGTATTAAAGGCGGAGGAAAAGTCCACAAATAAAAGCCTGGCGTGTGTCCCATTAAAATCCAGATGTTTAAAAAGCATGTTAAACAGAGTGACAGTGGCATCCTCCACTCCTCTGTGAGGCCTATAGGCAAACTGCAGAGGATCCAATGCATGCTCAGTCTGCTTTAGGACCTCACATCTGACCAGTTTTTCAAAAATTTTCATTAAAATTGAAGTCAAAGCAACTGGTCTAAAGTCGTTTACCGTTTTAGGACAGCTGGATTTTGGAACAGGAACAACCACGGCTTCTTTCCAGATCTTAGGCACATGTTGTGTCTGTAAGGACTTATTGAAAATGTAATGAAATATAGGACTCAGTTCATGTGCACAGGACTTTACCAGGCGCCCACATATATTATCAGGGTCCGGACTTTTGTTCATTTTTACAGCGCAGAACTCCCTTTTAATATCCTGCACCTCAATATTAAAGTGCTGATTGTCTTTGAGTTTCTGTTTCAGATCTTGGGTTTCTGTGCTAAAATCAAAGGAGTCAAAACGACCATAAAAACAATTAAGAGCATTAGCCAGCTCTGTGTCTGAATTAAAACCATCTAAAAACACACGATTACTGCGCTCTGTGCTCTGAAGGCCTGCAATAGTTTTCATACTGGCCCAGGCTGAACCAAGTTTCTTTGTTGCCATCTTGCTTTCCAACTCTGATTTATAATTCTGTTTTGCTCTTAAAATTTCGGACTTCAGCTCTTTTGTGGCAACCTGTAGCTCAGAAACAAACCGCTGTTTAAAGGCAAGTGCTTTCCTCTGTAAGCAGGATTTAACTGATTTTGTAACCCATGGCTTGTTGTTGGGATATATTTTGACACGTTTACGTGGAACAATCATATTTTTACAGAAAGCCATGTATGAGCATGTGACGTCTACCAAAGAGTCCAAATCATCCCCGCAGGCCAGTGTGAACATCTCCCAGTCTGTACAGTTAAAGCATTCCTGGAGGCTGTGCACTGAATCTTCTGTCCACACATCAATGTCTCTCATCTCCACCTTGCCTCTTCTGAGAGCAGTTTTATATGTGGGCAGCAAATGTACACAGTTGTGATCTGAGGATCCTAAAGGAGGAAGGGGAAGTGATTTATAGGTCCTCTCAACGGATCCATAGCACAGGTACAATGTCTTTTTTCGCCTGGTTGGGCAGGAGACATACTGATAAAAGTTTTTAGTGTCTTCTTTAAAGAAACATGGTTAAAATCCCCAAGAATGAAGTTTGGCACCTCTGGAGAAATTGACTGCAGCCGCTGCACCACATTAAAAATGGTGCTGGAGGCGGAGTCAGCATCTGCCCTCGGGTGAATGTACACAGTCATGATAAAGTGTTGGGGGAACTCGCGAGGCAAATAAAAGGGGCGTAGCGATACAGACAGCAGCTCCACATCGGGTGTACAGATGCGCTCTCTGACTGTGACAGATGTGCAGTACTGCTTATTAATATATAAACATACGCCGCCCCCCTGACGCTTCCCCGTTACCTCTTCCTGCCGATCAGAGCGGAGTGGGGCTCCAAAGCCATCAATAAACAGGTCTGCGTCCTGGTCATGCGCAGTAAACCAAGACTCGGTATAAGCCATGACACAGCAGTTCTTAAAGTCCTTCTGGTAGCGTACATTCCCTTGAATTTCATCCACCTTGTTCCTCAGAGATAGTACGTTACCAAAAATCATAGAAGGAAGAGGAATGTTACCAAACTGACGTTTCCTCAGGCGTAGTTTCACGCCTCCACGCTTTCCACGCTTCCTTCTCTTGTCTCTCTTTTCACCGCTGTGTCCAAGAACGTCTCTCAAAATAAAGTCCGGCAGTTGCGGCTTAGACTCAATCACAGATGCTGCATCATCCGTGTTTAAATGCAGCAACATGTCCCTGGAATAATGTATTCTGCCCAGCATGATCCCGATCGCTCTCACCTCAGAGACACAGGGCCGGTGGAAAAGTAGCAGCAGTGCAAAAAAGGGGAGGAAATCCATATTGATGGAACCAGGGAGCTCTTCGCCATACAGTCCACAAACAATCCAGGACAGAAACGACACAGAGAATTTCATTAAAAACACATTAAAATGTGTAAAAACAGACACACAGACGACGGACTTTTTCACCAGCTGCCGGTCGCTGCGTGCACATGCGCCCTCATGACTCCACCACAAGAAAGCGACTGGGCAAAAATGGCCTACATGGCAGAGTTCCAAGACAAAAAATCACTACTGAGCAAAAACAACATAAAGGCTTATCTCAGTTTTGCCAGAAAACATCTTGATGATCCCCAAGACTTTTGGGAAAATACTCTGTGGACTGACGAGACAAAAGATGAACTTTTTGGAAGGTGTGTGTCCCATTACATATGGCATACAAGTAACACAGCATTTCAGAAAAGGAACATCATACCAACAGTAAAATATGGTGGTGGTGGTGGTGTGATGGTCTGGGGCTGTTTTGCTGCTTCAGGACCTGAAAGACTTGCTGTGGTAAATGGAACCATGAATTCTGCTGTCTACCAAAAAATCCCGACGGAGAATGTCCGGCCATCTGTTCGTGACATCAAGTTGAAACGCACTTGGGTTCTGCAGCAGGACAATGATTCAAAACACACCAGCAAGTCCACTTCTGAATGGCTTCGGAAAAATAAAATGAAGACTTTGGAGTGGCCTAGTCAAAGTCCTGACATGAATCCGATTAAGATGCTGTGGCATGACCTTAAAAAGGTGGTTCACGCTCAAAATCCCTCCAATGTGGCTTAATTACAACAATTCTGCAAAGATGATTTGGCCAAAATTCCTCCACAGCGCTGTAAAAGACTCGTTGCCAGTTATGGCAAATGCTTGACTGCAGTTGTTGCTGCTAAGGGTGGTCAAACCAGTTCACTTTTTCACACAGGGCCATATAGGTTTGGATTTTTTTCCCCTTAATAATGAACACCTTCATTTAAAAACTGCATTTTGTGTTTACTTGTGTTATTTTTGTCTAATATTTAAATTTGTTTGATTATCTGAAACGTTTAAGTGTGCCAAACATACAAAAAAAATGAGAAATCAGGAAGGGGACAAACACTTTTTCACACCACTGTACCTTCTCTAAAACCTTTGATAAAACAAAGGCAACTTGGAAATAGGCCTATATTTTTCTGGCAGAGATGGCTCAACTGTTTTGTTTTTGTTTTTTTTTAAAGGGGTTCAACAATGGCATGCTTAAAATATTTAGGAACATAACCATTTAAAAGTGACAAATTTATCAGTCTAACAACACTAGGCCCAATGGAGTTAAAAACTTTAAACAAACAAAGGAGCCGGTAAAATATCTAAAGGACTGGATGAAGGTTTAGATTTATTTAAGAGGTCACTTATGTCATCTAATGAGACCGGAAAAAAATGAATCAAAAACTGTATCATGGTGTGAGCCAGAAAAAAAGAGGATGAGATCGAGGTAAAATGCTAGAATGAACAGAGTTTACTTTATCAATAAAATAAGTAAGGAAGTGGTTGGAATCATTTTTTTGAATATACTGGTATTGTAGGAGAGGAAGAGGACACGATGGATTATATAGAATAAAACAAGATTTTAGGATTTCTCTTGCTTAAGGAGATAAGGGCAGCAAAATAGTTGTTATGGGCATCTTTAATCATACTATTTAACCTCTTGCACTCCGGTGTACCGCGGACGGGCACGTCTCTGCATCCCAGAGCGCACGAGGGAGCTCTCGTGCGCCCTCGTGCGCTCTAGGACGGCGCTGCGTCCAAGCGCGCACTGAAAAAAAAAAAAAGTTCTTCCACTACAGACACAGCCGCGAACAGATCAGATATGATTGACCTCTCATTCGACTAATAAGAGCCTTGAATTGGGTTTCTGAAACCTTGAAGAACCAATGACTGAAAACCTAGCAAGAAGGACCCGCCTACCAACGCTGTGAATGCAGCCAGCCAATTGAAGCACAGAAGTTCGGGCTGGGTGAAGAGAGACTGACTGCTGCAGCAGATGAAAAAAAGGACCCGCAGGAAGAACCTGCTACAGACCCAGCAGCACGGAGACCACCCACAAGTGCGACCTGCACTTATTCCAGCAGAATAGATGTTTAGGATTCTCTTCCATGGTCATCATAGACTGACGGAGGCCGACGACAAAGGTTGTAAATCATTTGCCAAAACCGCAATCATGGAAGTGCAAAACCGCAATAATGGAATTATGTTTTGACCGGGAACCACGAGCGGACCAGCGTCGCGTTCGTCTGACAATGAGGAAGAGAAGTTCGCCAGGACAATGCTGCTGTGAAGAGGTAAGTGTTATAAGCTAAATTATTCTTTATCCCTGAAAATTGTAATCAAAAAATGGCTTTTGACCGATCGGTAAATTACAACTGTGCGGCGCACGAAGTCCGAAGTCCATGCGCCGCGGTACACGGTTCGTTCGCCGTGTCCGGACCGTGAATGCCCCCCCCCGCTACTCTTCTGTAGCGAGGGGGGGGAAAGCCGCGGTGACTGCGCCGCGGTCGCCACAGACACATGAGTCTATTCCGTCATGTAGCGATGGCTGATGTCCGTCCTCTGTAGCGAGGGGGGGGACAACCCCCCCCCCGCCACACACACACACAGCCCTGAGTGTGACCTTTCATTAGAGCCCAAGATGAAGCTTCTATATTGAATCATTCAAAAGTTACAGACGTTTTTCCAAACTGTGCCATTTGGCACAATTTGGCACAGTTCAAAAACGCCTGGGAACTACCTGAGGAAAAAGCTGTGGAATATATTCATTTTTTGTGGTATTGTTACAAAAGTTTGACCTCAGCTGGATAACACTTGGTTCTACATTTCTGTTGCATTTTCCAGCCCGGATCTGAAGCTGTGTGTTATTTGCAAGCATTTGTATCCAAAAAAACACCCAGGCCAAATTTATTTTCTTCAAGTTCACTATGTTTAGATGACTGTAACTCAGTGGCTGGAGCACTTAGAGAGATTATGACTGTTTTGCCAAAAAATTCAAAGTGTTTTCTTTTAAATGAGACCAACCCCATGAAGATGCTGCAAAGGGTTGAAGAACAGCTTTCGATTTACTTTGGGCACGTTATTTTTTGGCGTTTTTAGGGAAATTGACCGGAGTGCAAGGGGTTAAGGTAAATATAAAATCCTGTAGGTGGAACCTATGAACCTCCAATTTCGTAGCTTTCCACACTCTTTTAGTCTTCCTGCATATACAGCGAAAACTACATACTGAGTCATTTATACAGGGGACCAAATTTTTTGAAGAGACTTTTATTTAGTATACTTTATTAATCCCAGAGGGAAATTAAGTTCATCCACCTGGATGAATGAGGCAGCCACGGTGTGGTGCCAATCCCTTCCCAATTCACACACACATTCACCCCTAGGGCCACTTTAGAGTGTCCAATTAATCTAACCTGCATGTTTTTGGCCTGTGGGAGGAAACCGGAGTACCTGGGGTAAACCCATGCAGACACGGGGAGAACATGCAAACTCCACACAGAAGGGTCACTGATGGTAAGGAGGTGGGACCAAACCCACGATGGTCAGAGGTGGAATCGATCCCATGACCTTTTTGCTGTGCTGCCACAGTGCTAACCACTGCACCACCAAGCTGCCCAAGACATCTGAGACTTGTTAAGATTTAACTGGAGCCACTCTGTTAAGTATTGAAACACAATTGTCATTAAAGGACTGAACAAAACTTTCAACATCAGTAAAATCAGACTCAGGACAAAAATTAAATAAAAGAGAAAACGTGTCAGCAACAGACTGGATGATAAAACGCCTATAAATGGACCATGAGTGGGGCACAGAATCACTGTTAAAAGAGAGATTTAAAACAAAATTATGACTCCTCATGGATCGCCAACTTATCGTGGTGGGGCGTTTGCGTACCCTAGTGATCCTAGGAGCTATGCTGCATGGGGCAATTTGCCTCTGGCAGGGTCTCCCATGACTAACTGGTCCTGGGTGAAGGGCCTGACTAAGAGCGATCAAAGTGACTCCCATGATGAATAAAAAAATGAAGGATTAGGTGTACCGTGCCTGGTATGGGGTTACTGGGGCCCCGCCTTGGAGCCAGGCCAGGGGGAGGGGCTCAATGGCTAGCGCCTGGTGGCCAAGCTCAGCCCGAAGGACTTACATGGGTCTGCCCTCCAGTGGGCTCACCACGTGCAGGAGGGACCATGGGGAGCCATGGAGGGCCATGGGGGGCAATGTGGATCAGGTGATGGTCTTGGCGGTCTGATCCCTGGCTTTTGAAGCTGGCTTTTGGGACATGGAACATCACTTCTCTGGTGGGACAAGAGCATAAGCTAGTGCACGAGGTTGAGAGACACTGGTTAGATATAGGTGGGCTCACCTCAACGCACAGCTCTGGTTCTGGAACCAGTTTCCTGGAGAGCGGCTGGAGCTTGGCCTATTCTGGAGTTGCCCTGAGCGACTCCAGAGTAGGCCAAGCAGGGGTGGGTATTCTTGTATCCCCCCCCCCCCACACACACACACACCTTGCTGCCTCGACATTGGCATTTTCCCTGATGGACAAAAGGGTAGATTCCCTACACCTTTGGGTTGGGAAATGGGTCCTGTCCATCATTTGTGCCTGTGCACCAAATGATGGTTCAGAGTAGCCACGCTTTTTGCAGTCTCTGATTGGGGTGCTTGAGAGTGCTCAACTCTACTGGACCGAAGCAGCAGTGGAGTTTGGCAGCCCCCGACTGTCTGAGCAGCCCTCTTAAGGATTCGTTCTGCTCACCTCCATGGCCTGAGGAAGGGGCTAGAAAAGGTGCCCTAAACATAGCCTGCTTCACTACACTCTGGCCAGCAAGCCGCGGCTGGCAGAGATCCCATCATAGCGGTTGAAATTCTCAGAAGAAATCAACTAAGGTGACATCACTCACCATTGGCACTTGGAATGTGCGAACGCTCATGGACAGCTCCAAAGCAGACAGACCTGACAGACGGACAGCATTTGTCACTAGAGAACTCAGCAGGTACAACATCCACATCACAGCTCTGAGGGAGACCAGGTTTGCAGACGAAGGTCAGCTGACAGAAGTCAAAGCCGACTACACCTTTTTCTGGAGCGGCCGAGGCAGTGAAGAACGCCGTGAAGCAGGAGTGGGTTTCACGATCAAATCCAATCTGATCAGCAAGCTTGCCAGCCTCCCCAAAGGAACCAGCAACCACCTCATGATCCAGCGGCTCCCACTCCGGGGAAAACACCATGCCACATTCATCAGTGCATATGCCCCCACCATGACAAACCCAGATGAAATCAAAGACAACTTTTATGGGGACATAGAGACTCATTGAAGATGTACCAAAGGAGGACAAATTGCTCTTGGAGACTTTAATGCAAGAGCTGGTACAGACTACCAGAAATGGGTGGGAGTCCTTGGGAGAAATAGAGTTGGAAAGTGTAACAGCAACGGTCTTCTCCTGTTGAAGACGTGCGCCTCTCATGACCTTCTGATCACTAATACTGTCTACAGCTTGCCTAATCACAACAAGACCTCCTGGATGCATCCACACAGCAAGCATTGGCATCTGATCAATTACATCATTGTGAGAAGGAGTAGCGGTTTATAGCGGATTAGTAGCGGGTTTAATAGTATATTAATGTTGGTACAAGTATTAATGTAAACATGAATGTGAGTAGGAATGAAGATTTATTTTCATTACACTCAGATCCTCGTTAGGCCCTATTTATTAACAATTCTTCATTTGTACCAATTATGAATCAGTCTAAAAAAAAAAAAAAACACTCTTGTGAGTTCTTGTAGGCTGATAATCAAGAAGATGGACATGAAATCAAACAATAACGCCCATATGTCTTTCAATAGTTGAAAAAGAAATGTCAGAATAGGTTAACACATTTAGAAAACTTTAAAACAGACAATTCAACATGTATGATGGGCATTATATTATATGGGCAGACTCATTGTCTGCTCCCTCCAAAGAAAATAAAAATATAATGTATAAGCATCCCAAAGTGATTAAACAAAAAGTTGGTAAAACTCAAATTAAACATGAAGCCTCTAAATTGAATGATTTGGCTTCTCTTCCTCCTCATAATTTAAAAATTAAATGCGGTTTGTTAAATATTAGGTCTCTAACTCCCAAGTCTCTTTTAGTCCATGATCTGTTAATTGATCATCAGATTGATTTAATATCCCTTACAGAGACTTGGTTAGGGCAAGAGGATTATGTTGGTTTAAATAAATGAATGAGCTAACGCCATAGCTAGTTGTAGCACCTAATACCGATACAAAGGAGCGACTCTGTCCCCGGTTCGTCTCACTGACCCGGCATCGGCCCGGTAGATGACGGCTGAGCCTCCCGCGCAGATTCTTAGAATCTTATGATTGGGGCTCGCCGGAAGAACTAACCGAGGCAACAGTTGGACGGGAGCCGGATCGGAATTCAACTACAGCGGTGGTAGGAGATGGGGACCAGTGGAGGAGCAGCCGGGGCCCCAGCTGGATAAGAGCCAGATTGGAGCTCAGCTACAGCGGCGGGGCTCGGCGGAGGAATTACTGAGGAAGACAGCGGTAGGTGGCGGGGCTCAGCAGAGGAATTACCAGGACCCCAGCTGGACAGGAGCAGGATCGGAGCTCAACTACAGCGGTAGTAGGCGGTGGGGCTCGGTGGAGGAGCTGCCGGCACCCCGGCTGGACATGAGCTCAATTGCAGTGGCGGTAAGCAGCGGGACTAGCAGCGGAGGGGGCTAGCTGAGGCTACAGCTGGATTCGAGGTTGGTCGGATCGGATAACGGCGACACCAGCAGAGATTGTTTTATTATCAACAGGTCAGTAAAAATGCCACCAAAGAAGGAGGAAATGGAAGAGATCAAAAAATCTCTGAACTTCTTGTCAGAAGAACTGACCAAAGTGGCCAATCAACAGCTTAAACTATTAGGGCTAATGGAAGAAGTCCAAGAATTGAAATTATTAATTAAGGAAAAAGACAAAAAAACTGCAGACTTGGAGCGACGCATCGAGGATTTTGAACAATACTCTCGTATGGATGATCTAATTATAAGTGGATTAGACATTAAATATCAATCATATGCCAATGTTACAGCAGGAATGAGAGGTGAGGAGGCTCCCTTAAGTGAATCAGTCTCCCTGGAAAACCAAGTGCTTCAGTTCCTTGAAAGCAGAAATATAAAGGCTGAATTAAATGCAATTTCAGCTTGTCATACTTTACCCAGAAAAGATAATAAAACAAAGAAATCAGTCATGATGCCCTTTGTGAAGAGAAGGGTAAAGAATGATATACTGAAGCAGGCCAGAAAACTACGGGGAACAGAAGTTTACCTAAATGAACATTTAACAAAGGCTAATGCTGAAATAGCACGGCAAGCACGGATGCTGAAAAGACAAAATAAGATACAGGCAACAGGGACAAGAAACTGTAGAGTTTGGATCAAACTAAATGGAACACCTGAGGAAGCAAAGGCCATAATAATCAGAGATCTCACTGACTTAAATAAATATAGATGAACACTGATTAAGAAAATTAAGAGACTATGATAATCCATATCCACACACACGACAAGAATAGTTCTTTTGTGACACACCATGTCAATGTACTTTAAAAAAAAAAACTAAACAAAACAAAAAAACTTATGACTGACTTGAGTAGACATCAATTATCCCCAGTTGGAGGAAGTCATTTGACACAGAGTGAGGAAATTCAAACTCTGAAAATATGCCATTATGCTGAACATAAACTACAAGAGATGGAGAATGATATTGATCCCGATAACCACTTTTTCAATAATATTCATAATCATTGTGAATATTATACTGAAAAACAATTCAAAAGTCAAGTGCAACTAGATGGTAAACTATCAATAATACACTTCAACAACAGAAGTCTTAACAAAAACTTTCCACAGATTCAGGACTATTTAACCCCTTGCACTCCGGTCAATTTCCCTAAAAACGCCAAAAAAATAACGTGCCCAAAGTAAATCGAAAGCTGTTCTTCAACCCTTTGCTGCATCTTCATGGGGTTGGTCTCATTTAAAAGAAAACACTTTGAATTTTTTGGCAAAACAGTCATAATCTCTCTAAGTGCTCCGGCCACTGAGTTACAGTCATCTAAACATACTGAACTTGAAGAAAATACATTTGGCCTGGGTGTTTTTTTGGATACAAATGCTTGCAAATAACACACAGCTTCAGATCCGGGCTGGAAAATGCAACAGAAATGTAGAACCAAGTGTTATCCAGATGAGATCAAAATTTTGTAACAATACCACAAAAAATGAATATATTCCACAGCTTTTTCCTCAGGTAGTTCCCAGGCGTTTTTGAACTGTGCCATATTGTGCCAAATGGCACAGTTTGGAAAAACGTCTGTAACTTTTGAATGATTCAATATAGAAGCTTCATCTTGGGCTCTAATGAAAGATGACACTCAGGGCTGTGTGTGTGGGTGGGGGGGGGGGGTCGCCCCCCCCCCACGCAACAGAGGACGGACATCGGCCACCGCTACATGATGGAATAGACTCATGTGGCGATGTGGCGACCGCGGCGCAGTCACCGAGGCTTCCCCCCCCCTCGCTACAGAAGAGTAGCGGGGGGGGGGCGCGTCCACGGTCCGGACGCGGCGCACGAACCGTGTACCGCGGCGCACGGACTTCGGACTTCATGCGCCGCACAGTTGTAATTTACCGATCGGTCGAAAGCCATTTTTTGATTACAATTTTCAGGGATAAAGAATAATTTAGCTTATAACACTTACCTCTTCACAGCAGCAGTGTCCTGGCGAATTTCTCTTCCTCATTGTCAGACGAACGCGACGCTGGTCCCTTGTTACAGACTCGTGGTTCTGGTCTCGCGACCCGGTCAAAACATAATTCCATTATTGTGGTTTTGCGCTTCCATGATTGCGGTTTTGGCGAATGATTTATGACCTTCGTCGTCGGCCTCCGTCGGTCTATGATGACCATGGAAGAGAATCCTTAACGTCTATTCTGCTGGAATAAAAAAAAAAGCACCACCTGTGGCTGAACAGGCCGAAGCGCGAATGGCAGTCTCTGTCACACAGGTCGCACTTGTGGGTGGTCTCCGTGCTGCTGGGTCTGTGGCAGGTTCTTCCTGCGGGTCCTTTTTTTCATCTGCTGCAGCAGTCTGTCTTCACCCAGCCTTACACAAAACAGCTTGCCAACTTCTGTGCTTCAATTGGCTCGCTGCATTCACAGCGTTGGTAGGCAGGTCCTTCTTGCTAAGTTTTCAGTCATTGGTTCTTCAAGGTTTCAGAAACCCAATTCAAGGCTCTTATTAGTCGAATGAGAGGTCAATCATATCTGATCTGTTCGCGGCTGTATCTGTAGTGGAAGAACGGAAATGCAGCTTTTTTTTTCAGTGCGCGCTTGGATGCAGCGCCCTCGTGCGTCCTAGAGCGCATGAGGGCGCTCTCGTGCGCCCTCATGCGCTCTGGGACGCAGAGACGTGCCCGTCCGTGGTACACCGGAGTGCAAGAGGTTAAAACAGCTAGACAGAAAATTTACAGCTATTGCAGTCTCTGAAACCTGGCTTAATGAAGAGCAGGCTCCTCTGATGGCAATAGAGGGATATCAGATGTTTCATATTAACAGATCTCAAAAAAAGGGTGGTGGTGTTGCACTGTATATTGATGACCTGTATAGGTGTAAGCTTGTAAATGGAATGTCCTTTGCACTACCAGGGATTTTGGAATGTGTTACTGTAGAGATTGACCAAGATAAAACAAAAAATCTAATTATAAGTTGTGTATATATAGAATGCTGGGAACTTGCATTGAGACATTCAGAGATAAATTAGTCGAGCTGTACAATAATATTACTCATAAGAAAATGGTTGTAATTTGTGGAGATTTCAATATTGATTTACTAAATCCATTTCAACAAAATGTAATTACAGAGTTCATGAATTATATGTACAGTATGAGTCAATATCCCACAATAACACATCCCAGTAGAATCACAGTCCACACTGCTACACTTATTGATAACCTGTTTGTTAAGACTATTGATAAGAAAATAGAAAGTGGATTACTGATAAATGATATAAGTGACCATTTGCCAGTCTTTGCACTTATCCATTGCCAGTCATTGCACATTGGGGTGACCGAGCCTTTTCTGTTGCCGCCCCCAGGCTCTGGAATAATCTCCCCCCTGACCTATGTGCTATCTCTGACCTGACCCTTTTTAAATCAGAACTTAAGACATATTTGTTTAGGATGGCTTTTAATACCCAGTAGTGGTGATATTTGTCTTGGCATTTGTTTTTATTTTATTTTTAGGTTGTTTTTGTTTATGTCATTTGTTTTTAATGCTCTGTGTGTTTTTAATGCTGTCTATTTTTTGTAAAGCACTTTGGTCACCTACGGGTTGTTTTAAAGGGCTATATAAATAAAGTACATTACATTATCCATGGCCACACGGGGGCCAATACAGAAAAAAACTTCAAAACCTTTCAGATACAAATCACAAAGTGCAATCAGTTCTTTTAAAGAAGACTTGCTGAAGAAAGACTGGACAAAAGTCTATGTATCAGATGTAAATGAAGCCTATGACACATTTATGAACATTGTAACCACTCTTTATGAAAAAAAAATTGTCCATTAGTAAAGAAAAAGCTTAAACATAAATTTGTCAACGAACCATGGTTAACCTAAGGATTACAAAAGGTGTGTAAAAAGAAAAATTCATTATATAAAGCTTTTCTAAAGAAAAGGACAAAAGAAGCAGAGCAGTGGTATAAAACATACAAAAATAAGTTGACATATATAATGAGATGTAGTAAAAGAGACTACTACAGTCAAGAACTGGAGAAAAACAGAGACAATATTAAAAATACATGGACAATACTTAATATTCTTGGAAATAAAAACAGAAATACAAGCTACCCAACCAATCTTTAAAAAAAAAAATAATACAACGACTCAGAGTGTGAATGCAGTCTCACCTGCAGATGAATTTAATAACTTTTTTGTTAACATTGGTCCTAATTTGGCTCAAGAAATACCCATTACGGCACCTACAGGTGATACAATAAGCAAAAACACTGCTATAAAAGACTCAATTTTCATAAAGAACACAGACGAGAGAGAGGTCATTGAAATTGTTAAATCGTTTAAAAGTAAAACATCTACGGATTGTGATGGTATTGACATGCTCTTGAACGAACGAATGAATGAATGAAAGAATGAATCTTTATTTCGGATAGATTAAAAGTAAAGATTAAATAAAAGAAACAACAATATAACAAAGGGGGGGGGGAAATCCAACAAGGTCAAATCAAACAATAACTCCTCTGATTATACAGTTCAACATAAGTTATCCGAAATGGGTGATGGCTGAAGCCACAGCTTATATTGCCCACCCATATTCCATCCAAGAATTCAAAAGAAAAACAAAACGTGACAAAAAAACTAAGCAACAACACAACACAGACTGGATATGACAATCCTTATGTGATTTTACATGTCATCTTGTATATATATTTGGAGTATTTTTTCCTTTAGTTTTTGTTTAAATTGTCCAAGCGTTGTACATGATTTTAATTCAGGTCCAAAAGCGTTCCACAGTCTGACTCCTTGCACTGAAACACAGTGTTGCTTGGTGGTGGTTCTCACTGAAGGTTTTTGAAATATACGTACATGTTCCTCTGAAATGATATTGTTTCTCCCTTATTTGGAACAACTTTTGGATATGGCACGGTGGTGCCATATGGCACGGTGGTGCACGGTGGTGCAGTGGTTAGCACTGTTGCCTTACAGCAAGAAGGTTCCTGGTTCGAATCCCCAGGCTGGCAGGGGTTGGAACCTTTCTGTATGGAGTTTGCATGTTCTCCCTGTGCTGTGTGGGTTTACTCCGGGGGCTCCGGTTTCCTCCCACAATCCAAAAACATGCATGTTAGGTTAATTGGTCGTTCTAAATTGTCCCTAGATATCTGTTTCCTATAGACCCTTAGAATAGAGGGTTAGTGCTAGTGAAAGCGCTTTGAGTGGTCTTTGTGACTAGAAAAGCGCTATATAAGTGCAGGTTAGTTAGTTAGTAGTTAGTTAGATATTTGCAGGCAGTGATAGATTCTTCACTTTAAACATTATTACTGCAGTTTTAAAGTCAACCAGATCTTTCAACTTGAGAGCTTTTAATTTAAGAAAAAGTGGGTTTGTTGGTTCCCTGTAAGCAGCAAACGTACGTCTCTTCTGAAGCATAAAGACTGGATATATGTTTGTTTTATATGTATTTCCCCATACTTCAGTACAATATGTCATGTATGGGAGTATTAATGAATGATACAAGGTATATAGTGTGGGTTGATTCAGCAAATATTTCACTCTGTGTAGTATTGCAATTGATTTAGATATTTTACCTTTAATATAATTAATATGTGACTTTCAACACAGTTTATTATCAATTATTACTCCAAGAAATTTAGTTTCAGATACCCTTTCAATCTCTACACCATTTACACTGAGTTTAGATACTAAGTTGTTGTGATGGTTGTTAAAAACAATAAATTTTGTCTTACTTAAACTGAACGTTAATTTGTTTGAATCAAACCACAGTTTAAGCTTTCCTAATTCCTTTCCGAGTGTAACCAAAAGTTGTTCCAAATTGCTTCCACTGCATAATAAATTAGTGTCATCAGCAAACAATATTAAATCCATTTTTTCCGAGACTTTACATATATCATTTATATACATATTGAGTAACAGTGGCCCCAAAACTGAACCCTGTGGGACTCCACAAGTAACCTTCAGTAACTGTGAGTTTTTGTTGCCAACACATACATACTGATATCTATTGTTTAAGTAACTACATAACCAGGACAGTGCTACCCCTCAATACCACAATTTTGTAGTTTCTTTAATAATAAATTGTGATCCACTGTATCAAATGCTTTTTTAAGATCCAGGAATACCCCAACTAAATACTCTTTATTTTCAACGGCAGTTGATATTTTTTCTATAAATTCCATTAGCGCAAATGCAGTTGTCCTCTTGTGTCTGAACCCATATTGCTGCTCACACAATAAATTATTCTTCATTATGAAGTTGTCAATTCTCTCACAGAATATTTTTACAAGTATCTTGGAAAATTGTGGCAATAGTGAAATTGGTCTATAGTTTGAAAGTTCCCCTCTGTCACCCGTCTTGTATATCGGAATTACTTTAGCTATTTTCATTGCATTGGGAAATATACCTGTTTGGAGAGACAGGTTACAGATATACGTCAGTGGTTTCACTAAGCATTCAATAATAGTTTTGACTAAGAGCATGTCAATACCATCACAGTCCGTAGATGTTTTACTTTTAAACGATTTAACAATTTCAATGACCTCTCTCTCGTCTGTGTTCTTTATGAAAATGGAGTCTTCTATAGCAATGTTTTTACTTATTGTATCACCCGTAGGTGCCGTAATGGGTATTTCTTGAGCCAAATTAGGACCAATGTTAACAAAAAAGTTATTAAATTCATCTGCAGGTGAGACTGCATTCACACTCTGAGTTGTTTTATCTTTTTTTTTTTTTTAAATTGGTTGGGTAGCTTGTATTTCTGTTTTTATTTCCAAGAATATTGTTAAGTATTGTCCATGTATTTTTAATACTGTCTCTGTTTTTCTCCAGTTCTTGACTGTAATAGTCTCTTTTACTACATCTCATTATGTATGTTAACTTATTTTTGTATGTTTTATACCGCTGCTCTGCTTCTTTTGTCCTTTTCTTTAGAAAAGCTTTATATAATAAATTTTTCTTTTTACACGCCTTTTGTAATCCTTAGGTTAACCATGGCTTGTCGACAAATTTATGTTTAAGCTTTTTCTTTACTAATGGACAATTTATTTATTTTTTCATAAAGAGTGGTTACAATGTTTACAAATGTGTCATAGGCTTCATTTACATCTGATACATAGACTTTTGTCCAGTCTTGCTTCAGCAAGTCTTCTTTAAAAGAACTGATTGCATTTTGTGATTTGCATCTGAAAGATTTTAAAGTTTTTTCTGTATTGGCCCCTGTGTGGCCATGGATAAGTGCAAAGACTGGCAAATGGTCACTTCTATCATTTATCAATAATCCACTTTCTATTTTCTTATCAATAATCTTAACAAACAGGTTATCAATAAGTGTAGCAGTGTGAACTGTGATTCTACTGGGTTGTGTTATTGTGGGATATAGACTCATACTGTACATATAATTCATGAACTCTGTAATTACATTTTGTTGAAATGGGTTTAGTAAATCAATATTGAAATCTCCACAAATTACAACCATTTTCTCACTAGTAATATTATTATACAGCTCAACTAATTTATCTCTGAATGTCTCAATGCAAGTTCCCGGCATTCTATACATACAGCTTATAATTAATTATCTTGGTCAATCTCTACAGTAACACATTCCAGAATCCCTGGTAGTGCAAAGGACATTCCATTTACAAGCTTACACCTATACAGGTCATCAATATACAGTGCAACACCACCACCCTTTTTTTGAGCTCTGTTAATATGAAACATCTGATATCCCTCTATTGCCATCAGAGGAGCCTGCTCTTCATTAAGCCAAGTTTCAGAGGCTGCGATAGCTGTAAATTTTCTGTCTAGCTGTTTTAAATAGTCCTGAATCTGTGGAAAGTTTTTGTTAAGACTTCTGCTGTTGAAGTGTATTATTGATAGTTTACCATCTAGTTACACTTGACTTTTGAATTGCTTTTCAGTGTAATATTCACAATGATTATGAATATTATTGAAAAAGTGGTTATCAGGATCAATATCATTCTCCATCTCTTGTAGTTTATGTTCAGCGTAATGGCATATTTTCAGAGTTTGAATTTCCTCTCTCTGTGTCAAATGACTTCCTCCAACTGGGGATAATTGATGTCTACTCAAGTCAGTCATAAGTTTTTTTGTTTTGTTTTGAGGAAGGGCCCCACGCGCTCCCAGGTGGAACTGAGGAACGGAGGAAGGGGAGATAATAGAGAGTGAAGCCCATGACATTCCCAGACGGACCTGTAGAACGGTGGGTCTATAGTACTTACAAGAGACTCGACAGAGCGGTCTTAGCTCTGGAGTGGGGAGACAATCCAATGAACCAGCGAGTAACAGGAGAACAGACAGGGCTTAAATCATACGAGCAGAGTGCCGGTGAGAGTGGAGTGAACACAGGTGTGTGCATGTGCGTGAGTGTGTGAGCTGAATGTAGCATGTATGTGTGTGCGTGCATGTGTGAATGAGTGTGGATAGGGCTGAGTGAGTGCAGGTGTGGGCAAATGCATGTGTGTTCGTGTGTGAGTGGAAAGTAGCAGACACAAATGATAATAGTATACAGCTAGTAGGCACTGGCAGGAGTGGGAGGCATGGCTGTCAGCTGACAGGGAGCAGGGCAAACCCCGGAAGGCTCCCTGAGAGCTGCCTGACAACAAATAGGAAGAGATCAAAACATAGAAAGAACTGGCAGACGACAGGCACCACAATGTAACAGGAGAAAAGGCAGCCACAATGCCATGAAGCTTTTCATAATGGGATGTTGAGGCTGAGTGATGATATGACCCATGTTATCATCTGGTCTGACCACTTTATAACAGGTATGCCTGTTTACCACGCTAAGCCTCTTATTTACCATTAAAATTAACTTGCCTACTGTGCTATACTAAAATGTTTTTTTATATACATATTATTGTGTGATGAGGGTGGTGGCTCCACCTTTCCGGTTCCGCCACACCCTGGGTATAAAAGACCAAGGTGGAAGAGCATCAGTCTCTTTTGACCTTTGCCTCTGCCTGTACAGGAGTGCCTTGTGTCATGTGAGTTTACACAATAAAGTTCAGTTCCACTGCACCTCCAGCCTCGTAACTGGGTTAACAGATTATGGACATAACATATACACATAAAGTTAATGCAAACATGCAAAAAACACCAAAATTTGCATCCGAGGGTGTTACTAGCTAGACTAGCATTAGCATAAAAATGTGTATGCTTGGTAGGAATATTGATTCCAATTTGAGCTGCTTAAGACAATTACAGGTGGAAGTTGAAGAATAAACTCAGGCAAAGCAATATGAAAGATGTGTGGACGGGAATGAAACAAATCACTGGGTGTAATGGGAGAGACAGGCAGACATAGGGGAGTCTGGAGAGAACCGATGAGCCGAATCTGTTTTTTAAAGCCCCTTTTCCACTAGTACCTCTTAGCCCGACTTGCCTTGACTTTATTCAGTTTGTAGGGTTTTCCATTAATACCTGGTACCTGGTACTTTTTCGTACCTACGCCAGTCGGATTCCAACTATGCTGAGTCGGGCTGAAAATGTGACATCAACAGACTGCAGGCCACTGATTGGTTAGGGCATAACGTCTTGAGAGCAACGTCTTCACCAGAATCTTCAGTCGCCATTTGCAAAAAATTTTAAGCAAGCAGGCGTTAGTGTAAACACGACGATAGAAATGGCTTTACAGAAATCAACACCATGGTCCAGCAGACTTTTCTGTGCCTTTTGGCTGATGAGAGAATCCAGAGGGAATTAGACGGAGCAACCTGAAATGACATTATGGCCACCGACTGGCAAATAACGGGAGGCACACTGGCGTCGACCCGACCACAGCATCATTGTTGAAAACCGTGACAGAGGATGGTGATATGTTGTGATATTATACATATTTTATGCTATTTATCCCAGTGGTGGAAAGCTCATTTTGAACAAACAAAACTGTTGTCTCCTGTATGCAGACAATGAGCTAGCTAGTTAGCCATCAATGCTAACTCCGTGCTCTCTTGTATTTTGCGCTTGAGTCAGCAACATCTGACAAAATAAGCTAGTGTTAATCCTAGTTAAAAAGTTGTTTTTTTACATGTTGCACTTTGTGCTGTGCATGTTCTTGTGTGTATTTTCGTTCTAGAGTGTGACCAGCATCTGCTTTGACACTGGCAACGTAGCACAACACAGCAATGTGTTATGACTGGTAAGTAAAGTTGCACACCCCATTGTTTTAAGTAGTGGTGGACAAAGTACTTAAATCTTTTGCTTTTCATGTTAAAGTACAGATAAAGTGCCAAAACTAAAGTAGCACAATTTCCACTCAAGTAAAAATATTAACTCACTTTTGAATGTACTTGAAGTATAACTATTGCATGCCCATAGAAAGCAAGTATTTCTGTCTGAAACAGGTAGCCCAGTCAGGCTTTACAGGCCCAAATGTAGGCTGTGTGTGGAATACAGAGGTGCAGCCTGTCTGTAGACAATCACATCTTAGACTTTGACAAATATGAAAGGGACTGAATTGAGATTTATTTGATTGTGTGAATATTAATTACATAATAATTGAAAATGAATGGGACAGCCAATATTAGCCACTGTTAAAGAACTGTTTATTTTTTTTGTCAGATCACTTATTTGTTTGACCTGAGTTATATTCATAATAGTGTATCTTGCACTTAAGGGAATGGGAGTTGTTCAGTCACCATTATAATTTAGTTTATATGTGTAGTTTAGGCTGTGTGTCCACCAGACGTGTTTTATCTGCTGTGGGTGACTGTTTTCTATTCATTCTCTATGTAGTTCAGCGTCTACAGCACTGAGCGCCCTCGGTGCTGAAACGCTCTCGGCGGTGGCTGCTTTTTGTCACGGTGCTCAGAGTTAAAAAAAATTCAACTTTTCAGACTACAGCTGAGCTTGTCAGTGTCAGACCTTTCTAAGCAGCCAATCAGAATTAAGGAAGGGAGGCACATAGGATGCCAGTACAGTCTGTACTCAGACTCCTGTTTTTCGTGTCATCATATTTTGCATCCAGAGCTGCTACCAATGCTTGAATACTTTTCTTGTCCATTGTTATTTAGAAACAGCTATTAAAAAATAAGTAGAAAGTCTGACCATAGGAAAAGTGGAAGTGCTGAGCTGTGACTGACAAGCTGTTGCTGCAATACAGGGCACAGACTTTTTTTTTTCCCAGCGCGCAGCACACAAATGCTAAAAAAAGGACGTTCATGGAGGGTAGGTGACAAAAAAACACATTTGGTGGACACGCAGCCTTATAGTCTATGGTAAATAGTAAATGGCATTCACTTACTGTATATAGCACTTTTATTCTCATCTCTAGATGACCAAAGCGTTTTACAGATCCTGCTATCCACCCATTCACACACACATTCACACACTGATGGCGGCAGTCATCATCGTTAATAAACTCATGCAGTACTAGAACAGGACATATTTACAAATATTTGAGACCCATTGTAGTGCATCCTTTTATATTTTAGCAATATTATAGGTAGAAAACACCGCTCACACTTCTTGAAACCAGGGCATGAAGAGACACAGCGGTGACAGAGTGGTGGCTAAACTTTTATTGATAAAAATTACATATTTTGACTTAGTGACTCCATACTTGGAGATGCACACCCTCATAACCTCAGCAAAGCACCTATAAAACCTTTCATCAGTCTGACAGTTCAACAGATATGTATGGAACACACACACACACACACACACACACACACACACATGCTGTATTTATAGTTAAAGTACTAGATTTCATTCAACTGAATGTATTAACTCATTCTGATTGCTGTAAAAAATGATTTTAAACATAACCCAGCTCTTGTAAAATCTACTTTACTGAGGCACAGCTACATGAAAATTGTGGTTAAATACAACAACAAAGTACTTTTTTTGTCACATTCCACCACTGGGTTTTAGCAACAAGTATTATCTCCCCAAATATATGTTTTAAACTTGCTTTGATCAACCACCACCCATTTCTGTCTTTCGTCTAAGTGAGAGAAAAACAATCCAATCCAAAATCGACCTTACGTCACTATATACAGAGACGCAGGCTGAAGATCTGCTGAACCAGGACCAGCGTGAGCGGCACATCCAGTTGCTTCTCAGTGAGGCAAGGGAGCATGAAACTACTCATAATGCTGCCTTCAATCAAGCGTTCCTTGGTGTGCTGGGCCACCTTGTGAAGGTAATGAGTGCCCGGCATGTGTGACCCATTCGAAGTTTTTTTTTTTTTTTTAAAGTTTAGAGTTTGAATTTTGCACATTCTAAATAATCTGGATTTTGCTGCTGATTGTAATAAGCAATTTAGTGACTTATGTGTTTGCATCATGATTTTCTATTTTGTCTGTTAAGACACCGGTGGGAAAAGAGTCAACAGTATAAACCATTTATCAGTGACGTTGAAAATAATGGCTCAAAAATAATTATTTTATTTACTGAAGACTGTATTGTTGGATGTGCCAGTGCAGAAGACACTGCACACTTTAGTGATAGTGACAGTTTTATAGTGGTTTGAAAAAGTGTTTGCCCTCTTCTTGATTTCCCTTTTTTTTGTATGTTTGTCATACTTAAATATTTCAGATCATCAAACAAATTTAAATATTAGACAAAGACACAAGTAAACACAAAATGCAGTTTTTAAATTAAGGTGTTTATTATTAAGGGTAAATAAAAAAATCCAAACCTACATGATTACATGCCGGTTTTTCGCACCTCCCTGGTCTTGCGGTTTGCACATTCACATGCAAGTACCTGGATGTGTAGACAGCCCTATACAGGTAACTGAAAGGGCACAAAGGCACAACATTCATTTATATATTTTAAAACAATAAAAATATAACACATTGACAACCTAAAATGAGCTGGAACTGACATAAATGACTGCTGGACCTTGATAGCAACAGCCATTTTTTTAAGCACGCGTAGCTAAAATGGATGAACATAAACTGACCATAAAAGTGTGATGCAGCTTATTTACAGAAACCACACAGCAACTAACAGCAGTCAAAGTCCTTACAATATGAACTCAAGTGTTGTCATAATTACGTCGTCAAAATTAGAGGGATATAAAATGTTTACCAGAGATGCGCATCAGAGAGGATTATGTTAAATTCAGGATTCTATACCACAAGAGTCTTCGCTTGACACGCTGTCTGGCTCATAATCACCAAAGGTCTGAGATTCAGCAGTGCGCAGTATATTGATGCTACCCTCCAGGAAGTGCTGTTTATCTCTCTACCTGCCTGGCAACCGATATGACATTATAGTGAGTCAACAGTGAGTGTGACCCCTACTGGCCAGGTGGGCAGAATCTTGTTTATATTACCTTTAAGTAAAGAATTACTTAAGGATAAAAACAATTTAATTACCTCCTGATGAAAAGGAATGCACCAAAAACTGTTAAAGTTATTGTAGGAGCTAATAAAGCTATAGATATAGTATAAGATATTAAATGAGATTCAGCTTGATCAGAGTTGTCCTTCATGAGTGTTTAAGTGATGACCTGATGGAAGGAGATAAAAGAGCTCCAGCGTTCTTGGAAGTCTCACCTGAGTGTGGGTTTCCACCGACTTCACTCTGATGTGCCTGGATGTCACACTGAAGGGAGTGGACCAAACTGCGGCTCTCACATAGCTGCTGCTGGAGGACGCTCACCTCATGCTGCAGCCTGTCAGTCAACACAAATGTGAAATCAGACGTTCACTCCACTATTGCTTCAAAACAACACCAAAATGCTTCAAAATCTCACTAAGTAAGCAATACTGCACAAGATTTCGTATGATATTGCTAAATACAGCACCACAGTGACTTGGTTGTAGGTTGCTGTGGAATAAGAACTAATTATCTACAGATTCAAACAGGCCAGATGTCATTTCCTTCTGCTCATCATCAAACTCCTAAGTTGCAGAAAAATACTTAAATCTACACAAACGAATGCAGAGTCAACCACCAGTGACAAACCGGTAACTGCTGACAAACTAAGAATACATCGCTGGAGTTATACATTTCATTCTGTCCTTATTGTTCTACATGTTCTCCTTATTGTAGTTTTTTCTGTGACTCAGTGCTTTTCTCTGTCATGTCATCCACATGGTGGCCTTGGTGTCTTTTCAGATGGAAACCAAGGATTTGACCACCAGCCCCCTTTTCTCCTCATCACAGTCCTGCCGTAACTCTTTCTTGTCCCTCATGTGTGTGTGTGTGTGTGTTCTCTCACATCTGCACCTGAGCAGCTCTCTCTCTCTCTCTCTCTCTCTCTCTCTCTCTCTCTCTCGTGTGTGCATGCGTGAGCGTCTGTGGAGTGGAGTGTGTATCGGAGAGTGATTGGCTTTCGGGCGCTTATTCAAAGGTTTGTTAAACTATAATCACTGGTGATTGTCACTTTTTCTTACTGTTCACATAAGTTTTCCAAAGCACTGTAGGGGTTCACGGGGGTTTGGTTGGTGGTGCTGCGTGCTGTGCAGCGGCAGCCGGTGTGTGGCTGTACGCCATGGCAGGCAGCAGCCTGGTAGTAATGCTGCCGGCTTCCGTAACCTGTCCTGTCGACATGATATTACAATACCGGTTGGCGTGGAGTTTTCAGTAGAAGATTGCAGTTTGGCAGTTGGAGAGCTTGTGCGGTACGGAAGTCTTAAGGTGGCTTCAAGAATGAATAGTGCCATTGTCGAGAAAGGAAGCAGGCGAGGCGACGAGCTGAATGACACAGAAACTTTATTCCATCTCCAACGTAAGTACAGTAAAAGCACTCCCGGGTCTCTGTGCATTCCTTTTTTTTATGTCCTTAATACCATGAATTGAGTCCCAGAACTTCCAACCATCATACACTGTGTTTAGAACAAAGCCTGTGTGGCACATTAACACGACATAACGCCGGCGCCACTCTCACACCCTTCTTCTTCCAGCGGCTCCAGCATTTTCTCCTCTCCCTGGAGGGAGCATAGTCCTTACTGTCCCGACTGATACCCCCCGGTGACACCTCCTCTTTTGGTCCATTGTTCCCCCGTTCCCCAGCTGCCTTCTTCTCTAGGTGGAGAAGTCCCACACCATGCCCCCACACAGTTGTTATTTTTTTGGATTCAATTCAATTAAATTAAATTACCCTTTATTGTCATTCAACTGTACAACCAATCATGTACAGTAGAACGAGATTGTGTTTACCTATCAACAGTGTTAATCACACACACTCCAAGTGTAGAATCAGAGGGCCGCTGCCATGCAAGGCGCCGCCACAAATTTCCCTCCTCCATTCCATTATTGCTGAGCACCAAGCTGGACGGCAGGAATTTCCACTTTTATATGGTCTTCGGCATGACCCGGCTGGGATTTGAACCCCTGCCTCCCGGGTGTGGGGCGGATGTGCTACCAACTGAGCCACCACTCCGGTAAATAAGGCAAACACTGAGGTTGAGCACAGTATTGTGTTGAGAAACACGCATACAGCAGTTTTCCCCCTTGCAAATCCAGCTAAAAGAGTAATATTGTCTAACGTGCCACCTTCTGTTAGTGATGAGATGCTGGAAAGGGAACTTTCATGCCATGGGAGGACTGTTTCATTTATGAAAATGCTTCCGTTGGGATGCAAGTCAGATAAGTTGAAACATGTTGTGTGTTTGAGGAGATAAGTGTTTATAATTTTGAATGATGACAGTGATGACTTAAATTTAGTTTTGAAATTTAGAATTGATGGTTTTGATTATGTGGTTTTTGCAACCTCTCACTCTATGAAATGTTTTGGCTCATTTAACCAGGTATCAAAACCTGGTTTAATGACCATGGTATCACTGTGTTTGATTGGCCAGAAAACTCTCCTGACCTAAACCCCATAGAGAATCTATGGAGGATTGTCAAGAGGAAGATGAGAGACACCAGACCCAACAATGCAGACGAGCTGAAGGTCACTATCAAAGCAACCTGGACCTTCATGACACCTCAGCAGAACCACAGGCTGATCACCTCCATGCCACACCACACTGATACAGTAATTAATCCACAAGGAGCCCTGACCAAGTACTGAGTGTGTACATGGACATACTTTTTAGTCGGTCCACATTTGTATTAAAAAACAATTTTTTAATCAATTTTATGTAATATTCTAATTTTTTGAGAAACTGAATTTGGGGTTTTCCAGGTCTGTAAGCCATAATCGTCAAAATTAAAATCAATAAACACATGAAATATATGTGTCTTGAATCTACACTGTATATGGATTTCACTTTCTGAAATGAGTGACAAAAAACATTGAACTTTTTCATGATATTCTAATTTTTTGAGATGTACCTGTAGGTGGTCCTGCAGAGAGTTAAAAAAAAAACTGGGAGGGAGTCGTAGAGAACATGGAGGCTAGATTGAAAAGATGGTACTGGCTTTTGCCTCGGATGTCGTATGGGGCAGACGCTCATCATCAACAATCTGGTGGCTTCTACTTTGTGGCACCGCTTGGCAGTGTTGGAGTCCCCTGCCAATTTGCCGCCAAAGTTGCAGAGCATTATTGTCAGTTTTTTGGGGGACAGGTTACATTGGATACCTCAGAGTGTTTCATTTCTGCCAAAGGAAGAAGGAGGGCAGGGGTTAGTCCACCTGGCTAGTAGAAAAGCAGCCTTGAGGCTATAGTATCTACGTAGCTTTCTTCATGGGCCAGAAAACCTAATTTGGAGATGTGGCAGACTATATTTTTAGTAAAGTCAGCAGTTTGGGATTTGGAAGAATGCTTTTTTTATTGATTGCTCTGTTTGTCCTCAACAGTTTGTCGTTTCTTTATGACATCATCATCATCATCATAGCAGTCTGTTGGGGGAAACAATGACCGTTTCATTTAGGTCTGATCAGATTCCTCCACGCAGCTTTTTTTACGTTTTACTTTTTTTTACGTCAGTGTGCTCAAAACATGGGGAACCATGGAAGTTGGCCAGATGGACTCGAACACATCCTTACATTGGCTTTTGAAAGAGCATATATTGAGGGGCTCTTGGCTGCCTGCTGACTGGGAGGAGGTGCTGGTGCTATCCAAGGTCATGCTGAATAAGAGAACAACCACGGTCCAACACTTGGTGGAACTGGCTGGTGCTAATCTGGATGATGCACCTACCCTGGCAAGAGGACTTGGAGTCCAATCTGTTCAAGTGGTCGATGTGATGCTGGAGAAGCTCAGGAAGGCTCTTTCACCTGTGGATAGAGCTCTTCTGGCACACTGGCTTAAAGGACAGGAAACACCTGATAATTCTGACCCCTTCCCAAGGCTGCGTATTCGGCCATATTTTACTGGCTGTGAAAGACTGGCTCCACTGCTGGATGTGACTGGAAAAGTCTGGTTACCAGTAGACACAGTGACTGGAAAAATACTTTATCAAGCATGTGTGAGGACCTTAAACAAAGAAAAACTTAAAGAAAGGGCAGATACGCCCTGGAGGGAGTATTTTAAATAAAAATCAGAGGTTAAACCCGCATGGCGCACTCTGTACAAACCACCATTAACCAAAAATGTTGGTGATTTGCAGTGCTGCATTTTACATGGTATTGTTGCAGTAAATGCTTTTGTTTCTGTGCTTAACCATACAGTTTCAGACCGTTGCCCTTTTTGCTCTATTAGAGAAACAATTTTTAATTATTTTTTAAACTGCGTCAGGTTAAAGTCATTGTTTGGACTATTAAATAATGTAGTTACATCGTTAGGGGGAATTTTTACTGACCAGAAAAAAGGACAGCTTTTGAATTTTTTTAATGGGTCAAGCAAGGATGGCAATCTACCAAAGCAGAAAAGACCAGTTAGAAAGGGGACAGAGTTGTGATGTTTTAGAAGTTTTTTGGAATCATGCTAAGGCTTGAGTAATGTTGGAGTTTAAGTATTACCTTAAAATGAGGAACTTGGATGCCTTTCAGAAGATGTGGGACCACAACGGTGTAGTTTTTTTCTCTTTAAAAGGCTCTGAAATCACCTTCGTTGATGGATTACGGTGATTCATTTTCTGTTCAGTCTATTTTTTTGTCTTGTCTTTTTGCTTATGTGTATAGTTTTGTGTTGTAATGCATCGTTATTTTCACTATTTTCACATTTCCCGCTCTCTCAGCTCTCCATCTTACATGTTGCTCATTCTCCTTTCACTGTGCATATCTTTGAACCCTCCTTTTATTGTCCTTGTGTTTCTTCATGTTTCCTTTACATACTCATGTGCATACTTCTCTCATCTCTGTATTTTGGTGTAAAAGAAAAACTTGCAGCTCTCTCTGTGCCTCTCTTTCATCCCTGTACTGATTTTCCTGACTTTGAGTTACTCAGGAGTCTTACAATAGTGTTCCCTATATACCATTTTCCTTGTCTCTTTCTGGGGGGCACTTTTATGTTGGGGGAGTGTCAGAAATTTTCCACTACAAGGCCCGACAATCATGATCTCGCACAGTAATAAACATCAACAGGTCATGACGTGTTTATTTGGTACCTGCTCCAACCAGGCTCCAACTATGCTGAGTCGAGCCGGAAATGTGACATCACTAGATTGCGGGCCACTGATTGGCCGGGGCATAAGGTCAGTGGATGAGAGCGACGTCTTCACAAGATTCAAAACTGCCATTTGTAAATTTGGCCGCGAGTTTTTATCATTTCTGTGATAGTCAGCGAGACAAATGACAACACACAAATTAACAACATAGTCCAGTGACAAAGTGCAGCCTCTTCTGTGCTGGTGGCTGATGACAGAATCCAGAGGGAGCCATGTGGCTGAAAAGTTCAGATAGTGGTCAAATTTGACCAAATGCAGCTATTTTTCAAGTCTCCCCTTTGGTGCACACACTTCTTCTATCGGTTTTGCTGTGCTTGAAAAATAAACATTTGGTCACACACCCCCCCCATGTCCTGTCAGGCAGCTAGGTAAGCAGAACAGAGATCTGTTACCCTTATTGTACAAAAACAGATTCACTTTGCCAAAAGGAGCTTTATACAGTACTTAACTAGAAAAGCACTCGGAGAGCGCAGACCTCCGCCAAGTGCCACAGTTCCCCCATACAGTGTTTGTGTGTACGTTTTCAGATTCCTTGACCATGAAAACATATGACAAGCAATTGGATTGACAATGATAGGATTAGCGGTTTAGTAGTTATTCACAAAAATAGCATTTTGCATAATGGCGGTTTTCTTGTGGACGGTGATCCAGATCATCACCAAAATCTAATCATCTGTAGGATACCCCATTTCTGACAATCTGTGAAAATTTCATGAAAATCCATCCATAACTTTTTGAGTTATCTTGCTAACAAACAAACAAACAAACAGACAGACAGACAAACCAACGCCGATGATCACATAACCTCCTTGGCGGAGGTAACTATGTACTGTATATTGTAGTAAACTCCTTCTGTAATAACTTTTAATACTTTATTTAAATTATTTTACCCATGGAGGACCCGACAGGATGGGGAATGGGGAAAGGAAGTGTGTGGAGGGGGAAAGAAAAGGGAGAGGAACAGACGAGAAGACAAACAAACCAACAACTAAAACAAACAGAAGACAAACTGCTTCATCCACCAAAGAGGTCTCAACACGAGTCTGGTATCTGCACCTGTTAAAGGGGAGATATTGGTGCATGTGCGTCCATGTGCTTGTATATGAGCATGCGCGCAAAATAAGTGTGAGCATGTAAGTCGTTTGTCAGGAAACATACTAAGGGGGGGCCGGTCGCAACAACTCCCCCCTCAGGAAACCCCAAGCAGGCAAGGCAGCGCCACCAACCCCCACAGGGCACAAATGCCCGAGGTCAGAAAGCCCCAGCAAAGCCAGGCATCCGCCCCCGGAGGGACGGCCGAGGGAGGTCAGGCAACATGGCGGCTGTCGCCGTGGGCCCACATCCCCGGGCCGGCCAACCCCATCTCGGGGCCCCAAGCACCAGGAGGCTAGTGCCCCCACCCTCAGGACCGGAGACCGGCCCGCGCCCCCCGGTGCAAGCCTCCCTCAGACACCAACCCAGCCCCCCTTCCCCCCCAGCGCCACCGCCACAGACCCCAGTGACCCCAATGCCTAAAGAAGTCCCCCCCCACCCAGGGGAGCCCACGTAGCCGAGAAGCACTATGCCCCTCAATCCAGCACCTCCCGACTAGCATACACACCCATCCCCACACCTTCAAACCCTCATGCTCTCATACGCACCCACATGCACTCAATCACTCTCACTCCCCCACTCCCCCACACAGTCCCACTCTAGCACTCCTGGACCCACCCATTCTCTCTCACTCCTGTACCCACTCAATCTCCCTCCCACTCGCCCTCAGGGTCACCCACACTCACTCCCGTTCACCCACGCATGCACTCTCATTCACACTCCGACCTACTCACATTTATTCGTGCTCTCCCCTTTACCCTCGTCCACCCTCAGTCACCCTTATTTCTTAGGGCAACTGCGATGCAGACGCAGCGAGCCTGAACGTGCACCAGCGCGCCAGTGGCCACCCCCCTCCCCAAACCCACCCCAGGGTGGCCACGGCCACAGAAGCAGACCCCCACCCCCAACGCCCGCCCGAATGACTGATCAGCAGACCACTGCAGGTGCCCCGAGATGCCATCCGACATGTAAAGCAAACCGACCCACCATCACCATCTCCATTCATCACTCCCTCACTCTCGTTTACTCTCTTCTTGAGTCCCTTACTCACTCCCTTACTCCTATCTGTTCATTCAGTAGCACCAAGGGATTTAGACAACAGGCCCCCCGCCAGGCCCTCAGGCCCCTGGCAGAAGGAGGGCAACAGGGGTGGGGGAGGACCCCCCCATCCCCCCGTCTCCTTGCACAAAACATGATAGGTGTAGTGTTGGTTGCATGATGCAATAGTGTGTAGCTGTGTGGACAACAACAGTGTAGTTAAAATTTGGGGGATGGTGGTTGGAGCACCACTAGCCACTGCGATAGGCAGGGGGGCCCCCATCCCCCCAAGGCCTCAGTGCTTAAAATGCAATTAAAATTGAGGTGAGGGCAGCCCCACTGTGGAGCAGGGGTATCCCCTTCACTGACACAGTGGGGCACACCCTTGACCCAAAGCCCTAAGTGTATTCAAGAAGATGTATATTCCACCCAGAATTGGGGGGGGGGGGGAATAAGACTGGCAGGGAGGCAGTCCAAAAGTGAGGTTGTCCCCCCACCGCAGAAGCCAGCTTGCAAACTTTTTCAAATCCCAACCCAGGGCAAGGGCTGCCAGGCTGAGCAGCCCAGGACCCACCAGCATCGTGCCCCAGCACCCCCAGCACCACAAACATGATGGAGCAGCCACACCCATTCCCACTCACCTTGCACACACAAACATGCACAATAGTCACAATAGTAAAATATGGGCCGGACCCATTGGCGCCCCTCCCTGAGAGCCCACCGCAAGCCCACTGAACACCAACCCCAGACACACACCGACAGCAGCAGGCCGCCCCGCAGCAACAGCCACCCTGGAGCAACCCAACAGCAACACGGCCACCAAACTGTGCCAACGGCCCCCCCCAACCAGACCCGAGCACCAACACACACCCGGTACCTAAGACACCAGGGGTAATGAGACAAAGCGCCCCACCCCGTGGCAAAATGGCAGGGCGGTCGGGACAAGCAGGCCTTGAATCGCCAACCCCTAGGCCACGAGATGATCCGCCCCACCCCCGCCGCCCAACGAGGTTCCCCCACCCATACACACATGCTCCACCCCCACATATCCACCCACAGGCATCCGCTCACACACACACACACACACACACACACTCTCACACACGTACACAGACACACATATTCACACCCACACCCGCAGGCCCCGAAGGACGGGGAGGGTGACCCCCCAGGACGCAGGCACCTGCCCCAGAGCACTGCCAGGGCCCCCGGGGAGGGCACGACCCCACCGCACAAGTGTTCCTTTTCTGAAATGCTGTGTTACTTTTATGCCGGATGTAATGGGGCACACTGTCATGAACCAAGCCTGTGTTCTCCTGCGGGCTCGGTTCTGATCATTCTTGGTCTTATGTTGTGTTTTGATTTCTGTCCTGTGTGTCATTATTTCCTTGCTTGGCTGCTGCTCTGGCTGGCGATTGTTGGGCAGCTGTTTGACCCACTTTCTGGTGGGCGCTGTCTAACATTCGCCAGTCCGACCATGCCCCCTTCTCTCTGACAGTCAGCTGTGTGCCCCGGTAATTATCTTTCCCGCACCTCGCCCAGGTGTTCCCTATTTGTTAGGCCAGCAGTGTTTGTACTTAAGCAGCTCTTTGCTAGTCAAACTCTGGTGGACCATAGTACGTGTTAGACTGTTGTTCTCCGCTGTCTGACTGTCATGTCCCGAAGGATTGCTTTGTGTTTGTGGTCGCTGGCGGACTCGGACGACTTGGACTAGTTCCTGCACGGTGAGTAAGAGCTGTCTGCATTTCTGTTTGCAGTTGTGCTGCTACGCTTGTCTGTTGCATTTCTCTTGCGGCACAACTGCTATGCTCGGGCACTGCTGCTCAGCTCTTCTCCCGTGCCAGTCGAGCATCCCGGAGAACTCTAAGTTACCCGAGCATTTCTGTCCTGTCTGTTTTTGTGACCACGGTGCACAGTGGTCTGCCCACTGCATGCTATTTGTGTGAGCCATTTTGTGCATGACTGTCTCATTACTGTAAGTCTTTATTTCACGAAGTGTTTGATATCAATAAATGTGTGTTTTGGTGTAACCGTGCATTTAAATCCTCATTTCTCCCTCTCTTCCTCCGTGTGCTGTGAGAAGCGCACGGGGAAGTTTATGACACACACATCTTTCAAAAAGTTCATCTTTTGTCTCGTCACCCACGGAGTATTTTACCAAAAGTCTTGGGGATCATCAAGATGTTTTCTGGCAAAACTGAGATAAGCCTATATGTTCTTTTCGCTCAACAGTGGTTTTCGTCTTGGAACTCTGCCATGCAGGTCCTTTTTGACCAGTCTGGTGGAGTCATGAACACTGACCTTAACGAGTGAGCAAGTGAGGCCTGCAGTTCTTTGGATGTTGTTGTGGGGTCTTTTGTGACCTCTTGGATGAGTTGTCGTTGCGCTATTGGGGTAATTTTGGTCGGCCAACCACTTCTGGGAAGGTTCGCCACTGTTCCATGTTTTTGCCATTTGTGGATAATGGCTCTCACTGTGAATCGCTGGACTGGCAAAGCTTTAGAAATGGCTAGAAATTTGAATTCAGCTTTTCAGATGTGATAAACCACAGTTAATTTATGTTTTAACAGGGGGACAATCACTTTTTCACACAGGGCCATGTAGGTTTGGATTTTTTTTTTACCCTAAATAATTAACCCCTTCAATTAAAAACTGCATTTGGTGTTTACTTATGTTATCTTTGTCTAATATTTAATTTGTTTGATGATCTGAAACATTTAAGTGTGACAAACATACAAAAAAATGAAAAATCCGGAAGGGGGCAAACACTTTTTCACACCACTGTATTGCTGGACCAACTCATCTGCATGCTGTTGGCATTGGCGAAATCTTATCCTCCTGACTAGCACGCTCTCGGGGGTTGCAAAGTGTCCAGCTAACAAAGCTACACGCTCATCGTAGCTATGTGCAGGTCCAAGCATCCTAAAAACACGCTGTCCCTCGATGCCGAGGCAGTGGATTAGCATGATGTGCAGTCTTAGCTTGCTAGCTTTAGCTAGGTCCGTGGCGGACACAAATGTGTCAAACGACTCATGCGAACATTGCCAGGGAATGGGCGGCTCACCGGGTAAAGATTAGATTAGATTAGATTAGATTCAACTTTATTGTCATTACACATGTATGAATACAAGGTAACGAAACACAGTTTAGCATCCAATCAGAAGTGCAAAGGACAGCAGTGCAGTATATACGGTAATTAACAGTATGTGCAATTTAAGCAAATATATGCAAATATATGCAGCAGTGCAGAAAGTTAAAAGTACTGTTATGTGCAAATAATGTGCAATAAGTTAGATGTAGTTATGTAGTTATGCAGTTATGTACAGGTGAGGATGGTAAAAGATGATTGTAAGAGAGTCAGCGGGGAACTAAGTTCAATAACGTGACAGCTGTTGGAAAGAAACTGTTCCTAAACCTGCTGGTTCTAGTCCGAAGGCTTCTGAAACGTCTTCTGGAGGGGAGAAGCTGGAACAGTCCATGAGCAGGATGGTTGGAGTCCCTAAGAATGCTGAAGCGATGTTGTCCAAGTTTCTCCTGATTGGCCAATTGTTGTGTTTGGAAATAATGGCCACAGACCGGTTTGCCGCTGAGTGTGAAGCGGCTGGGATGAGAATCAGCACCTCCAAGTCCGAGTCCATGGTCCTCAGCCGGAAAAAGGTGGATTGTCCTCTCCGGGTTGGGGACAGGCTCCTGCCCCAAGTGGAGGAGTTTAAGTATCTTGGGGTCTTGTTCACGAGTGAGGGGAAAATGGAGCGAGAGATCGACAGACGGATTGGAGCAGCATCTGCAGTGATGCGGACGTTGTACCGGTCTGTTGTGGTGAAGAGGGAGCTTAGTTCTAAGGCAAAGCTGTCGATTTACCAGTCAATCTACGTTCCTACTCTCACCTATGGTCACGAGCTTTGGGTAATGACCGAAAGAACGAGATCGCGGATACAAGCGGCTGAAATGAGCTTTCTCCGTAGGATTGCTGGACTCACCCTCAGAGATAGGGTGAGGAGCTCAGTCATCCGGGAGAGGCTCAGAGTAGAACCGCTGCTCCTCCACATTGAAAGGAGTCAGTTGAGGTGGTATGGGCATCTGATTAGGATGCCTCCTGGACGCCTCCCACTTGAGGTGTTTCAGGCACGTCCCACTGGGAGGAGACCCCGGGGCAGACCCAGGACTCGGTGGAGAGACTATGTCTCCCAGCTGGTCTGGGAACGCCTTGGTATCCCCTCTGAAGAGCTGGAGCAGGTGGCTGGGGAGAGGGAAGTCTGGGCTTCTCTGCTTGAACTGCTGCCTCCACGACCCGGACCTCCGGAAAAGCGGTAGAAGATGGATGGATGGATGGATGGCCACAGACCGGTCCATGTGTTGAGGTTAGCTTTATTAAACAGTTAGCTGAACATGCTAGGAGAGAGCACACAGTGAGGTGACTGGGAGGTACCAAAGGTGGAGAGCAAGGTCCCCTGCCTTGCAAGTTACAAGGTGTTTATGTTGACACCCCTTTCATCCTATTGGTCAGTTTCAGACAAAGAAACTTTTCCTGATTAGACAAGACTCCATCCCTGTGTCACACTCTCAAATGTAATTGGTCCTCTTTACTGTCAGTCAAGATTTTTTTCTTTTGGAAAGCAGCCACTTTAAAAGTTGGGAAACTCCCAAGTTTGCGTGAGTGAGCCAGTTCTGTTCTGTTGTGTTCTGTAGAGTTTATTTTTCACCTTTCTCTGAGGAGAGGCTTTTTTCCACCTTCTCACTGAGCTCAAGGCTTATCTAATACCCAGAGTAAAACTCTGTTTTTCTCTCCTCAGACATCCATCCATCCATCTTCTACCGCTTTTCCGGAGGTCCGGGCCGCGGAGGCAGCAGTTCAAGCAGAGAAGCCCAGACTTCCCTCTCCCCAGCCACCTGCTCCAGCCTTTCAGAGAGGATACCAAGGTGTTCCCAGACCAGCTTGGAGACATAGTTTCTCCAGTGAGTACTGGGTCTGCCCCGGGGTCTCCTCCCAGTGGGACATGCCTGAAACACCTCATGTGGGATGCGTACAGGAGGCATCCTGATCAGATGTCCAAACCACCTCAACTGGCTCCTTTTAATGTGGAGGAGCAGCGGTTCTACTCTGAGCCTCTTCTGGATGACTGAGCTCCTCACCCTATCTCTAAGGGTGAGTCCAGCAATCCTACAAAGAAAGGTCATTTCAGCCGCTTTAATCCGCAATCTCATTCTTTCGGTCATTACCCAAAGGTCATGACAAGGTGAGGGTAGGAACGTAGATTGACCGGTAAATCGACAGCTTTGCTTTAGAGCTTAGCTCCCTCTTCATCATAACAGACTGGTACAACATCTGCATCACTGCAGATGCTGCTCCAATCCATCTGACAATCTCTGGCTCCATTCTCCCCTCACTCATGAATAAGACCCCAAAATACTTAAACTCCTCGACTTGGGGAAGGAACTTGTCCCCAACCCGGAGAGGACAATCCACCTTTTTCTGGCTGAGGACCATGGACTCAGACTTGGAGGTGCTGATTCTCATCCCAGCTGCTTCACACTCAGCAGCAAACCATCCCATTAACACCTGTAGGTCATTGCTAGATGAAGCCAACAGGAAAACATCATCTGCAAACAACAGAGATGAGATTCTTTGGTCATCAAGAACGACAAGCCTCCGTTCCCTGGCTGCGCTTAGAAATGCCGTCCATAAAAACTGTGAACAGGAATGGTGACAAAGGGCAGCCCTGACGGAGTCAAACTCTCACTGGCAATGAGTCCGACCGAATGTTGGCAATACGAACCGAACTCTCACAACGGTCGTTTATTGACTGAATAGTTCGTAACAAGCTTGATACCCCATACTCCTGAAGCACCCCTCGGAAAAAAAACACGAGGGGCACGGTCGAATGCCTTCTCCAAGTCCACAAAACACATGTAAACTGGTTGGGCAAACTCATTCATTCATTCATTCATTCATTCATCTTCTTCCGCTTAATCCTTTTCGGGTCGTGGGGGGGCTGGAGCCTATCCCAGCATCTTTGGGCAAGAGGCAGGGTGCACCATGGACAGATCGCCAGTCCATCGCAGGGCCAACACAGAGAGACAGACAACCTTTCACTCTCACAGTCATACCTAAGGACAATTTAGAATCCCCAGTTTGATACCAATTAACCTAACCTGCATGTTTTTGGCATGTGGGAGGAAACCGGAGAAATCCCGGAGTAAACCCACGCAGACACATGGAGAACATGCAAACTCCACACAGATCACTGTTGGTCGGGGGCTGGGATCGAATCCAGGATCCCCCGGCCAAGGGTGCGTTGCTGTGCTGCCGCAGTGCTAACCACTCCGCCACCGCGCCGGGTTGGGCAAATTCCTCAGATGTATTCTTTTTTTTTCCCACAATATTTTTATTGAACCTTTTTACAAACATAACACAAACAATCAAACACTAACACTAAAATAATTTTTTAAAAAAAGTACTAAAAACACCAACAACCACTAACAAAGGCAGGTCTTCAACAATGCTCCTCTATTTAGTCTAGGCAATCCATTACGTAAGTATACATACTATACATTCAACAGTTTGGAATTTACAAGGTCCACACACATCATTCACCTTCTTCTTCAAAAGTTATATTTAAATTCTTTACATAATCAATGAAAGGTCTCCATATACTCTCAAACACAATTTCTTTTGATTTCAGTATGTATGTTATTCTTTCTAGTGGAAGGTTTGTTAACATCTGTCTTAACCACTGAGTCATATCTGGTCTACGAGTCTTTTTCCACAATAGTGCAATACATTTTTTGGCGTTAACCAAACTGAGGTCTATGAATGCTCTCTCACTCTTGTTAAAGTTATGCTTTTCTGGATAAAGACCCAACAAAAACAGTTTAGGATTCAATATGATTTGTTTTGAAATAATTTTTTCAATTGTTACCTTCACCTCTTCCCAAAACATTCTAATTTTTCTACATTCCCATATACAATGAAATAGGGTGTGGTCTATATTAATCATATATCCCATAACCTTCATATGTATAAGCATGTGAGAATGTTTGGTGATTACATATGTAAAGCGACTTCACACCTCAGAACAGGACAAAAGGTCTCAACCGCCAGTGAAGATTAAAGAGCATCCAAGGCGCTGCGGTGGAGACCAGAAAGGTCGCCCTGACCCCCCAGGGCCAGGTGGAGGGGTACAAAGACAAAAGAGGGGATTAAGATAGTGAGGGATGTCAGCTTTTGATATGCATGTCTTTTGTTATGTGCGAGTACAAGTTCGTAGAGCCGAAGGTGTTCGCTCTCTTCCTTCTTCTGCTGCTGCACCTAGATGAGACTTGTTAGAGGAGCTGATAATAAACTTTGGTTTAGGAATCACATCGCCTTGTTATTTCAAGCTCCACTACACTGGTGACCCTGACGCGAGGATGGACCAGAGGCGTTCCCCCGCGATCGACTCATCTGTGGCGACCCAGGCAGACGCCGGCGCCCATGCAGACAGGGGAACAGATGGACAACGTTCCCCCACGGCAGAAGTGATAGAGAGGGCTCAACCGAGCACCAGCGCCGCTGAGAGAGCCAAAGGAAGGCACTCTCACCCTGCGGACACATCAGTGACGGTCCACATAAACGCCATCACCGTCAAGCTGCCGGACTTCTGGCAGGACGACCCCGCCTCGTGGTTTCAGCAAGCTGAAGCCCAGTTTGCACTTGCAGGCATCACGGCTGACGATACAAAGTTCTATCACATCATCGCCAAACTCGACGCGGCCACTTCGAGATGTGTGCGGAGCATAATCCAGCAGCCGCCGGCCCAGGACAAATATAAAGAACTGAAAGCGACCATCGTGGCAAATTTCGTCCCCT
This sequence comes from Pholidichthys leucotaenia, assembly GCA_020510985.1. Taxonomy (NCBI): domain Eukaryota; kingdom Metazoa; phylum Chordata; class Actinopteri; order Cichliformes; family Pholidichthyidae; genus Pholidichthys; species Pholidichthys leucotaenia. The sequence continues at coordinate 493,673,138 of CM035837.1, forward strand.
CAGCCGAGGAGAGAGCCGAGAGGATCCTGGTGGTCTACAGCCACAGAGGATGCAGACCCAAGGCCCTCATGGAGGACTTGCTGCAACTTAAAGAAGAGGACAATGACAACTTCCTCTTCCAATTCATATTCCTCAGTACGCTGCCGCCACACATGAGAGGGACGCTTGCCAACATGCGATGCAGCACCCAGCAGGACTTCCGCACGCTGGCTCACGAAGCTCAACGGCTCGTCAACGCCTGCAAGGAACAGACACCCACAGCAGCATCCGCAGACCTCAACGCTGATGTCCGGAGCCACGAGGAACCACAAACCACCGAGCAGAATCAGCCCGCGGTGACAGCGACACGGCCAAGACGTAACAGACGGAGCGACGTTTGTTATTACCACCACCGCTTCGCCGAGAAGGCTTACAAATGCTTTCCCCCCTACAAATTCACGATTTCGGGAAAATGCCAAAGCCGAGAACCGTTAACTGCGGCGGTTCTCGGCAAAAAAAACAAGCTTTTATATGTGACGGACGGACACACCGGCAAGCAGTTCCTTATCGACACGGGAGCTCAACTAAGTTTTGTCATGCCCTCCCAAGCAGACCGGGCCATGGGCCCCCGGGGCAATGGAGCGGTGGCAGCCAACGGCTCCATCATCGACACTTTTGGCGAAAAGAGCCTGCCCCTCCGCATCCACGGCCGCAACTACAGATGGACATTTGTTGTAGCGGCGGTGAGTTTTAACTTGTTGGGCACAGATTTTTTGTGTGCACATGGGTTAATAGTTGATCAAACGAACAGACGCTTGGTTATTGCACTGTCCTTTGCTTCTATTCCCTGCTCAGCTCGAGTTTCTCCACCACCCGTGCAGGCCAGCGTCACCACAGCAGGAGGTAAGTTTGATCAACTCCTCACCCAATTTCCAGCACTCACAATTCCCAAATTCTCAGTCACAGTGGCTAAACACGGGGTCAAACACTTTATTCCCACAACGGGCCCACCCGTATTCGCCAAAGCTCGGCGCTTAGACGCGACCAAGCTCGCCATAGCTCGGGACGAGTTTAGCACCCTTGAAAAATTAGGCGTTATCAGACGCTCAAAAAGCCCTTGGGCATCACCACTTCACATGGTCCCGAAATCCGACGGTTCTTGGAGACCGTGCGGCGATTACCGCAGATTAAACAATGCAACAGCGCATGACCGCTACCCAATTCCTCACATTCAAGATTTTTCACTACATCTGGCGGGTGCGCGCATTTTTTCAAAAATAGACCTGGTCCGCGGCTATCATCAAGTCCCAGTTCGAGCAGAGGACATTCCTAAAACAGCTGTAATAACCCCCTTCGGTCTTTTTGAATTTTTGCGGATGCCTTTTGGCCTCCAAGGCGCCGCTCAAACCTTTCAGCGGATCATGGACACGGTATTACGCGACCTCCCCTTCGTGTTCGTCTACCTCGACGACATGCTGGTAGCCAGCTCGTCTGAGGAAGAACACGAGCAGCATCTCACTATGGTTTTTCAGAGGCTAGAAGAGCACGGGTTAATAATCAATCCAGCCAAATGCAAATTCGGCGTGTCACAAATTGATTTTTTAGGACACAGAGTTTCTCCGAAGGGGGCAGTCCCACTGCCAGACAAAGTTCACGCAGTAAAAAGTTTCCCACGGCCACAAACGGTCAAATCGCTGCAAGACTTTTTGGGAATGGTTAATTTTTACAACCGTTTCCTCCCCCACGCAGCTCAGCTCATGCAGCCCCTATATGACGCGCTCAGAAAACAAAAACCTTCCAACGTGGTCGAATGGACCCCGGAGCGCGAACGCGCCTTCGCGGAAGTAAAAAGTGCCCTCGCTAATGCCACATTGTTGGTTCACCCTGATCCCTCGGCCCGCATTGCGCTAACCACAGACGCTTCAGACCTGGCCATAGGGGCAGTTGTAGAACAACTCGTCAGCGGAATCTGGCAACCTTTGGCATTTTTCAGCAAGTCGCTAAACCAAACTGAGTGTAAATACAGCACTTTTGACAGGGAGCTGCTAGCGCTTCATTTATCCATCCGCCACTTCCAGTTCTGGTTGGAAGGGCGGCGTTTCACGGCTTTTGTAGACCACAAACCGCTCACCTTTGCGATGGCTAAAATTTCCGAACCGTGGTCAGGCAGGCAACAAAGACAGCTAGCTGCGATTTCAGAGTTCACCACAGACATTCAACATGTGGCAGGCAAACTTAACGTGGTAGCAGACTGCCTCTCTCGCGCTGTGACATCACCAGAGCATGAAGAGACAGATTATACTACCTCAGCCGCAGAACTCTTCGCCAACGCGGACACATATGCAGCCCCAATCCACGCAGGGATAGATTATGCAGCCATGGCGGAGGAGCAAAGTAGTGACGCGGACGTGCGCGCACTCCTGTCTGGACCAACAGGGTTAAGGCTGGAGGAAAGGGGTTTACGCGACGGTGTGCCCCCCCCTAATATGCGACATCTCAACCGGCCGACCTCGCCCGTTAGTCCCAGCTGCATGGCGCCGCCGTATTTTCGACTCGATTCACTCCCTCGCGCACCCAGGTGTGCGCGCTTCGGTTAAAATGGTCGCCGAAAAGTTTGTGTGGCCTGGCCTGCGCAAAAACGTAAAAGAATGGGCAAAGACTTGCATTTCTTGTCAGCGCGCCAAAGTACACAAACACACAAAAGCCCCTCTAGAGCCTTTTCAAATCCCTGCTAGAAGGTTCGACCACGTTCATGTCGACCTCGTGGGGCCACTACCTTCCTCCCAAGGTTTCACACATCTGTTAACAATGATAGACCGCACCACGCGCTGGCTGGAGGTAGTCCCTCTGGCGTCAACCACAGCGGAGGAAGTCGCTTGCGTTTTTTTGACAAACTGGGTGGCACGTTTCGGCGTCCCATCGGACATCACGTCCGATAGGGGGCCTCAATTTGTCTCGGAGCTTTGGTCAGCCATGTCCAGCAGCTTAGGGGCAACAATTCACCGCACCACCGCTTATCACCCTCAGGCTAATGGGTTATGCGAGCGTTTTCACAGATCTTTAAAGGCCGCCCTCAGAGCCTCACTAACGGATACAAATTGGGTAAATAAACTTCCCTGGGTTTTATTGGGGTTGCGTGCTGCGCCTAAAGAGGATCTAGACGCCTCCCCAGCCCAGCAGAATTAGTTTTTGCACAACCTCTCAGGCTCCCAGGTGAATTTTTACCAGAGAACCCAGAGCCAGGGCATCTTCCAGCCCCGAGGTTTTTAGGCAGCAACGGACCGGACTCTCTCCCCAGACCGGCACATCACTCTTTTCCATGGGTTTTTGTCCCCCAAGCTTTAAAAGACGCTGAATTCGTTTTTGTTAGACATGAAGCTTTAAAACCAACTTTCCGCCCACCATACGATGGACCATTCAGAGTGCTGGAACCTGGTGATAAACATTTTGTGCTTGATTTTGGGGATAGAAAAGAAACAGTCAGCATTGACAGACTTAAACCTGCCTTCTTGTTGAGAGACAAGCCTGCACGGTTGGCGAGAGCACCTCGGCGGGGTAGACCCCCCAAGAGAAAAGACTCAGCCCCCCTGCAGGGAACAAATAATCACTCTCCTCCCCATGCTGCAGATTCCTTACAGGAAGGTCCCAGCAGGACGCCCAAGTGGACCCACAGCAGATTCGGGAGAAGACTAAAACCCAGACGGCACAGGGACTGATGCAAACTACTCAACAGTTGTTCACTAATTGTGCTGTAACAGTTTAGGACTGACTTGTGTTATTACTATGCTGTTATGATTACCACTGAACTCTCTTAGGAGCATGGCTGCTGGAAAGTTTCTTCTGTGTCAAGAGGTGTAGCAGTTAGTATGTCATAATAATTATCTTAAACTGTGAATTTTTCTATTGTCCTTTTCTTAGTTGTTTGGGGGGGGCTGTGGTCTATATTAATCATATATCCCATAACCTTCATATGTATAAGCATGTGAGAATGTTTGGTGATTACATATGTAGAGCGACTTCACACCTCAGAACAGGACAAAAGGGTCTCAACCGCCAGTGAAGATTAAAGAGCATCCAAGGCGCTGCGGTGGAGACCAGATAGGTCACCCTGACCCCCCAGGGCCAGGTGGAGGGGTACGAAGACAAAAGAGGGGATTAAGATAGTGAGGGATGTCAGCTTTTGATATGCATGTCTTTTGTTATGTGCGAATATAAGTTCGTAGAGCCGAAGGTGTTCGCTCTCTTCCTTCTTCTGCTGCTGCACCTAGATGAGACTTGTTAGAGGAGCTGATAATAAACTTTGGTTTATGAATCACATCGCCTCGTTATTTCAAGCTCCACTACATAGGGTTCCTTTACTTTCCATACGTTTTGTGCACATATCTGGTATGTTTTTGTTATATCTATTTAACTCCACCGGTATAACATACATCCACATTAACCATTTAAAATGTATCAATTTAAGATAAGATAAGATAAGATAAGCCTTTATTAGTCCCACAACGGGGAAATTCCAGGATTGCAACAGCACAGGGATAGCAACACTCAGAGCAACAATCAGAAGGCAAGAAAAAAAAAAAAAAACAAGCAAGCAAGAGCAGCTAATATACATATGTACATATTACTATAAAATATACAGTATATATATACACACACACACACAGACACACAGTGCAGAGCATTGTAGCTGGATGGAATAAATATATGAATATATGAACACACAGTGCAGAGCATTGTAGCTAGATGGAATAAATATGTAAATATATAAACACCCACAGTACGGAGCAATGTAGCTAGATGGAATAATATGTAGATATATAAAAACACAGTGCGGAGCATTGTAGCTAGATGGAATAAATATATAGATATATAAATATAAACACACACAGTGCAGAGCATTGTTGCTAGGTGGGATGAAACAGCATAACCGTCTATTTAGTTATCCTACATGGTATGATTATGTGCCCATACATATTCTCACCCTCCATAGCGACCGGTATGTTCCTAGTTGTATGCCGGAGAGGACCATTGTGTAAGTCTATTGCATCTTTTGCATTAAAAAAAAAACTATTAGTTTGTTACGTCTTTTTGCTATCTCTGCGAGCAGCCCTGCTTAGGTTGTACAGTCTGACAGCCGTTGGTAGGAAGGACCTACGAAACCTCTCGGTTGTGCACCTGGGATGATGTAGTCTGCTGCTAAATGAGCTCCTCAGTGCATCCAGTATGTCCTGCATAGGGTGGAACTCGGACTCCAGCAGAGATGACAGTTTAGCCACCGTCCTTCTCTCTCCTATCTCCTCCATCGGATCAAGGCGTTGCCCCAGGACAGAGCTAGCTTTCTTAATCAGTTTGTTCAGTCTCTTCCTATCGGCTGCAGTAATGCCACTGCCCCAGCAGACCACTCCAAAAGTGATGGCTGATGCCACCACCGTGTCATAGAATGACTTCAGCAGCGCCCCTTGTACACCAAAAGACCTGAGTCTCCTCAGCAGGAACAGCCTGCGCTGTCCCTTCTTGTAGAGTGCGTCAGTATTGTGTGACCAGTCTAGTTTATTGTTCAGATGAATACCCAGGTACTTGTAGGATGTCACCATCTCGATGTCTGTTCCCTGTATATTTACTGGTGCTGTGAGGGGCTGCCCATGCCTGCGGCAGTCCACCACCAGCTCCTTAGTTTTCCTCGCGTTGATCTGGAGGCAGTTCCGATGGCACCAGTCCACAAAGTCCTGGATAAGCCCTCTGTACTCAGCTTCATCTCCGCTGGAGATGAGACCAACGATCGCAGAGTCATCAGAGAACTTCTGTAGATGGCAATGTGTTGTGTTGTGTGAGAAGTCCGCAGTATAAAGAGTGAACAGGAAGGGAGCCAGCACCGTTCCCTGGGGGGCCCCCGTGCTACTGATGATCGTGTCGGAAACACAGTCCCGGGTTCTCACAAACTGAGGCCGGTTCGTGAGGTAGTCCAGGATCCATGATGACAGGTGCTGGTCCACCCCTGCGCGCAGCAGCTTGTCCTTCAGGATCATCGGTTGGATGGTGTTGAAAGCACTGGAGAAGTCAAAGAACATGATCCTCACCACATTCCCGGGCTTCTCCAGGTGGGACAGAGAACGGTGAAGGAGGAAGATCACCGCATCCTCCACCCCAATGCCATGCTGGTAGGCGAACTGGAGTGGATCCATCGCTGGTTCCACCAGGGGGCGGAGATGAGCAAGGAGCAGTCTCTCCAGGGTCTTCATCAAGTGGGACGTCAAGGCCACTGGTCTGAAGCTGTTCAGGTCTTTGGGGTGGGAAGTTTTTGGTACAGGTACCACACAAGATGTTTTCCACAGCTGTGGTACCCTCCCCAGTTTCAGGCACATGTTGAAGATATACGTCACAATCCCACACAGCTGGTCTGCGCAGGACTTGAGGAGCTTTGCGCTGATGCCGTCCGGTCCCGACGCCTTCCTCGCCTTGATCTTCCTCAGCTCCGTCCTCACCTGGGTCTTGGTCAGGGTCAGGATGGGGGGCTGTGTGTTGGGAGTGGGGGGGGGTGTCGGTGGAGTGGGGAGTGGGCAGCAGGACTTGATTTCTTAGAGGCAGCAGTGGTTGTTGTGCAGACAGGGGGGAGGGCGGTTGGTCAAATCTATTGAAAAACAGATTCAGGTTGTTCGCCCACTCCCTGCCCCCCGTGGCCTGGGGGGAGGTATTCTGGAGCCCCGAGATGGTTTTGAGGTTTCTCCAGACCCCGCTGATGTCGCTCTGTTGCAGCTTGTCCTCCATCTTCTTCCTGAAGCTGTCCTTGCCTTCTCTGATCTTTCTCCTCAGCTCCCTCTGTACGGACTTCAGCATCTCCCTGTTCCCCGACCTGAAGATCCTCTTCTTCTCTCTCAGAAGTGTTTTTATCTCAGGGTTGATCCAGGGTTTGTTGTTTGAGTGACGCCGTATGGTCTTGGTGGGAACGGATTTGTCCACACAGAAGCTGAGGTAGCCCGTGAAGGTGTGAATGAGGCCATCGATGTCCTCACCATGTGGATCGCAGAGCTGCTTCCAGGCAGTGGCTTCAAAACAGTCCTTTAGAGTGTCCATTGTCTCCTCAGACCATAACTCCACAGTGTGCATGGCCGGAGGTTGTCTGTGCACTAGGGGTTTGTACACCGGTCGGAGATGAACCAAGTTGTGATCCGATCTCCCAAGTGGGGGGAGTTGTGATGAGGTGTACGCATCCTTAGTGTTTGCGTAGAACAAATCCAGTGTTTTATTGTCTCTAGTGTGGCATGTGACATACTGGGTGAAAGTGGGCAGAATGGGAGACAGTGAAACGTGGTTGAAATCGCCTGAGATGAGGAGAAGAGCATCTGGGTGTTCTGTCTGCAGCCTGCTGGTTACTGAATGGATGACGTCACGCGCTGTCCCAGCGTTCGCCGTCGGATTTGCATAAACAACAATGCAGATCACGTGTGAGTGTGATCTGACGTACATTTATTGATTTGGTTTGAGCTTCTGCACAAGCCAATTCCCATTGTTCCTCTGAAATTTCAATTTGCAGGTCTTCTTTCCAATAATTCAATCTTTTCTGTGCGTTTTCATTTGAGGATAATGTCAATGAGTTATAAAACTCTGAAATAATACCCTTTCTCTTACTATCTTTCGTCAAGATTTTTTCCAAGGATGAATAAGTAGGTCGGGTGAGAGCATTATTTTGATTTGATCGAATAAAGTTCCTAAGCTGAAGATATTTAAAAAATGTGTTCTATTAAGATTAAATTTGATCCTCAGTTCTTCAAAAGACATTATGTTATCTGAACCTGACAAATTTATAAGTCTTGAATCTTTTGAATCCCTTTTAAATTCCATACTTTAAATACAGCATCCGCTCTCCCTGGTTTAAAATATTGATTACCCCATATTGGGCTAAATTGTGACAATAAGTGTGGTTCTTTTAGATATTTTTTGGTTTCACACCATATTTTGATCATATGCTTTGCAAATGGATTTTTAACTTGTTTCTGTAATTTTTTTGCCGAGTCTGAGTATATAAATTTGGGAAGAGGTAAAGGTAAATTGTATGATTCCATTTCAGTCCAGTGAGGGAGATCATTTGATGAAAAATAATATGTCATAGACCTCAGTTGTGCTGACCAGTAATACAACATAAAGTTTGGACATTTCAGACCTCCACGATCAAATGGTAAATATAATAAGGACAGACGTAATCTAGCCTTCCTATTGTTCCATATAAATTCTTCAGAATAGATCTGAAGGTGGTGGTAAAGGAATGTATTGAAATAAATAAAGCATTTTGGGTAAGATATTACTTTTAAGTATATTAATTCTCCCAATCATCGACATTGGTAGTGACATCCATCTCTGAAGTAACTCATTAATGTCTGTCATTAAGGCTTCATAGTTGGCACTGGCAACTAATTCTAGCTTAGGCAAAATTTGAATTCCTAAATATTTAAACTGATTTACAACTTTGAATTGATTTACCTCAGGACCTGGGTGATTTCTCTGGGTCTCATTTAGCATTAATATTGAAGATTTAGTTTTATTTATTTTATATCCTGATATTTCCCCAGAATTCTTTATTAAATTCAACAAAGTCGGAATTGATTTTTTAAGATTCGACATGAACAAAATTATGTCATCAGCATACAGGGAGATTTTATGTTCTGTTGGTCCAACTTTAATTCCATATATTTGTGGATGTAAACGTACTGCCATCGCTAAAGGTTCAATTGCCTTAGTAAACAGTAAAGGTGAAAGTGGACAACCTTGTCGACATCCTCTATTGATTTTTATTGATTTTGAGATATTGCTGTTTGTTAGGATTTCTGCTGTAGCATTATTGTATATTATCTGAACCCATTTTATGAAATTATTTCCAAATCCAAACCTTTGTAGGACTTCAAAAAGAAAGGGCCATTCGACCCTATCAAAGGCCTTTTCGGCGTCCAATGATAGGAGAGCTGTATCCGGTGCTTCTTTATTAGAATAGATAATATTAAGATAAGATAAGATAAGATAAGCCTTTATTAGTCCCACAACGGGGAAATTCCAGGATTGCAACAGCACAGGGATAGCAACACTCAGAGCAACAATCAGAAGGCAAGAAAAAAAACAAGCAAGCAAGAGCAGCTAATAAACATATGTACGTATTACTATAAAATATATATATATACACACACACACAGACACACAGTGCAGAGCATTGTAGCTGGATGGAATAAATATATGAATATATGAACACACAGTGCAGAGCATTGTAGCTAGATGGAATAAATATGTAAATATATAAACACCCACAGTACGGAGCATTGCAGCTAGGTGGAATAAATATGCAAGTATATAAACACACACAGTGCGGAGCAATGTAGCTAGATGGAATAACATGTAGATATATAAATATATAAACACCCACAGTACGGAGCATTGCAGCTAGACGGAACAAATATGCAAATATATAAACACACACAGTGCAGAGCATTGCCGCTAGATGGAATGAAACAGCATAACCGTCTACCCAGCTATCCTGCATGGTATGATTATGTGCCCATACACACTCTCACCCTCCATAGCGACCGGCATGCTCCTAGTTGTATGCCGGAGAGGACCACTGTGTAAGTCTATTGCATCTTCTGCATTCAAAAAACTATTAGTTTGTTACGTCTTTTTGCTATCTCTGCGAGCAGCCCTGCTTAGGTTGTACAGTCTGACAGCCGTTGGTAGGAAGGACCTACGAAACCTCTCGGTTGTGCACCTGGGATGATGTAGTCTGCTGCTAAATGAGCTCCTCAGTGCATTCAGTATGTCCTGCATAGGGTGGAACTCGGACTCCAGCAGAGATGACAGTTTAGCCACCGTCCTTCTCTCTCCTATCTCCTCCATCGGATCAAGGCGCTGCCCCAGGACAGAGCTAGCTTTCTTAATCAGTTTGTTCAGTCTCTTCCTATCGGCTGCAGTAATGCCACTGCCCCAGCAGACCACTCCAAAAGTGATGGCTGATGCCACCACCGTGTCATAGAATGACTTCAGCAGCGCCCCTTGTACACCAAAAGACCTGAGTCTCCTCAGCAGGAACAGCCTGCGCTGTCCCTTCTTGTAGAGTGCATCAGTATTGTGTGACCAGTCTAGTTTATTGTTCAGATGAATACCCAGGTACTTATAGGATGTCACCATCTCGATGTCTGTTCCCTGTATATTTACTGGTACTGTGAGGGGCTGCCCATGCCTGCGGCAGTCCACCACCAGCTCCTTAGTTTTCCTCGCGTTGATCTGGAGGCAGTTCCGATGGCACCAGTCCACGAAGTCCTGGATAAGCCCTCTGTACTCAGCTTCATCTCCATTGGAGATGAGGCCAACGATCGCAGAGTCATCAGAGAACTTCTGTAGATGGCAGTGTGTTGTGTTGTGTGAGAAGTCCGCAGTATAAAGAGTGAACAGGAAGGGAGCCAGCACCGTTCCCTGGGGGGGCCCCCGTGCTACTGATGATCGTGTCGGACACACAGTCCCGGGTTCTCACAAACTGAGGCCGGTTCGTGAGGTAGTCCAGGATCCATGATGACAGGTGCTGGTCCACCCCTGCGCGCAGCAGCTTGTCCTTCAGGATCATCGGTTGGATGGTGTTGAAAGCACTGGAGAAGTCAAAGAACATGATCCTCACCATATTCCCGGGCTTCTCCAGGTGGGACAGAGAACGGTGAAGGAGGAAGATCACCGCATCCTCCACCCCAATGCCATGCTGGTAGGCGAACTGGAGTGGATCCATCGCTGGTTCCACCAGGGGGCGGAGGTGAGCAAGGAGCAGTCTCTCCAGGGTCTTCATCAAGTGGAACGTCAAGGCCACCGGTCTGTAGCTGTTCAGGTCTTTGGGGTGGGAAGTTTTTGGTACAGGTACCACACAAGATGTTTTCCACAGCTGTGGTATAAATAGTCTTCTTACATTATGGAAGCCTTGTCTTCCCTTTATAAAGCCATTCTGATCTCAGTTAATAATAATCCTCAGATGTATTCTTAACAATAACACAGGGTTACAAAAATATTTTTTTTTGTAAGCCGTCTGTTTTTTCAGCTGACTTAAGACAATTTTTCACCGCTGAATCCGAAAATGACATCCGTTTGTCTCAATCAGGTGCTAAGTAAAAACCTGTACTTACTTAGTATTGTGCATGTATTTACCTTTATATAAAGGTAAGTACATGTAAATTGAATATTACGTCATCACTGTTCAAAATTCAGAGAATTTCAAGACAAAAAAAAGAATTTTGCATCATATAAAGCGAAAATACCCACACATGTAAACAAAAATGTATAAAACAACATGTGGCCATAACTCAAAAAGTTGACCTGATTGAGCAAAACCAATGTGATTTTTGGATTCAGCACATCAAAATTGTCCTAAATCAGCTAAAAAAAACTTGATGCTGACCAGTGTAATTTTTAAAAACATTTTCCTTATTTCTTTTCCTTAAATTACCATGTCAAGAAGGACCAATTTGGATTTTCTTCACATTTAACTAGAAGCTTACTCTCATTCAATTACCACAACATTGGAAGAACTTGGATTTTGTGGCTTAAATTTTTATTTTTTATTTCTTTCCTTCACGTTTTGTGACTCTGATCAGAATTTGAACAACCTACAAACTCCGGGGACCCGTTTGATTCCTGTGAAATCACATTTTGATTTGATTTGATTTGGTCCATCCTGATGATATTCAGATCCCCCCCCCCCCAGCAGTTGAGTTTTCAAAAAATTATTTGTAGGCAGATAATTTCCAATGTTCCACTTGATGGACCAGTTAGGATCTAGCTCAAATTCATCACTACTGTCATGTCCGCTGCGTAGCCTCGCAGCAAACATATAAATTAGCAACAAGCCCAAAACGCAGTGTAAGTAATGTGTTTATTAACAAAGGGAAAATGTGCAAATAACAGTTACTGTGAATAAGAGTAGACAACCCGCTACAGCCCTCGTAGGTTTCGAGAGAATGTCTCATGCGCTCCAGACAGTCAGGAGCGGAAGGGAAAGGCACAAAGGAAGACTTACGAATACGTTGGAGCGGAATGGCTCTAAAACACAACATACAGAGTCCAGGGGAAGGCCACACTGACTGCGCACACTGCCTCCCAGTAAGTACTCAGTATACTAATGAAAGCAAGTGGACAAAGCCGTCTGGCAAGCAGGTGCGTGAATGATTGGCAATGTGTATGTAAGTGCATGTGAGAGTGTGTGTGCGTGCATGAGTGTGTATGTGGTGATGAGATGCATCCAGTGAATGTCTGGTAAGAGGAGGAGGCGTGGCTGTAGGACTGTCAGAGAGCAAGGCTCAATCTGCTAGCTGGAAATAATAAGAAGTAATCAAAACCTACAGCCACAGGTCATGGACGGGGTTGAACAACCCCAAACATGACAGTGCCCCCCCCCCCTCAAGGAGTGGAGATCAGACACCCACGTACCATCAAAACAGAAGACAAAACCTGCCCCCCCCCGGCCCAGAAGGCCAACACATCAAACCAGGGTGGGAGGTGGAGGAAAACAGGTTAGGAGGGATTAATCAAGAAAAGAAAACCACCACAATACAACACAAAGATCACTCCCCAACCCCAAACTAACTAACCCACCCCACCCCCAAGAGTCCCACAGTTCAGGGGGCCGACCAGAGTCCAAGGCCCAGCGGGCAGCTTGCAGAATAATGTCGGGCGGCCTACCAGGGCACACAGGCCACCTGGCTAGGGAACCCAGTCTTTCGGGTGGCCTGCCCACACAATTAGGCCACCAGGAACAGAAGGGCAAATGAGGCGGTGGCCTACCCACTGGAAAACTGAGAGGTGGGTGGCCGGGGTGAGGAAGGGAAGCCCCTGCGGTCACGGGTGGCGAGGAAAACAGGACCACGATGGTGCCCAGCAAAGGGAGGAGGAACACCCACAGGGTCTCCAGAAAGGAAGGGATGACCCTGGTGTCCCTAAACTGTCTGGTCACATCCTCAGTGGTCCTGGTGTGGGACTGAGACTCCGTAGCACCTGCATAGACTCGGGCTGGGCCATGGCTGCATCTGCGGTGGTCCCAGCCTGGGACAACGTTGCACCCACGGTGGAGTCCGGCTGAACCCCTGCTGCACCCACGATGGGACCTGGCTGGGCCACTGCTGACCCAATTGCCATCTTGGCCATGAGCCAGCCAAACCGTATGAGCACACAAGCAAGGAGGCAATTGATCACGGGCACCCTGGACTGGTGCTGGGTGCCTCCGACAACCACTTCAGCCAGAACCTCGGTGATCTCCGGTTGTCAACCTGGTCCACGGACATGTCCGGTGATGGAGGACTCTCCCCAGTGACTCTGGAAAAGGACTCAGATAGAGAGGAGGAAGGGTCAGAGTCACCAGCAGCAGCAGAGCCCAGTGAGGCAAGCTCAGGTGCAGCGTTTGGCTGCAGCTGGCTCTCCTCACCTGAAGCTAGGCAAAAATGCTCAATTATAGAAAAGAGAAAGGCAAAAGAGAGCACTTGCCTTAGCTCAAGCTCTACTGCCGTCCAGGACTCCGGCGATCTGGGCAACGTCTTCCCAGGTTCGGCCTTCAAGAGGTTCTGCTCGGGTGCTAACTCTGCTGTGTTGGCCTCCACAGCAGGCGTGTTGGTCACTGCAGTCTTATTTTCCCCAGTTGTCATGATCCACGCAGGTGACTCCTCCGGCATGGTAACTGGGACCTGGTTCACCTCTGCTTTGGGAGGACAATCCTCCTGGACCTCTGGCTCCTCCTGGTCCTGACTGCTCGGCTCTGGCGGGCAAACAGAGGAAAGTGGAGAGAGGGCTGTTGAACAGTTTTTAACAACAGCAGGTGGGGAGAGCTCAGGGGACTGCTTTCCCTGAGCCTCCCTACTGGGAATCAGGCAAGACATTTCATTATTAATGTGAGTCAAATGAAAAATAACTTGCCTGTTTTCCTGGATTAAGATGTTGGTTGCTGCTGCTTGGACATCATCACCCATTAGTCTGGTCCAGGAAAGGCGGTGCTAAGCTCTTCTGTAGGACATATGGGAGCCGCCCCTCTGGCCACAGGAACAAGAGACTCCAGTGAGGAAAGCAAGTGCCCCTCTGCTGCCGGCGAACAGACCGAGGAAGAAGACCTCACAGTGGATATGGAGGGAGATTCTGCAGACGGGACTGCTTGGAACTGATAATCTGCTGCGGGGGTAACAGGGCTTGGTGTAGGAGCAGAAGCAGTAAGCGGGGCTGAATTGTTCTTCCGGGATTCTGGGTGACGTTGCCGACACCAACCTGATCGCGGCCATCTTGGAGTGGGTGATGGAGGAGAGGGAACGATGGCTGCCGGCGGAGAAGAGCGTTTTTGTTTGGTCTTAGTCTGGAAGGCCCTCCTCCTCAGGTCGGGAAAAGCCTGCTCAAGCGTGCAGACACCAGACAGCAGCTCAGAGTACTTGGGGTAATCCCAGAGGCCCCGGTGAGTCCCCAGGATTCGTATCACGCCGTCGAGGCAAGCCAAACGCTCTTCGGGCCCGATGGAGACCTACGCATCCTCCAGAAGTTCCCAGATTTGCCAGGCTGCCTGCTGCTCCTCCGCACTGGGCTGTCCCGCTGCCCATCCACTAAAGCCAGTGTGGGAACGGCTAGCCGAGGACATCATGCTCCGAACAAGTAGGTGAGAAAACACAAAAATTGAAAGTAACACGCTACTTACTGCTTGGGCTCTTTTGGTGGCATCTTGCTGTCATGTCCGCTGCGTAGCCTCGCAGTGAACATATAACTCGGCAACAAGCCCAAAATGCAGTGTAAGTAACGTGTTTATTAACAAAGGGAAAATGTACAAAAATGTCCAAATAACAGTTACTGTGAATAAGAGTAGACAACCCGCTACAACCCTCGTAGGCTTAGAGAGAATGCGTCACACGCTCCGGACAGTCAGGAGCGGAAGGGAAAGGCACAAAGGAAGAATTACGAAAAGGTCGGAGCGGAATGGCTCTAAAATACAACATACAGAATCCAGGGGAAGGAAGCCCATAATCTGGGGAGTCAGGTTGTCCCATGCTGACATAAGATGCCACACTGACTGCGCACACTGCCTCCCAGTAAGTAAGATAAGATAAGATAAGCCTTTATTAGTCCCACAATGGGGAAATTCCAGGATTGCAACAGCACAGGGATAGCAACACTCAGAGCAACAATCAGAAGGCAAGAGAAAAAACAAGAGCAGCAAGTATACATATGTACATATAAACATAAATCTATAGACACACGATGCGGAGCATTGCAGCTAGATGGAATAAATATATAGATATATAAACACACAGTGCGGAGCATTGTAGCTAGATGGAATAAACATATGAACATATAAACACACACAGTGCGGAGCATTGTAGCTAGACGGAATAAGTATGTGAATATATAAACACACACACTGTGTGGAGCGTTGTAGCTAGATGGAATAAATATATGAATATATAAACACACACAGTGCGGAGCATTGCAGCTAGATGGAATGAAACAGCATAACCGTCTACTTAGTCATCCTCCGTGGTATGATTATGTACCCATACATATTGTCACCCTCCGTAGCTACCGGTATTTTCCTAGTTGTATACCGGAGGGGACCATTGTGTAAGTCTATTGCATCTTTTGCATTCAAAACTATTAGGTTGTCACGTTTTTGATATCTCTGCGAGCAGCCCTGCTTAGATTGTACAGTCTGACAGCCGTAGGTAGGAAGGACCTGCGAAACCTCTCGGTTGTGCACCTAGGATGATGTAGTCTGCTGCTAAATGAGCTCCTCAGTGCATTCAGTATGTCCTGCATAGGGTGGAACTCGGACTCCAGCAGAGATGACAGTTTAGCCACCATCCTTCTCTCTCCCATCTCCTCCACTGGGTCAAGGCGCTGCCCCAGGACAGAGCTAGCTTTCTTGATCAGTTTGTTCAGTCTCTTCCTATCGGCTGCTGTAATGCCACTGCCCCAGCAGACCACTCCAAAAGTGATGGCTGATGCCACCACCGTGCCGTAGAATGTCTTCAGCAGCGCCCCTTGTACACCAAAAGACCTGCGTCTCCTCAGTAGGAACAGCCTGGGCTGTCCCTTCTTGTAGAGTGCGTCAGTATTGTATGACCAGTCTAGTTTATTGTTCAGATGAACACCCAGGTGCTTGTAGGATGTCACCATCTCAATGTCTGTTCCCTGGATGTTTACTGGTGCTGTGAGGGGTTGTCCTTGCCTGCCGCAGTCCACCACCAGCTCCTTAGTTTTCCTCGCATTGATCTGGAGGCAATTCCGATGGCACCAGTCCACAAAGTCCTGGATAAGCCCTCTGTACTCAGCTTCATCTCCGCTGGAGATGAGGCCAACAATCGCAGAGTCGTCAGAGAACTTCTGTAGATGGCAGTGTGTTGTGTTGTGTGAGAAGTCCGCAGTATAAAGGGTGAACAGGAAGGGAGCCAACACCGTTCCCTGTGGGGCCCCCGTGCTACCGATGATCGTGTCGGACACACAGTCCCGGGTTCTCACAAACTGTGGCCAGTTTGTGAGGTAGTCCAGGATCCATGATGACAGGTGTTGGTCCACCCCTGCGCACAGCAGCTTGTCCTTCAGGATCATCGGTTGGATGGTGTTGAAAGCACTGGAGAAGTCAAAGAACATGATCCTCACTGTATTCCCGGGCTTCTCCAAGTGGAACAGAGAACAGTGAAGGAGAAAGATGACCGCATCCTCCACTACAATACCATGCTGGTAAGTACTCAGTATACTAATGAACGCAAGTGGACAAAGCCGTCTGGCAAGCAGGTGCGTGAATGATTGGCAATGTGTGTGTAAGTGCATGTGTGAGTGTGTGTGTGTGCGTGCATGAGTGTGTATGTGGTGATGAGATGCATCCGGTGAATGTCTGGTAAGAGGAGGAGGTGTGGCTGTAGGACTGTCAGAGAGCAAGGCTCAATCTGCCAGCTAGAAATAATAAGAAGTAATCAAAACCTACAGCCACAGGTCATGGACGGGGTTGAACAACATGACAACTACTAGTTGTACGACATAAGCATGACTCATTTTCTCTCTGCTGGGCTCAGCTCTGATGATGTTAGTTCCAATTTAAGTATGTCAAAATTTTTCATGTTGAGATCTAGGTCCAATCAAACTGCAACCAGAATTATAAAATTTAGGAAAAGTAATATCCATCTTTTCATCAACCTCTTTTCCTTTTTAGAGTAACACAAATTTTCATTTTTTTAAAACAGCGTTTATATATTTTCTTCATAAAATTGCATCCAATTTTCCTAACCCTTCTATTTACAGCTATTTTATAGTCCTTTTCCATTTTCCATCACAGTGCCAATTTAAGCTATGGATTTCTTTGGTTCCACAAATGTTTAATAATTTACATTGTGCAGTAATCCATCAATAGTTTAATGTGGTGCTTGATACTTGTTGATCACTTCACATTGCCTTAAAAGTCATTTGAATGCAATACCTTATCTAAGCGGAGTTGATCATTAAACTGTTAGAGGTACATTGAAGTTTCTGCTTAATTTTTTTTGTGTGTCTGTTCTCTCAGTTAACACAGGAGAATTCACGGATATTTGAGACTGATACATCGCAGTACAAATATTGAATTATTAATAAAATTGTCCATTCTCCTTGGACTGGTACCCCACGAGCTTATGTGTGCTGGTAATGAAGAGAAATATCATTCCCACCTGCACATATATATAATTCAATTAATATTCGTACCCGCGTAACACTACACACTACAATATCAAGGCTGGGGTTTTGATGTTTGTGGGGTTTATGACCCAAAACAGTCAAAACGGCTCCTGGGAGAGAAAAAATTCTATGAAGGCGTGCATTTTTAAAAGAAGTGTTTTGATATTTTTTTTAATAATCATGTGACCGCTAAAGACATTACAAAAAGACATTTTTCAGTCAATAACACCTTTAAACTTGCGATTATTGACTCTACACAGAGAAACTTTACCTGTTGATGGTCTCCTGGCTCCTCAGTCTGTCCTGCTTCAGCTGCGTCACCTCATGGTTCTGAGCTTCAACTTCAGTTTGCAGCTTCCTTCTCTGCTCTGCCCACCTCTCAGCCTTCAAACCCGCCTCCTTTACCCTGGACCGCTCCAGGAGCAGCGCCTCCTTTAGCTGCTCCACCTCCTTGCTGCCCTCTGCAGGGGGAACATAATGAATACAGCTGGACTCATCCCCACATCTTTCAGTAGAGCTACAGTCACAAATACCCTCATGAATGGCTGTGAACACCAAACTAACATTTTTTGGACCATTTTGAGCGGCCTTCTTAACTCTTTAGCTGTCCCAGTCGCCGTATGGCAACTGTGACGGTTAAAGGGTGGTCAAGGTAGCTAGTGGTCAAGAGTGGTAAAAAATTTTTGTCAATAAAATAGTTAATTTCCAAGGCTATAACTTGAAAGTTGCAAGATATAATGGCTTACTGTCAATTAGAAAGATGTAGAATATGATCCAAAGTTTTAGACAGGAATAAATTTATGCATCTAATTTGCATAATGTCACGGCAGCTATATAAATTACATAACTCAGTCAAAAGTGGACTTTGGACACATTTACACAAAGAATGGTTTGGTTTTTTTTGGCACTGTTTTGTCTACAGGGGTATGTTTTTATCTAATCTTCAAAGTATATCCATCCATCCATCCATCTTCTACCGCTTTTCCGGAAGTCCGGGTCGCAGAGGCAGCAGTTCAAGCAGAGAAGCCCAGACTTCCCTCTCCCCCGCCACCTGCTCCAGCTCTTCAGAGAGGATACCAAGACGTTCCCAGACCGGCTGGGAGACATAGTCCCTCCACTGAGTCCTGGGTCTGCCCTGGGGTCTCCTCCCAGTGGGACGTGCCTGAAACACCTCAAGTGGGAGGCGTCCAGGAGGCATCCTGATCAGAAGCCCATACCACCTCAACTGATTCCTTTCAATGTGGAGGAGCAGCGGTTCTACTCTGAGCCTCTCCCGGATGACTGAGCTCTTTATTTATTTTTTTTTTTACATTTTATTGATTTTCTGGTTCATATACTTTGAAGATGACTGAGAAGATGGAGTTCAGTCATCTTCAAAGTATATGAACCAGAAAATCAATAAAATGTAAAAAAAAAACAAACAAACAAAAAACCCCCACATATATTCGTCTCTTTCCTGTTGCCGGGGGGGGGGGGGGGGGCTCGCTCGCTCACATGACC
The DNA here is from genome assembly GCA_020510985.1 of Pholidichthys leucotaenia. Lineage (NCBI taxonomy): Eukaryota > Metazoa > Chordata > Actinopteri > Cichliformes > Pholidichthyidae > Pholidichthys > Pholidichthys leucotaenia. Next base: position 493,692,296 of record CM035837.1, read on the forward strand.
GGTCCGTTTGCTCGGTCATTTACACTCTCTAACATCTACAAACTCTTATGATTATCCCACGTGAATTTCATTTGTATTACACAGCTATTTTTCCTGTTTGATGCATTTTTCCTGTGAGGATCCATGGCGACATGGGCACGGCCATCTTGGTGTTGTGAGCTCAGTTTTTCGCCCATCGTGGTCATTGTTTCGTGTTTGGTCGGTATTTATGCTCTCTACCACATCTACAAACTCTTATGATTATCCCACGTGAATTTTGTTTGTATTACGTGGCTATTTTTCCTGTATGATGCAGTTTCTGTCAGAATCACCGCTGCCACAGCCACATTGGTATTGTGAGCTCAAAGCAGAAAAAGGAACAATAATAATGAGGATTTCTTCTTCTTTGCTGTATTCCATGTCAGCCATGATTCCTCCGACGCGTGTCTGCCACCTTCGGAACTGTCAGATCAATACAGATCAGTACAAATTCTCAGTATAACCGGGGGACGTCAACAAGTTGACAGGTGTAGTTGCTGCGCTGTGCCACTGGGGGCGCGCAACCTGTCCATGAAATGTGGACAATTAAAGAGTTTTTAAGGTGGCCACAGGAGAATCCAGTGTCCATAGACTGTTTGTAAGTTCTTGGCGAGGTTGATGGTCTTGTCCAAGATTTCTACGAAAACTCCACAAAAACCCATTATCATAGGGTGGCCATACGAATGCCATTGGAATGATGTAAGAACTATGCAAGATGTTGGCTGTAAGTATGCCTCAAGAACACATTAAGTTGTTCTTGAAGGCCCCTTACAGCGGTGGTAGGAAACGCCAACGGAAACGCCCGTTCCTTCGGAAATTGGTACAGCGTGCGTAAGGCGGTAGTGAGGCACTCATAAGGTGGAAGTACATCATTTTGTCCAATATTTGTGCACAAATGATGCACATTTGCATCATCCAAATGTGCATAAAATGACACACATTTGGAAGACCATTACCAAGATCTTCCTACCAATGACTTGAGAGTGCCGTTAGTTGCACAAACATTTTTGTAAGATGGCAGTAAGTATGCTATAGGAAGATCCTAAGGCACCCTTACAAAAAAACTTAAGAACTCTAGGGCCATTGTACGACAGAAAAGCACCTCCTTTCTCAAAAATGACTCAAGTTGCTCTTGCGAACTGAACAGCAGCCATAAGAAACTATGCCCCATCCATGAATGTTTGTAAACTCCAGAATTTATAGGAACTGGGAGATTGTTACAAACCCTTTGTTTGTAAGAATCTTTGTGAATGTAGTTTAACCTTTGTCTCAAGGGGAGGTCTTCTACTCCAGTATTGCTGACTCCAAAGAGTCATTGAGGTCTAACATTATCGGGTCTAAATCCCATGGAAGTAATTGTGAACTAATGGTACGTACAGTGGATACAGAAAGTGTAGACGCCCATATTTAACTGCCAGGTTTTTGTGATGTGAAAATTGAGACCACCATTCAAAACTTGTCTCACTTTCAATATGGCCTATAACCTGCACACCCTTTACTTTGTTGGAGCAGTGATTTCTTATGTTCTCATCATTTTACATCACAAAAACCCGGCATTTTGTCATGCAGACACTTTGTCTGCTGTGGATACAGTAAATCTGAAGAATCAATCTAACTGTACCTCTCTCAGCCTGCTTCAGCTGGTTTTGCAGACTGATATTTTCCTGCTTCAGAAGTCCAACCTCAGAGGATAGCTGGCTCACCGACTCCAGGCCTTGGATGTAGATGTTGGTAGGAGCAGCTGATGAGGAGGAGACAATTCATCAACACAAACAACACAGCACCTCAGGTTTTGCACCACATTCAACTATGACAGAAAATATTAGTCCAGTTTAAACAGGCAGTCAACAATTGCAGGCCAAGAGTTTACAAAAAGTCTACAAAAAGTAGAAAAGGAAATATAATGAATCAATCTATGTGATATGGAGCCATGTGATCAGTGAACTGGGGCCCCATGTACATGAGTGTGAGTAAATACATACACTGGATATAAAATTAAAAAAACTTACAATAACCTGGCTGCATAAATATGCACACCCTGTTATAACTGGGTGTCACAGGGTTCTACTTCAACTTCTTCAAATCCAAAAAAATGATGGCAAAGTCGAACAGATGGTGATGAGGCTTTTATTTTGCCGGCCTCCCAAGTGCAAAATTACGTATAAATGAGGAAAAAAATGGTGAAAACAAATGAGAAGGAAAACAAATTGTCTCTGTACCAAATGGTTTCATTTATAATGCAGTCCTCTATTAACTCCTTCTCCAACATGGGGGGAAACAGGACAACCTCACATTCACAGGCTGCAGAACACATGCTGCCTCCTCTGTACCAAACTTCAGACTGACCACTCAGCTCCACAACAACCCCATTTTAAAGACCAAGCCCCTCCCACTGGGCATATTATTCATGCAAAAGCATACTCAATAAATATTTCTATAAAAACCAGTTTACAATCCACCATCTTCCAATATATATTTTACCCATAAATATTTAAATACAAAAACAAGTTTTTTCCCCACACAAATTAAGTTCATTTACAAAAAAAAAAAATTAAAATTAAAATTCATGATCACAACCCCCTGGGTCACCTGACCACAAAGCATGTGAGAAAACCATATTTAATCTGCTTAACTGATTCAATCTGTTTAGCTCATTAGACAACTGAATCATGGCAAGGCAGCTGGGCAGACGTGCAACGGAACAAACCAAAAGTGAGTCTGTATGTTAGGGAAGTATGAGTGTATGTTTCCCAAGGTGGCAGAACAACCAAGTGTGCACCCTTGGCTGCGTTACAAAACAGGTAAGGGGAGAAAGAGATGAACGTTCGATACTTTAAAATAATTTACAAACATGGAAGCAAATGAGAACATGTATAGTGTGTGTGTGTGTGTGTGTGTGTGTGTGTGTGTGTGTGTGTGTGTGTGTGTGTGTGTATGCATGCTGCTTAAAAGTGGATTCAGACTACAAGGTTTGGACTGACTTTTACTGAAGTTTTGGCAAACGTCTGGCTCTGCTGGCAAAAGTTGTGTTCTTTGAAAATTTTCAGCCTGCTGATTTACGGACATGTGGAAATACACGTTGGTGAAAGTTGTGCTCATTTTGTAAAAGTTCCTGAGTGCTGAGCTAAGTTATGCAGAGTTTACCTAAGTGAGCCTAAGTTAAAGCTGGGTTCAGTCTATAGCGTTTCGACCGACTTTCACAGACGTGAAAAATCAGAGAAATATTCAGCGCAGTTCAGCTGACATCAGCATCAGGCTCATATAAAGATCAGTGTTTGTGGAGACTTCCTGCCATTCTGGACCTGCTTCTAGAATGAACACATCTTCCTTGGGCATATGTTTCAGTATTTATTTTTGTTTTATATTCCTATGTAGTTAATTCTGCATACCCTTTTCCCCTGTTCATTCACTCGTTCATTCATTCATTCACCTAAAAATAATAAAATAATGCTATAGACACCAACACTAAGTCCGCAATTAAAATGTGAATGTGGATGGAATTTAAAAAAACTATTAATGAATCATCATATAAATAAAATGACGGGTGATTGCATCTTGACTGTTACACCTCTCTCCATTAAAATAACAGAAAATCCCATTGAATGACATTTACTTTTTGACACTACATGAGCGCTGTTTGTTTCCCACAATGGAAGTAGATGTAGCAGGCAGAGTAGACAGACTCTGACTGAAAATTTCACAAAACACCTTTATTCCATGAACCAAGAAAATGTTTTTTTCAGACAGAAAAAAAAAACAAAAAAAAAAAACAACGGCTGTTGCTTCCAAGGCAACCAGTAATCCGTATTGGCAAAAGACAAGTTTGCGCAACAGCACAGCCTAGTGGTAGAAAAATAACACTGCAAAGACATGAAACCATCCATGAAACCACACCCATCCATCCATCCATCCATCTTCTTCTGCTTAATCCTTTTCGGTTCACGGGGGGCTGGAGCCTATCCCAGCATCTTTTGGGCGAGAGGCAGGGTACACCCTGGACAGATCACCAGTCACCTGCAAACAAACCCACAAATGTCCGTGTTTATATATATATATATGTGTGTGTGTGTGTGTCTCTATGTGTATGTATATATCATACACACCATGTTATCACCAAACAAATACTCTACATTGTCTTCTTACATATATATTTTCTTTTTAACCCCCCCCCCTCTCTCTATTTCTCTTTTGTTCCTGCATGTCTGAACTGAGTTTTGATTTAAAAACATCTGTTATCACCAGCATTTGGGCTGCACAGTGGCGCAGTGGTTAGCACTGTGGCAGCACAGTTTACCCTCGGCCGGGGGATCGCGGGGATTGGGAGATCGTGGGTTCGATCCCCACCCCCGACCAACAGTGATCTTGAAGGCTCAAGAAAAGAGAGAAGCAGGAGTGGGCTTTGCAGTTGGAAAGGAGATAGCAGCAATGTTTGATGAGGAACCGGTGCCAATCAACGACAGGATAACGACTATGAGACTCCCACTACAGCGGAAGATGTATGCCACACTCATCAGTGTATATGCCCCAACAATGACCAACACAGAGGAGGTGAAGGAAGAGTTCTACAGTGATTTACGTGAGACTATCAGGCGTGTACCGACTGATGACAGGCTGATACTCGTTGGAAATTTTAATGCCAGAGTTGGTTCGGACACAGAGAAATGAAAAGGAGTGCTAGGCAGTCATGGAGTAGGCAAGTACAATGCTAATGGAGAACTTCTACTTGCACTATGTTCAGAGTACAACCTTGTGATAACCGGCGGCGGCGGTGGCTCCAGCTTGTGTCCGAGCATTGGTTTTGTCTTAGTTTTCAGGACGTTGCCATCTGTGATCGATGTCGATGTCGGATGTGGCTCTGAAGGCCCAGCCTATGATAGAACTGTTGTGGGCAGAAGTCACATTTTATTGTGGGTGGGGGTCGTGGTTGGTTTTGTTTTTCTTGTCTTCATTTGTGTTTATCATCATCCTGTTGTTTTCTGTGCCTCTCAAATGAGTCTGTGCCTTCCCAAGTTCTTTTTCTTCTCCAGGCTGCTCTGTCGGTGGCAAGTTGTTCCCAAGATCTTTTGTCTATGTTGGCTTACTTCAGGGAACATTTTAGCTGGTCCTTGTAGCGCAGTTTTGGCCTACCATGTGGTCTTTTTCCTGTCTCAAGCTCCCTCTGGAGCATGATTCGTGGTAGTCTGGTGGGGTCCATCCGTTCAACATGTCCTGTCCATCGAAGGCGGTGCTGCAAGATGGTAGCTTCCACACTAGGCAACAGAGCACGCTTGAGAATCTCATTGTACGAAAGTCGATCCTCCCAACGAATGCCAAGTATTTGTCTGAGCTTTCTCTGTTGGAAGTTCTCAAGGTGCTTGATATTGCAACGATACAAGGTCCAGGCTTCACAGGCGTAAAGAAGGGTGGAAAGAACAACAGCCCGAAAAACCATGATTTTGGTGCGGATGGTTATTGCATGATTATTGAAGACTCGATGACAAAGGCGTCCATATGCGGAGTGTGCAGCTTTTATGCGGTTTTCGATGTCCTTTGCACAAGTTGGTATTTTTGAGAAGATGCTACCAAGGTAAGAGAAATGCTCCATTTCATCAACAGGATTTCCGTTAATCTTAAGGTTGATCCTTGAGGAAGTTTGTCCAGGTGCTGGTTGGTTGAAGATTTTGGTTTTGTCAGTGTTAACTTCCATTCCAAAATGCTCATAAGAGTCATTATAAATGGTAGCTATCCTCTGGAGGTCATCAACAGTCTGAGCTGGTGTAGCATTATCGTCTGCAAACTGCAATTCATGAACACTGGTGACTGAGGTTTTGGATTTCGCGCGAAAGCGAGCAAGATTAAAAAGCCCCCCATCCAAGCGGTATTGCAGATTGATACCAGGGGTTGTTGGTGGCATTTCATTTAGCATTGCAGCCATATACAATGAAAAGCAGGTTGGAGCAAGGACACATCCTTGCTTGAGACCACTAGTGATGGGAAAAGGGTCTGAGAGGGTATTCTGGTGGCAAACCCTACCAACCATGCCATTGTGGAGAGCGCGAACGAGAGCGATGAAATCATCTGGACATCCAAAACGAGCGAGAACAGCCCACATAGCAGGGCGAGGAACTCGATCAAAGGCCTTCTTGAGGTCCCAGAAGATGAACATAAGTGGTTGTTGTTGTTCTTGGCTCTTTTCCTGGAGTTGTCGAGCACAGAATATCATATCTACTGTACCACAAGAGGGTCTAAAGCTACACTGGGACTCAGGAAGTACATCCTCGGCTACTACAAGAAGACAGTTGAGAAGGATACGAGCAAAGATCTTGCTTGCAATGCTCAGTAGTGAGATGCCGCAGTAGTTACTGCAGTTCTCTCTATCTCCCTTCTTGAAAATGGTGACTATATTTGCATTTTTAAAGTCACTTGGTAACGTCTTGGTTTCCCATATTTTAAGTAGAAGCTGCATTAAATAGTTTTTCACCTTGGGACCTTCATGAAGATAGAACTCCAGCGGGATGTTATCTGGTCCTGGTGCTTTGCCTGTCTTCATGTGCTTTATAGCTTTATTTAGCTCATGTAGTGAAGGTGGTGTAGACATCCACTCGCGAGTGGGGTGTTGTGGGGTCTTGCAGAGGAGATCACTAGGGGTGCAAAAGTGACTATTTAATAGACTCTCAAAGTGGGACTTCCAACGGTCAAGGATCCGTTTGGTGTCTGTGATAATGGTGGAGCCATTTGCATCTTTTAGGCTGCCCACAGATGATCTGGTGGGGCCAAAGATCTCCTTCGTTGCAGCATAAAAATGGCGCATATCCTGTTGGTCGGCATATTTTTGCAAATCTTCTGCTTTTTGCTGCCACCAAGTGTTTTGGGCTTTACGAATCCCTCTCTGGCATGCCGCTTTTGCTTGCTGGTGTTTCTGTTGATTCTTTGCAGACGGATCATTTTCAAACGCAAGACATGCATGGCGTTTAGCCTCTGAGGTTGGTGATTGTTTCATCATTCTCATTGAACCAGTCTTGGTTTTTCTTGTGTTTGTGACCAATCATTTCTTTGGCGGCAGCAGTCAATGCATCATGGACTTCAATTGAGGCATTGTCTGGAAGGCTCAGTTCATTCATGTTTCTACCATTGGCCTCTCTAAAGGACTGCAACATTTGGGGATTGCGGAGCTTGTCACAGTCAAAGCGATGGTGAGGAATGTTTGCCAAAATGCGCTTTGGTGGTCGCCGGATCGTAATATTGAGTCGGGAGATCAGGAGGTGGTGATCTGTCCAGCAGTCATCTGTTCCAGGCATGGAACGCGTGATGCGGACATCATTTCGGTCTCTTGTTTTTGTGAGGACATAGTCGAGGGTGTGCCACTTTTTGGAGCGAGGGTGTTTCCAGGTCGTCTTCTGGCAATGGGGAAGTTGGAAAAGGGTGTTTGTTACAATAAGATTGTGTTCGGCACAAAGGCCCAGTAAAAGTTCCCCGTTTGCATTGCATTTTCCCATACCATGGTGGCCTATGATGCCTTTCCACAGCTGGTGGTCACTGACAACTCTGGCATTGAAGTCACCCAGAATAACAAGCTTGTCGGATTCTGGGACTGTCAGAATGGTATGTGTGAGCTGTTTATAGAAAGAGGTCTTGCTTTCATCTTCAGAAGTAAGTGTAGGCGCATACACTGAGATCAGAGTGAGGAAACGTTTTTGGGTGAGCAGGATTCGGATGGTCATTATTCGCTCACTGATTGCACTTGGGACAAGGTTGTGTTGGTCCACAAGCTGGGATCGGATGGCAAAGCCTACACCATGGATACGTGGATCTTCTGTATCCTTTCCCTTCCAGAAAATGGTGTAGTTTGATCCAGTTTCCTTGATGTTGCCTTCCTCAGCAAGTCTAGTCTCACTTAGGGCTGCTATGTCGATGTTAAAGCGTGCAAGTTCTTTACATACCAGAGCTGTACGACATTCTGGACGCTCGCTGCTCCTTGTGTCCTGCAGTGTGCGGATGTTCCAAGCACCCAGGATGAAGGGTTTTGTAATGAGAGATCCAATCGGTGGTTGAGAATCCAGGCGATGGTCGAGAGTGGTTGAGTTTGAGTTTTTATGGTTTTGATATGTAGGTCGACCGCTGTGATGGGTAATCTGCCAGCCGCGGCATGCTGGCCAGATAAGTCTGCAGTGTCCGATGTTTGCCCCACCTTTTCTAGGGGCCTCCCCATATGGGGTGGACTGCAGGAGTCCTAAATAGGCCAGCCCAGTCGCGGATCCAGCTACCAAAATCCAATGTCCCCGCAGAGTTCATTGGAAGGCGATCATCTTAAATCCGCCGCTAATGTGTGGCTGTGAGCTAGAGGCTTCCAGTCATACCAAACCTGCCCCCGTTACTCGCAGTTCCATCGCCATTGGGCTTGAAGGGATCGTCCGAGTTGAAGACGAAGGCCAATCGCTTGTGAATTTGTTTAGGGTGGTCGTGGCTACGCGAGGGCCACACACACGCTCTTGGCCATCAGCATGTCCAACGCGGTTCGGCAGGCCGAAACGTGCGATTTTCATGAAGTTGGCTGCAACGGGCTGCCGGGTGCTTTGTTTATCAAAACAAAGCACCCGTGCTTTGTTTATCATATCACCGAGAAATGGAAAGGAGTGCTAGGCAGTCACGGAGTAGGCAAGTAGTTCCAGCGGCATCACTATCCAAGATGGCGCCCACAGCGGTCGACATGGTGCTTCGCTGCGCTCTTTGTTTGTTTTTGTTTGTCAATTGTGTGTCTGCTTGCACTTATACCCGTGAAGAACTTTTAAATATCAGGACTTTGACCCCCACGGACCTCCTCCCAGTTTTTCTAGCCCCTGCCGCCGATCTGGTTTATTGTTTGGCTCGGAAAGTGAGACGGCGGAAGAGAGGAAGACGAGCGGGCGCTCTCGTACGACTTCGCAGGAGAGGCTCGCGAACGGCGCTGCCTGGCATATTTCTGTCCAATACCAACTCTCTCTCTAACAAGGTGGATGAACTGAGACTGCTGATGCGTTTTAAGGACCTCGCCTCCTCAGCTGTCCTCTGCTTTACTGAGACCTGGCTCCGGGAAAATATACCGGACAGCGCGCTGCGCCTCGACGGCTTTCAGCTCTTCCGTGCTGATCGTGACACAGAGCTTTCCGGCAAGACCACAGGAGGCGGTGTCTGCTTCTACATCAACTGTAGCTGGTGCTCTGATGTAACGGTAATTTCCAAACACTGTTCTCCTGCCCTGGAATTTCTTGTTATCAACTGCAAGCCTTTTTATTCCCCGCGGGAGTTTGCTTCTTTTATACTGATCGCTGTGTACGCCCCTCCCGACGCGGACACGCGCGAAGCTCAGCGCGTGCTCGCGGATCACATTCAACACACAGAGCGGAGTTTTCCAGACTCGCTGATTATTGTGGCTGGTGACTTTAATCAGTGCAATCTGAGCCACGATCTCCCCCGCTACAAACAGTTTATTAAATGCCCCACCAGAGGATTAAACACACTGGATCACTGTTACACCACAGTGAAAGACGCATATCGCGCTGTCCCTCGAGCTGCGCTGGGATTATCTGATCACGTGATGGTTCACCTCATTCCCACATACAGACAGAGATTGAAGCTCACTAAACCTGTTGTGAGCACTACGAAGATACGGACCAGTGATGCTGAGGAGAAGCTGGAAACGTGCATGGAAATATCTGACTGGGGCATGCTTAAAGGAGCCACGCATGATCTGGATGAGTACACGGACACTGTGAACTCATATATCCACTTTTGTGAAGAGAACATTCTTCCATCACGCACCAGGGTGAGTTACTCTAATGACAAACCCTGGTTCACAGCTAAGCTCAGACAGATCAGGAAGGAGAAGGAAGCAGCGCTGAAAAGTGGAGACAGGGACTGCTACAGGGAGGTTAAATACCGGTTTAACAGAGAGCTGAAGAGGGCTAAATCTCTATACTCAGAGAGACTCCAGCAGCAGTTCACTGCTAATGATTCGGCTTCCGTGTGGAGAGGACTGAGGCAGATCACCAACTATCGGCCTCAGGCTCCTAAAGGTCAGGATGACAAAGCCCTTTGTCAGAGACTGTCCCAACACTATGCCCGTTTTGACACCTCGTCATCTGTGTCCAACTCCCCCCCTCCCTCCAGCTCCACAGCCTCCACATTCCCTACTTCATTTAAGGCACCCCCCCACCTCCCCCCCTCCCCTTATCATCAGTGAGCAGGATGTGCTCAAACAGTTCTCCAGACTGAACCCGCGCAAGGCCCCCGGCCCAGACGGCGTGTCTCCCTCCACCCTGAGACTCTGTGCGAAACAGCTGGCTCCTGTATTCACAGACATTTTTAACACCTCCCTTAAGTTATGCCACGTGCCGTCCTGCCTCAAATCCTCCACCATCATCCCTGTCCCCAAGAAGCCACGGATCACTGGACTTAATGACTACAGACCTGTAGCGCTCACCTCTGTAGTCATGAAGTCCTTTGAGCGCCTGGTCCTGTCCCACCTCAAGTCCATCACCACCCCTCTCCTGGACCCGCTGCAGTTTGCCTACCGAGCCAACAGGTCTGTAGACGATGCAGTCAACCTGGCCCTCCACTCCATCCTGCAGCACCTGGACTCCCCGGGAACCTACGCCAGGATCCTGTTTGTGGACTTCAGCTCCGCATTCAACACCATCCGCCCCGCTCTGCTCCGGGACAAGCTGTCCCTGCTCAACGTGCCTGACTCCCTCTGCAGGTGGATCATCGACTTCCTGACGGACCGGAGGCAGCATGTGCGGCTGGGAAAGACTGTCTCAGACTATACTAGCATCAGCACCGGATCACCCCAGGGCTGTGTACTTTCCCCCCTACTCTTCTCCCTTTACACCAACTCCTGCACCTCCAGCCACCAGTCTGTCAAGTTGATCAAGTTTGCGGACGACACCACCCTCATCGGGCTCATCTCCAACGGCGACGAGTCCGCCTACAGGAGAGAGGTGGCCCAGCTGGCGTCCTGGTGCAGCAATAACAACCTGCAGCTGAACGCTCTGAAGACAGTGGAGATGATTGTAGACTTCAGGAAAGTCACTACTCCTCTGCCCCCCCTCACCCTCTCAGGCTCTCCCATCACCACTGCTGATTCCTTCCGCTTCCTAGGCACTACCATCACCAGGGACCTCAAATGGGAGCTGACCATCAGCTCACTCATCAAAAAAGCCCAGCAGAGGATGTTCTTCCTGCGGCAGCTGAGGAAGCTCAAGCTACCCACCAAGATGTTAGTGCAGTTCTACACAGCCATCATCGAGTCCATCCTCACCACCTCCATAACCGTGTGGTACGCAGGAGCCACTGCCAGGGACAGACTAAGGCTGCAGCGCGTCGTGCACACTGCTGAGAAGGTGATCGGCTGCAAGCTCCCATCTCTCCAGGATCTGTACATCTCCAGGACCCGGAGGCGTGCTGGCCGGATCATAGCCGATCCCTCACACCCTGGTCACGTACTGTTTGCCCCCCTCCCCTCTGGTAGAAGACTTCGGTCCATCCAGACTAAAACCTCCCGTCACATGAACAGCTTCTTCCCCTCTGCCATTAGACTGCTGAACACTAAGTGACTCTCGTGCACCATGTACAGCAGCTCAACCAGACTCATGTCAATCATCACTGTTTTCTTCCTGCATTACCGACTGCACTATATAGTTCTCCACAGTATCTGCTGCTGGCTAATATATATTTTAACTGTTGACCAGTATCACTTAATCTTATCCTACACTTTATTACATGTATAGTTTATTTCTCTTATCTTATCATGTTTAATGTTGCAGCATTGTACCGAGACAAATTCCTAGTTTGTGTACTACATGAACAATGGCAATAAACCTGATTCTGATTCTGATTCTGATTCTGAAGTACAATGCTCATGGAGAACTTCTACTTGCACTATGTTCAGAGTACAACCTTGTGATAACCAACACTCTATTTGAGCACTAGGACACACACAAGAAGACATGGATGCACCCAAGATCCAAGCACTGACACTGATTAGACTACATCATAGTCAGGCAGAGAGACAGAAGGGATGTATTGGATACCAGAGCAATGAGAGGCGTGGACTGTGGCACTGATCATGTTATGCTGAGATCTAGATTAAGGATTTGGAGACGAAAACAACACTGCAGGACCGCTGCGAAGCTACCACGGATGCTAAACACTAGTGCACTGAAAGGCCCAAAAAAGCAGGAAGAACTTATACAGGAAATGGATGAAAACTTGAAAGATTGGGACAACAACTCAGAGAATGACATAGAATAGAAATGGGCAACACTGAAGGATACGGTGTATCAGACTGCGAGTGATGTATTAGGTTACCCTGAGAGGAAACATCAAGATTGGTTTGATGAGCATGATGAACACCTGAAGAAACTACTAGAAGCGAGGGATACAGCTAGGCAGGAAAACCTACAGTGTAGCACAAGATCGAAGAAGAAGAAATACTCAAAGGCTCAGAGTGAGCTACAGAAGTACACCAGAGAGATGAAGTCCAACTGGTGGGATGAAAAAGCGGAGGAACTTCAAACTGCAGCAGACAGGAAGGACATGAAAACATTCTTCACAGGTTTGAGAGAACTCTACGGCCCTAAACCAAGAGGATTGATCCAACTAAAGGCTATGGATGGTGAAACGGTTTTGCAGGAGAAAGACAAGATCCTGGACAGATTTGCAGACCACTTTGACCAACTACTAAACAACCCTGGAGATCTCACTGAAGAGGCTAAAGAAGCTCTAGTGCAACGACCAGCTGTATCAAATCTGGATGAACCACCAAATTTTGATGAACTAATGGCAGCTATCAGGACAACACAGGATGGTAAAGCTCCAGGAAGGGATGGAATTCCAGCAGAAGTGTGGAAATTTGGTGGTGTTCAGCTGACCAACTGCCTGCACAAGCTCATCCAAGAGATATGGGATGCCCAGAAAGTACCTCAAGACTGGAAGGATGCAAGTATTGTGCCTTTGTTCAAGAAAGGTGACAGGAAGGATTGTGGAAATTACCGAGGTATATCGCTGCTAGCCACTGTTTGTAAGATTCTCTCACGTGTACTACTTAACAGACTCACTGAACACATCTTGCAGAATGTACTACCGGAAACCCAGTGCAGCTTTAGAAGTGGAAGAAGCACAATGGGCATGATTTTCTGCTTGAAACCGGTTCAAGAAAAGTGTATTGAACAGAACATGCCGCTTTATGTAGTCTTCATAGACTTCAGTAAAGCCTTCGATACTGTTTCACGACAAGGACTTTGGCAGGTACTCAAGAAATATGGTTGTACAGAGAAGTTTGTCAGCCTGATTGAGGCACTCCATATAGGTATGCAAGCAAACATGGCAATGAGTGGTTCAGTATCTAAAGACTTTTCAGTAAGCAACGGGGTGAAACAAGGATGTGTGCTGGTACCTACACTCTTCTCGCTATATCTGGCAGCCATGCTTGAGGTAGCCTTCAAAGACACTTCAGAAGGAGTATACATTCAAACAAGGAAAGAAGCAGACTTGTTCAATGTGGCACAGTTTAAAGCCAAGAGTAAGACATCGATAAAGGTAGTAAGAGAAATGCTCTTTGCCGACGACAGTGCTCTAGTTGCACACAGCGTGGAAGATATGCAATCTTTAGTGGAGAAATTTGCAAGAGCAGCTAGCCAATTCAGCCTCCAAATCAACATCAAGAAGACAGAGTGCCTTTATTAACCACCAAAGTTCCAATTATCAACATCACTACCAGAAAAGATCAGCATTGGTACAAAGCCACTAGTCAAGTGCAAGACTTTCAAGTACCTAGGGAGTACTATTTCAGAGAATGCTAGGCTGGAGGATGAACTATCTCTCAGAATGGGAAGAGCGAGCGCTGTTTGGAAACTTGAGGGAGAGACTGTGGAACAATCGACATGTGTCAATCTGTGTGAAATGCAAAGTGTACATAGCGACAGTATTGGCTATTCTATTGTATGGTGCTGAAACTTGGACTGTCTACAGAGTGCAGGTGAAGAAACTCCACGCGTACGTGATGAAACACCTTTGAGCCATAATGAACATCTCATGGAAAAACAAGCTAACCAACATAGAAGTGTTGAAACTAACTAACTAACTAACCTGCACTTATATAGCGCTTTTCTAGTCACAAAGACCACTCAAAGCGCTTTCACTAGTACTAACCCTCTACTCTAAGGGCCTATAGGAAACAGATATCTAGGGACAATTTAGAACAGCCAATTAACCTAACATGCATGTCTTTGGATTGTGGGAGGAAACCGGAGCCCCCGGAGTAAACCCACGCAGCACAGGGAGAACATGCAAACTCCACACAGAAAGGTTCCAACTCCTGCCAACCTGGGGATTCGAACCAGGAACCTTCTAGCTGTAAGGCAACAGTGCTAACCACTGCACCACCGTGCTGCCCAAACGAAACGAGCTGGTCTACCATCAATGGAGGACATGCTAATACAGATGACCCTGAGATGGCTTGGACATGTTGAGATGATGGACCACCAGCATCTCCCTCAGCAGTTACTCTACTCACAGTTATGTGAGGGCAAACACAATCAGAGTAAACCAAGGCTCAGATTTAAAGACACTATAAAAAGAAACTTGAAGAAGTTGGACATAGACAGGAGTTCCTGGCAGCGGAAGGCTAAGGACAGATCTGTGTGGAGGAATCTGATCAGACCTAAATGAAACAGTCATTGTCACTCACGACAGACTGCTATGATGATGATGACAATTATTATTGTAAAACTTACAATAATAATCGTAAGTTTATTATTTAATTAATTAGTTTATTATTTAAGTTTATTATTGTAAGTTTTTATTTAATGGTGGAAAAAGTTTTGAAATGATTTTGAAATGATCTCATTTTTTACATCACAAAAACCTGGCATTTGAACAGGGGTGTGTAGACTTTTTATATCCATTGTATGCATTATTACTTCTACAACAGTGATTCCAGAAGTTACTATATTCCCTGATGATGATACTCAGAAATTTTACTGGATATGTATCACTCCACTTCAGCTGTGTTTTAATAATCTTTAATCATAATTATTTATTATCAGTTATAATTATTCTTCTATTTTTATATGACAATTTTAGCGTATATTGAACCCCATTTTCTATAGTGATGTGCTGTTTCAAAAGAGACTTTTGTAGAATAAAATGAAGAAACGCTTCATTAAGTCAGTATCACCATACAGAGAATGGCCCATTGTTCACACACACACAGCCTGAACAAGAAACACGGAGAACAAAGGGGGTTTTCTGGATGCCAGCCAGGATGCTATTGCCAAGAATAGGTAGATAGAAAGTCCCCAGATTCACAGCTGGCATACAGCTGTGAGAGGATAGGATAGAGACCACAAGATACCTGAAGTACTGGTGAGGGTAACTCTCTATATAAGGAGTTGCTCAATCAGCTGTGTTCAGTCCTCCCTTCCTGGGTGGGGAACTGTAATCATTTTGTTCTGTATTTGTCTGGCACAATACTTAATACAATCATGCGAAAAAATTAGGACACCCTGTATAAGCCTGTGGGTTTTTTTTTTTACATATTTGGACATATGGATATTTAATATCAATGTTAAAAATACTGGGAGATTCATGTAATACAACAATTAAAAATGAATTAAAGACTTTTTTCAAATTTTCTGTAAAATGCAATTCTAAACAAATAGTGGGGAATAAATTAGGACATCCCCCATCTTTTTTAGGACACCCCCACATTCATTCCCACTTTCAATGTGTCATGATCTGAGCATGGCGGGTTCCGCCGTGTTCAGTCTCATGGTCATTTTCCTTATTTGTATGTTTGTTGTATTTTTGAGTTCTTAGTTTCCTGTCCTTTTAGCCTTGGTTGGGTTTCATATATCTTGTATTGTTTCTTAGTCCTACCCATTCTGCTGTTTATGTTTATTGCAGTCTTGCTATTTATTTATTGAGTATTTGCTTGTAGTTATCCCTCAGTCTTTATTTGTTGTCATTTTAGTTCTCGCTTTATATTTGTACCTTTGTGTTCTCTCTCTCTCTCTCTCTCTCTCTCTCTCTCTCTCTCTCTCTCCGGGGCTGCGGCTGTCAGGGGCACTTCTGGGTTTTGCTCTGTAGTGGGCAGTGCTCCTGTCAAGCTGTCAGTCCCATCTCCTCCCCTCTCAGTACTCACAGCTGATCTCATTTTGTATCATTGTTACCTCCTGCCCGCTCATGTGATCCACACCTGATGGCATTTGCCTTTATTGGTTCCATGCCTAATTAAAGACTGACCTTTTCTCCCAGTCATTGTCAGAGCCTCATCATTGCTATCTGCTTCTCCCCATCGGAACCCTTTCTCCGTTCAAACGCATATTCCTGCATTCATCTTTGTTATCCGCCTGTTCATCTCATTTGTAAGTTTATTTTTGTGCACTGTATGGACTTGTATTTTCTTTATTAAATTCCACAAATTAGCAATTCAATGTCCTGGGTCCCCTCTCTGCCCAGAGGGGCAAGATGTGACACAATAGCTAAAATAAAGTTTAAAAAATGCAAATAAAAAACAAAAACAAGGTTAGACATAGATACGTGAACATTTCTTAATAAAGAACTGAATATTTAAAGGGGGTGTCCCAAATTTTTTCACATGACTGTAAATGCATGTTTGCCTCTTGGATTATTTTTCCAGATGTTCTGGGAACCTTATGTTAAAGACCTGTGGAATTATAAGTCTTGTGTTGATATTCTCCATCTGGCCCAACTTTTCTATGACGACTTCACAGTCTAGACATTTGTCTAGACTGTTGTGTTCTGGGGTCATAGTAATAGATAGTCCAGTTAGCTGCCGTTAGTTTACTTTTTAATTTCATGAACCCAAAGTTTATAATAAAAATCTCACAGCTTACACATTCTACTGCATAACGCAATACATACTTTTGACTCTTTACTCCATCTAAAGATGCCTATAGGTAGGTTGCAAAGATCATGTAAAAAAAAAATCCACAAAGACAGAGATCAAGCGTTCGTTAGCAAACAAGTCAACTAAAGAGACTGGACTGAAAGCTAATATTATCTATATGCTGCTCATTTGTTTTTTTTTTTTCCCGGTTCCGGGTTCCGCCGGACCGGCCGGCGCCACACGAGTCGTCTGCCTGTTGCTACAGCCTTTTTTTTATCTTCCTGCTTCTTTCTACACCTTTCACTCTGTATAGTATAGTCACGGACGCACGGATCGCCCCGGGGGTCTCCCGGGTCGGCGGACGGAGCCACGGTTTGCAGCGGGAGACGTTACAGCAGGGAGGAGCTAGTGCGAGCTAGCACTTGGCCGCCGCCCGGGTGCGAATGGGAAACTCGACATACCGGGAGCTGTAGCGAAAACGTTGCGGGTGCCGGGCTGGAGTTTTTGCGGCGTGAAAGAAATTTTAGACAGAATAATAAAGTGCGATGGCAAGGAACCAAGCAGACCGCCGTAAAATCTACTGGAGGAAGAAGCCCCCCCCCCCCCCCCCCCCAGGAGACAGCTAGCCACCAGGGGCTGCTCGGAGAGGCGCTCGTGGCCACCGCAGAGTGAAGAGGGCCTCGCCGTCACTGGCCCGTGCTCTGAGAGAGATCCGTCGCTACCAGAAATCCCGAGCCTGCTCATCCGTAAGCTCCCGTGCCAGCGCCTGGTGAGGGAGATCGCTCAGGACTTCAAGACCGTCCTGCGTTTCCTGAGCTTCGCCGCATGGGCTCTGCAGGAGACCTGCGAGGCCAACCTGGTGGGGTCTCTTCTTCGCTAAGGGGGTCACCATCATGGCCCAAAGACTTCCAGCTGGCCCGCTGCATTCCGCGGAGAGAGAGCTTAGACTTTCTGCTGCACTTTCACCACCATAATGGCTCTGCACTGGGTTGTCTATATATATACAGTTTATAGTAATTATGGACCATATGTTTACTAGATTTGTTTTTTCTTGCCTTCGATTGTTGCTCTGAGTGTTGCTATCCCTGTGCTGTTGCAATCCTGGGAATTTCCCCATTGTGGGACTAATAAAGGCTTTTCTTATCTTATCTTATCTTATTGTTTGTGTCAGTTATAACCCCCTTAATACAGGGGTCGCAATTTGTTAGAGATCATTGAGGCAATGAAAAAATGACCAGATCTCACAGCTGATCTTTCTACCACCGATTCCCAAGATCTCTAAAGGCCCCTTTACACAACATGAAAATCGTTGAGAGATTGGACCAATTTTTGATTGTTTAAGAGATCCTTGTGTGTTTTAGACTTGATCAAGACCGTGGTGACTATGGAGATCACTGAAGATCATTGGCCTCTCAGCAATCTCTCAGTGATGTCCAGCCCTGTGCAAAGTGAATAATATTGATGTTCCAATGATCTCCACAGATGCCACAGATCTCCATTTGAAGCAATCTATTAACGAATACTCAGTGATCTCATTGATCTGCCACTGATCTTTCAGCAATCTCTGCCTTGGTCTTTTAATGAAATCTATTGGTTTTTAATCAAACACTCAGCAGTCCCTCACTGATTTTTCAGCCATCTCTATGTTTGGGGTGGAAAAATTTGGCATTCATTGAAATATCGCTGAGAGATCATTAAAAGATCCCCAAGAAACCATGGGGAGATTGATAAGACTGGTGAGAGCTCCTTGAAATCGCTTTCCCTGGCGATTGTTGAGAGATTGTTTTGGATTGAGTCAAAACTTTGAGGAGATTGTGGTAAATGTGGACATCACTGGGAGCTCATTAAAAGAACATACAGTGGTGTGAAAAAGTGTTTGCCCCTTTCCTGATTTCTCATTTTTTGTATGTTTGTCACACTTAAATGTTTCAGATCATCAAACAAATTTAAATATTACACAAAGATAACACAAGTAAACACAAAATGCAGTTTTTAAATGAAGGTGTTTATCATTAAGGGTTAAAAAAAAATTCCAAACCCACATGGCCCTGTATGAAAAAGTGATTGTCCCCTGTTAAAACATAAATTAACCGTGGTTTATCACATCTTTGGAAAGCTGAGTTCACACCTGTTCTCTATCAAGAAATCACTTAAAAAGGACCTGCCTGAAAAAGTGAAGTAGACCAAAAGATCCTCAAATGCTAGACATCATGCTGCGATCCCAAAAAATTGAGGAACAAATGAGAAACAAAGTAATTGAAATCTAACAGTCTGGAAAAGGTTACAAAGCCATTTCTAAAGCTTTGGGACTCCAGCAAGCCACAGTGAGAGCCATTATCCACAAATGGCAAAAACATGGAACAGTGGTGAATCTTCCCAGGAGTGGCCGGCCGACCAAAATTACCCCAAGAGCACAGTGACGACTCATCCAAGGCATCTCAAAAGACCCCACAACAAGAGTCAAAGAACTGCAGGCCTCACTTGCCTCAGTTAGGGTCAGTGTTCATGACTCCACCATAAGAAAGACACTGGGCAAAAATGGCCTGCATGGCAGAGTTCCAAGACAAAAACAACTGATGAGCAAAAAGAACATAAAGGCTTGTCTCAGTTTTGCCAGAAAACATCTTGATGATCCCCAAGACTTTTGGGAAAATACTCTGTGGACTGATGAGACAAAAGTTGGATTTTTTTGGAAGGTGTGTGTCCCATTACATCAGGCATAAAAGCAACAAAGCATTTCAGAAACAGAACATCATACCAACAGTAAAATATGGTGATGGTAGTGTGATGGTCTGGGACTGTTTGCTGCTTCAGGATCTAGAAGACTTGCTGTGGTAAATGGAACCATGAATTCTGTTGTCTACCAAAAAATCCTGAAGGAGAATGTCCAGCCATCTCTTTGTGACCTCAAGCTGAAGCACACTTGGGTTCTGCAGCAGGACAATGATCCAAAACATACCAGCAAGTCCACCTCTGAATGGCTTAAGAAAAACAAAATGAAGACTTTCAAGTGGCCTAGTCAAAGTCCTGACCTGAATCTGATTGAGATGCTGTGGCATGACCTTAAAAAGACGGTTCATGCTGGAAAACCCTCCAATGTGGCTGAATTACAACAATTCTGCAAAGATGAGTGAGCCAAAATTCTTCCACAGCGCTGTAAAAGACTCATTGCCGGTTATCGCAAACGCTTGATTGCAGTTGTTGCTGCTAAGGGTGGCCAAACCAGTTATTAGGTTTAGGGAGCAATCACTTTTTTTCCCCACACAGGGCTATGTAGGTTTGGATTTTTTTCCCTTAATAATAAACACCTTCATTTAAAAACTGCATTTTGTGTTTACTTGTGTTATCTTTGTCTCATATTTAAATTTGTTTGACGATCTGAAACTTTTAAGTGTGACAAACATACAAAAAAAAAAAGAGAAATCAGGAAGGGGGCAAACACTTTTTCACACCACTGTAGATCTGGCCATTTTCTCATCGGTCAACGACCGACCACCCTCCCACCCACTCACTCACTGTCTGTCTGTCTGTCTATCAATCCAGAGGATCCCTGTTACCCAAGAACTGGTAAATGGTGTTCACTTATAAATTGCTGTTTCTCATCTCTGGATGACCAAAGTGCTTTACAGATCCCGCTATCCACCCATTCACACACTGATGGTGGCAGAGCTGCCATGCAAGGCACAGCCTGACCCACCAGTAGCAACTTGGAGTTCAGTGTAACTTAATTTCTTTTAGAAGTTATTGTGTATAGAAGATTTAGTAGGTCATAGGTCAGGGGCTACAACTCCTGCAGAAATCATCCGATCAGAACCAAATTGTAATATGCGCATCATCAGTGCATATCAATCCATGGAACCAAGTTTCAAAACAATCAGAACAAAACTGTAGGAGTTGATTTCACAAAAGTGGGACAGATGGACGGACTGACCCATAACATAATCCCCCTTTGGCCGTTGTCCAAAGGGCTCTTCAACTCCTTTGAGCTTCGTTCGGCAGGGAATAATAAAAACTGTAAATTTGTAAGTATAACATTTACAAAAAAGACAAAATGTATGAGGAAAAGGTTGCTAGATTAATAGAGGAACAATGGCAACTCTACAAGTATAAATTAGGAAATATGTGAGGAAAACGGCAAATTCATTAGAAAAACTATAAATTTCTGAGAAAATTCACAATTTCAAAGTGGCAAATTTACAAGACTCAAATTTATAAGAAAGACAGTTATGAGGGGAAACAACTTACAGAAATTTACAGGAAAAATATATTGCAAATTTACAAAAAAAGGCTGCTAATCTGTGAGAAAATAATGTTCATATGTTAGAGGAAGTGCTGACAGTATTGCTGTTTTGCCTTCATTACAAGGCTCAGGTGTGTTCTGTTGTTCCAATCAGTTTTAATCTCCAACAACATTCTAACTGCTGTGTGTAGCAGGAATTAAGCTCAGAACAGTTCTGCTGCTGTAGGTCATCGGTGTGTGGGAGTCACCCTTCTCTGGAGCAGTGCCGGCCAGTCTCTCCTCCAGCTGCTGTCGGAGGCGGTCGTTTGCATGGATGGAGTCTTCTAGTCTCGGTCTCAGGGTCCTGATCTCTCTCAGGTGCTCCTTCATCAACTCTGAACCTGCAACTGAACACAGACTGAGCATTTGATCTGACATTAAAGACAACTCTCCCAGAGGGAACTCACTAGGCAAAGAAAAAAATAAGGCAGGTTTTTTTTCCCCCTTGCTGACATAGATGCTTTTATTTTGCTAAAAGACTAATGGAAGTCATGGGACTCAGAGGGGGAACCTGTATAAAGTGGGCATGTCTGTTAGGGCCTACTCTCACTGTAGTGGTGATTCTGTGCTGACCCAGGTTGGACCCCTAAAGTAAGGAACATCTGTCAGTGTTCTGCATAAGGGCATCTTCCCCCAGCTTTGGAACAGTTGGAAGAGGTGGTCTGTGGAACAAAACAAATGCAAATGTTTGCTGATATACAAGCACATGCATGTATAGGGCTGTCATGATAACCTGCTATTGACAAGCCGACCGGAGGTTGCCGAGCAACCCCAATAGTTGCAGCTGGCTTGTCCTATGTTTTTTGTGTGAAAGTGCATTTTCCCTCCACATAAATTGTGTTTTTTTCCCCAAAAAAATCTAAAGCTCTGTGGCCAGCTGTTCCTGATGTGGTGGCCTCAGCCAATGATGAGACTGGGTTAAGTTTCTGTGCCTGTATTTTAAATAAATTATCAACTAAAAAAGCTGGCAGATTTTTTTTTTTTCGACTGCTCTCCACTTCCCACCACAGAGGCTGTTTGTATCTGTTGATTAAATGTAGGCTATTTTCTTATGGAAGAGTTGAAAATAACGGAGCTCCGTGCTGGAAACTCTGCTGATGGGCTGTTTCTCTCCCAACAACCCAGTAGATGAGCTCCAGCAGCTGCATGAACAATGGAGGCATCTGCCCTGTGTAGTGGAATCAGTACCAGGTGGACTCAGAGGCTTACTGACACTTAATAACAGCAAGACAAAAGGAATTGTGACTGTCCTTCGGTTAACCAACCCCCAACTCACTCGTCGGAATTCCTCTGAACACTGAAACCCAATGCCTCCCCACTGCCTCTCTCCCAACATCCGATGCTGCCTGTGTTTAGGCAGGACTCATGTGAGTTCCTATCAACACCTGGGTGAGAAATGATTGAACCCCCATCTTTTCTCCAGAAAGAACAACACTTGAACTGCGATGGATTCCACGTCATCACCCCAAAGGACAAGTGGTGATTTCTCTCTGTCACAATCTGAGCACAGGGGATTCCATCATGCTCTGTCGCTTCGCCTTTTTTTTTTTTCATTTGTATAATGTTGTATTTTTGAGTTCTATTCCTGTCATGTTATCTTTAGTTTGCTTTCACATATTCTGTGTTGTTTCTTAGTATGATTTATTTTCCTGTTTACGTTCATTGTAGTTTTGTTATTTACATACATACATACTGAATACATACTTACATACATACTTACATACATACTGAACGCACTGAGGAGCTCATTTAGCAGCAGACTACATCATCCCAGGTGCACAACCGAGAGGTTTCGCAGGTCCTTCCTACCAACGGCTGTCAGACTGTACAATCTAAGCAGGGCTGCTCGCAGAGATAGCAAAAAGACGTAACAACCTAATAGTTTTTTGAATGCAAAAGATGCAATAGACTTATACAATGGTCCCCTCCGGCATACAACTAGGAAAATACCGGTAGCTACGGAGGGTGAGAATATGTATGGGCACATAATCATACCATGTAGGATAACTAAGTAGACGGTTGTGCTGTTTCATCCCATCTAGCAACAATGCTCTGCACTGTGTGTGTTTATACATTTACATATTTATTCCATCTAGCTACAATGCTCCGCACTGGGTGTGTTTATGTTTATGTTTATATTTATATATCTATATATTCATTCCATCTAGCTACAATGCTCCGCATTGTGTGTTTATATATCTACATATTATTCCATCAAGCTACATTGCTCCGCACTGTGTTTATATATTTACATATTTATTCCATCTAGCTGTAATGCTCCGTACTGTGTTTATATACTCATATATTTATCCCATCCAGCTACAATGCTCTACACTGTGTGTCTGTGTGTATACATATATATTTATAGTAATATGTACATATGTATATTAGCTGCTCTTGCTTGCTTGCTTTTTTTTTTCTTGCCTTCTGATTGTTGCTCTGAGTGTTGCTATCCCTGTGCTGTTGCAATCCTGGAATTTCCCCGTTGTGGGACTAATAAAGGCTTATCTTATCTTATCTTATCTTACATATTTGGGTTTATTTGCCTTTATTTGTTACCACATTGTATTTACCGGTTGTCTTCTCTTTCTTTCTCTCTCAGGGGTTGCAGCTGTCAGGGGCACTTCCGGGATTTTCCCTGGCTTTGGGCGGTGCCCCTGTCAAGCTATCAGCCCCGTCTCCTCTCCTCATGACTCACAGCTGATTGTCATCTTCTCCCCAGCCGGCTCATGTGATTCACACCTGTTACTATTTGTGTTTAATTATTTTTGGCCCTATTTAAGGGCGGTTTTCTCTTTTCTGTTTGCTGGTGTCTTAAAGGATTTACGGCAGAACCCTGTCCTCATTGAGACGTTTGTATTCGTTTGTATCCTGCCTTCTCCCTGTTGCTCATAAGTTTTGCTTTGTTCACTTTTTGGATTTTTGTGTTTGTATACTGTTTGGATTTTTTGTTTTTGCCAATAAATTTCACAAACTGCTGTTCAGTGCGTGGGTCTCTCGTCCCTGCCCCAAGGGGCAATTCATGACAGAAGACACCAGCCAGTTAGAGACCCAGCTGCTGCAGTTTGTAGTTCTTTTTTTGTTGTTGTTTTTTTTTTGTTTTTGTCACCTGGGGTTTTGTCATGTCTGTCACCCAGGATTTTTCAACTCTTGGACTGAGCAAAGTGGAGCAGTGGACAGTGTGTGTGTTAGAGGACATCCTCTTGCAGGCTTGTGCCTCTCATACTCCCAAGAGAGCCCAAGAGTGTCTGGAGGGAGCGGCGCAGATACTCGAGGCATGCTCCAGCCTGTGGGACCACCCGGAGCTCGCAGACCTACTCCTCTCAATAATCGCCCCACAATCCATGGGTCACAGGCTGGGGGAGATCACATCAATGTCCGTGCCTGTGCCGACAAAGAGTAAGCACCCACGTACACGGAAGCCTCCAGCCTCTCGCCGCTCTCCGGCGGCAGCTCCGCCTCCTCCTCCCAAACACTGGCTTGCTCCATCAGCCGAGACGCTGGAGGAGAGCAAGCAGGTTATACTAGCGGAAACAGAGCCTTTACTGGAATATAAGCCATGGCTCCTCCCGGATCTTGCATAGGAGCTGGAGGAGGTTTCACCGGGGGGCCTGGAGTTTGAGCCTACGAGTGAGCGTCCCCTGACTCCGAGGCCTCCCCCCCACCATGAGCCTACGTCTCCACCTTCCACTTCCCGCCATCACTTAGGGAAATTCCGCCGGAAGAACACCTCCACTTCTTTGCATGCAGCCCCTCCTTCACTGAGGCCGGAGACTTCCACAGCAGTCTCCTCTTCTTGTTTCCCTTTCTCGTTGCTGCTGCTCCCCCCTTCTTCTCGGTGATTCCTCCCGCTGCTGAAGGACCAGTCACCTCCTTCCTGGTTCTGCCCATCACCATGTTTGCTGGAGCGGCTCCTCTATGTTCCTCTGAGGGGCCCGCAACAACGGCAGCCATAGACAGGGCAGATTTTACACCAGCTCCAGTAGAGAACATCATGCCCCAGGAACACAAGCAAGTGCTTTTTCATTCTCTATCATCCTCACATGAATTACCTTGAATTACCTTGCCTCATTACCTTTCGCAGTCCGCTGAGCTCTCACCTCCTGCTGCAGCCATAATTACCTCACCTGCTCTCTCCATGTCTCCTCCTATGTTCCCCGAGTGTCCGCCGTTTCCAGTATTGAGCCACCAGACAGAAGAGGAGCCTGCGGCCCTGGGGAACCTGGTTCCAGTGCCGCAGCCATGGTCCGGACAGATGGAGAGCATTGCCAGTTACCTGAAGCCTGCACCAATGGTTGAGCATCCCCTGGATTCAGTGGTGCAGGACCCAGCGCCAGGAGGAAGCCAACCTCCTGTCGCCACACGGGGCGAGCCACCTGCATGGGTCACTTTGCTGGGGGGTCCCAGAACTGTATGGACCATCACGCCTGCTGCAGCAGAGCTGAAGCTGGTCCTCCAGGGGGCCAGGCCTGGGATGTCGTGGCATAGATTGACAGAGTCCTGGATGGTGGTGGAGCTCGAGCTCAGGCAAGTGCTCTCCTTTGTTTTCATTGCTTCTATGTTGGAACAGATCTTGTCTGGCTCTTGGTGGGGAGAGCTAAGTGCAGCCATCAGCTGCACCTGAGCTCACCTCACAGGGCTCCCCTGCCATTGGTGACCCTGACCGTGTTTCTCTACCTCTCCTGTTTGAGCCTTTCTCCAGGGTTATCGAGGTTCATCCCACTTCACCTGAGGTCTCCATGTGTTCGGTCTTGCCACCTGAGGTCTTCATGGGTCCAGCTCCTCCTGCCGAGGTCATCGCGGGTGCTCCGTCACAGCCCGGGACCTCCATGAGTGCTGCCCCCCTCCAGATGAGGTCTCCGTGGGTGCTCCATCACAGCCCAGGACCTCCGTGGGTGCTGCTCCCTCTCCGGATGAGGTGTTTGCAGGTGCTCCATCCCAGCCCGGGGCCTCTGAGGGTGCTGCTTCCCTGCCTGATGAGGTCATCGCGGGTGTTCTGTTCCAGCCCAGGACCTCCGTGGGTGCTGCTCCTACTCAGTCCGGCTCCACTGTGGTTGCAGCTTTGGCCCGGTTCGGGTCCACCGTGGGTGCAGCCTTGGCCCAGTCTGGGTCCACTGTGGGTACAACTTTGGCCCAGTCTGGGTCTACTATGGGTGCATTTCTCCAGGCTGGAGCCACCGCGGGTGCAGCGTTGCTCCAGCCCAGAGCCACCACAGGTGCTGCTTTGCTCCAGCTTGGAGCCACCATGGGTGCTGCTTTCATCCAGTATGGAACCACCACAGGTGCTGCTTTGCTCCAGCCCGGTACCACCGAGGGTGCTGCAGAGCAGTCTGAAAGCGTCGTGGTCCCCTCTCCTCTGCCAGATGCCATCATGGTCCTCTCTCCACTGCCAGACACCGTCGTGGTTCCCTCTCATCTGCCAGACGCTGTCGTGGATCCCTCTCCCCCGCCCGAGGCCATCGTGGTTCCCTTTCCTCCACCTGACATCGTTGTGGGTTCCCCAACTCCTCTGCCCCCTTCTACATGGGGCTTCCCCGTGGGGCAGCTGCCTCCTGGGCCACCCCTTCTGTTTAGGTGGCTAAAAAACTGTGGCCGACCGCCTGACGGACTGTGCCGTTGGGTTGGGTGGCCCATGTTCTCCAGCAGGCCACCCAACTCTTACCACCTAGCCATCTGCCAGGCCTGGGACATTGGCCGGCCACCGAAACTCTCTAGCTCTTTGTCCAGGGGGGCTATGTCCCTGGTTCTGCCTGGTGTGGATCCTGAGTGGGTTTTTTTTTTTTTGTTTCCTCCTAGCCTGGGTTTTGCTGAGGTGTGAGTCATGGGAGTTCTTATTTTCTCTGGTTTGTTTCGGTCACTCCGTGCCTGGGTCCTCCTCCTCCTGCCCAGGGTGGGGTTGTTTTCTTGTCTTTTGGTGAGGTGGGTTCTTAATGTGGGTGGGTCCTTTTTCTTCCTTTGATGTTGCCCGGGGTGTCTGGTCTCCACCCCTTGAGGATGGGGAGGCTCTGTCACGATCTGAGCACGGGGGGATTCCACCGCTCTGTCGCTTTACCTGTTCTTTTTTCTTATTTGTATAATGTTGTATTTTTGAGTTCTATTTCTGTTATGTTATCGTTAGTTTGTTTTCACATATTCTGTATTGTTTCTTAGTATGATTTATTTTCCTGTTTATGTTCATTGTAGTTTTGCTATTTACATTATTTGGGTTTATTTGTCTTTATTTGTTACTACATTGTATTTGCCAGTTGTCTTCTCTTTCTTTCTCTCTCCGGGGTTGCAGCTGTCAGGGGCACTTCCAGGTTTTTCCCTGGCTGTGGGCGATGCCCCTGTCAAGCTGTCAACCCTGTCTCCTCTCCTCATGACTCATAGCTGATTGTCATTTTCTCCCCAGCCCACTCATGTGATTCACACCGGTTACTATTTGTGTTTAATTATTTTTGGCCCGATTTAAGGGTGGTTTTCTCATTTCTGTTTGCTGGTGTCTTAAAGAAGGATTTACGTCAGAACCCTGTTCTTGTTCAGATGTCTGTATTCATTTGTATCCTGCCTTCTCCCTGCTACCCGTAAGTTTTGCTTAAAGGACAATATTTTTAAAGGACAATATTTTTTATTCTGTCCCAAATTTTTTCTCTTATTGACTAAAGCCTTCTACACGCTCACCTTCTCTGTCTGCTGACCATGCCCCCTTGGACCTGTCCACTACAAACTTTTATTCACCTCCAGTCTCAATCAGCCTCCCCTCCAGACAGATATATTCCCGTTATTGTAAACACCAGATGTATACATAAGCAGTATCCCACCTGTAAAACCTGCAACATCAATAACCTCAGATGCATCAGTTGGTAGAGCATCAGCCACACATCCGGGAGGCCGGGGTTCAAATCCCGGCCGGGTCATGCCGAAGACCATATAAAAGCGGAACTTCCTGCTGTCCAGCTTGGTGCTCAGCAATAATGGAATGGAGGAGGGACATTTGTGGTGGTGCCTTGTATGGTAGTGACCCCTCTGATTCTAGATGTGATTAACATTGTATATAATTCATTCATTCATTCATTCATCTTCTTCCGCTTAATCCTTTTCGGGTCGCGGGGGCGCTGGAGCCTATCCCAGTATCTTTGGGCGAGGGGCAGGGTACACCCTGGACAGATTGCCAGTCCATCGCAGGGCCAACACAGAGAGACAGACAACCATTCACTCTCACGTTCATACCTAAGGACAATTTAGAATCCCAAGTTTTTTGATGCCAATTAACCTAACTTGCATGTTTTTGGCCTGTGGGAGGAAACCGGAGAAATCCCGGAGTAAACCCACGCAGACACGGGGAGAACATGCAAACTCCACACAGATCACTGTTGGTCAGGGGCTGGAATCAAACCCAGGATCCCAGCCCCCGAGAGAAACGTAATTTCGTTCTACTGTACATGATTGGCTGTATGGATTGAATGACAATAAAGTTGGCTTTACCTTACCTTTACCTTAATAAAGCCTCCCCAGCTCAACCATCACCAGACTAGACTACACCAGTGACCCTCAATATGGCACTTCTTAATACCTGATCACTTTTAAATAAGACTTTTCTTATCTATGATTTTATCCAAGATAATAACCTAGATGGTTTGTTTTTAACAGAGACCTGGCTGAGCAGTGATGCATCAGCAGCCCTGATCGAAGCCTCCCCACCCAACTATAACTTCTCTCACTCCTGCAGGAATGGTCGAAAGGGTGGGGGTGCTGCAATGATTCTGTCACAGACACTTGGTTTTAAGGACATTAATTTTAATCATTACAAATCTTTTGAATATAACTGCCTTGGTTTTTATCATCATTCTATTCTGTTTGACAGTTTACCATCCCCCAGGAAGATGTGTTTTTATTTCTGATTTTGCAGAGTTTGCTTTCAAATTATTTTAATGACTCACAATAAAATTATTATTTTAGGTGATTTTAATATACATGTTGATAATCAGAC
The DNA here is from genome assembly GCA_020510985.1 of Pholidichthys leucotaenia. NCBI lineage: Eukaryota > Metazoa > Chordata > Actinopteri > Cichliformes > Pholidichthyidae > Pholidichthys > Pholidichthys leucotaenia. The sequence continues at coordinate 493,721,429 of CM035837.1, forward strand.
ACATTTGCTTTAGAATTCTTGAACTTAACTGCTTGAATTTTAACCAACATGTTACTCAATCTACTCATGCCAAAGGCCACATTTTAGATCTTGTAATAACTCATGGTCTCTCATGTGATATCACCTCAGTTGTTGATATAGGTTTGTCTGATCCCTACTGTGTGTTTTTAAGGTTCATGGTTTTAATCCACAAAGAATTGCTGAACCAACTGTTAAGAAGCGTTATCTTACTGCTGAAGTGGTTAGCAAATTTTATTGAGCTTTTATGTGATTCTCCCACTGATATTTTACCCTCTTTTCTGTGATTTTATGGTGATACAGTTTTAACAGTAAAACAGAATCCATTCTTGACAAAGTGGCCCCTCTGAAAACCAAAAAAAGTAAGAACCAATCTAAAACCCCCTAAATCAATTAAAGAGGAAATGGTGTATGGCAGAAAGAAGATGGAGAAAGCCTAAACTAACAATAATCCTCAGATATTTGGAGAACAGATGACCACCTACAACAAAAACCATAAAACAAACCAGACACGCACTTTTTTGAAACTCATTCAAGACGACCATAAAAATACCAAAATCCTCTTCTCCACCATCGACTGCTTCATCAACCCCAGTACCAAACAATATATTTTAAACAATTTTTCCTGTGCTGATTTTGCTGTCCATTTCATCAGTAAAACTGAAAATGTTAGATCATGTCTGACAAATCAACAACTGATAAAGTCTAAGTCTGCAGAATGTTTTTACCTATATGAGGAAAAACTGGAGGAGTTTGTCGTGGTTGATGCTGAAATGCTTTCTAAAATTATTTCTTCAATCAATTTGGCTAGCTGTCTTTTAAATCCCATCCCCACTGACTTTTTAAAAACATCTTATGGTTTCTTTAAGAATGATGTTCTTAACATAGTAAACTATTCTCTTCAGACAGGAGTCTTTCCCTCAGCGCTCAAGACTGCTGTGGTTAAGCCCCTTCTGAAGAGAAAAAAACTCAGACCCTTCCCAACTGAACAACTGTAGGCCCATATCTAATTTACCATTTTTAAATAAAATTTTAGAGAAGACCGTCTCTAGTCAGTTACATGACTTTTTAATTTATCACAATATCTGTGAGAAATATCAGTCTGGTTTTGGGGGCTTACCACAGTACAGAGACTGCTTAGTCATATTTAAATGATCTCAGATCCAATAAGAATCAGAATAAGCCAAATGGGGTATTACAAGGATTATTAATAGGCATTAAATTCAGTTAATAATTACCTTTTTTTTTAGTGGTATTTGTTGGTTTGTTTGTTGGCTGGTTTGCCTGTTACCAACATAACTCAAAAAGTTATGAATGGATTTTGATGACATGTTCAGGAAAGGTGTGTAATGGCACGGGGAACAGATGATTTGATTTTGGTGGTGATTCGGATCACGATGTGGATACAGGAATTTTTTAAATATTAATTTATATATTAATCTGGCACTTTTCATGTACTGCCCTTTTAAGACATGTCCACTGAGTTATGCACGTGGTCATGCCATAGGGCCATGTGCCTCAGCAATCCAGAAGCCAAACACTGCAGAAAAAGTATTGGGGGCGTGTCCACCAAACTCATTTTTTCTGCTGTGGGCAACTATTTTCGATTCATTCTCTATGTAGTCCAGTGTTTACAGCGCTGAGCGCCCTTGGCGCTGAAATGCTTTGAGTGGCCGCCGCTTTTTGTCACGGTGCTCAGGGCTGAAAAAAGTTCAACTTGTCAGACTACTGTACAGCTGTGCACGTTAATGTCAGACGTTTCTAAGCAGCCAATCAGAATGGTAGGTGACGGATGGTGGAAAGGTTGAACTTTGCTGCATCAAACAACCCAGTATTGTTTGATCTGACACTTCATGGCCAAAATTTGAAAGCAAATGCTTGGAGGAACATGTCCGCATCTGTTGGTGTGCCAGGTGAGCGTTTGTGCCTTTGTCATGGTCATATTTCTTACAAGTTTGTTGCAGTTTGTTGCATGGGGTGTATGGAGTGTCAGGGAGGGATAGTACCTCTGACGGGGCAACAGTCGCACCTCCAAGTAGTCGGTTCGCATTGGTTCCCACTTGGCAATCAACTCTCACCTGTGGCTCCAAGTAGCTGTTTGCATGCAACAGCAGCCATACCCCGGTAAACCGCTTCGACTGACAGGCGAAACCAGGTGAGGGTAGCTGACGGGTTTGAAACCCTCGGTGAGGTAGGGCTTGTCTACCTACGCATGCGTAGATTGGACCTGGCGGACTGCGCGGAGGAAACCACCGGATTGGCTCAACGGGCAGGAAGGCAGACCCAGCAAAGCATTGTGGAGTGCAACTAGGGCACAGTGAGACACGTAGGACACTGCTGGCCATCCACTGCATCCTAATTTATCTCCAGCCATCTTGACTATGTCTTTTTTTAAAAAAAATATTTTATTTATGTATTTTCACATAATTAATATCACATAACTTAGACAACACAAACATACAACTTGAAGATAAATGCCCCTCACACACACACCACGATGACAACAACAAAAACAAACAAAAAAAGGCTGCCATCCACTAATAGATGTACATTATTTCTTCTTTTTTTTTTTCTTTTTTCCTTTCCTTCTTCCCCCTTGCTTACAATGAAAACAAAACAAAACAAACAAACATATCTGCAGTAAGCCCGCTCTTGGGATTTAAGGTGACAAAGAATGTATGTTGATATGACATTGGGCCAGAAAGGGTCCCCAGAGTCTCTTAAATTTGTTCTGTTCGTTAGGTTTGTACAACTGCAGTCTTTCCATCTGAATAACAGACAACATTTCACGGAGCCAATGGGCAAAAGAGGGTAGAGAGGTAGACTTCCAAGTAAGAAGAATAAGTTTTTTGGCCACAACCATGCCCAGATGCAGAGCAACCTGTCTATCGTATGGTAAGACTGAAGTCTCTGTAGAGCATCCAAGGATGGCCAATTCGTGGTTAGGCAGAACGTCTCTGGAATAGGCTTTTGAGAACTGCTTAAATACAGCCGACCAAAAATTGTGCAGTTTAGGGCAAAACCACAACAGATGTGCTAACGAACCCTCAGCAACATCACACCTATCACAGGCAGGAGACACATCTGGAAAAATACGATGAAGCTTTGTTTCTGAGTAATGCAGTCTGTGCAACACCTTGTATTGAATTAATCTGTACCTGTAATTAATAGAACAACAATGAACCTAGGACAGAGCCTTCTCCCAGAGTTCTACAGATATTTCAGAGTTCAAGTCTTTGGTCCACGCTTCCCTAATAAAATCAGAGGAAACTGGGTTTGTGGAAGAGCACATGGATTTTGACATTAAGTGTTTTGAGTGTGGAGGGAGCAAGAGGTTTTCAAGAAAGGGGTGGGTTGTGGAAGTGGAAGCAAATTGTGGACAATTTTCCTTGACATTATGTCTGACTTGGAGGTAGCGAAAAAAGTGTGAATTTCGAAGACTGAATTTAGCACTTAACTGAGCGAATGATGCAAATTGGTCATTGATGTACAAATCTGAAAAACTTCTGATACCCCTCTCTCTCCAGACTGTAAACACCCCATCCAACTGTCCAGGCAAAAATAAGTGATTTTTACATATTGGAGCATGCATGAAAACTTTTGAAACCCGACAAGCCACTTTTATCTGTTTTAGTATCCGCACGGAGTTCTTCACAATGAAATTTTGTTAATTTAACTACTAGGGTAGAATCAGAGAAAAGAAGAGCAGGAAGTGAGGACATTGTAACAGCAACAGCTTCAAGTTGCAGCCATAAAAGGTTCTCCTCAACATTGTCACTTGCACACTTCCCATAGGTTAGAGCCCTGGAATTAGCTGCCCAGAAGTAATATTTAAAAACAGGGAGTCCCAGGCCATCCTTGCAAGTGACTTTCTGGAGGTGGGCCTTAGATATCCAATGTGATTTGTAACCCCACACAAATGGTAAAATAATAGAATTGAGCTTCTTAAAAAAACGATGCATTTTAATATATGGGTAAGTTCTGAAAATGGTATAAAAACCTAGGTAGGCTCACCATCTTAACTGCATTCACCCGGCCAATCATAGATAGAGGCAATGTTCTCCAAAACTCAATATTTTTTTTAAGTCTCTCCATTGTTTCTTTGAAGTTAAATTTGAAAAGATGTTGAGGGATTTTAGTTAGTCTAAGCACTAAATAAGTGAAACCTTCCGTCATCACTCTGAAAGGCAATTTTGTCAAGAAGTCATTGGTCAATTGGTCTATTAAGGGCATGAATTCGCTCTTTCCCCAGTTTATAGCATAGCCAGAGATGCTCCCAAAGGAGTTAATATATTCTAGTAAAATTGGGATTGAAGCCACAGGATCAGCTAAACAAACCAAAAGGTCATCCGCATACAGCGGAACACGAATCTCAGTACTGCCCAACTTAATGCCTTTAACGTCTGGGTGCCCCCGATACCAATGGCCTGGGGCTCCAGTGCTATATTAAACGGCAAAGGGGACAGTGGGTCCCACTGACAGATGCCATGTTGTTAAGAGAAAAGATTAGCTCTGTCCCCATTTGTTAAGATGGCGGATTATGGGTTGCTATATAAAATTTTAACCCACTCTACAAAAATGTTGCCGAACCCAAATTTCTTGAGCGCCACAATTAAGTACAGCCACTCTATCATATCGAATGCTTTGTGCACATCTAAAGACAGTATAGCAGCTCTGTCGTCTTTGCTATTATCTGCATACATGATATTAAGAATTTTGCGAACATTACAGAATGAATACTTCTCAGATATAAATCTTGCTTGATCCGGGTGAATAATACTTGCTATATTTTTACCAAGCTGGTTTGCTAGAATGTTAGTAATTATTTTCAAGTTGTAATTTAGTAGAGCAATAGGCCTGTAGCTACCCAGGTCAGTTTCATGTTTGTCTTTTTTTAATAAAACACAGATATTTGATTCACTAAAAAAAAAAAAAAAAAAAAAAAAAGGGAAGCTGTCTGTTCTGAAACGTGTTTCTGATCATTCTCAGCAAGGAAGGTGCAAGGACCCCTTGAAAAGCTTTGTAAAATTCTGGCCCGAACCCATCAGGACTCGCCGCCTTCCCGGTGGGGAATCCTCTGATGGCATCTTGTAACTCTGACATCGAGAATTCTACGTCCAGACTTTCCCTGGAAGCTACATCTAACTTGGGGAAATGAAGCGAATCAAAAAAACTTATCAAAGTCTTCCTGTGTGGCTGTTGATTTAGAGGTGTAAATTTCTGAGTAAAATTCTCTAAAACGTTCATTTATGTGCCTTAAGTCTGTAAGCATCCCTCCAGATTTAGATCTTATTTTGTAAATGGATCATTTTGCTTGTTCTCCTTTTAATTGCCTTGCCAATAACTTTTGTGGCTTGTCACCAAGTTCAAAATGCCTCTGTTTAAGTTTAAGTAAAATACTGTCCACTTGATTTCCCAACATAGAGTTGTACTCATATTTTAATTTCAGGATTGTATTGTAATCTGCTTGAAGCAATGATTTTCTGTAGACCTGTTCAGCTGTTTGTAAATCTTTTTCAATCTGTCCCAATCTACTTCTCTTAGCCCTTTTCAATGTTGTTTCATAAGAAATATCTTGCCCTCTAGTATATACTTTGAGTGTTTCCCATAATACTGCATCATTCACTTCCCCATCATTGTTCTCAAGGAACTGTGATATGTGTGTGGTGATGTATTTTCTAAAAGTCTGATCCTCGACAAGATAAGGGTTGAAGCGCCAACTATAAACTCGACTAGGGGAAAACATCTTAAGGTTAAGACTGATGGGACTATGCTCAGATATTATTATGTTATGATATTTGGTACGGTTAATATTGGAAATTAATCTGGAATCAACTAGAAAATAATCAATCCGTGTGTATGATCTGTGTACGTGTGAATAAAGGAGAAATCACGATCAGATGGATGCTGCAGTCTCCAAATATCAAATCAAATCAAACTTTATTGTCATATTGCTGTACATACAACTGTAGCGCAGGCAAGATGAAATTGTGTTTCTCTCGGCATCCATATAAGAAGCAGCATGATTAAGACACACTCCCACATAGCTCCACCCCCCACCCCCACCCCCCCATCCATTCACACATCCCTGAGACATACTTGGGGAAAAAGAATAACTAACTAGCAGTAGTGTGTATGAGAGATTCCGGGTCAGCTGTTCAGCATCCTGACAGCTTGTGGGAGGAAGCTGTTGATCAGTCTGGTGGTTCTGCCTCTGACGCTCCGGAATCGTTTACCAGATGGAAAAAGTTCAAAGTGTTTATGCAGAGGGTGAGAACGGTCCTTGACAATGTTCAGTGCCCTGCTCCTACAACGGTTCTGAAAAAGTTCTTGGACAGAGGGGAGGGAGACTCCAATTACCCTCTCCGCCCCCTTGACTATCCTCTGCAGGGCTTTTTTGTCTGACATACTGCAGCTGGAGTACCATGTAGCAATGCAGTACGTCAGAACACTCTCCACCACACCTCTGTAGAAGGTTCTGAGGATGCAGATGGGGAGAGAGGCCTGTTTGAGTTTCCTCAAGAAGTGTAGTCTCTGCTGAGCTCGCTTCCTGATCTCCAAGGAATTCTTGCTCCAGGTCAGGTCCTGCGAGATCTGCACTCCGAGGAACTTGATGTTCTCTACTCTCTCCACTAAACGGCCGCCGATGCTGAGGGGGACGTGCTCAGGCTGTGACCGCCGGAAGCCGATAATCATCTCCTTCGTTTTGTCCACGTTGAGCACCAGATTGTTCTCCCTGCACCAGCCCTCCAGGTCTCTCACTTCTTCCCTGTACATTGATTCCTCATCCCTCTGAATAAGTCCCACCACCGTGGTGTCATCTGCAAACTTAATAATCTGGTTCCCCTCGTGTTTGGATACACAGTCATGTGTTAGAAGTGTAAACAACAATGGACTGAGTACACAGCCTTGAGGGGTTCCGGTACTCAACGTGACAGAGTTGGAGATGTTGTTTCCAACCCGGACAGACTGAGGTCTCTCAGTCAGGAAATCCAGGATCCAAAGACATGTGGCGGTGTTCAGACCGAGAAGGAGTAATTTCTCCATCAGTCTCTGGGGAATAATGGTGTTGAATGCTGAACTGAAATCAATGTACAGGAGTCTGGCGTAGGTGTCTTTCTGGTCCAGGTGGGTGATGACAGAGTGTAGGGTGGTGACTATAGCATCCTCCGTGGAGCGGTTTGAACGATATGCAAACTGGAGCGGGTCGTGTGATGCAGGGAAGCAGGCTGTAATGTGTGGTTTGACAAGCCGTTCAAAACACTTCATCACAATTGGTGTCAGTGCAACAGGACGATAGTCATTCAAACAGGACACCACTGGTTTCTTTGCCACCGGTACAATGATAGAGGTCTTGAAGCATCTGGGAACGATGGCCTGACTCAGGGAGATGTTATAAATGTCAGTCAGGACATCTGCCAACTCGCTCGCGCAGTCTCGGAGCACACGTCCCGGAATGTTATCTGGACCTGCAGCTTTGCGTGGGTTGACTCTGGATAGGGTCCTCCGTGTGTCCGCTGTGTTGATGGTAAAAGCTGGTCCGACCGATGGTGGGGGTGGGCCGGCCCTCCCTCTGATTGTTGAGTTTGATGCTTCAAAACGTGCAAAGAAGTCGTTAAGCCTGTCTGGAAGCGAAGCGTCATCATCATCGACCCCCTGCCTAGACTTAAAGCCCGTCAGTGTCCGAACTCCCTGCCACATCTGCTTGGTGTTCCTAGTGTCACAGAGGTGTCCCTGGATTTTCTCCGCATAGGCGCGCTTTGCCGCCTTAATTCCCTTAGAAAGCGCAGACCTGGTTGAGCGGAAGGCAATCCTGTCCTTCGCTCTGAAGGCTGCATCTCTGGCTGTAAGCAGCGAGCGCACCTCTGCAGTCATCCAGGGCTTATGATTACCCCGCATAGTGATGGTCTTCACTGTAGTGAAATCCTCTGTGCACTTCGCGATGTAGCCGGTGACCGTATCAGCATACTCCTCCACATCTGTCTTGTCTTCCTGGGAGGTTGCTATTTTGAAGATCTTCCAGTCTGTGTGCTGAAAACAGTCTTGCAGTGCAGAGGTTGCACTCTCTGGCAAAATCCTGATTTGTTTCACTGCTGGCCTGCTGCGCTTTAATAAAGATTTGTAGGCAGGCACCAGCATCACGGACATGTGATCAGAACGGCCGAGATGGGGGCGGGGTGTCGCTTTATATGCATCTGTGTTTGTGTACACTAATTCCAACATATTCTCTCCTCTGGTCTTAAAGTCTACACATTGTTTAAACTTGGGGAGCACAGCCTTTAAGCTGGTGTGGTTAAAATCCCCCGCAACCACCACAAAACTGTCCGGATGTGAAGTTTGGATTTCACTGATCGTATTGTGCAGTACCCCGAGTGCCTTCTTAGCATTAGCTTTAGCGTTAGCGCTCAGTGCTATGTAAACACCAACTACAAACACGTTGCTGAATTCCCTCGGCAGATAAAATGGCCGACAATTAACAATAAGGAACTCCACCAACGGAGAGCAGTGTTTAGACACTAACGTGGCATTAACGCACCAGTTCTTGTTAACATAGATGCATAGCCCACCCCCTCGGCTCTTACCGGAGCTCGCCGTTTCCCTGTGGGCACGGAACATCGCCATATCTTCCAGCTGAATGGCCTCGTCAGGAATGTTGTCGTGGAGCCATGTCTCGGTGAAAATAAACACACAGCAGTCCCTCCACTCTCTCCGGGTTTCTCTCAGCAGACGCAGTTCGTCCACCTTGTTTTCGAGGGCGCAGACGTTTGAGAGAAGAAGCGACGGTACCGCTGGTCTGGAGGGGTTAGCCTTTAGCCTAGCATGGATGCCGGCCCTTTTTCCTCGCTTTTGCTTGCGTTCACACCGTCTGTGCTTCCTCCTCTCCCGGGTAGCTTCCAGCGGGGACTCCGCCAAAATTCCACCAAAATCCACCACCTTCTTTGATTTCATCAAATTATTAATGGTTTGTACAGCAAGGATATTAAGTGGTAGGGCAGAAGACAGCCTATCTAAATATGGATCTAGGTAGCAGTTAAAATCTCCCCCATCACTAAGTGGCTTGCATCATCATCCGGAATAACGTCAAACACTTTTCGAAAAAATACCGGATCATCCGTGTTCGGCCCATAAATATTAACCCGTGTAATGGGAAATGAATTAGTATACCCAGTTAAAATTATGAACCTGCCATTTGTGTCAGCTGTAGATGGCTGAAATCGGAAAGGCACAGTTTTCCGGAAGAGAATAGCGACCCCTCGGGCTTTTGATGTAAATGGTGATTTGATAGACCTGTGAGATCCAGTTGGCCCTAAGTAATCTGTGCTGAGTAGTTTTAACATGGGTTTCCTGTAAAAATATAATGTCAGATTTCAATAATTTCATGTGTGAAAAAAACTTTAGCTCGTTTAACAGAGTGACCTAAACCACGTACATTCCAAGAGACCAAGGATAAATGATCAAGAGCATTGCTCACATGCGGTACCATCAACATTACAGCATGATACAAACTTAACATTCAATGTGGCAGCTGACCCAAAAGAAAAAACATTAACCAAAACAAATGATAAATACCCCAACAAGCCCCCCACTCAAAGCTTCCCCAAACGAAGCATAATTACCCTCGTCCCCATCTGGGATCACTCGTCAAAAAAAAAGAACACCACTTCCAACAGACCGCCCCCACAGCACACAAAATAAGACATAAATTGAACCTTGGAAATGAAAACTATTAAGATAAAAGTCTGCTTTAAACAAGTTTAGACGCTCCTCTATTGTGTTTTTGAAAAGTGAGCTTTCAGAGTTTTTGATTTACAAAAATCTTAGCCTCGTCTGGATCATTAAAAGCTTTTACTTGCCTCGGTAGTGAACGTGGAACCTTGTTGGGAAGCACAGAGAGTGCTGAATCTTCTTCTCTCTCAACAGCTGTAAAACCTCACGAAAGCTCCGGCACTGCTCCATCACCTCTGCAGTGTAGTCCGGGAAGATTAAGATTCGGTTTCCTTCATACTCCATGGAGTGCTGCCTCCCACGCTGTAGAATCTTTTCTTTCTCCTGTGTGAGGTGTACTCGTGCAATGATCATACGTGGTCTAGATCCTTCTGGCAATTTAGGCTGCTGAATGTGGTGCGCTCTGTCAATAATGACCAGCTTGGTAAAAATATCACCCCCCAGCAGCTTTGGGATCAGGCTGAAGACAAACTCGGTTGGCCTCCCTTTCTCCTCACCTTCTGGGATGCCAACAATTCTTATGTTGTTACACCTTGATCTCACTTCAAGGTCAAAAAGCTTGGCCCGCAGTTTTTTATTCTCTTGCTGCAATTCAATGAGGGAAGTTTCCATATCGTGAATGCACTGTTCTTGGTCAGCCATCTGGCCCTTGGTGATAGACAGCCTTTCTGTGAGCTCCCGCTGGGTGGACAAAATCATCTGAAAACTCTGCTCGAACTTATCAAACCGCTCGTTAAAAGACCGCAAGAGCTTGTTTGATAGTTTATACCAAGCGAGTGGAATCTCATCTTCCTCTTCAGCTGGTGACCGGTCCGGTGATTTCTTACTAGCTTGGTCTCGGTTCGCATTAACCTCCATGTTAGCTAACGAGCAGCCAGCTCCTTTTCCCCCTCGTGTAGTTTTACCCGACATTTTCACCTACCACTTAATTGTAGGGCAGAAAGGGCAAAAAAGTAGTGAAAGCGGAGGGTCCAGCGTCCAAAAAAGATGTTTTTAAATTAAACATATTTAAATTTGTTTGATGATCTGAATCATTTAAGTGTGACATACAAAAAAATGAGAAATCAGGAAGGAGGCAAATGCTTTTTCACACCACTGTATGCAAATTTGTAGATGATAACTGCAAAAAAATGGTATGATACTGCACTGTTGTGTAATATTACTTAATAATTATGAACCTAAACGGTAACGGAGAAGAGAGGAGAAAAAAAAAAGAAAAGAAAACTGACCTGAAAGATTCAATAAACCATGATGTTGATTTAAGGTGGAATTGTCCAGCCCCAATGTATGGTCAATACAATTATGACAGTCTTGTCATTATTATTATTATTATTATTATTATGTAGTCATATAATGCCATCATTTTGTTTTTGTTGTCATTTCTCTGTTTTTTTTTCCACAATATCTTTATTGAACCTTTTTTTTTAAACAAACATGATACAAACAATCAAACACTAACACTAAAGTACTACAAAAAAAAAAATGCACTAAAAAACACCAACAACCACCAACAAAATCAAATCTTCAACAATGCTCCTCTGTTTAGTCTAGACAATCCAACACATAAGTATACATATTATATTCACCAGTTTGGAATTTACAAGGTCCGCACATATCATTCACCTTCTTCTTCAAGAGTTATGTTTAAATTTTTTACATAATCAATAAAAGGTCTCCATATATTCTCAAACACAATTTCCTTTGATTTCAGTATATATGTTATTCTTTCTAATGGAAGGTTTGTTAACATCTGTCTTAACCACTGAGTCACATCTGGTCTATAAGTCTTTTTCCATAATAGTGCAATACATTTTTTGGCATTAAGCAAACTGAGGTCTATGAATGTTCTTTCACTTTTATTAAAATTATGCTTTTCTGGGTACAGACCCAACAAAAACAGTTTAGGATTCAATATGATTTGTTTTGAGATTATTTTTTCAATTGTTACCCTCACCTCTTCCCAAAACATTCTTATTAATCTGCATTCCCATACACAATGAAATAGAGTTCCTTTACTTTCCATACATTTTGTGCACGTATCTGGTATATTTTTGTTATATCTATTTAACTCCTCCGGTGTAACATACATCCGCATTAACCATTTGAAGTGTATCAATTTAAGGCGTACATTTATTGATTTGGTTTGAGCTTCTGTACAAGCCAATTCCCATTGTTCCTCTGGAATTTCAGTTTGCAGATCTTCTTTCCAGTAGTTTAATCTTTTCAGTGAGTTTTCACTTGAAAATAGTGTCAATGAGTTATAAAACTCTGAAATAATACCCTTTCTTTTACTATCTTTCATCAACATTTTTTCCAAGGATGAATAGATAGGTCGAGTGAGAGCTTTATTTTGATTTGATCGAATAAAGTTTCTAAGTTGAAGATATTTAAAAAAATGTGTTCTATTGAGATTAAATTTGATCCTCAACTCTTCAAAAGACATTATGTTTTCTGCACATGGCAAATATAAATCCTGAATCTTTTGTATCCCTTTTAAATTCCATACTTTAAATACAGCGTCCGCTCTCCCTGGTTTAAAATATTGATTACCCCATATTGGACTAAATTGTGACAATAACTGTGGTTCTTTTAAATAGTTTTTAGCTTCACACCATATTTTGATCATATGCTTTACAAATGGATTTTTAACTTGTTTTTGTAATTTTTTTGCCGAATCTGAGTATATGAATATGGGAAGAGGTAAAGGTAAATTGTATGATTCCATTTCAGTCCAGTGAGGGAGATCATTTGATGAAAAATAATATGTCATAGACCTCAGTTGTGCCGACCAATAATACAACATAAAATTTGGACATTTCAGACCTCCACGATCAAATGGTAAATATAATAAAGACAGACGTAATCTAGCCCTCCTGTTGTTCCATATAAATTCCACTAACTTTTTTTTAATTCTTGAGAATAAATCTAAAGGTGGTGGTAAGGGAATGTATTGAAATAAATAAAGTATTTTAGGTAAAATATTACTTTTAAGTATATTAATTCTCCCGATCATCGACATTGGTAGTGACATCCATCTCTGAAGTAACTCATCAATATCTGTCATTAAGGCTTCATAGTTGACACTGGCGACTGATTCTAGCTTAGGCACAATTTGGATTCCTAAATATTTGAACTGATTTACAACATTGAATTGATTTACCTCAGGGGCTGGGTAATTTCTCTGGGTCTCATTTAGCATTAATATTGAAGATTTAGTTTTATTTATTTTATATCCTGATATTTCCCCGAAATTCTTTATTAAATTCAACAAGGTCGGAATTGATTTTTTAAGATTCGACATAAACAAAATTATGTCATCGGCATACAGGGAGATTTTATGTTCTGTTGGTCCAACTTTAATTCCATATATTTGTGACTGTAGACGTATCGCCATCGCTAAAGGTTCAATTGCCATAGTAAACAGTAAAGGTGAAAGTGGACAGCCTTGTCGACATCCTCTATTGATTTTTATTGATTTTGAAATATTGTTATTTGTTAGAATTTCTGCAGTAGCATTATTATATATTATCTGAACCCATTTTATAAAATTATTTCCAAGTCCAAACCTTTGTAAGACTTCAAAAAGAAAGGGCCATTCAACTCTATCAAAGGCTTTTTCGGCATCCAGTGATAAGAGAGCTGTATCCGGTGCTTCTTTATTAGAATAAATAATATTAAATAGTCTTCTTACATTATGGAAGCCTTGTCTTCCCTTTATAAAGCCTTTCTGATCTCGATTAATAATATTTGGTAAAATTTCTTGTATTCGTCTTGCTAAAATTTTACAAATTATCTTAAGGTCGGCATTTAATAGGCTTATTGGTCTCATATTTTCACATTTATTAGAGGGCTTACCTGGTTTTGGCAACAGTATAATTAAGGCATTATTCATATATGATGGTAAATTACTATTTTGAAATGCTTCTAAAACCATTTCCAAAAAAGGTTTTATTAATTTATTCTTAAATTTTTATAAAGGTCAACTGGAAGACCATCTGGTCCTGCACTTTTTCCTGATTTCATATTATCAATGGCTAGTCCAACTTCTTCTTGACTAATTTTAGACTCCAGTATCTCCCTATTTTCATTTGGAATACACGGTATAAATAGTTCATTCAAAAACCCATGTAGTTTTGTTAAGTCAGATTCATTTTTGGTATCATATAATTTTTCATAGTAATCTCTAAAGGCTCTATTAATTTCTGAAGGATCTATAACTACCTGTCCGTTACTTATAATACTGGTAATTGGTGTTTTAGATTCTAATTGTTTAATCTGCCATGCCAATAACTTTCCTGATTTTTCACCTTGTTCATAAAAAGATTGTTTCAATCTTAGAAGACTCGAGGCAGCTCTATTCGCTGACTTTTTGTCATATTCAGCTCTCAAAATCAGTAATTCGTTCTCCAACCTTGGATCTCTTCCTGCATATACTCTTTCTTGAAGAATTTTTATTTTATGTTCCAATTGGACTCTCTCCTCTCGAGTCTTCTTAGATTTTGAACCTGTATAACTAATAATATGTCCCCTAATAAAAGCTTTGAAAGCCTCCCACTTTACACATGCTGATGTTTGTGTAGTATTGATATCAAAGAACTCGTCTATCTGTTTTTCTATATACTTAACAAATTCCTCATCCTGAAGCCATTTATGCTGAAATTGCCATCTACCTGGTTCCTTTGTCAATTTCTTATCTACATACATTAGACAGCAGGGTGCATGATCAGAGATCACGATGTTATCATAAAAACAGTTTTGAATCTTGGACCTTAATTCTGTGGAGATCAAAAAATAATCTATACGTGAGAATGTCTTGTAGGTATTGGAATAACAAGAGTATGCTTTAACTTGTGGTTTCATTTCTCTCCATATATCTATCAATTTCAATTCTTTCATAAAATGATTAATGGTCATCCTACATCCATTGTGCGTACAGTCCAGTCCTGTTGATCTATCTATACTGGGATTCAATGTACAATTAAAATCCCCTGCTATTATATGTTGCCCTGTAAGTGATGATAAGATAAGAAATAAATTGGCAAAGAATTTTTGATCATCTATATTGGGACCATATAAGTTCACCAAATTTATGTTTTCTAATAGCAAAGATCCTTGAATGATTACATATCTTCCAAGTTTGTCTCCAATTACATTTTTCACTTGAAATGGGACTGATTTATGTATGAGAGTCATAACTCCCCTGGCTCGGGATGAAAATGATGAGGTGAAAACATTTCCTTGCCATCTACTCCTAATTCTTTTTACATCTTGCTCTATTAGATGAGTTTCTTGTAAAAACACAATTTTTGAACCCATGTCTTTTATTTTATTCATAACTTGTTGTTATGAATAGTTTTTTTAAATTTTGTAGACCTCTGCAATTCCATGAAGTTAAATTAAGATTAACGCTTTGATTTATAATCAATAGGGAGTTTGGGATTACCTTGCAGTGTAAACATGCTCAAACAGAAAAGCAAAAAAATGAGTGGTTGAACATTCACCCTACAAACTACACACAAACAAATTCCCCCTTCCCACATTTGTGGCAATCCCCCCAAAAGCAAAAGAAAAATTCCGTCTCCCGATATAGCCATCGACCGTTCCACATCCACGAGGAACAGCCAAAGCCACTCCTTCTTCATCCTCCCAATCACCCTGACTCTACTGCTTTTAATAACGTAACATTAACTCTCTTCTGTAATTTTCCAATTTAACTCCAGAATTTTTTAGCAATTTTGTACTTTTTTTTTTTTAATATGTAATACATTCTATAATTTGTAATCTTGTTATATGCTTCTAATCAGTTAAATGCTCAAATATTCTACCCTATATTCTGTTCATGCTTAGCTCCCACCAGTCTCTTCCTGGATCTTCTTGATGAGCTCCTGCGCCTCCTCGGGGGTCTTGAAGATGCGTGTTCTGCCCTCATATGTGACCAGAAGTCTTGCAGGGTGAATCACTCCATGACGAATCTCAAGGTTGCGCAGTTCTTTGCGGATGGGGTCAAACTGCTTCCTTAATTGTTGGATTCCTGAGGCCAAATCTGGGTAGAACCGCACCTGCTGATCTTGGTATTTAATTTCTCCTTTGGCCCGCACCGCGTTGGAGATCGTCATCCTGTCTCTGTAGCTGAGAAACTTCATAATTAGCGTCCTCGGTGCTGCCTTGTTACCTCTCGGTGGGCCAATTCGGTGGGAGCTTTCCAAGACGACTGATGATTTTAGCTCCGCGTTGTTCAGCGCCTCTGGGATCCACCCCTCCAAAAAGGAGCATGAATCACGACCTTCGGCTCCCTCCGGTAAACCCACCAGCCTCAGGTTGTTCCTTCTGGACCGAGATTCCAAGTCCAGAACACTATTTTCCAGATCTTTATTTTTTTTTTCCAAAGTGCGCACCTTTATTTGAAGTTCGCTAATTTCATCCTCCGCACTTGAGACACGAAGCTCCGCCTGCGTCACTCGCTCCACGCAGTCACCCAACTCCTTTCTCATTGCATCCAACGCTGCCATAATCCCATCAAGTTTAGCGGAAAAGTCTGCTCTCATTGAGCTAATGGCAGCCAGCACTGCACCTGTGCCGTCGTCGTCAGCAGCAGCAGTTACCGCACCACCGCTAGTTTCATCCGCCATATCCGCAGCTTTTTCTACTGCGCCACAAACTTTAAAGTCCGTTAATTTGGACTGCTTCGGCGATTCAATTTTTCCCCCTCCTGATTTCCCAGCCTTAGTCTTCACCGGCATATCCTCACCCAAACGCTGGGAAAAGTTCTGTTCCAAATGAGAGAGTTATTTGCCGAATTTTTATTTCCAAGGGCAGAGCAGAGTGATACGTGTCCTTCTAGGCGGCCGCCATAACCGGAAGTCGTCATTTCTCTGTTAATAATAATAATAATAATAATAATAATGGATTGCATTTATAAAGTGTCTTTCATTCAAATTTTCAGGAAAGGTGTGTAATTGCACACTGAACACATGATTAGATTTTGGTGCTGACCTAAAAATGCATTCCTCCGTCAAGGCTCTTATCTTCTCAGAGGGTTACCAACAATACTCCAAAACTACTGGATTGATTTGGATGACATTTTCACCAGAGGTGGCCCTCGGCCCAAAGATAAACTCATTAGATGTTGGAGGTGATCCATGAGAACATACTTCCACCAAGGCCCTATATCGCAATGTACAGATGGATAGCAATACGAATGGTCAAAGGGACGGAGGGGAGGACAAACGGAGGGAGGGATGGAGCCTTGAAAAAATTTGGAGAATACGCTGGGGTATGTGAATTAGTTATGGCTCAGTTTTGTCTAAGTTAAGAGCATGCTGAAGCACGCTGGTATACGGTGTTGTTCACTGAGCTCCTCTGAAAATTAATTTTCAGCATGCTGACAATCTTCCCGACGTATTCAGCGTATGGCTGCTACATCCCACATTCACGGAGCAAATGGCATATTTGCAGCATTGGTTTACAGGAAAAACCTGTATAGAGCTCTCTGCCTGCAGCCCATATGCGAGCACATGCACACACACACACAGAGCTAAACACACGGGACCTGTCAGAGGTTTTTTTACATTTAAATGGTAAATGGCATTCACTTATATAGTGCTTTTATTCTCATCTTTTGATGACCAAAGCGCTTTACAGATCCTGCTATCCACCCATTCACACACACATTCACACACTGATGGCAGCATGCTACCAACATGGCCCTTCCAGTCCCACCAGGAGCAATTTGGGGTGAAGTGTCTTGCCCAGGGACCCAACGGCAGGATATCTGGGGAGAGCGGGATTCGAACCGCCAACCATGCGGTTATTGGACGACCTGCTCTACCTCCTGAGCCACTGCCGGGGGCGGCAGTGGCTCAGGAGTTAGAGCGATCATCTCCTACCTCAGGAGGTAGGAGATGATCGTATAGGCTTCATAACTGAAGCCTATACGATCATCTGTCCTGTGTTGTTCTGATATTTATGCCAAAATATCAGAACAACAGAGGAGGAGGATCCAATCAGCTGATCGCCTGAAGTGCAGAGAGGCTGTGCCTCCCAGCAAAAGCACAACCATGCATTATCTTGGTCTAATTTTTTTCACTTTGTTGAAAATAAACTTTTTTATGGCCATAAGTTTGCGCGCCTTTGAGCCAGGTTGTGCCAATTGTTATCTGATGTTCCGGACGTGTCACATCAGCTGTTTTAAGCGTGACTGACCTGACAGATTTGACAGCTCTGCCAGGTCAGTCACACACCCCACCGTGGTGTTTGGAAGGGAGAATCATCTGGGTTGAACCGAGATGGTCTCTGCAAACCTAGGATTCATGGATCAGGAGGCAACGGCAGTGTGGCATGACTGCGATATGCAGAAGTTAGACTATCGCTGTGCATAAGTTGTGAATGTCGGCAACACGCTAAGCATTAGTTGGTTTAAGTTGCTTATAAGTTATGGAAATATTCTATATAAGTTACTAATGCATTATGTATATGTCCAGGTCATTATGGATACATGATGGCTCTGGCTCCAAGTATCTACTCCATCAGTTCAAACAACAGGCATTCCCAGCAAGATAATTTGCAGCACTCCTGGAGCCTGTAATCCAAGGATACCGCTCATTGCTAATATGGAAGGGACGGACAAATCCTTTCCCTGGCTGAGACGGGCCTGCTAGCTTCGGGGTTGGCCGATCTCTCTTCATAATGACCAGCTTTTCTTAAAAAGTCCGTCTGGAAAATCGATTTTTTAAAAATATCAACGACCAAATCATTTTCCTCTCCCCTGTCAACCATTGTGGGTGGAAAAACAGCTGTTATATTTAAACAGATACAGTATACTGTAGCTGCTTAAGCAAGTCCTTGCACTGGCGTTTTGCTAGCTAGGATCCTCTGCAGTGTGTGTGGAGGAGTCTAACCATCCAATCAAAAGACGTAAAAATGCTGATGTTCTTGGATACCTTCTATGCGTACCCCTGGACGTACAGAAGACGTGATTGATTAAAGCAACAGGATAAGTTTAACGGTTAATTTAACCTACAGAGCCGCAGCAGCCGTTAATTCCTGAAGGCCCAAGGCAGATTTGCTTGACCCTGGCAACACAGATGGCTGAAATATGATTGGACAAAAAAGACTCTATCATGCATTACACTACTGGAAGGAGAGCAACCAAGAGAAAAGCTACAAAATGAAGAGAACAGACAACTGGGAATAATTTAATACATCCTCATGGAACAAATATGTTGTAAAGATTGTAAATGCAAGTGTGATATTGTGTTTAGGCCAGCAGAGAAGGCTTTGCTGGCTGTGAGGGTCCACCACTGGTGTATGGGGTTACAATGGCAGGTTTCAATGCATCAGGAAAGATATTTTCATGTATTGATAGTGGGCAAGTGGTTTCAACTATTTGAATGTAGGCTACATTATTTTGAGGATATTGTCCAAACTATTAATTATTTTGCTGCCACTCTTCACTAATTAACTACAAACCTTTAATTAATATTTAAAATGCATGCCTCCGATGGCAGGCCACTGCTGCTGTCAGAAAGTTGGTAACAGAAAAACTTAATTTCCTCAGCCAAGGAGGTTATGTAATCGGGGTGGATTGTCTTTCTGTCTGCCTGCCTGCATAACTGTCTGTCTGTCTGTTAGCAGGATTACGCAAAAACTACTGGATGGATTTTGATGAAATTTTCACCAGAGGTAGTTCTTGGGCCAAGAATGAAGCCATTAAATTTCGGTAATGATCCGAGAGTGCATACCTCCATCAAGTACCTTGTTTGTATTTGTGCAGCAGGAATACACAAAAACTACTGCACGGATTTGGATGAAATTTTTACCAGAGGTGGTTCTTGTGCTACAGAGGAACCCATGACATTTTGGTGATGATCCCAGAATGCATACTTCTGCCAGGCCTCTTATCCTCTTCCAGTGTGTTAGCAGGAATCCTCCAAATCTACTGGATAGACTTTGTTGCAATTTTCACCAGAACTGGCTCGTTGTCTACACACGAACCTGTTACATTCTGGAGGTGATCCATGAGAGACAGAAGGAGTCTTAGTGGAGGTATGTGCTCTCTGGGTGCTTTTCTAGTATTAGAAATAAATTTAAATCAAACTAACTACCACTGCCAAAAATAGTCTGCATGCTGTTTTTAAACTGTAGCTCTCTTCTACACTATTTTTTTTTGTGAAAGTGACTTTCCCACCCACATAAATTTAATATGTTTTTGGCAAATTTACAGCTTTATTTCAAGTAAATTTCTGACTTTTTCCACTCATAGCTATATTAGACTTTTTTATTGTAAATGTGAGACTTTTTCTTGTACATTTGAGACTTTTTTCTCATCAATTTTATTTTTCTTTCTGGCAGAAGATCGTGCACGTACCTTAAGACCAAGATGTAATGCAGCCCTGTAGGGGGTGTCCCATGCTTCTCAATTTAATATAGGCTACTAAATATTTTTTTTAAAAAATATTTTTAAATATTTTTTCACACCAAGATGGCGCCCACAGCGGTCGACATGGTGCTTCGCTGCGCCCTTTGTTTGCTTTTGTTTGTCAATTGTGTGTCTGCTTGCACTTATACCCGTGAAGAACTTCTAAATATCAAATCAAAATCAAAATCAAATCACCCTTATTGTCATTCAACCGTACAACCAATCATGTACAGTAGAACGAGATTGTGCTTTACCTATCTACAGTGTTAATCACACACATCCCAAGTGCAGAATCAGAGGGCCGCTGCCATGCAAGGCGCCGCCACAGAGTTCCCTCCTCCATTCCATTCATTGCTGAGCACCAAGCTGGACGGCAGGAAGTTCCACTTTTATAAGGTCTTCGGCATGACCCGGCCGGGATTTGAACCCCTGCCTCCCGGGTGTGGGGCGGATGCTCTACCAACTGAGCCACCACTCCGGTAAATATCAGGACTTTCACCCCCACGGACCTCCTCCCAGTTTTTTTAGCCCCTGCGGCCGATCTGGTTCATTGCTTGGCTCGAAAAGTGATACGGCGGAAGAGAGGTAGACGAGCGGGCGCTCTCGTGCGGCTTCGCAGGAGAGGCTCGCGAACGGCGCTGCCTGGCATATTTCTGTCCAATACCAACTCTCTCTCTAACAAGGTAGATGAACTGAGACTGCTGATGCGTTTTAAGGACCTCGCATCCTCGGCTGCCCTCTGCTTTACTGAGACCTGCCTCCGGGAAAATATACCGGACAGCGCGCTGCGCCTCGACGGCTTCCAGCTCTTTCGTGCTGATCGTGACACAGAGCTTTCCGGCAAGACCACAGGAGGCGGAGTCTGCTTCTACATCAACTGCAGCTGGTGCTCTGATGTAACGGTAATTTCCAAACACTGTTCTCCCGCCCTGGAATTTCTTGTTATCAACTGCAAGCCTTTTTATTCCCCGCGGGAGTTTGCTTCTTTTATACTCATCGCTGTGTACGCCCCTCCCGACGCGGACACGCGCGAAGCTCAGCGCGTGCTCGCGGATCACATTCAACACACAGAGCGGAGTTTCCCAGACTCGCTGATTATTGTGGCTGGCGACTTTAATCAGTGCAATCTGAGCCACGATCTCCCCCGCTACAAACAGTTTATTAAATGCCCCACCAGAGGATTAAACACACTGGATCACTGTTACACCACAGTGAAAGACGCATATCGCGCTGTTCCTCGCGCTGCGCTGGGATTATCTGATCACGTGATGGTTCACCTCATTCCCACATACAGACAGAGATTGAAGCTCACTAAACCTGTTGTGAGCACTACGAAGAAGTGGACCAGTGAAGCTGAGGAGAAGCTGGAAACGTGCATGGAAATAACTGACTGGGGCATGTTTAAAGGAGCCACGCATGATCTGGATGAGTACACGGACACTGTGAACTCATATATCCACTTTTGTGAAGAGATCATTCTTCCATCACGCACCAGGGTGAGTTACTCTAATGACAAACCCTGGTTCACAGCTAAGCTCAGACAGATCAGGAAGGAGAAGGAAGCAGCGCTGAAAAGTGGAGACAGGGACTGCTACAGGGAGGTTAAATATCGGTTTAACAGAGAGCTGAAGAGGGCTAAATCTGTGTACTCAGAGAGACTCCAGCAGCAGTTCACTGCTAATGATTCGGCTTCTGTGTGGAGAGGACTGAGGCAAATCACCAACTATCGACCTCAGGCTCCTAAAGGTCAGGATGACAAAGCCCTTTGTCAAAGACTGTCCCAACACTATGCCCGTTTTGACACCTCGTCATCTGTGTCCAACTCCCCCCCTCCCTCCAGCTCCACAGCCTCCACAATCCCTACTTCATTAAAGGCACCCCCCCCTCCTCCCCCCCTGCCCTTATCATCAGTGAGCAGGACGTGCTCAAACAGTTCTCCAGACTGAACCCGCGCAAGGCCCCCGGCCCGGACGGCGTGTCTCCCTCCACCCTGAGACACTGTGCGAAACAGCTGGCTCCTGTCTTCACAGACATTTTTAACACCTCCCTTAAGTTATGCCACGTGCCGTCCTGCCTCAAATCCTCCACCATCATCCCTGTCCCCAAGAAGCCACGGATCACTGGACTTAATGACTACAGACCTGTAGCGCTCACCTCTGTAGTCATGAAGTCCTTTGAGCGCCTGGTCCTGCCCCACCTCAAGTCCATCACCACCCCTCTCCTGGACCCGCTGCAGTTTGCCTACCGAGCCAACAGATCTGTAGACGACGCAGTCAACCTGGCCCTCCACTCCATCCTGCAGCACCTGGACTCCCCGGGAACCTATGCCAGGATCCTGTTTGTGGACTTCAGCTCCGCATTCAACACCATCCGCCCCGCTCTGCTCCGGGACAAGCTGTCCCTGCTCAACGTGCCTGACTCCCTCTGCAGGTGGATCACCGACTTCCTGACGGACCAGAGGCAGCATGTGCGGCTGGGAAAGACTGCCTCAGACTCTACTAGCATCAGCACCGGATCACCCCAGGGCTGTGTACTTTCCCCCCTACTCTTCTCCCTTTACACCAACTCCTGCACCTCCAGCCACCAGTCTGTCAAGCTGATCAAGTTTGCGGACGACACCACCCTCATCGGGCTCATCTCCAACGACGACGAGTCCGCCTACAGGAGAGAGGTGGCCCAGCTGGCGTCCTGGTGCAACAATAACAACCTGCAGCTGAACGCTCTGAAGACAGTGGAGATGATTGTAGACTTCAGGAAAGTCACTACCCCTCTGCCCCCCCTCACCCTCTCAGGCTCTCCCATCACCACTGCTGATTCCTTCCGCTTCCTAGGCACTACCATCACCAGGGACCTCAAATGGGAGCCGACCATCAGCTCACTCATCAAAAAAGCCCAGCAGAGGATGTTCTTCCTGCGGCAGCTGAGGAAGCTCAAGCTACCCACCAAGATGTTAGTGCAGTTCTACACAGCCATCATCGAGTCCATCCTCACCACCTCCATAACCGTGTGGTACGCAGGAGCCACTGCCAGGGACAGACTAAGGCTGCAGCGCGTCGTGCGCACTGCTGAGAAGGTGATTGGCTGCAAGCTCCCATCTCTCCAGGATCTGTACATCTCCAGGACCCGGAGGCGTGCTGGCCGGATCATAGCCGATCCCTCACACCCTGGTCACGTACTGTTTGCCCCCCTCCCCTCTGGTAGAAGACTTTGGTCCATCCAGACTAAAACCTCCCGTCACATGAACAGCTTCTTCCCCTCTGCCATCAGACTGCTGAACACTAAGTGACTTATTGACTCTCGTGCACTATGTACAGCAGCTCAACCAGACTCATGTCAATCATCACTGTTTTCTTCCTGCATCACCGACTGCACTATATAGTTCTCCACAGTATCTGCTGCTCGCTAATATATTTTAACTGCTGACCAGTACCACTTACTCTTATTCTACACTTTATTGCATGTATAGTTTATTTCTTTTATCTTATCATGTTTAATGTTGCAGCATTGCACCGAGACAAATTCCTAGTTTGTGTACTACATGAACAATGGCAATAAACCTGATTCTGATTCTGATTTATTTCTATTATTTTCATGCTGCTTGTGAACTACAAACTCCAAATTTGTGTAGCATCACAAAATTGGCTCTAATCTATAAGATTACTCTTTACCTTATAGAAATTGTTTCACCCAAAAGTCTGGTCAAGAATTGTTTCCTTCACCTAAGAACCACCGTTTGAAAACACATTCCATGGTAAAAGGTACGATAAGGATCCCATTTCGTGCCAGGAACGGGTTTAACTTGCCATCATAAATAACTGGAATTTCCTTTCAATCAGACAGTTTTATGTGTTTCCAGATACTCTTTGAGTGCATTCCCCCATCTCTAGGGATTATCCACAGCTCAACATTACCTGCTGGTGGACAACTACGGAATATGTTTGCATTACTTCTGTCAACTGCTGGACTGTTTTTGTTGTTGTTTTTTTGACTGAACATTAACTTTCTCTCTTCAAGTTTTCATTCCTCAGGATAATTCTCAGGACACTATTTGAAGAGATGACTAACTTTGTGTTGGACAATGATGGGTTTGAAATGTTTCATTAATCATTGATTTTAAATGTGTTGCATGTTTTAGAATGCTTAAATGAACCTTATTCTACTGCATGTTAATTATAGAAGGACAAGTTTATAAAATTGCATGCTCGCTGAAAGTAGTCATGAATCATTGAATATAGCTTAGACTTTATACATAAGCATATTAAGTGAATTTCATTGTTATTAAGATGTGTTTCATCCTGTTGAGAAAGCTTACTCAAGTCATCTGACTGGCTCAGCCAATCACCAGCCAGTCTCTGTTGGTCAATGGCCAATTTCATTTTATTGGTCGGTTACAGACAAAGGACTGTTTTTTTATTGGACCAGAGTTCATTCAAACCTCCCACGATGGGAGAAAATTGGTTCCCTTTTATGTCAGTCAAGTTTTTCCCCGGGAAACTTACTCAGTTTTTAAGGGAGGAATGCAGAGAGCGAGAGAGAGAGAGAGAGAGAGAGAGAGAGAGACTTTTTCACAGCCATTGATGTCACACAGTGAGATGATTCTGACACACCATCAGTGACATTTTGGGCGCCATCACCAGCGACGCTCCCGGCCGTAAGCTGGGCTGTGGGCGCCACAGGCGGGCTGTCCACAGACACAGCGGCAGGCTCCGGAGCAGGACCGGCGGAAGGCCTCGCAACGTCATCCGTAGTAGCGGTGGGAACGGAGGCCACGCCAGCAGCCTCAGCTGCAGCGGAAGGCCCCGCCACGCCGTCCGCAGCAGCGGCGTGAGCGGAGGGTGCGCCGCCGGCACCGGCCGCGGCTCCATCAGAGCTCCCCGCCCGCTGCCTGTGCAGACAAGCGAACCGTTTATGGCCTACGTCTCCACATTCAAAACACTTCATCTGTCCTGAGCTCACATACACCATATAGGAGCCGTCCCCGTGTTTGACCCGGAAGGACACTTCCAGAGTCGCAGTTGGCGAGTCCAAAAACATGAACACCTGTCGCCTGAGTGATTTCACATGTTTTAACTTGGTCTCCTTGCATCCCAAAGTCAGAGTTCTAAACGGGCCCGCAAACTTCCCAAATCTGTGGAGCTCCGCCGCCAACTGCTCGTCAGTGATGAAAGGTGGAACACCCGAGACGGTGATACGCGTTGATGGGACAGATAAGGGGGACACCTGTACATACGTTCCCCGATAACAACACCGCTTACAATCAGGGTGTGAACATCCTCTTCAGCAGCCAGAAACACAACTATAGCTCTATTCATTCGGGACGCAAAGCAGATCGCATCATGGCCCACCTGCTCGGCCACAGCCAGAAGCACCTCCTCCACAGTAACAGTGCTGTCCAGGGGAACGATCCGCACCCCCTGGTGGATAGACGGAGGTGGCTGTTCCAAGGTCGCCATCCTCCACTCAAAAAAACAAAGACTGAAAAAGCGGCCAGTAGTAGAAAATCAAAAAAAAAATCCAAACAAACCACGGAGTTCCCTATTTCCGCCCTCCTCCTTCGGCCACCGGAAACAGAGAGCGAGAGAGAGAGAGAGAGCGAGAGAGAGAGAGTTTGAGTTTTAAAAAATGGCTTTATTGTACAATTCAAAAATGTAAGAACACCAATATCATGCCCCCAAGTGTGTCACATCTCAAAAGTGCAAACATAACTCATCCCCCTGTCCCACAGAACACAAAGAGAGATAGAGAGAGAGAGAGAGAGAGAGAGAGAGAGAGAGAGAGAGAGAGAGAGAGAGAGAGAGAGAGAGAGAGAGAATTGTCGTGTGAAAGTTTTGTCTGTGTCCTGCTTTTAAATGCTCTTTCCTTTAAACGTCTGGGAAATACTTTTTCTTCTTTTGAGCTCAAACTTTTATTCTATGGAGTGAAACTCTGTGTTCAGAAACGTTTTTTTTTCTATTTTATTCTGTTAAACTTTTCCTTATTGATTTTTCGTAACTCACCGTGTTTTAAAGTGGACTGATAGTGAATTTTAAACTTTCCCTCGAGCCGGCCTCACCCACGTCCCATGATGTCAGAAGAACTACGATTTTCGGTTTTTACGGATCATCGACTTCCTGACGGACCGGAGGCAGCATGTGCGGCTGGGAAAGACTGTCTCAGACTATACTAGCATCAGCACCGGATCACCCCAGGGCTGTGTACTTTCCCCCCTACTCTTCTCCCTTTACACCAACTCCTGCACCTCCAGCCACCAGTCTGTCAAGTTGATCAAGTTTGCGGACGACACCACCCTCATCGGGCTCATCTCCAACGGCGACGAGTCCGCCTACAGGAGAGAGGTGGCCCAGCTGGCGACCTGGTGCAGCAATAACAACCTGCAGCTGAACGCTCTGAAGACAGTGGAGATGATTGTAGACTTCAGGAAAGTCACTACTCCTCTGCCCCCCCTCACCCTCTCAGGCTCTCCCATCACCACTGCTGATTCCTTCCGCTTCCTAGGCACTACCATCACCAGGGACCTCAAATGGGAGCCGACCATCAGCTCACTCATCAAAAAAGCCCAGCAGAGGATGTTCTTCCTGCGGCAGCTGAGGAAGCTCAAGCTACCCACCAAGATGTTAGTGCAGTTCTACACAGCCATCATCGAGTCCATCCTCACCACCTCCATAACCGTGTGGTACGCAGGAGCCACTGCCAGGGACAGACTAAGGCTGCAGCGCGTCGTGCGCACTGCTGAGAAGGTGATCGGCTGCAAGCTCCCATCTCTCCAGGATCTGTACATCTCCAGGACCCGGAGGCGTGCTGGCCGGATCATAGCCGATCCCTCACACCCTGGTCACGTACTGTTTGCCCCCCTCCCCTCTGGTAGAAGACTTCGGTCCATCCAGACTAAAACCTCCCGTCACATGAACAGCTTCTTCCCCTCTGCCATTAGACTGCTGAACACTAAGTGACTCTCGTGCACCATGTACAGCAGCTCAACCAGACTCATGTCAATCATCACTGTTTTCTTCCTGCATTACCGACTGCACTATATAGTTCTCCACAGTATCTGCTGCTGGCTAATATATATTTTAACTGTTGACCAGTATCACTTAATCTTATCCTACACTTTATTACATGTATAGTTTATTTCTCTTATCTTATCATGTTTAATGCTGCAGCATTGTACCGAGACAAATTCCTAGTTTGTGTACTACATGAACAATGGCAATAAACCTGATTCTGATTCTGATTCTGATTTTGTGGCTTGATTTTTTTTTTTATTAATCTTGTCTCTCCAATTCTGTGACTCGGATCAGACTTTGAACTGTATCCAATTATTTGGACCCGAGAACACCGCTGAAAGATTCTCGTGTTGTTCCACATGGCATATTATGGGGCCAGCAAAGAAGAAGAAGAAGCTTTTTTATTGCTGCCGAATCTCAGTTTCTGACTGCTTGTCCTTGGGAAGGAATATATTCCCTTGTTTCATCTGCTGAATAATGCGATGTCTATCGCCTTAAATATGCCATAATTTGTCTCAGGTTTAAAACTAGTTCATAACTCTGATCGGGGCTATAGAATTAAAGAGAAATAATATTCTTCTTTTCATTAAACTCCATTTTTACTTTCTTAGCGTAATTCGGAATTTCTTTTTCATATAATTAGCTTTTAAGATTTTCTTCATAAAATTTGCGTCCAATTTTCTTCATATTTTTGTTACAGTTATTTCAGTCTCCATTTTCAACACAGTTACAAAATCATACTGTTTCCTTGGTTCCACAAATTTGATTACACTCTGTTGCTCAATAATCAGTTATAAGTTGAATGTGATGCTTAATACTTGGTCATTTCCCTTTATCAACAAATCCGTTGAATGTAATGTCATTTAATCTGAGTCTGATCATTAAACTGTAAACAGTATATGGAAGTTTCTGTTGATTTCTTTTCCTGTGTTCGTTTCTAAAGTTACCCAGTAGAATTCGCAAATATTTGAGACTGATTGATTAAAGGTATAAAGATTAATTATTAATAAATTGTCCAAGCTTGTGGACTGGTGCTCCAAAAACAAGTTTTTCGATGTGTGCGTGGACTCAAAGTAAACCTCCGTTTCCACATACACCTCTAAATAAATCAAATAATCTTTATACCTTATAATTAAATGTTGCTACATTTGTATTAAATTTAAAATGAACACTGTGTGCTCAGCTGACTGACAATGCCACCATCCACACCCTGTAGTGAAAACATAAGCCGCTTCATGTCTGCCAGCGTGTGACAAGAACAGGGAGAACTGTTAAACAAAATACAATGTGAGTATGGCCGGAGCTGAGCCCCCGGTGAGGGTGTCACATCACCTCAGCAGGGAACAAGCCAAATAGCACCAGTGAGAGTACAACCTTAATGAGTCCATCAGGTCATCATGCTGTGAGCGTGTTAGCACTGTCTCTTCACTTCCGCCCTCCAAAGAGAGCAGATGCTTTTTTCTTCTCTCCTGCTCTGACTTATCTCCTCCTCCCCTAACTAACTGGATCCCAGCTTGCTGTCGTCTGTCTGCGTCTTTACTGCTGATTATCAAAAGAAATTATGGAATTAATAAGCTGGGCTTTGAACGCAATTGACACTATCTTTTCAACGAGGAAAAGTGCCCCGGGGGAGGTTGTTTGCCCCGCAGGAACGGCTGCTGCGGGCTATTTACGGGAAACAAGTAATTGGAAACTCTTGTGCCTGACTGATCTTTCCATCGAAGATGTAGAAGATTTGTACGTCTTCGTAGTAATGGTGATTGGGATCGTTCTGATTGGATCTGGGATTGTCCTGGTGTACCGCAAATTGTTGAAGATGGATACAACCTATCAAAATGCTGGCCAGGCGAGGTGCATCCATCAAATTGAAAAAATGGAGAGGACTCTGATAGCGACAAATGGAGAACTGTCTCGGAAGGTGGATTACATCATGATTACGCTTAGAGCCATCCACGATGGATTCAACATCCAGCAATGAAGGATTAAGTACTGAATCTGTAAGAGAATATAAAGTTTTTTTTTCTCTCTGTGATCAGTACTATTCAACGAAATCTGACTCCCTCACAAAAATCCTCCTGATCATCTGCAGTCTTTGTTTTCAAAACATTGAGCTCATGGCCTTCGGACAGGCAGCTGCATGGCCCAAGGACAATGCCAGCAGCCAGACAAAACATCTCCTGCCAAAGAGTCCTTGTTGCTCTTAACTGATACAAACACCTACTTTCAACATTACACTCATATTGATTCACAAAACTGATGATAAAGATGATTCACTCACTGCTCTCTCTGTGTCCTTGTGAACTTTTTTGTCTGCTGACTGTGCATTGAGGGCTTTTTTTTCTTGTAATCATAATATTGATCATATATGACCACTATTCTGAAATCAATGATTTTTTTGCTCCTTCCTATTGTATTATCCTTTCTTCCCATGCTTCCTGTACCCTTCTGTTGGCAGGCGCGTTCACAGATGCAGCCGTGTCACCAGGAATGCAGGTCGTTTTCTGTGTCAAGTCAAATCCCTCGTATGTTATCAGTGATCTGTTATCAGTTATCTGTTAATGTACTTGGCAATAAATCTTTTCTGAGTTCTGAGTTCAGAGGATGTCCGCAGTGCCATGTCTACGGACATTTAATAAACTACTTCTGCTTTGATTCCTCTGTCCTTGTCATCACTGATTTGGCCTGCAACATTATGATGCATTAACACTTCTCATCAATCATGGAGCTTAAGATTCCAAATATCTGTTAAATCAAGTTCTAGGGGCTTTTTATGTTTCCACTGACAGTGAAAGCTTTAAAATGTCTATGGCTATATCAATCAACCATAATTCTATCTGGTTCACTACAATACCTGTGTGGCTCTTACATGACTGGTACCCCGACGATCCTAACGACAGGTCCGCTCCAACTCTCATTGTTTGGCCACCATAGGCCACATCCCACAATGCACTGCTCTCTAGCAAGCTGGCTCCAGCTTTCATTGCCAGGCTGGCATCCAGGCTGCTGCTGCTGGCAGCACTGCTGAAAGGAGAATGATGAAACTGTTGGTAGGACAGAGGCAGGAAACCAGAGGGGTCTGGGTGCTGTTGCTGCTGGTGGTGATGATGATGATGAGGAAACGCAAAACCATGGAGAGGTTTGGACTGAGGAGTGGAAAACCCTGCAGAGGGGGAGAAGATACAACAGAACAACAAAATAAAACAAGCCGCTGATCAATAAATGAAACACTGTGATGAATTATTATTCTCAGAGCTGCAACTGAGAGTGCCAGCGTGGAGGCTAGCTTCAACAGACACTTAGAGTAGATGAGATTGTGGGCAGCTAAATGTAAAGTCACCTTTGAACCAAGGCCATGGTAATATCCAGAAAGAGGAAACCTCTCTCTCTTGATCTACAAAGTGCCAAACTGCCACTAGAGAAGGAGCTCAGTGTCCTTGGTGTCACAACTGACAGAAAAGTTCTATGGACTAAGAATATCTCTGATATATCCAGAACAGCAGGACAAAGACTAGGTGCACTGAGGAAAGTTGCCACCAAACTTGATGTGGTAGGAAGGTCAACCATATACCAAGCTCAGATCAGAAGTGTGATGGAATATGCTTGTGTGTCATGGGTGAGTGCCTCTCCATCTTTCATTGGTCAATTTGACTCGATTCAATGGAAAGCCCTAAGAATCGTTGGAGTAGACAAAGTCACTGCTTGCAAGGAACTGGCCATCACTACTCTCAGCATAGACGGGAAGTTGTTGCAGCTACAGTGTTCTACAAAATGCATACTACCTACAGTCCAACGGACCTTCAGGCATTACTACCAGATAAGTACACATCTCTGAGAACTACTCGAGCCAGTGCATCCCTACCTGATTGTGCCTTGGCTATGCCTCCTGCAAGAACAACTACACTAGATAAGAGATTCCTTCGCTGTGCAATAAGAATGTGGAAAACCCTTCTAGATGCAGTAGATGCATCAATAATAATGTTGTCCAGTCTTTGAAATACTGTGTTCACAATGACTTGATTACTTGTTAACAACGTTTCCTTACTGGTCATAACCAGAACATGAAACTGTTTTGGCAGGGTCTCCTATATTTGGTGAAGGGCAGGTTACATGTCTGGGGTACTTGTAGATATATCTGTGCCACCAAGTTTACTGGAGCATTTGTGGTTTATGAGCTGGCTAGACTTGTTCCTTAAACTGCCAGGGAACAGTGCAGTCAAACCTGGCGTCATCGTTAGTTTAAGGTGTGCATGCTGCCTGCCTCTGATGACTGAGCAATTGGTTGATCTTCATGTATTCACATGTGTGTGTTCCATGAACTCCAGTTCATGGAACACACACATGGTATGCTCTTTTGTAAAGAGTTCAAGGGTGGAAGCCTGGCATAATGTCCTGCATTTAATTAACAGATTTATTCATTGATTGACTGTTTAATTCATTACTCTTTTACTACTTTAAATGCTTGAATAGTTAATACATTTATTAATTTGACAGTTTCTGAGCAGCAGCGAATCAATTTGATTGGCCTACTTAGGGATTTCATTCAGAGATTGCTGTGACCTATTCCTAGTTGATACCTGACGTGGTTGTTGTTCACATATGTATTATATATACAAAAAAGGAGTGAAATGTTACATAAAAATACTATGCAGTTGGACCTAAATGAGGCATAAAGCACAAGACTGAGCAGATGGCCAAAAATTACAATGTTTTTACAGAACCTATGGGTATGCTGCATTGTGGTGCAGTGGTTAGCACTGTTGCCTAACAGCTAGAAGGTTGCAGGTTTGAATCCCCAGGCTGACAGAGGTGAGAACCTTTCAGTGTGGAGTTTGCATGTTCTCCTATGCTGAGTGGGTTTACTGTGGGTGCTCAGGTTTCCTCCCACAATCCAAAGACATGCATGTTAAGTTAATTGGTCATGCTAAATTGTCCCTAGGTATCTGTCTCCAATAGGCCCTTAAAATAGAGGGTTAGTACTAGTGAAGCACTTTGAGTGGTGTTTAAGACTAGAAAAAGCACTATACAAGTACAGGTCCTTATCCCTGTGCATTCTAGGTACCACACCAGTACACTGCAAGCACCATAAAAACTACGTGAGTGTCTCCAAGCACACTCTAAGTACCCAAAAAGTATGTAATATGCATTCCACAAGTACTTTAGAAATATCAAATGCATACTGTGAATTCCCTACAGGTAGAATGTGAGTCCATCATAATTACATTCTAAGAACCCCACAAATACAGTGTAAGCACAATAATTACACTGTAAAGCTGCAAGGCTTGTGTGACAAAAATTACGTCATTGTTTCCAGTCAGCGGACGTCCATGTGTAGCTCAAATTTTCTGACCTCGTGGCTTGACCGCGTTGACTGCGCATGCATAAGATTGAACCTCCCATTCACGAGGTGGCACTACCAACACAGCATACAAAGTTAAAGTGGACAAGGACCACAAAGAGGAGGATGAGAATAAACATACACAAATTATTTTGCAGCAGCAGTAGCTTGAGTGGAGAGGAGCACTGAAACACAGTAATTCCTCCTTTTCCTCAAGACAATGCCATTGTTGTTGCTACAAAAAAATGTGCGTTGATCTCATGTTTCTTCACTTTGATATAGCCAGTGAACAAACTGGCGTGTTAGCGCATTTGTGCTACCCATAGGACTGGGTTGAAACAACAAATAACAGTTGTGCGCATGCATCAATGGCTTCACCTAGTAGATGAAAAAACTGAAGCATGTACACAACCGCATGTACACTAGCCTTGTCCAAAGTACTGTGAATTGATACATTTAAAGGCACACAGGGGGTACTCTGTTCCAACTTTGATCATACATAATTACAGGATTTACTAACAAAGCTCTCTATTTACAACATACTTACAGAGCACTGATATTGTACTCATAACTACAATGCTCATACTTTTATCACAATTACACTGTAATCTGCTGTACTTCTGAATGTGGAATGAGCCTGTTAGAAGATAAAATGAATTGTGCCTGTCTTTTTTGAAAGCTCCATCTCTCAGAGGTTTAAGATCACAGCAAATCTCTTTTCTCTTTCCTCAAAATTCTACGCACAATATCCAATAATGACAACATGATAAAAGGTTGGGTTTTTTTTAGATTTTTGCAAATTTATTAAAAATAGAAACTAAGAAATCACATGTACGTAAGTATTCACAGCCCTTTCTCAATACTTTGCTGATGCACCTTTGGCAGCAATTACAGCCTCAAGTCTTTTTGAATATGATGCCACAACCTTGCCACACCTATCATTAGGCAGTTTGGCCCATTCCTTCGTGCAGCACCTCTCAAGCTACATCAGGTTGGATGGGAAGCGTCGGTGCACAGCCATTTTCAGATCTCTCCAGAGATGTTCAATTGGACTCAAGTCTGGGCTCTGGCTGGGCCACTCAAGGACATTCACAGAGTTGTCCTGAAGCCACTCCTTTGATATCTTGGCTGTGTGCTTAGGGTCGTTGATGAACCGTCACCCCGGTCTGAGGTCAAGAGCACTCTGGAGCAGGTTTTCATCCAGGATGTCTCTGTACATTGCTGCATTAATCTTTGCCTCTATCTTGACTAGTCTCCCAGTTTCTGCTGCTGAAAAACATCCCCACAGCATGATGCTGCCACCATCATGCTTTGCTGTAGGGATGGTATTGGCCTGGTAATGAGCGGTCCCTGGTTTCCCCCAAATATGATGCCTGGCAGCTCGAGTAGGTTTGTTTTGTCTTCTTTTTAATTATTATATTTTTGTTTTTCTTATCAAAGACAAGAATAAAAAAAGATATGTTTCTACCTTTACATGTTCCAACTGTCCACTGCAGTCTTCCTCAGAAGTGTCAGTTGATTGCTGTGAAATGTCATTTATCAGCTACCGGAGTGATGGCTCAGTACCGGAGTGATGGCTCAGTTGGTAGAGCATCCGCCCCACACCCGGGAGGCAGGGGTTCAAATCCCGGCTGGGTCATGCCAAAGACCATATAAAAGTGGAACTTCCTGCCGTCCAGCTTGGTGCTCAGCAATAATGGAATGGAGGAGGGAAATTTGTGGCGGCGCCTTGCATGGCAGAGGCCCTCTGATTCTGCACTTGGGGTGTGTGTGATTAACACAGTAGATAGGTAAAACACAATCTCGTTCTATTGTACATGATTGGTTGTACAGTTGAATGACAATAAGGGTGATTTAATTAATTTAATTTTAATTTGAAATGATGAAATGGCAAAATGAACCTACTCGAGTTACTATGTGGAAGTTATGGACGGAATTGTATAAAAGATTTCTGCCGACTGGAAAAACTGGAGAAAATACGAGCACGCTACAAAAATCGCCTGAGATTTAACCTCTGTTGCAGTGATGAGGATGCTACACCAGCAAGCTTCAACATAAAAAATCCAACCCCAACCAGAAACGCAGAGAAAATAATCAACAAAGCATGGAAAGTAAGGATAAGAGTGACAACGAACAAAGTCGACAAGAATCAACAGCAATTTAAAGGAGGAAATGGACATTTTCAAGGAACACTACTCAACCGACCAGGAGATGCAGGAGCAGATAAAAGCACATTTAAAACATGCACACGAACAAGAATTCACCATAATGAAAAACCGCCAAATAAAGAAACTAAAAAAACTCAGAAAGGAAAAACGAGAGAAGACAAACACACACAGAAATGAATGCTAAGTGGGTCAAAAACTTATCACAATGCACACTCACGGACACTGAGAAAAAGTGCTGAGCAGAGGACTAAATTTCACCATTGCACCAACCAAAATACCCCATGAAGAATACATCCTCACAACAGAGCTCGTATGTGACAAAATCCAGGATCAAGGGGAAAAAGAAACACTACAGGACATAGTACCAGGAATCCTCAAAATGGCCAAATTACCACAAAACAACATCAAAAAAGAAGAAGAAAAGCAATAAACTCTCTTAAGAAAGATAAAACAATCACAATCCTCCCATCAGATAAAGGCAGAACCACAGTAGTAATGGACATGGAAACAAAGGAAAAACTGATGGAAACCATGTTGGCAGACAGCAGGACGTATGAAATCATAAAAACAAACCACACAGAAGAAAAGAAAAAAACACTAAAAGTCCTTCTCAAACCCCTGTTAGAAAACAAAAAAATAAAGAATGCATACAAACACCTGATATCCACAGCCAGCATCGCCCCCCAGATCTATGGTACCCCAAAAAATACATACAGACGTGGACAAAATCGTTGGTACCACTCTGTTAATGAAAGAAAAACCCACAATGGTCACAGAAATAACTTGAATCTGACAAAAGTGGTAAATAAAAATTCTATGAAAATTAACCAATTAAAATCAGACAATGCTTTTGAATTGTGGTTCAACAGAACTATTTTAAAAAACAAACTCATGAAACAGGCCTGGACAAAAATGATGGTACCCCTACAAAAGATTGAAAATAATGTGACCATAGGGACATGTTCAACCAAGATATGTCCTCTAATTAACATCACATAACATCACAGGTGTCTACAAACTTGTAATCAGTCAGTCGGCCTATTTAAAGGGTGACAAGTAGTCACTGTGCTGTTTGGTGACATGGTGTGTACCACACTAAACATGGACCAGAGGAAGCAAAGGAGAGAGTTGTCTCAGGAGATTAGAAAGAAAATTATAGACAAGCATGTTAAAGGTAACGGCTATAAGACCATCTCTAAGCAGCTTGATGTTCCTGTGACTACAGTTGCACATATTATTCAGAAATTTAAGATCCACAGGACTGTAGCCAACCTCCCTGGACGTGGCCGCAGGAGGAGACGGATAATACGAATGGTAACAAAAGAGCCCAGAACAACCTCTAAACACATCCATGGTGAACTCCAAGGTCAAGGTACATCAGTGTCAGATTGCACCATCCGTCATTGTTTGAGCCAAAGTGGACTTCATGGGAGACGACCAAGGAGGACACCACTGTTGAAAACAAATCATAAAAAGCCAGACTGGAATTTGCCAAACTGCATGTTGACAAGCCACAAAGCTTCTGGGAGAATGTCCTATGGACAGACGAGACAAAACTGGAACTTTTTGGCGAGGCACATCAGCTCTATGTTCACAGACACAAAAATGAAGCATACCAAGAAAAGAACACTGTCCCTACTGTGAAACATGGAAGAGGTTCTGTTATGTTCTGGGGCTGCTTTGCTGCATCTGGCACAGGGTGTCTTGAATCTGTGCAGGGTACAATGAAATCTCAAGACTATCAAGGTATTCTAGAGAGAAATGTGCTGCCCAGTGTCAGACAGCTTAGTCTCAGTCACAGGTCATTGGTCTTGCAACAGGATAATGACCCAAAACACACAGCTAAAAACACCCAAGAATGACTAAGAGCCAAACATTGGACTATTCTGAAGTGGCCTTCTATGAGCCCTGATCTAAATCCTATTGAACATCTGTGGAAGGAGCTGAAACATGGCGTCTGGAGAAGGCACCCTTCAAACTTGAGACAACTGGAGCAGTTTGCTCATGAGGAGTGGGCCAAAATACCTGCTGAGAGGTGCAGAAGTCTCATTGACCGTTACAGAAATCGTTTGATTGCAGTGATTGTCTCAAAAGGTTGTGCAACAAAATATTAAGTTAAGGGTTCCATCATTTTTGTCCAGGCCTGTTTCATGAGTTTGTTTTTTTTTAATAATTCTGTTGAACCACAATTCAAAAGCATTGTTTGATTTTCATTGGTTAATTTTCATAGAATTTTTATTTATTGCCACTTTTGTCAGATTCAAGTTATTTCTGTGACCATTGTGGGTTTTTCTTTCATTAACAGAGTGGTACCAACAATTTTGTCCACGTCTGTAAGAAGGACATCCCACTGTGACCAATAATAGACAGCATGGGATCAGTCACATACAACTTATCAAAAGCCCTGGTTGAAATCATCAAACCCCTCCTTGGACTATCAGAATACTACTGCAAAAACTCAAAAGAACTGGCACAAGAACTCAAAAACATGAAAACAGAATCAGACAAGATCGTAATTTCACATGATGTCATTTCGCTATTCACAAAGACCCCTGTTAATGTCACACTACACATCGAGCAAGAATGCCTCAAGAATGACAGAACCCTTAAAAGATGCACAAATCTCACAGTTGATGACATATCTGGACTATTACAATTTGTTGCAAAATCCACCTATTTTCAATACAGAGAAAGAATCTATAGAGAAAAAGAAGGATTTGCAATGGGAGACCCACTATCAGTCATCATGAGCAGCTTTTTCATGGAGGATCTAGAAAACAAAGCCATCAACACAGCACCAATACAATGCCAACCCACCCTCTGGTAGAGATGCATGGGCAACATCCATCCATCCATCCATCCATCTTCTACCGCTTTTCCGGAGGTCCGGGTCGCGGAGGCAGCAGTTCAAGCAGAGAAGCCCAGACTTCCCTCTCCCAGACTTCCCTCCCCCAGAGAAGCCCAGACTCCCCGGGGTCTCCTCCCAGTGGGACGTACCTGAAACACCTCAAGTGGGAGGCGTCCAGGAGGCATCCTAATCAGATGTCCATACCACCTCAACTGACTCCTTTCAATGTGGAGGAGCAGCGGTTCTACTCTGAGCCTCTCCCGGATGACTGAGCTCCTCACCCTATCTCTGAGGGTGAGTCCAGCAATCCTACGGAGAAAGCTCATTTCAGCCGCTTGTATCCGCGATCTCGTTCTTTCGGTCATTACCCAAAGCTCGTGACCATAGGTGAGAGTAGGAACGTAGATTGACTGGTAAATCGACAGCTTTGCCTTAGAACTAAGCTCCCTCTTCACCACAACACACTGGTACAACGTCCGCATCACTGCAGATGCTGCTCCAATCCGTCTGTCGATCTCTCGCTCCATTTTCCCCTCACTCGTGAACAAGACCCCAAGATACTTAAACTCCTCCACTTGGGGCAGGAGCCTGTCCCCAACCCAGAGAGGACAATCCACCTTTTTCCGGCTGAGGACCATGGACTCGGACTTGGAGGTGCTGATTCTCATCCCAGCCGCTTCACACTCAGCGGCAAACCGTCCCAGCAAGAGCTGTAGGTCATTGCTGGATGAAGCCAACAGGACAACATCATCTGCAAACAACAGAGATGAGATCCTGTGGTCACCAAGCATGACACCCTCCATTCCCTGGCTGCGCCTAGAAATCCTGCCCATAAAAATTATGAACAGGATTGGTGACAAAGGGCAGCCCTGACGGAGTCCAACTCTCACTGGGAATGACTCCGACCGAGTGTTGGCAATACGAACCAAACTCTCACAACGGTCGTACAGAGACCGAATAGCTCGTAACAACAAGCCCGATACCCCATACTCCCGAAGCACCCCCCACAAAAATCCATGAGGGACGCGGTCAAATGCCTTCTCCAAGTCCACAAAACACATGTAAACTGGTTGGGCAAACTCCCACGAACCCTCAAGAATTCTCGAGAGGGTAAAGAGCTGGTCCGATGTGCCACGGCCAGGACGAAAACCACATTGCTCCTCCTGAATCCGAGGTTCGACCAACGGCCGGACTCTCCTCTCCAGTACCTTGGCATAGACCTTCCCAGGGAGGCTGAGGAGTGTGATCCCTCTAAAGTTGGAGCACACCCTCCGGTCCCCTTTTTTGAAGAGAGGAACCACCACCCCAGTTTGCCATGCCAAAGGCACTGCCCCCGACCTCCACGCAATGTTGCAGAGGCGTGTCAACCATGACAACCCAACAACATCCAGGGCCTTGAGGTACTCAGGGCAAATCTCGTCCACCCCCGGGGCCCGGCCACCAAGGAGATTTTTAACCACCTTGGCGACCTCAGCCCCTGTGATAGGCGAGTCATCCCCCTCGTCCCCAAACCCTGCTTCCTCTGTGGAAGGCGTATCAGTGGGATTGAGGAGATCCTCGAAGTATTCCTTCCACCGCCTGACGATATCCCCAGTTGAAGTCAACAGTGTCCCATCCGCACCACACACAGTGTGGACGGGGAGCTGCTTTCCCCTCCTGAGCCGCCGAACAGTTTGCCAGAATCTCTTTGAAGCCGACCGAAAGCCTTGTTCCATGGCCTCACCGAACTCCTCCCATACCCGCGTTTTTGCTTCAGCAACCACCCGAGCTGCACTCCGCTTGGCCTGCCGGTACACCTCAGCTGCTTCGGGAGTCCCACAAGCCAACCAAGCTTGATAGTAGAGTAATGGCCCCCCTCACCACTGGTATCCACCACTTGGTTCGGGGGTTGCCACCACGAGATGCACCGACCACCTTGCGGCCGCAGCTCTGGGCCGCCGCTTCAACAACAGAGGTGGAGAACATGGCCCATTCAGACTCCATGTCTCCAGACTCCCTCGGAATGTGGTTGAAGTTCTTCCGGAGGTGGGAGTTGAAGACCTCCCGGACAGGGGCCTCAGCCAGACGCTCCCAGTACACCCTCACTATACGTTTGGGTCTACCAGGTCTGAATGGCTTCCTCCCCTGCCATCGGATCCAGCTCACCACCAGGTGGTGATCAGTTGACAGCTCTGCACCTCTCTTTACTCGGGTGTCCAAGACATACGGTCGCAGGTCTGATGATACGATAACAAAATCGATCATCGACCTGCGACCTAGGGTGTCCTGGTGCCAGGTGCACATATGGACACCCTTATGCTTGAACATGGTGTTCGTTATGGACAGACTGTGGTTAGCACAGAAGTCCAATAACTGAACACCACTCGGGTTCAGATCGGGCAGGCCGTTCCTCCCAATCACCCCTCTCCAGGTTTCACTGTCGTTGCCCACATGCGCATTGAAGTCCCCCAGTAGGACACTGGAGTCTCCAGGAGGAGTACCCTCCAGCACCCCAGTCACAGACTCCAAAAAGGGTGGGTACTCTGAAACATCATTTGGTGCATAGGCACAAATGATGGTCAGGACCCGTTTCCCAACCCGAAGGCGTAGGGAAGCAACCCTTTCGTCCACCGGGGAAAACTCCAATATAGAGGCAGCAAGGTGGGGCGATACAAGAATACCCACCCCTGCTCGTCGCCTCTCGCCCGGGGCAACTCCAGAAAAGGCCAAGCTCCAGCCCCTCTCCAGGAGACTGGTTCCGAACTCACAGACCACCTGAACAACACAGACAGCACTGGGAACATAAAATTCTTACATGAAGAGGAACAAAATGGTACCATAGCCTTTGTGGACATGAAAATCCACCACAATGATGACGACAGTATAAAAATTTCAGTCTATAGGAAGCCAACCCACACGGATCAGTACCTGCTATGGACATCAGACCAGCCCACAGCACACAAACTATCAGTTGTCAGGACACTATACAAACAGGCCACCATCATCACAAACCAAGAAGACAGACAGGAGGAGGAAAACCACATAAGACATGCACTCACACACTGCTCACACAATGTTTTTCAGTGGCAGGAACTGGGAGACTAGTCAGGATAGAGGGAAAGATGAATGCAGCAATGTACAGAGACATCCTGGATGAAAACCTGCTCCAGAGCGCTCTTGACCTCAGATTGATATCAAAGATTATATCAAAGATATCAAAGGAGTGGCTTCAGAGCAACTCGGTGAATGTCCTTGAGTGGCCCAGTCAGAGCCCAAACTCGAATCCAATTGAACATCTCTGGAGAGATCTGAAAATGGCTGTGCACTGACGCTTCCCATCCAACCTGATGGAGCTTGAGACGTGCTGCAAAGAGGAATGGGTGAAACTGCCCAAAGATAGGTGTGCCAAGCCTGTGGTATCATCTTCAAAAAGAATTGAGGCTGTAATTGCTGCTAAAGGTGCATCAGCAAAGTATTGAGCAAAGGCTGTGAATACTTATGTGCATGCAAATTCTTTGTTTTTTTTTTTAATTTTTAATTAATTTGTAAAAATCTCAAAAAAACCTTTTTTCACCTTGTCATTATGGGGTGTATTATTGTGTGTAGAATTTTGAGGAAAAAAAATGAATTTAATCCCTGTTGGAATAAGGCTGTAACATAACAAAATGTGGAAAAAGTGAAGAGCTGCGAATACTTTCCAGACACACTGTACATTTCTTCTTCACAGTCTCCCATGGTAAGGGTGGGTCTACCGGGGGGCCCTGCAGCGGCCCCGCAGCGAACGCGCCCCTGGAGCTTTGAAGCAGGCCCGTGGTGGCCGCCTCCCCGCAGCTGTCGGACCCTCAGGGCCAATCTTGATGACGCTGGGGACTAGGACCCACACTGCGGTAGCCAACTCCCACGGAGCCTCGCCGTCTGGAGCCGCCACCTAGACATGCCGTAGTTAGTTTGCGCGCCAAACCGATCCCTCTGTCAGTTGAGAGCATGTTGTCCTCAGCTTTGCCACGATCCTCAGCAGCGCCCTTTGTTTCGCTGGCTGCGGCCTGGTCAGTTGCCGTTCTGGTCTCCCACTAGCGCAAACCCAAACTCAGTCCATGACATGGAGCAGCGCCTTACTTGTTTTTATGCATTGCTTTTGTGCTCCCGGTGGCTCTGCATGCTCATTCGGCTTGGGACCTCCATTGTGCTGCGGCGGTTCAATTTACACCGTGCTTGGTGCGGACCCTTCATCCATTGTCTCCGTCATCAGTCGAGGCTCATCGTGGGTACAAAAGGTGTCCGGTGCCTCTCCTTTGCTATCTGAAGTGCTCTGCTGTGCCGCGTCATGTGTTGTGTTTGTGCCCGGTTGCCACTGCTGTGTTTTGGGGCTCTCTGCATGCTCAGGCCCCTCCTCCAGGTGGCTCTCCCCCTGAGAGCATAGAGTGAACGTTATGGTGCTGTTCATAATTACCTCCTCGGTGTCATTCCCGATGGGCATGGGCTCCCTCTCCTCCTGAGCGCATGGGGTGGATGGAGCATTGTTGGTGCTGTTCCGTATTACCTCATCCCACACCATGACGTCATCATCCAGGTCCGCTGTGCCCCAACTGCCGCATCCGGACCATTCGAACCCAGCGCTGTCTCCGATAGCAAAACCCAGTCTGTAGAAAAGGTCACATTCCATAATGTTGTCACCGCGCGCTGTCACCTGGAACATGAATTCGCACACAATTTTGGGTTTTCAGCAAACAGTCATTTCCACTCTTCCGACATTGCCAGTCTGTGACCATCATATCCATATAGCAGCATTGGGTTCTCCTTGATTTTGTGATTGGTGAAAAACTTTTTCACCGGGGCCCAATTTAACATCGACCGCACTGCCGCCATGTCGAACAGAAGTGGAACAACTACTCCGTCTAATTCAACCATGCTGTACAAATAACCACTGAAGACGGGGCTTACCGAATGAATGGTCGCTGTCTGCGAGTAGGCGGGCTCACTTGGTGGGTCCCACGGGGCTGACAACCAGCATATTCTGGCAAAATAG
Organism: Pholidichthys leucotaenia; assembly: GCA_020510985.1. NCBI lineage: Eukaryota > Metazoa > Chordata > Actinopteri > Cichliformes > Pholidichthyidae > Pholidichthys > Pholidichthys leucotaenia. The sequence goes on from CM035837.1 coordinate 493,763,950, forward strand.
TTCAGGTGCCCACACTCGATACACCATTTTCCTCTTGTCGGGCAAACTCATGCTCCGTCCCGGTGCGTCGGAGACCCACAACCCCCACAGACAGGGCCTCTCTGAGTGGACCTTCAGCTCACTGCATTTGCCCCATACTCTTCTGCCGTGTACTCTTCGTCCTCTGTGTCCACTGCATTAGCTAGCTTCGACAGTCCGGATAGCCACTGTGTTTGGTGCCCATTTAGCTCCGTGGCTAAATGGGCCTGGACTCTGTTGCTTCCAACTGGAGTGCTAGCTCAACCGCTCTAGCTAGCATCAAGTCATTTGGTGCCGTTAGCAACCTAGCTCTTAACCCAGCATTACATGTGTGTTCAGCCAATTGGTCCTGCACCATTTCGTCTTCCAGTGGCCCAAAACGGCACACACTAGCCAATTCTCTCAGGTCAGTGACAAACTATTGTACTGGCTCACCGACTCTCTGGTGTCTCTGGTGAAAGTGAATCTGTCGTAGTATCACACTGTCCAGCGTGGTGAAATAGCTAGCTAGTAGTTCTACAACTTCCCCATACAAGAAGGAAAATTCTTTGACCCTCAATGCCTAGGTTGTGGACAAGCAGTGCTCGCGTTCTCACCTTGTCCAGCTTTCCCAGGTCCAATGCTGTAACATACGTTTCAAATGCTTCCAGCCAACGTGGCCATGGAACTGGTAGTTCTCCTGCGAGCTCAAGGAAAGGCCACAGCAGTGTTACGCACGCCTCCATGGTTTAATCCTCAGTCGTTAAATGTTATGTTCACAAACCTGGCATAAAAGAGACAGACGAGGATACTGCACTGGAACTGGGCTTTATTATATAACTGCCAACAATACACTGTGTGTAGTCACATGCAGAGTCGCCCGGGCAAGACAGCCTCTCATGGCGGATGCTGCACTATGTATGTTGGCATGATGACGCAGCCGGATGGTGATGTCATCACGCTGCATACTACACTAAAACCCATCACAACACAGTACAGACTGGTGAAACAGCCTCCATGGTCTGTGGTCCATCCACAGGTGAACAGCTTCCGTCGGATCCGTGATCCTTCCAAGGAGAATGATCCAGCTCTTTCAGAATAAGCACAAGTAATCAGGATCTCCAGAACCGCGGCAAATTATCCTTCGCTTTCAAGACCAGCAGAACCAGTGAGGATAGGCCACACACAACCACGCACGTGGTATAAAAGACGCGGTGTAAAAGACGGAATATCCGAAGATGAAACAACGAATGACTGATCCCTGTTTACTGAGCAGGTTAGTGTCACCCTCAACCTACATCCGAATAAACACTGCAAATTAGAAATATAATCACCCATGCAGTAATTATCCAATGGAAGGCTCTTACCTATACAATTAGTTAAATCAGGTGGTGACTTTTTTTGGGGCCAGGCAGTGTATATTCAACAGGCGCAGTATACAGTGGTGTGAAAAAGTGTTGCCCCCTTCCTGATTTCTCATTTTTTTATATGTTTGTCACACTTAAATGTTTCAGATCATCAAACAAATTTAAATATTACACAAAGATAACACAAGTAAACACAAAATGCAGTTTTTAAATGAAGGTGTTTATTATTAAGGGTAAAAAAAAAATCCAAACCTACATGGCCCTGTGTGAAAAAGTGATTGACCCCCTGTTAAAACATAAATTTACTGTGGTTTATCACATCTTTGGAAAGCTGAGTTCAATTTCTCTAGCCACACCCAGGCCTGATTACTGCCACACCTGTTCTCAATCAAGAAATCACTTAAATAGGATCTGCCTGACAAAGTGAAGTAGTAAATGAGAAACAAAGCAATTGAAATCTGTCAGTCTGGAAAAGGTTATAAAGCCATTTCTAAAGCTTTGGGAGTCCAGCGAACCACAGTGAGAGCCATTATCCATAAATGGCAAAAACATGGAACAGTGGTGAACCTTCCCAGGAGTGGCCGGCCGACCAAAATTACCCCAAGACACAGCGACAACTCATCCAAGAAGTCACAAAAGACCCCACAACAACATCCAGAGAACTGCAGGCCTCACTTGCCTCAGTTAAGGTCAGTGTTCATGACTCCACCATAAGAAAGAGACTGGGCAAAAATGGCCTGTATGGCAGCGTTCCATGTCAAAAACAACTGTTGAGCAAAAACAACATAAAGGCTCTTCTCAGTTTTGCCAGAAAACATCTTGATGATCGCCAAGACTTTTGGGAAAACACTCTGTGGACTGACGAGACAAAAGTTGAACTTTTTGAAGGTGTGTGTCCCATTACATCTGCCGTAAAAGTAACACAGCATTTCAGAAAAGGAACATTGTACCAACAGTAAAATATGGTGGTGGTGGTAGTGTAATGGTCTGGGGCTGTTTTGCTGCTTCAGGACCTAGAAGACTTGCTTTGGTAAATGGAACCATGAATTCTGCTGTCTACCAAAAAATCCTGAAGGAGAATGTCCAGCCATCTGTTCGTGACCTCAAGCTGAAGCACACTTGGGTTCTGCAGCAGGACAATGATTGAAAACACACCAGCAAGTCCACCTCTGAATGGCTTAAGAAAAATAAAATGAGGACTTTGGAGTGGCCTAGTCAAAGTCCTGACCTGAATCTAATTGAGATGCTGTAGCATGACCTTAAAAAGGCGTTTCATGCTGGAAAACCCTCCAATGTGGCTGACTTACAACAATTCTGCAAAGATGAGTGGGCCAAAATTCCTCCACAGCGCTGTAAAAGACTCTTTGCCAGTTATCACAAATGCTGATTGCAGTTGTTGCTGCTAAGGGTGGCCCAACCAGTTATTAGGTTTAGGGGGTAATCACTTTTTCACACAGGGCCATGTAGGTTTGGATTTTTCTTCCCTTAATAATAAACACCTTCATTTAAAAACTGCATTTTGTGTTTACTTGTGTTATCTTTGTCTTATATTTAAATTTGTTTGGTGATCTGAAACATTTAAGTGTGACAAACATACAAAAAAATGAGAAATCAGGAAACAGGCAAACACTTTTTCACACCACTGTATGTAGCCGTGTTATGAATTGTGCTCAAACAAATGTATTGACACATTAAATATATTCAAACTGTTGTATAAAAGCCACATTACACTTGAGGTGGAACGGTATCTTGAATCAAATGCAGTTTGTTTGCACTGATGTGGCAGCTGTACAAAGTCCAGGTCATGTCAACGGACATCTTAGACACCAAATTATTTGATATACCCATCCTTCCCGAGCTTCATGAGGTTGAAAAGTTCCATTTTAAAAAGATACACAGCTCACTAATTTGTTCAAAATGCTCTGTGCTTTTTTCTGAATGCTTAATTCAGAAAAAAAAGTCTTTATCAGACTGTTGTGCCTGGTTAGTTCAGGTTCTTCCACACTTCAATTCACACATTTAGTTTGTTAACACAACGACATGCATCCACAGACGCACTGTGTCCATCTCCCAGCTGCTTCTGTAACATCTGCAGCTCCTGGTGCACCTCAGCCAGGGAGAAACCCACCCCCCTGCTGCCAGGGTAATGGCTCTGCAGGTGGGAGGGGTGAGGACGGATGGACGCCCTCTGTGTGGCAGACGAGAAGGAAGTGGGATCGGGGCGGGGCCTACACTTGAGGACTATAGCAGGAGAAAGGAGGTGAAGACCATGAACAACAGATAGCATAAGGATGAGCACTCAAGTCAGAAGGATGAAGTGGTGAGGGTATAAAAGTCAAAGTTTTTAACTCCTTCCTACCTGTTTGACTCTGCACCTGTGCCATTTTGTGTGGCAAGCTGGAGCAAAGCATGCTGGGACAGCTGAGGCAGGATGGGGTTTGGTGAAAGGAGACGACGGATGGAGGTACGGACTGAGAGTGGCAGTCTGGAAATGAAATGAAAAGAATGTGTTGGATAGATGTTGAGACTGAACACACACAGAGAGAGAGAGAGAGAGAGAGAGAGAGAGAGAGAGAGAGAGAGAGAGAGAGAGAGAGAGAGAGAGAGAGAGAGAGAGAGAGAGAGAGAGAGAGAGAGAGAGAGAGAGAGAGCCTCTACAATGAAGTAAAAGAAGAAGCTCAGAATATTATTAAGGCTACAATCCGGCTTTAAAATGTTCAGACTTGTCTGCAGTTAAAGGAGAAGAACCATGAGAAGGCCACTGACCACAGCAACAGAAAACTACCATCACAGAAAATACAGAATGTAAATGAAGGAATGAAAATTCCCATGTGTGTAGATGACAGTCATCTACACACATGGGAAGGATGCCAAATAAGTGGCTGACAGGCTAATGATTGCAATGGAGAAAGTGTCAAAATGGCTTAATCAATCATGCCTCACTCTGAACGTAGTGAAAACAGCTACCATGTACTTTACCAACAAACAAAATCATAAGCACTATCTGACTAGAACTGTCAATGGAGCAAATATAGAAAATGTATGGCCTTTAAAATTATCCATGGTTCTGCACCCCTGCCCCTGAAGACTTTTGTGAACCTGACTTCTGAACAAAATGCCAGAGTAACAAGGACTTCCTCTAGGTGGCATTGTTGCATCCCCCTATATAAAACTGCTTTTGGACAATCAGCCTTCTCACACAAATCTATAACGGAATGGAACAAGCTCCCCACTGCTTTGAAGACCAGAACAGATTACAGAGACTTTTCCACAGACTAAAAAAATTGATTTTAAGTAATCAAGCCTGCCAGCATTGCATCTCTCCCTTAAATGGGATTTGAAATTGTACTCTTAAATTGTTTTTATGTGTGCCGTCTCTCTTATCTTTTCACCTTTTAAACTTTCACCCTGCTTGCTTCAGGGTCAACAGTTTCTGAAACCTGACCTGAATTGCTTTCTATATGTGCTGTTTTTCTTTTAATATCTTCCTGCCTGCCTCAGGGACCACAGATGGAAATTAGCAAAAACACGATAATCTGGTAAAGAGCATCTTTACCCTGAGTTTAAGGGGTTTTTTTTGTACATGCTCCATGACAAATAAACCAATAAACTAAAACTAAACAGAACTAGTTTGAGACTAAAAATCAAGTTACAAACTGACTTCTCAACATTATCACCAGACTTTTTCTTAGCTTTGAAATTTTATTTTATTTTTTTGCTTTTTTTCCTTGCAAATTACACCCATTTTATATTCAAATTTGTGACATTTACAGTGGGGCAAAAAAGTATTTAGTCAGCCACCAATTGTGCAAGTTCTCCCACTTAAAAGATGAGAGAGGTCTCCAAATTTCATCATAGGTATATCTCAACTATAAGAGACAAAATGAGAAAAAAAATCCAGAAAATCACATTATCTGATTTTTAAAGAATTTATTTGCAAATTATGGTGGAAAATAAGTATTTAAACAAGTAAGATTTCTGGCTCTCACAGACCTGTAACTTCTTCTTTAAGAGGCTCCTCTGTCCTCCACTTGTTACCTGTATTAATGGCAGCTGTTTGAACTCGTTATCAGTATAAAAGACACCTGTCCACAACCTCAAACAGTCAGACTCCAATCTCCACTATGGCCAAGACCAAAGAGCTGTCAAAGGACACCAGAAACAAAGTTGTAGACCTGCACCAAGCTGGGAAGACTGAATCTGCAATAGGTAAGCAGCTTGGTGTGAAGAAATCAACTGTGGGAACAATTATTAGAAAATGGAAGACATACAAGACCACTGATAATCTCCCTCGATCTGGGGCTCCACGCAAGATCTCACCCCGTGGGGTCAAAATGATCACGAGAACGGTGAGCAAAAATCCCAGAACCACATTGGGGGACCTAGTGAATGACCTGCAGAGAGCTGGAACCAAAGTAACAAAGGCTACCATCAGTAACACACTACGCCGCCAGGGACTCAAATCCTGCAGTGCCAGAAGTGTCCCCCTGCTTAAGCCAGTACATGTCCAGGCCCGTCTGAAGTTTGCTAGAGAGCATTTGGATGATCCAGAAGAGGATTGAGAGAATGTCATATGGTCAGATGAAACCAAAATAGAACTTTTTGGTAAAAACTCAACTTGTCGTGTTTGGAGGAGAAAGAATGCTGAGTTGCATCCAAAGAACACCCTACCTACTGTGAAGCATGGGGGTGGAAACATCATGCTTTGGGGCTGTTTTTCTGCAAAGGGACCAGGACGACTGATCCGTGTAAAGGAAAGAATGAAGAAGGCCATGTATCATGAGATTTTGAGTGAAAACCTCCTTCCATCAGCAAGGGCATTGAAGATGAAACGTGGCTGGGTCTTTCAGCATGACAATGATCCCAAACACACCACCCGGGCAATGAAGGAGTGGCTTCATAAGAAGCATTTCAAGGTCCTGGAGTGGCCTAGCCAGTCTCCAGATCTCAACCCCATAGAAAATCTTTGGAGGCAGTTGAAAGTCCATGTTGCCCAGCGACAGCCCCAAAACATCACTGCTCTAGAGGAGATCTGCATGGAGCAATGGGCCAAAATACCAGCAACAGTGTGTGAAAACCTTGTGAAGACTTACAGAAAACGTTTGACCTCTGTCATTGCCAACAAAGGGTATATAACAAAGTACTGAGATGAACTTTTGTTATTGACCAAATACTTATTTTTCACCATAATTTGCAAATAAATTCTTTAAAAATCAGACAATGTGATTTTCTGGATTTTTTTTTCTCATTTTGTCTCTCATAGTTGAGGTATACCTATGATGAAAACTGGAGACCTCTCTCATCTTTTACAGAGGGAGAACTTGCACAATTGGTGGCTGACTAAATACTTTTTTGCCCCACTGTAACTAATTTTTAAGTTGTGGATTACTCTGTAAAATTGTGACTTTTTCATCTTAAGAAAGAAGATTTATTAAATTAAACCATTAAATTACCACTAGGTGTCACCAGAGATTAATTAAAGGATGAGAAAACCTGTCTCTGCCTTCACTTGATATCCTGGATTTATTCTGAAAAACTGACTTCTTCAACAACGTTACAGTTCTGACATTCCTATTTGAAAAGTTCAGCAACAGTCCAGGAAAGGTTTTGTTTTGAGTTGGCAAGGTTACATCCCAGAACAAGAGGCAATCATGGTTTGAGCTCTTGCAAGGCCAAATAAGCAATGGGATAACTTCTGTGGGAGGAAACACTGTGTGCTGCAGTCATGGAGAGAAGCAAGAGAATGGGACCAGAGATACAGTTGAAACCAGAAGTTTACATCTATTGTATAAAAAGACACATAGCCTTCCCCCCCCCCCCTTATTATCTGACATTAATTCAGACATTTTTTTCCTGTTTTGCATCACTTAGGATTACCAAAAATATTTCTATTTGCTAAATAAGTTTTATATTTGCTAAATAATTTTTATGAGAATTTTTATTATTTATTCCATCTAGCTACAATGCTCTGCACTGTGTGTTCATATATTCATATATTTATTCCATCCAGCTACAATGCTCTGCACTGTGTGTCTGTGTGTGTGTGTATATATATATTTTATAGTAATATGTACATATGTATATTAGCTGCTCTTGCTTGCTTTTTTTTTTTTTTTCTTGCCTTCTGATTGTTGCTTTGAGTGTTGCTATCCCTGTGCTGTTGCAATCCTGGAATTTCCCCGTTGTGGGACTAATAAAGGCTTATCTTATTACTTTCATCAAAGTTTACATACAGTGGTTCAACTCAATTCAACTTTATTTATAAGATAAGATAAGCCTTTATTAGTCCCACAATGGGGAAATTCCAGGATTGCAACAGCACATGGATAGCAACACTCAGAGCAACAATCAGAAGGCAAGAAAAAACAAGAGCAGCTAGTATACATATGTACATATTAATATAAATTATATATATAGTATATACTGTATATATATATACAGTATATGGACACACAGTGCGGAGAGCATTGTGGTTGGTGGATGTGCAGCAGAAAGTCTAAGCTCTCTCTCCGCGGACGCGGCAGGCCAGCTGGAAGTCTTTGGGCATGATGGTGACCCTCTTGGCGTGGATGGCGCACAGGTTGGTGTCCTCAAAGAGACCCACCAGGTAGGCCTCGCTGGCCTCCTGCAGAGCCATGACGGCGGAGCTCTGGAAGCGCAGGTCGGTCTTGAAGTCCTGAATGATCTCCCTCACCAGGCACTGGAAGGGCAGCTTACGGATGAGCAGCTCCGTGGATTTCTGGTAGCGACGGATCTCTCTCAGAGCCACGGTACCGGGCCTGTAACGGTGAGGCTTCTTCACTCCGCCGGTGGCCGGAGCGCTTTTCCGAGCAGCCTTGGTGGCTAGCTGCTTCCTGGGGGCTTTTCCTCCAGTAGATTTACGGGCGGTCTGCTTGGTTCTTGCCATCGCTCTTTATTATTCTGTCTTATATTTCTTGCACGCCGCCTAAACTCCAGCCCGGCACCCGCGTCGTTTTTAAACAGAGGCTCCATCCGCCGACTCAGGAGACCTTTGGGGCGATCTGTGTGTCCGTGATATATATAGAGTGAAAGGTGAATGAGCTTAATTTAGAGCTGCAAGGAAAGGACAAAACTGTGGTAAATATGATCAGCTCAGTGAATGCTTTCAAACGAAAAGTATAACATTTGTTCTCAAAACTGCAGCGCTGCGATTTGGGGAACTTCCCCAACCTGACGTCAGGGCTGGAGAAGCAACAAAAGGCACATGTGCACCTTGACAGTGCACGCTACATTGAGCAGATGGAAAATTGTTTGTCACGGTTTGACAAACTGTTTCAAGACTTTGCATTAATTGAGCCAATTGCTACATTTTGTGCTATCCATTCAAGGAAGATGCTGAGGTTGATTCACTTGCATCAAAAATTGCAACACTGTTTCATCTGAACTCGTCTGCAGTGGAGGATGAGATTTTGACACTACAGGCTGACATTGAGTACACAAGAGTACATAAATTATTTCCACAGTGTCCACTTTTGAGGGAAATGAAACTGAGGTGGTTCACTCGTACAAGTATCTTGGTATCTTGCTTGATGACGCTCTGACTTTTAAGCCCCATGTTGAAAATCTTGTGAAGAAACTCAAACTGAAGCTGGGTTTTTTATTCCGAAATAAATGTTGTTTTTCTTTTGAGGTTAAAAAGCGTCTTGTTACTGCAACTTTTTTATCTATTTTAGATTATGGAGATTTTTTGTATATGAACGCTTCAGCTCAGTGTCTGAGTAAGAGTGACTCTGTATTTCATGCTGTTTTGAGGTTTGTTACAAACTGTAGAGCCTTGACCCATCACTGTGAACTGTATTCTAGAGTGGGATGGCCCTCTTTGTCCACCAGGAGGTTGACTCACTGGTACTTTTTTATTTACAAGGCCATGCTTGGACTGTTGCCTCCTTACATCTGTAATTTAATCACACTGAGAAGTGTTGATTCTTATGTTCTGCGTTCTAATGATCATTTGTTGCTTTCTGTTCCATTTGCCCGTACTGAGCTGGGAAAAAGAGCTTTCATGTTCTCAGCTTCCTTTACATGGAATATGTCGCAAAAAGACTGGAAACTAACAGTACTTGTCTCATTGAATGACTTTAAATCCAGATTGAGAACACTTGAGACGGCCTCACTAATTTGTAACTGTTTTACAGTGGGGCAAAAAAGTATTTAGTCAGCCACCAATTGTGCAAGTTCTCCCACTTAAAAGATGAGAGAGGTCCCCAATTTTCATCATAGGTATACCTCAACTATGAGAGACAAAATGAGAAAAAAAAATATCTAGAAAATCACATTGAAGGATTTTTAATGAACTAATTGGTAAATTCCTTGGTAAAATAAGTATTTGGTCACCTACAAACAAGCAAGTTTTCTGGCTCTCACAGACCTGTAACTTCTTCTTTAAGAGGCTCCTCTGTCCTCCACTCGTTACCTGTATTAATGGCACCTGTTTGAACTCGTTATCAGTATAAAAGACACCTGTCCACAACCTCAAACAGTCAGACTCCAAACTCCACTATGGCCAAGACCAAAGAGCTGTCAAAGGACACCAGAAACAAAATTGTAGACCTGCACCAGGCTGGGAAGACTGAATCTGCAATAGGTAAGCAGCTTGGTGTGAAGAAATCAACTGTGGGAACAATTATTAGAAAATGGAAGACACAAGACCACTGATAATCTCCCTCGATCTTGGGCTCCATGTAAGATCTCACCCTGTGGGGTCAAAATTATCATGACAACGGTGAGCAAAAATCCCAGAACCACATGGGGGGGGACCTAGTGAATGACCTGCAGAGAGCTGGGACCAAAGTAACAAAGGCTACATCAGAAACACACTACGCCGCCAGGGACTCAAATCCTGCAGTGCCAGAAGTGTCCCCCTGCTTAAGCCAGTACATGTCCAGGCCCGTCTGAAGTTTGCTAGAGAGCATTTGGATGATCCAGAAGAGGATTGGGAGAATGTCATATGGTCAGATGAAACCAAAATAGAACTTTTTGGTAAAAACTCAACTTGTCGTGTTTGGAGGAGAAAGAACACCATACCTACTGTGAAGCATGGGGGTGGAAACATCATACTTTGGGGTTGTTTTTCTGCAAAGGAACCAGGATGACTGATCCGTGCAAAGGAAAGAATGAATGGGGCCATGTATCATGAGATTTTTAGTGAAAACCTCCTTCCACCAGCAAGGGCATTGAAGATGAAACGTGGCTGGGTCTTTCAGCATGACAATGATCCCAAACACACCGCCCGGGCAACGAAGGAGTGGCTTCGTAAGAAGCATTTCAAGGTCCTGGAGTGGCCTAGCCAGTCTCCAGATCTCAACCCCATAGAAAATCTTTGGAGGGAGTTGAAAGTCTGTGTTGCCCAGCGACAGTCCTAAAACATCACTGCTCTAGAGGAGATCTGCATGGAGGAATGGGCCAAAATACCAGCAACAGTGTGTGAAAACCTTGTGAAAACTTACAGAAAACATTTGACCTCTGTCATTGCCAACAAAGGGTATATAACAAAGTATTGAGATGAACTTTTGTTATTGGCCAAATACTTATTTTACCGAGGAATTTACCAATTAATTCATTAAAAATCCTTCAATGTGATTTTCTGGATTTTTTTTTTCTCATTTTGTCTCTCATAGTTGAGGTATACCTATGATGAAAATTGGAGACCTCTCTCATCTTTTAAGTGGGAGAACTTGCACAATTGGTGGCTGACTAAATACTTTTTTACCCCACTGTATATGATTTGTATGTCATTGTAAGTGTAATTGTGATTTTTTTTGCTGCCTCTTGGCCAGGACTCCCTTGAAAAAGAGGTTTTTAATCTCAATGGGATTTTCCTGGTTAAATAAAGGTTAAAATAAATAAAAAAAATTGAGCTTAAGTCCAGGGCTCATGGACAGCTTTGGAACTTACAGAGGAAAAGTATCCAAACATGAGGAAATATGCTGCCTCCTTGACTGCATTATTTGGCTCTACTTATTTGTGCAAATCAGCCTTTTCCCACATGAAGATTATTAAGTCCAAATACCGTTCCACCATGACTGATGATCCTTTGGAAGCCTGCTTAAGACTAGCTACCAGCAGCTACTGTCCGGACTAGGCAACCCTGGCTGACTCCATCCAGTGCAAGTCATCAGAGTAAGGTAATGGTCATAAATGTATTGAATTATATTGTGCCATAAGGGTTCACGCAGTTATATAATGTACGGCGTACACTGCACACCAACATATATTGCCATATTTGGCATTTTTTAAATGTAGGTAGATCATTTTGACCTGGTCATTTTAAAAGTAGCTCACAAGCTAAAAAAGTGTGGGCACCCCTGGGCTAGAGAGTGCTAAGAGGCTGAACGCATGCCAGGCCCGATGGGCCTTATTCTTTGGGCGTTTTACATTTGTCATCACATACAGGCAGGGACCCCGCAACATCAAGCCGGATGCTTTGTCACAACAGCTTTCTTCAGACTCTGAGTCCCCACTGGAGGAAAGCATTATCCCTGTGGTGTGTGTGGTGGGAACTCTGATATGGGAGATTGAACAGATGGTCAGAAAGGCGCAGTCCTCCAAGTCGGACCTGGGAGGGGGGGGGGGGGACTATCGAATTGATTCAACAAGCCTTCTGGTGGCAAACTGAAAAAAAATGTTAGGATGACAAGCCGTGCAATATCTGTTTCTCTAACAAATCCTCATCTTCTCCTCCTGCAGGCCTGCTCCATCCACTCCCAATTCCCAGCCATCCATGGTCCCACATCACTATGGATCTCGTCACTGTACTGCCTCCTTCTAGCGGTAATGATACTATCCTAACCATTACTGACTGTTTTTCCGAGGCTGTGCACTTTGTTCCCCTGCTTAAGCTCCCTTCAGCCTCTGAGACTGCTGATCGGTTACTGCTTCATGTTATTTGGTTACATGAGATTTCAATTGACATTGTGTCGGACAGAGGGCCACAGTTCTCTTCGCAGGTGTGGTGCACCTTCTGTAAATCCCTGGGTACCTCTGTAAGCATCTCCTCTGGTTATCATCCTGAGAGCAACGGGCAGTGTGAGTGTGCCAACCAATCCCTGGATGCAACCTTGCGATGCCTCCACTACCTGGAGCTCTCAGGCATGAATTGAGCATACGCACAACACTGCCGCCTCACAGCTCATACCCCGGCACACTTCCTAACCAGCTCTTGGAGTAAACCTCAGTGTCTACAGGCACGGGCGCCTAGCCTGGGACTACCCGGATGCTATCTTGCCACCCTTGGTCAATTGGAAAAGGGCCGCCCATCTGCCCCCTCACCTGGTTACAGTTAATCATCATGACTCTGCACATCAGCACAAAACCACAAAATTAACATCAATTCTTACATTCTTTCTTCTTTTTTCAAATGCTTAATTTAACTACTTAAACTTTTTTCCATGCAACCGTGTGTGCTAAATCATCAAATGCACATTAATCAGCTGTGGAAAATGACTGTTAAACAGGATCAATGAGATGGAGGGACTCTCCATTGTGCTGCATGGTGATCCTCGACATCATGTCACCTGTGCCCACTCTGGCAGAGGTCCGTGTTTCCTCTTCGCCGAGCTCACTGGCGGCATCCACGTCAGAACACAGCTCCAGGTCCTCATTGGCGGACCCATGCTCGTCCGACATGTAGGAGATGCGGTCCGATTGGTCGGTGGTGTCGGAAAGGGCGTGGCTGCTACAGGGTGTATCGAAGCAATGGGGATGATGGTGATGGTTCAGTTTGGTGCGGAGAGACTCGATGACTTTGTCCTTCTGCTGCAGCTCCTTACTGAGCCTGTAGAAACATGGAAGAATGCATGTTTAATGTGTGCTATGGTCAGTTACTTTAGTAGCCCCACACCAGCAGCTCATATACAATCATTTCTGATTCTAAATCATAGTGGGGGGTTGTTCTTTAAGGAGGACTTTTGACATTCACAAGAATAAAAAAATGAAACAAAAAGCCCATATAATTTCAGTACCACTCTTACAGGAATACCACGTTAGTCAGATAAAAGTACCAACGACATGTCTCTGAACAAAACTAGTTAAGACGATAGGCACGTACATTTAAGGGCCCATACTGTGGAAAATGGTGTTTCCACGGGCTTGAACATTCTAAAACACATCCATGGACCACATGTTCTGTCACTTCACAGAGAAATTCACACTGCCTGTATTTAATGTGCTCCACTTCTGTATCTACCCAGCCAGCATGTCCATGTGGGCCACACCAAAGGTTAAATCTGTGCTGTTTTATGGGTCCCATATGGTTTTATTTCATTTCAGTGAACCTGTAACCATGTGACTATGATCCTCGGGTCAGGAGCATTATACCAAATTAATCACACCTGTGGATGCACACCTTATATATAGCCCTTGCAACCACCCATTCTTCCTCTTTCTGTCCTCGCGGTCAGTAAGAGCTTAAACCAGTCTGTTTGACATTATGTTTTTCTCTGCTGTTTTGGGCTGCCTTACCTTTGGTACCCATTGCTGCGTCATATTTGTTGTGTTTTCTGCTGAGTGAGAAAAGGTTTGCAGTGGCTCTGTGCAACGTGACGTGCACTATCCGTCTCTGCTTGGAGGTGTGATATATATTTGCCTTCTTCTTCAGCTGGAACTGTTTACCAGTTTAACAGCATGAGGCATGTACTGCCCTTATCTGCTTAAAGGTACAGTATGTGATATATTTTTGCCTTCCCTTCAGACAGAAAACTGTTTAACAGCTCAACAGCAGGTCATATGCTTTATCCTGATCTGCTTGGGGATATGTAATATATTTTGCCTTCTTCAAGCAGGAATTAATTAATTTAACAGCACGGTACAATTTGCCATTAATTCTGTATTGTTTTCTCTTGTTTTTCAACTAACAGTCATCTTCTTAAAAAAAAAAAAAAAAAAAGACTTGTCTTCTTTGTCTGGGTACTGGATGCTCCTGTGCTTAGTGCACTCTTGCCTCCTTTTGTGGAGGAGTGGTACTACATACAGGTGGGAAATGAAATCTGATATTGCTATGCTGTCTTCTGACTAGCGTACTTGTACCTCCTGGAACAGCCCTTTCGCCTGTTTATAAAAATAACTGTCTTGTTTTCTCTCCTATTGTTTTGTTGGAGGAATAATGGCTTCTGCTCATCCGTAGGCTGCCCTTCCAGCGCCTGGTGAGGGAGATCGCTCAGGACTTCAAGACCGACCTGCGCTTCCAGAGCTCCGCCGTCATGGCTCTGCAGGAGGCCAGTGAGGCCTACCTGGTGGGTCTCTTCGTGGACACCAACCTGTGTGCCATCCACGCCAAGAGGGTCACCATCATGCCCAAAGACATCCAGCTGGCCCGCCGCACCCGCGGAGGGAGAGAGAGCTTAGACTTTCTGCTGCACATCCACCAACCACAATGCTCTGCACTGTGTGTGTGTCTCTCTCTCTCTCTCTCTCTCTCTCTATATATATATATATATATATATATATATATATATATATAGTAATATGTACATATGTATACTAGCTGTTCTTGGGGTTTTTTTGCCTTCTGATTGTTGCTCTGAGTGTTGCTATCCCTGTGCTGTTGCAATCCTGGAACTTCCCCATTGTGGGACTAATAAAGGCTTATCTTATCTTATCTTCTGTGGGGAGTGTGTGTGTGTGTGGGGGGGGTAGCCCAGACACTGGTATGCCACCAGCGCAGGTCTCCATCCCTCCAGGTTTAAATGCTCCAGCTGGAACTGGGAAAGCCAGCAGGAAGCAGAATTGGATTGAAGGAATCCAGCTACGTGATCCAAGGGGGAATTTCATGCAGAGGCAATTGGAGGAAATGCAAAGACCATTGAACATGTGGCTGCAAATCAACATCGCCTTTTGGATATGCCACACCAGGCTCCCGTATGCACCCCTGGGCTGCATCCCGATGTCGAGTCTCTCATGGCCTCTGATAACTTGGGTAAGACCAGCAGCTCTGGCTGTGGCTTCACTGGATGAGTGGATGTGTCTGAGGATGATGATGAGGTCGACAGTGACTCTCCGGTCCAGAAAGACCTTCCTGAGCCCAATGATATATTTGTCAGGGCACTGCTCTCTACAGCAGGATAAGCTGCGGGGATTCCTCCTCCATCTTCTCCACCTAGGGCTTTGGCTTTGGACAGAGGTCCTGCAACCCAGAGGCAGGTTCCCTTGCCAGTTTATCCTGACTTTGTGGAAAATCTGTACAACTCTTGGGCTCGTCCAAAGGAGGCTACTGCTCCTCGTTCTACACTCAGTATTTTGAGTGGTGCTGCGGAGCAGGGCTTAGATGGTGCATTGAAGGTTGGCCCTACCTTTGCATTACTGGCTGGGGCTCCCCCCACAGGCAGCAAGTCTATCCCCCACCCTAACAAGGAGCATTGTGCCACTGATGGTTTAAGCTGGATTCATGCTGCACCTCTGCTGTCTGCGTACGTGTAACCGGAAACCTCATGTGATGAAATTTAGGTCATCGTCTCCACTCCACTAGTGTCCGCAGTGCTTGACCGCGGACGACCGCATGCAGCCCAAATTTTGCGACCACACCACCTGCCCATGACCTGAACACGTTGACAAGTGCATGCGCAAGGCTGAACGTCCCATTCACGAGGTGGTGATATCAGCACAGCATACCAAGACAAATAGACGAAGAAGACAATGAGGAAGCAGAAGACGAGAATAAACATACATGAATCATCCATAAATACTTCAGCAGCAGCAGCATCTTTGTGGAAAAGGAGTGAAAACCGGGAAGTCAAGCAGCAGAAAGCAAGCAACATTTCTTCGTTCGTGAAAATACTGGCACGTTTGCGCACTGGCGCTACCTATCATGCGGGAGTGAAACTACAAATGATAGTTGTGCACCTGCATCAACCGCTTGGCCTGGTAGATGAAAAAAGTGAGCATGAACATCGCCGCACGTGTGCTGGGCTCGTCCAAAGCGCATGTGGACCAAAGTGGACTAGAGGGGAAATGCAGCATGAATAAGGATTTAGTGGCTAGAACCTACCAGTCTGTGACTATGGCATCTAGGCTGGCAAATACAAATACATTTCTTTTAGTGTACTTAGAAGGTCTGATAAGGGACCTAGAGTCAAAAAGCAGAGCTGACCTTCTACCAGAGTTAGTAAGGGTCGTGGACACTGTAATTCAAGGATCTAGCTCTCAGGTTACAGCACTTGGGAATTCCTTGGCCCAGCTGACCATAGGCCGGCAGCATGTGTGGCTGAGCCAGGCTGGATTGACAGATACAGACAAGGCTGCTGTTTTGGAGGCTGCAATATCACCTGGTAAAGTCTTTGGGCCTACAGCAGAGGCGGTGTTAGACAAGGTGCATAAAGTGAGACTATGCACACAGTCCTTTCATCAGCCAGTTCTAGTGTCTGGAGACCTCTTGAGGGGCGTGAGAATCCACAATGATTTAGTTTCACAGAGCTAAGTTCCTCTCAGAGTTCGGATCACCCAAGGTAAAGGGCCTCTTGGCAGCAGGTGCAGGTTCAACAGCACTCAAGTCCACGCTCTCAGGAGCACCTAGGTCATGGTTCTGCTAAGCCCCGCCAGCGTCTCTGATGCTGCGCTTCCCCTGATGTCAACCTTCTCTGCAGTATACCTCATGAGTTTCACACTTACACTTCATGTCCA
This sequence comes from Pholidichthys leucotaenia, assembly GCA_020510985.1. Taxonomy (NCBI): domain Eukaryota; kingdom Metazoa; phylum Chordata; class Actinopteri; order Cichliformes; family Pholidichthyidae; genus Pholidichthys; species Pholidichthys leucotaenia. The sequence continues at coordinate 493,780,947 of CM035837.1, forward strand.
TGAGTCATCAATACACTGGAATTTGGATACCGCCTACAGTTCAGATTTCACCCCCCCCCCCACGCACACACACAACTTCAAGGGGTTTTGGAAACAAAACTGAAGGAGAACTCTCTTTCCGTGGTTCTGGGAAGCAAGGTCTCTGCCCTGCTGGGAACGAACGCAATATGGTCTCTGTCTCCAGGAGAAGAGAGGCGAGGCTTTTACTCAGCTTATTTTCTTGTCCCCAAGCAAACCGGGGGTCTCCACCCAGTTCTAGACCTAAGGCAGTTGAACAGGTATCAAGGTGCTCCCTTTCTGGGTACTCAGGCTGAGGATATTATTTCAGGCCATAAGGCCAGGCGACTGGTTCACAGCAATGGACCTTAGCGATGCCTATTTTCATATTCCAATTGGGATCGTCACTTCCTTGTGGTAACGTATCGTCGCTTCCTGTTTTGCTGTCTGTCTGTGTGGTTTGCTCTCCTCACTCTCCTGAGCTTTTGGGTTAGCCACTAGCGATGGCTACTAGCTCTCCTTCCTCTCCTCCTCTGGTGTGCTCTCTCTGTCAGATGTTTAGCTACACTTCTGCCTCTTTTAGTGATAACGGTAAATGTAATAAATGTTGTCTTTTTGAGGCGCTCGAGGCGAGGTTGTCTGATTTGGAATCTCGGCTCCGCTGCATTGAAACACCGTCTGCGCCAGTTACTCTTGACGGACGCCCCTTAGCTGCAGCAGAGATAGCTAGCATAGCTAACCCTGTTAGCCGTCCTCCGGCTCTCCTCAGCAGCGAGGAGACTGGATGGGTGACGGTGAGAAGGAAGCCTAGTTGCAAAGCCCCGGTACACCACCAGCCTGTTCACGTTTCTAATCGTTTTTCCCCGCTCAGCGACACACCCGCTGAGGAAAAAACTCTGATCATTGGCGACTCTGTAGTCAGAAACGTGAACCTAGAGACTCCAGCGGCCATAGTCAAATACATTCCTGGGGCCAGAGCAGGCGACATCGAGTCAAATTTGAAAATGCTGGCTAAAAGTAACTCTAAATATTCCACAATTGTTATTCACACTGGCATTAATGACATCCGTCTCCGGCAGTCGGAAGTCACGAAACTTAATATAGAATCGGTGTGTGACTTTGCAAAAATGATGTCTGCCATTGTAGTATTCTCTGGGCTCCTCCCCAATCTGACCAGTGATGACATGTTTAGCCGCTCGTCATCCTTGAACCGCTGTCTGTCTGTGTGGTGTCCTAAAAATGACGTGGGCTACATTGACAATTGGAGCTCTTTTTGGGGAAAACCTGGTCTTATGAGACGAGACAGCATTCATCCCACTTTGGATGGTGCTTCTCATTTATCTAACAATCTGGCATCTTTTTTATCCAAATTTCCAAAACCCTGACTACTCAGAGTTGGGACCAGGAGGCAGAGTCGCAGTCTTACACGCCTCTCTGCAGCTCCTCTTCATCCGCCACCCCTCAGCTTAGCCCCTGTCTTCCCCATCAGAGAATCGTTGTCTGCTCCCTCCAAAGTAAATAAAAATATAATGTATAAGCATCCCAAAGTGATTAAGCAAAATATTGGTAAAACTCAAATTAAACATAAAGCCTCTAAAGTGAATGATTTGGCCTCTGTTCCTCCTCATAATTTAAAAATTAAATGTGGTTTATTAAATATTAGGTCTCTAACTCCCAAGTCTCTGTTAGTCCATGATCTGTTAATTGATCATCAGATTGATTTAATTTCCCTTACAGAGACTTGGTTAGGGCAAGAGGATTATGTTGGTTTAAATGAATCAACTCCCTCTGGTTATTTAAACTGTCAAAATCCCAGAAGTTCTGGTCGTGGAGGAGGAGTAGCAACAATTTACCATTCCAAATTACTAGTTAATGTAAAGCAAAAAACATGTTATAATTCCTTTGAGGGCCTGGTCCTCAGTATTGGGCACTTTAGCAATTTTAGGTTAAACCCAATTTTATTTGCCATAGTTTATCGTCCCCCATCAACCTACTCAGAATTTTTATCCGAATTTGCTGATTTCTTAGCTGATTTAGTGCTGAAATCTGATAGAATAATTATAGTAGGGGACGTTAATATACATGTGGATGTAGATAGTGACTGCCTTAATGTGGTATTCAATTCAATATTAGACTCGATTGGGTTTTCTCAGAAAGTAGGAAATTCTACTCATTACCTCCACCATACATTGGACCTTGTTCTGACATATGGCATAGAAATAGAAAATCTTGTAGTGTCTCCTCATAACCCTGTACTGTCAGACCATTGTCTGTTAACCTTTGATTTTACTATTTCTGACTATTTGGCTCCTAAAGAAAAATATTATCACAGTAGATGCCTCTCAGATGATGCTGTTACCAAATTTATGCAGATTGTTTCCTCTATGCCATGTGTCAACACAACGGAAATAAGCTATAGACAGCTTGCTCCTTCTGTAATTGATAACATGGTGGATAGTGTTTCAGCTTCTCTGCATCAGACTCTAGACTTAGTGGCCCCCTTAAAAAAGAAAAAGTCTAATCAGAGATTTCTAACTCCTTGGTTCAACACAGAAACTCGTAGCTTAAAACAGAAGACTCGTCAATTAGAAAGAAAATGGCACTCCACTAATTTAGATGAAATCTATTTAGCTTGGAGAAATCATCTTTTAATTTATAAAAATCTCTTAGAAAAGCTAGAACGAGTTATTACTCTGCATTAATAGAAGAGAACAAGAATAATCCCAGGTTTCTTTTCAGCACTGTAGCCAGGCTGACAAAGAGTCAGGACTCTGTCAATCCTAGCATTCCCTTAGAGCTTACTAGTCAGGACTTTATGAACTTTTTCAATAATAAAATTTCATCCATCAGAGATAAAATCAATCAGATTCTTCCCACAGTTAACTTAAATACTGTAACTACTACAACTCCTTCTATTGATGTCTGTCTTGATGAGTTTACTCCAATCGACCTTTGTGAGTTAGACAAAATAGTTTCCTCATCCAAACCTTCAACTTGTCTTTTAGACCCTATTCCTACCAGGTTATTTAAAGAAGTCTTCCCACTTATTGGTAGCCTTATTCTTCATATAATCAATTCTTCATTAACTTTAGGCCATGTACCGCAGGCTTTTAAAACGGCTGTAATTAAACCCTTACTCAAAAAGCCAACGCTAGATCCAGGAGCTTTAGCTAACTATAGACCAATCTCTAATCTCCCTTTCATTTCAAAAATCTTAGAAAGAGTTGTTGCTACGCAATTATTTGACCACCTGCAGGGAAATGGTTTACTTGAAGAGTTTCAATCTGGGTTTAGAATCCATCATAGTACTGAAACAGCCTTAGCGAAGGTCACTAACGACTTCCTCATCGCATCTGATAATGGACTGGTTTCTGTACTTGTCCTTTTAGACCTTAGTGCAGCTTTTGATACTATTGATCATAATATTCTACTTGATAGATTAGAACACTATGTTGGACTTAATGGAACTTTGTTGCAGTGGTTTAGATCTTATTTATCTGATAGGTTCCAGTTTGTTCATGTAAATGATGAGTTTTCTTTCAACTCAAAGCTTAGTCATGGAGTTCCACAGGGATCTGTGATAGGCCCTACTCTTTTTAGTTTATATATGCTTCCGTTAGGCAACATTATTAGAAAGCACTGTATACATTTTCATTGTTATGCTGATGACACACAATTATACCTGTCAATGAAGCCAGATGATAGTAATCAATTAGCCAAGTTAGAAGCCTGTCTTAAGGAAATCAAAGCTTGGATGACTTGTAATTTCCTGCTATTAAATTCAGATAAGACAGAAGTCATTCTTGTTGGTCCAAAAAACCTTAGAAATTCCTTTCCAAATCAAACTTTCAGTTTGGATGCGGTTACTCTTTCTCTTAATAGCTCTGTGAGGAACCTTGGAATTATTTTTGATCAAGATCTGTCCTTCAATTCACATATTAAATTTGTTTCTAAGACTGCCTTCTATCATTTGCGTAATATTGCCAAGATTAGGAGCATCTTGTCTCAGAGTGATGCTGAGAAACTGATCCACGCTTTTGTTAGCTCGAGATTAGATTATTGTAATTCTTTATTATCAGGCTGTCCTAAAACATCTTTAAAAAGTCTTCAGCTGATCCAAAATGCTGCAGCAAGAGTTTTAACAGGTACTAGAAAGAGAGATCATATCTCTCCGGTTCTGGCCTCCCTTCATTGGCTTCCCATAGAGTTTAGAATTAAGTTTAAAATCCTTCTTCTTACTTACAAAGCTCTAAACAATCAGGCTCCTTTTTATTTAAAAGATCTGATACTACGGTATTATCCTAACAGAGCACTATGCTCCCAAAATGCAGGATTACTTGTAATACCTAGAATCTCCAAAAGTACAATGTGAGGCAGAGCCTTCAGTTATCAAGCTCCTCTCCTGTGGAATCAGCTGCCAATCTGGATTCGGGAGTCAGACTCGATCTCTGTTTTTAAGAATAGGGCTAAAACCTACCTTTTTGATATAGCCTACAATTAGGGAGGGATCATGTGTTTCTGAGCCCTCCCTTAGTTATGCTGCTAATAGGTTTAGTCAGCCAGGGGACCTCCAGTAATGCACTGGGCCTCACTCCTTTCCTCACTCTCAATGAAATATTTTTTTTGCTGGTCATTAACATTTGTTTGTTCTCTCCCATAGATTGAGTCCCCATCGAGCTGCCCAGGTGGTGCCACTGTTTGTTTGTTTTTTACACACTTGTCCCCTTCAACGGTGGTTTGTGCTTCAGAAGGTGGTTTTGCCTAGAGACAAGAGGAGGAGGCTTGTTCTTTCTGAAAGGTGCCTCATGGTCCTCAAGTTGTGGTGACACTCAGCAGTCCGAGATGTTGTTCCCCTGGGCCAAGAGGGCTGCAGGGTGACCATTACAACTGACGCCTCCCAAGCAGGCTGGGGTGTACTCTGGGAGGGCAGGTTTGTTCAGGGACACTAGGGTCTGGCACAGTAATCTTGGCATATAAACCATCCCAAGATGGAAGTGGTGCATTTGGCTCTGGGGCATTTTCTTCCAGTCATTCAGGGCAGAAAAATTCTGTTAAGATTCAAGATTTCTTTATTGTCATTTAGTATGCGCATGGACATAAAAAATGAAATTATGATCCCCCAGCATAACACAGTACCACAATATACACAGAGAATAAGTTTAAAAACAACAGCATGAATAAATAAAATACAAAAATAAAAAATCAGTTAAAACACTGGTCAGACCAACCTAACAAAATACATGTACTGTACGAGTTTAACAGAGGTGACTGTGTGCACGCTTTTCACAAATTTCTGAGAAAAAGTTGCAAGTTTACGGTAGAGAAAAATTGTAAATTTATGAGCGTTTCAAATTGTCAAGAAAAAATTATCAAATTAGGGGGGAAAAGGGGAGAAAAGTCACTAATATACAAGAAAATATCAAATTTATGAGCCAATAACTTGAAAATAGGTAAACAGGTAAAATCCATGTGGGATTTTACCTGTTTACCTGTTACAAATCAGACTAAAAGCTATGAAATGCACAAGTTAGTCTTTTTTTTTTTTTTTGAACCCCTAAAATGTGCTGCAGGATGACCAGAGCACAAAAACGTAGTTTCGAGGAGCTGTAGATTGGTCAGATGATCACAAACCCTGTCTCCACTACAGGAACCAATTTTACAGGAACTTCCTTGTGGTGTGTGTCTCCTTCCAGGAACCTCCCCAAAAGGGGAAGTTTTCAGAAACCTGGGTTTAGGACTGACTTGGTAGTGAGAACTACCACCAAGCAACACTGTGTTTCAGTGCAAGGAGTCAGATTATGGAACGATTTTGGACCTGAATTAAAATCATGTACAACGCTTGGACAATTGAAAGAAAAACTAAAGGAAGAAATACTCCAAACATATATACAAGATGACATGTAAACTCACATAAGGATTGTCATATCCAGTCTGTGTTGTGTTGTTGCTTAGTTTTTTTTTTGTCACATTTTGTCTTAGCTTTGTTCTGAATTGTAATTTTTTTTTTTTTTTTTTTTTTTTTTGTTACTTATTTGTACCCGTAGGTAGACTTGGTTTGCAGTCTGGTGACAAGCCACCGGCTGCTGGTCGCTGCGTGCGCGAGCGCCCTAAACCTACATGTTTTTTTTTTTTTTTGGTGTGCGGGAGGAAACCGGAGAAATCCCGGAGTAAACCCGCGCAACACGTTGAGAACATGCAAACTCCACACAGCTCACTGTTGGTCGGGGGCTGGGATCGAACCCACGATCTCATGATCCCCGCGGTCCCCCGGCCGAGGGTAAAACTGTGCTGCCACAGTGCTAAACCACTGCGCCACCGTGCAGCCCGTTGTAATCGCTCTTGTTTTGTTTTTCTTCTGAATTCTTGGATGGAATATGGGTGGGCAATAGAAGCTGCGGCTTCAGCCATCACCCATTTTGGATAACTTATGTTGAACTGTATAATCAGAGGAGTTATTGTCTAATTTGACCTTGTTGGATCTCTTTCCCCCTTTGTTATATTATTGTTTCTTTTTTTTTTAATCTTCACTTTTAATCTATCCGAAATAAAGATTCATTCTTTCATTCATTCACTTTATGCCGAATGGATAGAACGCAAATCACATTGTAAACAAAACAGAAGGAAATGAGAAGCAACAAATTTGACTAGAAAAAGTAACAGTGAAGATCTAATGCTTAAAAATTCACAATCTAATGCTAATTATTAATTAATCAGCTTATGTTGCCACGCAGTGAGCTACAGGAGAACATGAGCATTACAGCACAGCAGTGGCAGCACGTGTCATGCTGCTGCCGCTGCTGTGCTTCACAGTGGTGTGAATCCACACAACTGGCCAGCAGGAGATGGCGCTCCTCTGGGGTCATTCCATGTCAAATCAACCACAATTTCCTGGGTCACCATCTCAGAAAACACTGAAAAAACTCAGAGACGTAGTACTACCTGAGTAGTGCAGATGTGCAGTTTTACGGATGTAATGCTGTTCACTGTATGAACATGTTAAAAAGAGCCAGACAAGATCAAAACATTTTGAGCGCTCATTGTTGAGTCATTATCCTACAGCAGGGCTCAAACTTGTTAGGATCTGTGCATGGATGGAGGACCATGCTCATGCTTTAAGTTCATTCTTGTTATTTTCTGTGTTTATTATTGTTTTATTATGGTTTTCCTGGATTGTCATTTTTGCCTCTGTTGGTTTTCCTCTTAGTTTAGTTTATTTGTATTATCCATCATCATATTCATGCTATGTTCATTATTCTGGTCTTGAGCTTAGTTTTGTATGATCTTCTGTTTGCTGTGATCGTTGTGATTGTCTTGGTCTTGTCTCCCTTAATCCTCTGTTCATGTCTCTGTGTTTCCTATCAGTGACTGTGTGTGTTGCCCCGCCTGTCCTGTTTTCCCATATCTGTCATCGTCGTTCTTCTCGTGTGTCAGTTGTTAATTAGCGTCCACACCTGTTTGATATTCAGTGATCACCCCTTGCCTTATTTAAACCCATGTCTGCTTCATGTCTAGTGTTTTGTTCTTGCCTTGCCTCGTCTGTATTCCTGCCAAGATTAATATTATTTGGATTCCTGTCAAGTCTTGTTTTTGTGCCCTCGAGCTGTGTCGGGGTTGACCAGCTCTAAATAAAACTTTAAGACTTTACATCCAGCGTTTGGACCCTGAATTCTGAGGGGCCCTCAGCGTTGACACAAATTTACTGCATGTTTTCAAAAAAATTGGCTTTCAGACAGTTTTTTGAGCTTTATATCAAAGTAAGGAAAGCAGATATTTATATTCTATATTTATATAAGATTTTAAGGCTACACATGTAAAATATATTAAGGAAGTGAAAATGACAAAATAAAGATGTGTATCTGCAGAATCCTTACAGAGACTCATCAGCTCAGTGGTGTATCAGAAGCAGAGCGTGTGTGTGTGTGTGTGTGTGTGCGTGCGTGCGTAACACTTGTGTGCGGTTCCTACTGAGGCTTGGTGACTGCATGTGCTGCTTTGGGCAAGCCTCTTAGGGACTCACACAGATGTGACAAAGCGAGAGACCGAAAGGAACAAAAGGTGAAAATGGAGGGCAGGCATGCATGCATGAGAGGTGCAGTCAGTGTGTGTGCGGTGTGGCCCCTGAAGCTGATGTAATTAACAATGACGTGTTGGTCCACAGTAACCATGAGGAAGGTCATTTAAATCAATGCCAGGCTGATCCAACATGAACACACATCATCATCATATTAGCAATATTGTGTTTTTTCTCTAAATGGTTTTTCATGTTCATGTCAGTTTGCTTTTAATCCACATTTGTTTTCTTTTAGAATGTTTAGCATTTTACCTATGTAATCATCGGTGTGTTTTATTAGCAAGCATGATTATTTCTATACTGGTGAGGCTGGGTCTTGGCTCAGACTAATGTCGGTGCTGATTGTTATGTATTAAAAGACGTATTATTGTGTGATGTGGCTGGTGGCTCCACCTTTCCGGTTCTGCCACTACACTGAGTATAAAGGGCTGATGCAGATGAGGCACAATCTCTTTTGACCTTCGCCTCTGCCTGTACGGGAGCGCCTTGTCATACTGTGAGCCACTTAATAAACTCACGTTCTATTGCACCTCCGGCCTCGTCACTGGAATACTGGTTATGGACGTAACATTTGGCAACGAGGATAAAAACATGGATAAAAGTATTGCAAGCATTCGGCCATTTCTGGAGCTTCCCGGCAAGCCGCCGGTACCGTGGGGATGGTGGTTTGCCGCATTCGAGAATTATCTGGTGGCATTGAACCTGGGTGAATTAGAGAAATTGCGTCCTCGAACGATTCTAGCCCATAATCTTGGCATGGAGGGACAACGCATTCTCAGCACATTGGGTGACAGTTTTGAGGACGTGGTTGGCTAATAGTGCGCTACTTTCGCGCTCCTGAGAACATCATAATCCGGAGGATTCAGTAACGACAGCACCACCAGTGGACTGGAGAGTCGGTGCAGCAGTATGTTGCAGACCTGTGCCAGCTGGCTGGGTGTTGCCAGTTTGGGGCCTTAGAAGAGGAAATGGTCTGCGATCAGTTGGCGAAGCACACACTGTGAGCGGCGGCACGGTCAAGACTCCTTACACATTCCAGTGAACTGACGTTGACTGACTTATGAATGAGGCACGCCACAGCCCTATCTCGCTCTGGCGTGCCTCATTCATAAGTTGACTCCTCATTGGTATTTTGTAGTTTGCTCACCCTTTTCATTTATGCTTGCCATTTTTGTTAATAAAACTCACAAACTCGCAGTCCAGCGCCCGGGTTGTTTTTGTGCCCCGTAGGGGCAAATATGACACATTCTAATGTATTCCATTTATAATTTAGCAATATTTGGCTTTCTGAAACCTTGATCATTAGAATTAATGGCAGAGGGGAAGTCTGGCTGCAGCTGGCATCTAGGCGGTGCCCATTTGTCAGTAAATATTAAAATAAAAATGATTTAATCCATTATGTTCTGTTCATTTTCTGTGTGATCCAGCCATTTAATGGGTTCAGCTCCGTCAGTGCAGAAATGCTTTCAGCTGTGACTGTTTTTGTTGCTGCATGCATGGCGCTGCAAGTTTCCAAAAGTTCAACTTTTGGAGCGCATCAGCAGCAAACTTCACTGATCAGCCAATCAGAATTAGGCTGAAAGGACACCATGATGGATATTTAACAGCAAAAGCTTCAAGGGTGGCACATTTTCTTACGTGTTTGGTGCCGTTTAGTGCATTTAGTGCACAGTTTCAGGGCAAGCTATAAAACCCGAAGGCAAACGCCCAGAACAAATTCCTGTAGCATGATACCAAAAATGGTTGATGAGCACAGTCACGTGACCAGTGACATCACGTGATTATGGTACATACTAGACCAATAAACATTTTCTATTTTCTTTCCTGCCTTCAGTTATAATATGTAACGTAATATATAGTAAGTTATAATATAGTGTTGTGGGGCCTCTACTCCGTGTCCTGCTTAATGCTGGCTACAACTCTTGGCCTGGCCCCCTGGAGAGGTGGGGTACAGTCCTGGCTCGGTTTCTCATGTACGAGAACATGCACGTTTGCTGCAGTGAGGTAGTGGTGCTTAAACATGGTGACACTAAGATGGCAGGAGAATTCAGAGGGTGGGAACCATCACCTTCAGCAAGTGGTGAAGCAGCTGGCCTCGGTGAGAGTGCACCCCAGGTGTGTTTTGGGGTTCATTGGCTCTAACTCAGGAGAACAAGGTCACTTCCCTCTCTCACCTTTGTTGAAGATAAATGCCTTTTGGTTTCTTTGCTGTTCTCTTACTTGTCGAGTTGGGTGAGCATGGCCCTCCTCTCCCCGTCGGCGTGCTTCCTCAGCAGCAGCAGCTCCCTCTCCTGAGCCTTCCACTCCCACAGAGAGAAGGAGAACAGCGAGTCTCTGTACAGCGGGCTGCTCTTTGACAGCATGACCTTCCATAGAGGAGCCATTGCCCCACTCTGCTCCCCTCGCCACCTGCTACTGGACACTCATGCCTCTGCTTGTGCGCGTCCTTGCTCCTGTTTGACTTCTGGGTCAGTCGAAGCTCCTCTCAGCCGTGTCCTCAGAGGTAATGGAGTGTGGCTCATTAGCTTAGAAGTCTGACCCCACTGGGTTCAAATACAAGTGTGACAGAAGGTACAGCAGGCAGGCGGCACGTGAGTGAGGGATAAAAAGGCGGAGGGATGACAGGACGTGTCAGCGATTAGGTGAAAAGCACAGGAAATCCTGGTTAGGGTCTGAGCTTCCCAGGGCAGGGGTGGGCTCACATATTTACACACAGATCCCAGGAGTAGACGGGGTCATGGCCCACATAAAAATACATCAGGGATGCATGCATTTACCATTCAAATTACAGCGACAGGTCTGGCCTATGGTTCAGCCATGCATACTAAAGATCCTCTGGTGGGAATGATTTGCAATCAGCAGCAGTGAATCTCTGCTGAGGAAGGAGCTGCAATTACAAATTAAAATGTCACAAAAACAAAAAAGCACAAATTTTACTCAAAACACAGCCATAATAAAGGGAAGCTGGCAGCACAATTAAAAAGTGAGTCAACTGTCTGATGAAAGTCGCGGCTTCTCACTGGGCCACCGTTCCTCTCCTCTGTCCCCCGCTTCTTCCGCCTCTCTCTAAATGACTCTTTTCTGCTCTGACGTTTTGAATCAGAGCACTAAGGAAAGACTCTTTATGTCCACCGTCTCCTACAGGCCCTTAGAATAGAGGGTTGGTACTAGTGAAGCGCCTTGAGTGGTCTGAGACTAGAAAAGGCGCTATATAAGAAGAGGTCCTTATCCACTGGACACAGCCTCTTATTCTGCTAAAGAACACGCACAGCAGCATCGGCAGCCCAGAGGCATGGATGGGAAACACGGATGTGCTCACAGACGGATGACCTGATCCTGAAGGGTCATACGTTCACGCTCTGTTGGCGTCAGGAGAAAGACAGAAGCAGGAGCTGGATGGAAGAGCCCATGCAGGGCAACTCGTTCTATGACAAAAAGCAAACTTTGTCTCTGAAAGCATGAATTTCAAAGAAAATTCAGACTGAAAACATCCCAAGTTGGTATAAACAGGTCCAGGTGATTTTGGCATGGAGAAGAAAAAAAAAAAAATCTGAATCCTTGCATCCAGTTTTAGGAGGTGGAGAAGCAGGAAAATTCAAGTCAGATGAATTATCCTGAGTTTGCCCACAAATTCAAACAAAAAAGCAGTTTTCCAGTGAGCAAATCTTGCATAACAGATCAGTTCCACTGGATGTTTAGCGCCATGTGCTGCTCCTGATACAGTGAATCAAAGTCGTGCTTGCTCTTTTGCTCGCTCGCCCTCTCTCTCCAGCTTCAGCCATCACGTTTTTCTCCCTCTCTCCCAGTGTGTGTGTGGCTCCTCTTGACCTATTTCCCTCCCCATTCGAGGTCTTAATAACTTAACCTGATTAGAGACCGTGCCTAAACCAAATGCATCCAGAAGCCTATGCAGCATTACACCATCAGTGCAGTCACACTCGTGTTATCTTCTGCACATCTACCATGTTTTCATAACATGGAGTCACACACACACGCACACACACCAGACCATCTGTGTAGGATGGATAGATAGATACTTTTATTAATCCCCATGGTGAAATTCTGATATCTCATGGCACCCAATAGATACAACAAAATATCATTAAAAATATATCACCTAAAATATCTCAATAAATAAGATAAAATAATGTGTAACAGCATATATTATATTTAGTCCATTCCAGACAATCTGGCAGGCATTCTATATGCACACACATGCATGTGGATACACATGCGTGTGTGTGCACGCTGATGGTGGTGGTGTCAAGGATCTCTGCCTTCCAGGATACTGTTCAACATCCTGATGGCTGTTAATATTAGGGCACGTTCAGATGGCCACAGTTTGGTCTGGACCAAAGGACCAAACAGTGGCTTCCGTTGGATAGTTTGGTTCGTTTGGTGCCATCTGAACGCGTGGTGGAACTCTGGTGCCTATCAAACAAGCGAAGTCTGGTCCCCGTGAAAACGGGGGTCTCTGTTCTCTTGCAAACAAAGTCTGGTGCACTCCGCTTGCAGCGTGAATCCAAACAGAGTATCCAGCAGACTCAATGGTGGAAGCGCCCCTCGGTTTTGTGTAACCATAGCAACACGTAATCCGAGCGTGGCGTTTACCGTAGTTTATTTTGGGTAGAAAATAACAATAAACACAACAAATCACAAATCTGAGAAATCCTTTAGCTGGAGAAAGTCAAGGAAAAAAGTTAAAAAAAATGTCTCACTTGTGGCAGACAAACAACACAGCTGAAGGGAACGGATTTCCGTTTTCAGTCCTAGCCAATTGATGAACGGGATTTTTCTTCTTCACAAAGATTTTCTCTCCCTGGTCAGTAGTGACATTATTATCAGTCATTATTATCATTATCGCAGTAGTGACACTCACATCACACCAGTCTAAAGACTGTGCTCCCGAAGTTCAAACAATGTGTGGACTTTAAGACCAGAGGAGAGAATATGTTGGACTTGGTGTACACAAATTTCCCAAATGCATACAAGGCAACATCTCGCCCCCACCTCGGCCATTCTGACCACCTATCCGTGATGCTGGTGCCTGCCTACAAACCCTTACTGAAGCGCAGCAGGCCAGTAGAGAAACAATTCAGGACTTGGCCAGAGGGTGCAGCATCGGCACTTCAGGACTGTTTTCTGCATACAGACTGGGAGGTTTTCAAAATAGCAACCTCCCAGGGAGACAGGATTGATGTGGAGGAGTACGCTGAAACGGTCACCAGCTACATCGCGAAGTGCACAGAGGATGTCACTATACTGAAGACCTTCACTGCATGGCGCAACTATAAACCCTGAATGACTGCAGAGGTGCGCTCACTGCTCACAGCCAGAGAGATGCAGCCTTTAGAGCGAAGGACAAGATTGCCCTCTGCTCAGCCAGGTCTGCGCTTGCAGAAGGAATTAAGATGGCGAAACGTGCCTACACGGAGAAAATCCAGGGACATTTCTGTGACACAGGGAACACCAAACGGATGTGGCAGGGAGTACAGGCATTGACAGATTATAAGTCTAGGCAGGGGGTCGATGATGATGACGCTTTGCTTCCAGACAGGCTCAATAACTTCTTTGCACGTTCTGAAGCATCAAACCTGACAATCAGAGGGAAGGCTGGCCCATCTTCACCATCTGTGGGGCCAGCTATCACCATCAACGCAGCGGAAACACAGAGGACCCTAATTAGGGTCAACCCACGTAAAGCTGCAGGTCTGGACAACATCCTGGGACGTGTGCTCCGAGACTGTGCGAGTGAGTTGACGGATGTCCTGACTGATGTATTCAACATTTCCCTGAGTCAGGCCATCGTCCCTAGATGCTTTAAGATCTCTATCATAGTACCGGTGGCAAAGAAAGCCGTTGTGTCCTGCCTGAATGACTATCATCCTGTTGCACTGACACCAATTGTGATGAAGTGTTTTGAACGGCTTGTCAAACCACACATTACAGACTGCCTCCCTGCATCACATGACCTGCTCCAGTTCACGTATCGTTCAAATCGCTCCACAGAGGATGCTATAGTCACCACCCTGCACTCTGTCATCACCCACCTGGATCAGAAAGACACCTACGCCAGACTCCTGTACATTGATTTCAGTTCAGCATTTAACACCATTATTCCCCAGAGACTGATGGAGAAATTACTCTTTGTCGGTCTGAACACTGCCACATGTCTCTGGATCCTGGATTTCCTGACCGAGAGACCTCAGTCTGTCCAGGTTGGAAACAACATTTCCAACTCCATCACGCTGAGCACTGGATCCCCTCAAGGCTGTGTATTCAGTCCACTGTTGTTTACGCTTTTAACACATGACTGTGTATCCAGACACGAGGGGAACCAAATTATTAAGTTTGCAGATGACACCACAGTGGTGGGACTTATTCAGAGGGATGAGGAATCAATGTACAGGGAAGAAGTTAGAGACCTCGAGGGCTGGTGCAGGGAGAACAATCCGGTGCTCAACGTGGACAAAACGAAGGAGATGATTATCGACTTCCGGCGGTCACGGCCTGTACATGTCCCTCTCTGCATCAGCGGCCGTTCGGTGGAGAGAGTGGAGAACATCAAGTTCCTCGGAGTGCAGATCTCGCAGGACCTGACCTGGAGCAAGAATTCCTTGGGGATCAGGAAGCGGGCCCAACAGAGACTGCACTTCTTGAGGAAACTCAAACAGGCCTCTCTCCCCATCTGCAACCTCAGGACCTTCTACAGAGGTGTGGTGGAGAGCATTCTGACATACTGCATTGCAACATGGTACTCCAGCTGCAGTATGTCAGACAAAAAAGCCCTGCAGAGGATAGTCAAGGGGGCTGAGAGGGTAATTGGAGTCTCCCTTCCCTCTGTTCAAGAACTTTGTCAGAGCCGTTGTAGGAGCAGGGCACTGAACATTGTCAAGGACCGTTCTCACCCTCTGCATAAACACTTTGAACTTCTGCCATCTGGCAAACGATTCCGTAGCATCAGAGGCAGAACCACCAGACTGATTAACAGCTTCCTTCCACAAGCTGTTAGGATGCTGAACAGTTGATCCGGAATCCTTTACACATATTACTGCACTTTATGGACATTATGTATATTATATGTACGTATATTATAGTTTTAGTCAGTTTTAAGTATTTATTTCTCTTAGCTACTTAGATTCACTTAGCCATTTTAATTGTTTTATATATACACAGTATATAGGCAGTTATTATCATTTTAACTGCAACTGTAATAAGTTAACATTACTGTAATATCCAAATGTGTCTCAGGGATATGTGAATGGCTGTCAGGGTGGGTGGTGAGGGGGTGAGTGTGTTTTTAAATTATGTTCCTTTTACAATACGGATGCCTAGAGAAACGCAATTTCATCTTGCTTGCACTACAGTTGTATGCATAGCATCATGACAATAAAGGTTGATTGACTGATTGATTGATTGATTGTGGTTTTGGCTACAGCACCCCAAACGAGCAGTTGTTGTAACTGCGTGACATGGTCCAGGCAGTTTGGTCCACTGCAGTGTGAATGCAAACCAAACCAAATGAAGGTGCAAAAATTCTCGTCATTCCACGCCCAGTTGAACCGAGACCCCCGGACTATCCTGGTGTGAATGCAGCCTTAGTCTGACCTATAGCAGGGGTTGGTAAACTCAACTATGGAAAGAGCCATTTGGAGTCATTTTATGGTTAAAAAAATCTGATGAAGCTTTAAAATGTAGGTAAAACAGATGAGCTTTAAGAATGAACTGCTCTGTCAGCATTAAGAGGAGACGCTCTCATATTATGACTTTTCCAGTATATTTGATACAATTTCTCAAATTTGTAAAAAAAAAATGTCTTTGTAGTAAATTTGTAACTTAAAATTTACCTTTTATTTTTAGCTCCACCAAGGAGGTAATGTAATCGGGGTGGTTCGTCTGTTTGTCCATCCATTTGTTAGCAGGATTACGCAAAAACTATTGGACGGATTTTGACGAAAATTTCACCAGAGGTAGCCTTTGGGCCAAGGATGAAACCAATAAATTTTGGTGATGATCTGAGAGTGTATTTCATGTATATATATATATACTGTATATATACTGTGTATGTATATATATATATATATATATATATATAGATACATATTATACACACACACACACGGGCAACGCGGTGGTGGAGTGGTTAGCACTGCGGCAGCACAGCAACTCACCCTTGGCCGGGGGATCCTGGGTTCGATTTCAGCCCCCAACCAACAGTGATCTGTGTGGAGTTTGCATGTTCTCCCCATGTCTGTGTGGGTTTACTCTGGGATTTCTCCGGTTTCCTCCCACATCCCAAAAACATGCAAGTTAGGTTAACTGGCATCAAAACTGGGGATTCTAAATTGTCCTTAGGTGTGACTGTGAGAGTGAATAGTTATCTGTCTCTCTGTGTTGGCCCTGCGATGGACTGGCGATCTGTCCAGGGTGGACCCTGCCTCTCACCCAAAGATGCTGATGCTGGGATAGGCTCCAGCCCCCCCCCCCCCCCGCGACCCGAAAAAGGATTAAGCGGAAGAAGATGGATGGATGGAGACACACACACACACACACAGTGGATATGAAAAGTCTACACACCCCTGTTAAAATGCCAGGTTTTTATGACGTAAAAAAATGAGATCAAGATAAATCATTTAAAAACTTTTTACACCATTAATGTGACCTATAACCTGTACAACCCAATTGAAAAAACTGAAATCTTTTAAGGGGAAAAATAAAGAATAAAAAACTTACAATAACCTGTTTGCATAAATATGCACACTGTGGCTGTGTTCAGAATTAACCAGCTCATGTTAATGGGAGTCAGCACACACCTGCCACCATTTAAAGTGCCTCTGATTAACCCCAAATAAAGTTCAGCTGTTCTAGGAGGCTTTTCCTGACATTTCTGTAGTCACATCTTACAGCACAAGCCACGGTCGACAGAGAGCTTCCAAAGCATCAGAGGGATGTCATTGTTCAAAGACATCAGTCAGGAGAAGGGTACAAAAGAATTTCCAAGGCATTAAATATACCATGGAACACTGTGAAGACAGTCATCATCAAGTGGAGAAAATATGGCACAATAGTGACATAATAATAATAATAATAATAATAATAATAATAATAATAATAATAGATTAGATTTATATGGTACTTTACATGTCAAGTGACATCTCAAAGCGCTTACAGTGAGTCCATTATTCATTCACTCTACAGACAATGGTAGTGGTAAGCTACTACTGTAGCCACAGCTGCCCTGGGGCAGACTGACTGAAATGTGGCTGTCAATCTGCGCCAGCGGCTTCTTCAACCACTACCGAACATTTATGCACATTCATACCCAGTGTCATGGACACTGGAGGCAAGGTGGGTAAAGTGTCTTGCCTAGGGGCACAACGGCAGGATGGCTGGGGAGACCGGGATTCGAACCCCCAGCCCTCTTACTGGACGGCCTGCTCTACCTCCTGAGCCACTGCTGCCCACATTTCCACACTGGATGGCAGGAAGTTTCATTTTCATATGGTCTTTGGCATGACCCAGCCAGGACTTGAACCCCAACCTCCTGGTTGTTGGGCAGATGCTCTACCTCTAACTGAAGTAGAGGACATTACCAAGAACTGGATGTCCCTCCAAAATTGACAAAAAGATGAAAAGAAAACTGGTCAGGGAGGCTGCCAAAAGGCCGACAACAACATGGAAGAAGCTGCAGGAATTTCTGGCAAGTACTGGCTGTTTCGTACATGTGACAACAAATTCCCCTCTTTTTTTGATTTTGTGTACTTTATTGGAGGGAAATTCAGGGCATCCACCTGGATGGATGAAGCAGCCATGGTACGGTGCCAGTCACTTCACCAGTCATACACACATTCACACTGAGGGCCACTTTAGAGTCTCCAGTTAACCTAACTTCCATGCTTTTGGCCTGTGGGAGGAAACCAGAGTACCCGTGGTAAACCCATGCAGACACGGGGAGAACATGCAAACTCCACACAGAAGGGTCACTGATGGTCAGGGGGTGGGATCAATCCCGTGACCATCTTACTGTGCTGTCACTATGCAAACCACTGTGCCTTCTTCATATATCTGGGCTATGGGGTAGGGTGGAAAGACGGAAGCCTTATCTTATGATGAAAAACGTCCAAGCCCGGCTACATTTTGCAAAAACACATTTGAAATCTCCCAAACGCATGTGGAAAAATGTGTTATGGTCCAATGAAACCAAGGTTGAACTTTCTGGCCATAATTCCAAAAGGTATATTTGGCACAAACACAACACTGCTGATCACCCAAAGAACACCATACCTACAGTGATGCATGGTGGTGGCAGCATTATACTTTAGGGTTGTTTTTCTTCATCTGGAACTGGGGCCTTAGTCAAGATGGAGGGAATTATGAACAGTCCTACATACCAGTCAGTGTTGCACAAAACCTTCAGGCTTCTGCTAGAAAGCTGAAGATGAAGAGAAACTTCATCTTTCAGCACAGCAATGACCCAAAGCCCACATCCACATCAACAAAAGAATGGCTTCACCAGAAGAAGATTAAGGTTTTGGAATGGCCCAGCCAGAGTCAATATGTTTCAATATGTTTTAAAGCTTTCATCAATCTGAGCTCTTGGGACTCATCATGGGCTGCTCCCTCGCAAAACTGGAGAACAGCTGTCACCCCACAGTGCTCAGGCTACACTGAAACTGTGCTGCCTCCTGTGCTCTACGTATCTATGGAACATGTACATAAGGCACTTGGGAATATTAGTGGGCTGAATCGCAAGCTTGTTGGTCTGCTAGCATCCCGTTTGGAATAATACCTATCAACGGAACATGTACGGAACGTGTAAGTAAACAATTGAGGACAGCTACCATTTTGTAAGGAACATTTTGTATCTAATGTTCCATATGCAAGGCACTTGGGAATGTCAGGAGGCTGGACTGCTAGCTGGCACGACCTAAGAACATGTATGGAACATGGACAGAATGCTAGCACATGGAACGCTAAATACGGAACATTAGATATGAAATGTTCTGCATCTAACGTCACATGTACATGTTCATAAAACACTTGAGGCCACTAGCTAGTAGGACCGCTGCATATGAAATGCAGATGGAACATGTATGGAATGTTCTGTACGGAATGCGGACGTAACATGGATGGAACATTCTGTACCGTTCGTTCCATGTTTTAGTAATCTCTGGAAAGGGCCCATGTGGTGCTCTTAGACTTCTCCTTTGCCTCCTGAGTTGCCCTTCTGGCATATTTTTTAAAATTAATTTTTTAGGTATTATAGGTTTTAATTTTCTCCCATGGAGACATCAGCTGTCAATCAAATGTGTTTTAATGTCTGATAGCTATATTTTGACGTCCAGTTAATTCTGTTTGATCAGTGCATGAGCCTCACTTTTTGCAAATTTTTTAACTGGGGGGGGTGGTGGTTGTGTGTGTGTCTGGGGGGGGGGGGGGGTATTCATAAATTTAGCATACAGTGTACAAATAATTTAAGTACAAATGCGCAAGAATAAAGGTGCAAAAAGTATGGAAAAAAACATGACAATTTACAATTTAAAAAGTCACAAATTTAGTAAAGTCACATTTTAATGAGAAAAAACAGCTTACAAATGCCATAAAAAAAACTTTCAAAGAAAAACTCATAAATTTACAGCAATAAAGTCACATTTACAAGAAGAAAATTTAAATTTTTAAAACTTTTCCTCTCAAAAATGTCCAATTTTCTTACCAATTAGTGAGATGTTTCTTGTAAATGTTTTCATTTTTCTTCTAGTTTTAACTTTTTAATATAAATGAGCAACTTTCTCCTGGCAAATTTATTATTTTTGTAGTAAATTTAAAACTTTTTTCCTATAAATTTGCCATATCTTGTGATAAAACTGTTACCTTTCCTCCACACAAATTCACAACTATATACTTTTTGTTCAGATGCTGCTGATTTTTCTTGTCGCTGTGCTGCCGTCGTCTCACTGATGCACTGATCTATCCTACAGTCTTTATGGGCATGCGGGGGGGCAGCTTAACAGTCCGGGGGACTGTGGGGAACAGCCTTTCTAAAGTTTTTTTTTTTGCAAAGATTTATTTATTTGAATGGTTTAATATTTTATCTATTGAAAGAAAAACCTTTTTCTGATTTTTGCTAAGATTTGTTTATTTGGAGCAGACTTATTTTTCAGTGGAAGCTGACCATTTTTGTCACGTAAATCCATAATTAATACTGTGAGGTGATCATTTTGTAGAAATCTATGAGTTATTAAGTATCTCCATGAGTGTACAGCTATTAAAATGAAATAGATATACTAAGTACAATCATTTTACTTTTTTCAGTATTTATTTTCTGGTTGAACACCCCCACCCCTCCCAGAAACTCACCTCTGGGTCCACCCACATCAACACAGAGGTTATTTTCCCTTGGCTGTTTCTGCTTGAAATCATGAAGGCATAATGAAATAAGCAGACCTGCTGACAGACACATTTCCTGCACACGCCCAGTTGTCATGCATCAACAATCGTGTAATCAGATGTGTCACTGATCAGCCAAAGAACTCTTCACTTATCACAGAAGAATGTACATCACACATCAAACCCACCCTAGATCTGGAGCTAACAAGGCAAACTGCATGCACCCCCCTGCTCCTCCTTGCACACACACACACACACACACACGATGGGGGCTAATAGGCACTGACCGGATGGCGAGCAGCTCTGTCTTCTCATCTGGATCCTTTGAATGATCTGCAGGAAAACATTCGCCATCATGTTCCTCTCGGACACATCCATCATCACTTCCTGCCTCATGAACTGAGACTAAATGACTCACGTGCGCTGATCTTGGCGCTGACCCGCTGTGCCAGTGTGCTGCTCTGCGCCAGATGCTCCCTGAAGCTCTGGCCCATGTAGTAGTCAATGTCGTTGGCCCTCAGCAGCTCCTCGAATACCTTGGTGGTATCTGCCAGGTGCTGGGTGAGGATACTGCACACGCCTTGTCCCTCTCGCAGCTGCTGGCGAAGGTGAGACAGCTCCCGGGCCTGAGCCTGGATCAGTGTGTCGAATTTACTGAAGAATCAAGAGAGATGGAATGGAAGACAAAACAGTCTTAATATCTCTATTATACAAACACTAAGGGCCATATTACGAGGACGCAGTCAGTTGTCAATTGCTTGAGGTGCAGGACGCGTTTATGGGCATTTCCAAGTCCATTTCGCTATCAAAGGTGCGCAAAACCAAATTTTCCGCCAGACGCAAAGTCAAAAAAGGCTGTCCTAATGCCCTTAATTATTCAGAGGTGTGTTTGGGGCGTAATGTGAAATAAACCAATCACTGCCTTTGCTCTAATTCCCTTTAATAAACAGGGCTGTGACATCAAAGACATGATACAAAAGCGTTTAGAGGACAATGCGACTCATTAACAACGTGAACATGCATTTAAATGCAGGGAGCTTTTAAGGAGCCTTTTAACTCCACAGTCTTGCTGGCCCATGGATAGAGCTGTTGGCTACAACTCAGAGATGATGCCAATCTTTCTCTTTGTCCATGAGTTTGACAGCTGTAAAATTCCTTCAGTTATGTTATCATTAATCAAAGCTTCTCTTTTAAACCAAGAAAGAGCGATCCACTCATCTTGGCCTGAGTTCTATTAATCTGCTCTGCTGAATGCAAAATTGTAGATTTAATTCAAAACAACTGTTGGGATATTTTTTTTTATTTTCAATCATTCTTTTAAAAGAATGAATGAGGTTAAAACTGTGAAACTAGATGGTGAACATCAGGTTTGTGCGCACACACCTGCTCTTCTCCGGGGTGGTGGTGACAGCTGCCAGTAGAGCAGGCTGGTCCGGCTGCGGTCCGGTAGAAAACGGAATCATAAACCCACGTAATGTTTTTAGTTGCTGTTTTTCCTCCGTGTAGCTATAAACCCTGGTGTCTTCATTTCAGCTGAGTGGGATTTTTCATTAATCAGGACGCGCGAGCACAAATGAACATGACATATGAGGATGTGATATGATGACCCAACACATGACAGTTAGTGGACAAAACATTTTCACAGAAGAGGTCTAGTTTAAAATCTTCAGACTGACAGTGGCCTACCCCCCCACATTCGCCACATCCACACCGGAACACACACACACTCCCTGTTCATGCATTCATACCCCTAAAAAAAAAAAAAAATCAGACAGTATTGTCTAAATAGACTCCAAACATAAATCTGCAATTAAAATGAGAATGTGGATGGAATTTAAAAAAAAAGCTATTTAATGTATCATCATATAAATATATCATATAAATATAATGAAGAAGTGTTCACTTCTTCCTTCTCCCTTTCGAACAGTGTATACTGTAACTTTATTGCATTTGCCATTTGCTTGTTTTTTGTTATATTTTTGTGTTCAAAATAAACTATATACCTATCTATCTATCTATCTAATGACAATTTGATTATGACTGTTACAATTCTCGCCATTAAAATAACAGAAAATCCCAGCGCTGCTGTTCCCTCATGAGTGTCATGTGTCTGAGGTCCAATGCCATCCCAGACCTCAGACACAGTTTATTGTTGTATTTTGTATCTCTGTTTGTGCCTGCATATTTGTCTAGGTTTGTCTGTGTTCTTGTTTTGCCCCTCTCTCTCTCCAGACACTCCCCACTGGCTGCTCACCTGCCGCTGCAGTAAGCAGCTTGTAATCAGCACACCTGCTGCAGCTATTCACCTGTATTCACTCTATGTCATTAGTTCAATGTGTATTTATTCTCTGTCAGTTTACTCACTTATTTGTCGCGGTATTAGTCTGTATCCTGCACTTTCGTTATCCTGTGACTGGTAGTCTACTCCCTGTGACTCGTCACTTTTCCTCAAGACTATATTTGGTGCTGTTTTTCCCAGAGCCCAGCCTCGCTCTGTGACTCACTAAGTCTCTTCTCTCCAAGTTCATGTTTTTGTGTTTCCCTTCAGAGGCCCAGTCTGGCCCGAAGGCGTGACGTGGACTTCCTCCTCTTATCCTGCAGCGTTGCATATTTTGACTGCTGTTGGACACTTTTGTACAATTGTATTCTTGTTCAATAAACACACGCTTCACCTGCACGTGGGCTCATTTCCTTTCATCTGTGCACATGACAATGAGCTCCAGAGCTGTGCGATTTCAAAACATGCCACTGAAATATCACTAAACAATGCCCTTCTGACAACAAACCTCCTTTTCCCTGATCAAAAGTGCACTGGTGCAATATGCGTCATAATACTGATGTGCAGGAGATTGGGCATCACCACACCTCTTTGAAATGAGCCTTCGCCTCCCAGCGTGAAGCGAGCACACTGTCTACTGGTAATTAGATGGTGTGATGCAAAGCGTAGAAAACAGACAATGCACTGATGAGCCTCGATACAGACCTGTCCAGGATGTGCATAAAGTCAAGATCAGTGGCCTAGGAGAAGTAACATTTTTCAGGAACTCAAATGCCCAGATCTTCAGACCTTTGACAATGACCTTTTTTTTTTTTGTCACTTATTTGTACCCGTAGGTAGACTTGGTTTGCAGGCTGGTGACGAGCCACCGGCTGCTGGTCGCTGCGTGCGCGAGCGCCCTAAACCTACATGTTTTTGGTGTGCGGGAGGAAACTGGAGAAATCCCGGAGTAAACCCGCGCAATACGGGGAGAACATGCAAACTCCACACAGCTCACTGTTGGTCGGGGGCTGGGATCGAACCCACGATCTCATGATCCCCGCGATCCCCCGGCCGAGGGTAAAACTGTGCTGCCACAGTGCTAAACCACTGCTCCACCGTGCAGCCGACCTTGACCTCAACCTGGATGCAGACCCACCTGAAGGTCATTGTGAGCGAGTTTGGTGAGCATCGGGAAAATGCCGAGGAGGAGTAGGTAAATATGGATGGACAGACGAACAGACAGATGGACAGCGCATCATTGCATTTGCTCCTTTTGGCTTTGCTGGAATGAGCTAATAAACCATACAGTCACTGACACAGTCATTCTGGCCTGATGAAGCTGGCCTGAGAATGCCCAGATCTTATGCTGACCTTTGACCTTGACCCAAAGCAGTCTAGATCAGGGGTGTCAAACTCGTTCCATGGAGGGCCAAGACCCTGCATGTTTTACCTCCACCCAGTGTCTTCAGCAGGTGTTCTCACTGATCAGCAATCAGTGGGAAGAAATTCAGTGACACTTCAGTATCATCGTACATGAGTTTGTTCAAAATTGGAGCAACTGCTACAACAAACAGTTGATTGTTCCCAGCCCCATGTAGCATCATCTTGCTTTGGCTCATCAATAAAATTATTCTTCACCTTAAAGACATTGTTTCACCCAGGAAAAGGACAGTCAAGAACTGCTCTTTCATCCCAGGACCACAGCTGAACTAACATTCCTTTGTTAGACTTAGACTTAACTTTATTAATCCCTTTGGGATGACTCCCTCTGGGAAATTTAAAATTTCCAGCAGCACATAAAAGGAGCGTACAGATCAGAAAAGCAAAAAAGAAAAAATTAAACACTTAATATACACAATATAAATGCAAGGCTAAATATGGCTTACAAGTGTGGTTAAGTTAAGGTTATTTCACTATGAATGCCCTACTGTCCTCTGTACTCTATGCCCCCCCCCCCAAGTGAGGAGTTATAGAGTGTGATGGCATGGTGGACAAAAGAGTTCTTGAGCCTGTTGGTCCGACACTTGGGAAGGAGCAGTCTTTCACTGAACAGGCTCCTCTGGTCACTGATGACGGTGTGCAGAGGGTGGCTGACATTGTCCATTATATCCAACAGTTTATCCAGAGTCCTCATCTCATCTCTGCCACCGTCACCAGGGTGTCCAGCTTCGCGCCGACCACAAAGCCGGCCCACCTGATCAGTTTATCCAGTCTGGACGCATCCTTCTTGGATATACTGCCCCCCCAGCACACCACGGAGTAAAAGAGGACGCTGGCAACCACAGACTGGTAAAACATCCGCAGAAGTTTGCTGCAGATGTTGAAGGACCACAATCTCCTTAGGAAGTACATCCTACTTTGTGTCTTCCCATACAAGTGGCTAATGTATGTTGTCCAATCCAATTTATTATCCAACCACAACCCGAGATATTTGTATGAATCCACAACCTCCACCTCAGCTCCCTCTAACAGGACTGGTTGAGGTCTTGGTCTAGACCTCCCAAAATCAATAACTAGCTCCTTCATCTTAGAGGTATTGAGCTGTAGGTGGCTAGTGTGGCACCATGCAGCAAAGTCCCCTACCAGTCTCCGATACTCCTCTCTGTCATCCCTGATACACCCAACAATGGCTGTGTCATCGGCATACTTCTGAATATGACACAGCTCCAAGTTGTAGCAGAAGTCCGAGGTGTACAGGGTGAAGAGAAGAGGGGCCAATACTGTGCCCTGGGGGGCTCCAGTGCTGCAGACAATGGTGTCAGACGTAATATCCTTCAGCCCGACATATTGTGGTCTGCCAGTGAGGGAGATCCAGTCCACCAGGTGGGAGTCCACTCCCATCTTGCTTAATTTATCCCGAAGCAAGGGGGGCCGAATGGTATTGAAGACACTGGAGAAATCCAAAAAGAGGATCCTCACTGTGCCACTTCCCTTATCCAGATGGGAGTGGGCTCAATGAAGCAGGTAGAGGATGGCATCCTCCACACCGACACCTGGTTGGTACACAAACTACAGGCGGTCCTGGGCGTGTTGCACCTGGGGTCTGAGGAGGCTGAGGAAGAGCCGCTCCAACGTCTTCATCAGATGTGAGGTGAGTGCCACTGGTCGGTAGTCATTCAGCTCGCTGGGCTGGTTCTTTTTCGGAACTGGAACGATGCGGGATGTCTTCCAAAGAGTGGGCACTCTCCCAATCTGCAGGCTGAGGTTGAAGATCTGTTGTAGTGGTTCCCCCAGTTCTGCAGCGCAGGTCTTCAATACTCTTGGACACACTTTGTCTGGGCCTGCAGCTTTCCTGAGTCGGAGCTTCCTCAGCTGCTCTCTGACCTGTTCTGTGGTAATAAATGGCAAGGGTCGTACTGATGTAGAGGAGGAGAGGGGGTTGCAATACTTGGGAAGAGGTGTGTGGAGGGGAGTGGGGGCGTGGCTGTAATGAGGGCGGGGGTGGGAGGGGCAAGGGCAAAGGCTGGTTGAACCTGTTGAAAAAAATCGTTCAGTTCATTTGCCCTCTCTATTGTCCCCTCAACAACTCTGGTCTTTGTGTTGAGACCTGTGATGGTCCTCACACCTTCCCAGACCTCCCTCATGTTGTTTTCCCTCAGTTTCTGCTCCACCTTTCTCCTATAGCTGTCCTTGGCTTCCTTCACACAGTATTTCACCTCCTGCTGTGCTGCCTTCATGGCCTCCCTGTCTCTGCTCCTAAAAGCAGCCTTCCTCTTGTTGAGGACCATTTTGACTTCCCGTGTTACCCATGGCTTGTTATTAGGGTAGCAATGGACAGTCTTGACAGGGAAGACCACGTCTGTACAGAAGTTCAGGTAATCCGTCAAACAGTGTGTCAGCCCCTCTATGTCCTCACCATGCGGGTCCATCAGCACATCCCAGGCTGTGGTGTTAAAACAGTCTCTCAAGGCACTTTCCTTCTCAGGGGACCATCTCCTGACTGATCGAGTTGCCACAGGTTGCTTTTGAACCAGGGGAATAACATACAGCAGATCAATTGTCCTGTTGTTTCTAGTCGGACAGTCTACAACTTGATTAAAAACAGCCAAAGCAGAATCCAAAGTTACATGGTTAAAGTCCCCAGAGATGATCATGAGTGCCTCAGGGTGCTGTGTCTGCAGCCCTGCTGTGACTAAATGGATTTTTTCACAGGCAGTGGCTGTGTCCGCTCTCGGAGGGATGTAAACACAGACGGTGATCACGTGACTGAACTCTCTTGGCAAGTAATATGGCCGCAGGCTAACAGCTAGCAGCTCGAGATCCCGGCAACATGAGACTGTCTTTACAGAGATATGACCTGGGTTACACCAGCGATTGTTAACATACATGATGAGTCCCCCACCCTTTCTTTTCCCGCTAGCCTTAGTGTCTCTGTCGGCTCTCACAGCAGTGAATCCTAGCAGGTCCACATTAGCATCCGGTACTAGATGGTTCAACCATGTCTCCATAAAAATGAACAAGCTGCTCTCCCGGTAAATCCGCTGGTTGTTCAATGCGGACAACTCATCGATCTTGTTCTGCAATGAGTTCACATTGCCCATGATGACGGAGGGAATTGACGGTTTGAAGCACCTCCGTTTTTTCGCCAGCTCAGCCTTTAGCTTAGCGCTGGCCTTACAGCCCCGTGGTCTCCTCCTCAGCTCCGCCGGGATAGGATGTCGTATCCCGGCTCGTCCCTTTATTCGCAGAGCCAGCAGTTCCTCCAGTGAATAAGTGAAAAAACTGGCTCTTGGTTGCATTTTAAAAAAAGGTGGGAAAACGAGGTTAAAAGAGGTTAAAAAGGAGCTAAATACCGAGCTACTGGAAAGGCAGCTGTCTACACAGCGCCCCTCAAATGTTTCAGATCGGTTAAACCAGTCTCCGGAATTCCTCCTAATGCACTTTCTCCAGAACGTTTATTGGCTAATAAAATGTGGACAAAGAATAGCCCTTTGTGGATTGCCTCATACGGTCACTACAAAATATCCACAGCTAAACACTGCCCTCTACTGGCAACTCTGGGACATGCTGGATTTAGCCAGTGAACTTTTTGAAATGACTGCATTTGTGTTACAAAACTCAATTCTCAGATTATCCTCTTTTTCAGGACACCATGGAAAAGCAAAGAGACTCTGATGTTCGGTGTGGACAATCAATAATGGGTTTGAAATATATTAATCCTTGATTTTAAATATGTGCATGTTGAAATGTTTAAATTGTGGGGAACCCACTCAGTAGTTACTCAGTAGTTTTCCCTCAGACTGAAGTGGCAGATCAAAGGAGGGGAGTGGGGGAGTGATATGTTAATGCAGCACCCCAGGTAGCAGAGAAGTGTTAGTGCTGTGAGTTAAAAGAGAGTGCTTACAACCTGGTGGTATGTTTTCTGATTCTGGTGAATGTGAGAGAGAGTGGAATAAAGTTTCATCTGCTCGGAAACGTTCGGCCTGGTTATTCTCTCCACACTGGTGACCCTTGACGCACAATGGAATGCAAGGCGAACACCCTGGAGACAACCCAGACGGGAAGTGCCAGCAATGCGTGCGCCATTTCGGTCAAACTCCCAGACTTTTGGCTACACGACCCGAAGTCTTGGTTCCTTCACACTGAGGCCCAGTTCGTGCTCCGGGGAATAACGGCAGATGACACCAGATATTACTACGTGGTCGCAGCGCTGGATGCACGCACAACTCAACAGGTGGCGAGCCTGCTCCAACAGCCCCCAGCCCGCGACAAATACGGTGCTCTCAAAACCGCGCTGACCCGGTGCTACACGCTCTCGGACTGTGAGAGAGTGGAGAGGCTCCTGACGCGGTCCGAGTTAGGAGACGGATCGGCGGTCAAATTGATGGAGAAGATGTTGGCATTGATGGGCACAGATGACGGGCATTTTCTCTTTGCCAACCTTTTCCTCCGGAACCTCCCGACAGCAGCCAGAACGGTCCTTGCCAATTCGCCACTGCTGGCTGCGCGCAACTACCGGGCGCTAGCCCAGCAGGCAGATCAGATCATCCTCACTACCAGAGCCCTCACAGTGAACGCAGCGGTGTTGGAACCCAGCGAGACGGCCAGTGGAGGCGAGGAGCCAGTGATGGTGGCTGCAGCAGCGACCAAGAAGCACCGGAGAGACACGCTCTGTTTCTACCACCATCGTTTTGGAAAGGACGCACGCCGATGCATGCCACCGTGCCAATTCAAGCATTCGGGAAACGCCGGGACCGGCAGTCGGTAGCAGCTGTGACCGCTGGTGAAGCAACCAAGCTGCTCTATGTGACAGACTCACGCTCGGGGAGACGGTTCCTCGTGGACTCCAGCTCCCAAAGAGCCTCATCACGCCGTCCTACACCGACCGGCTGGCGGGAACTAGCGGCCCGCAAATGGCTCAGACATTAAGACTTTTGGAGAGAGGACACTGACTGTATCCTTGCACGGCCGTACATACCAATGGACATTCGTCATAGTGGCATGCAGTTTCCCAATCTTAGGCGCTGATTTTTTGTGTGCACACGGTCTACTAGTCGATGTTGCTAACAGATGCCTGATTAACGCAATGTCTTTTGATTCTCTCCCTTGTACAGCTCGAGGAGCCAGGCCCACAACACTAGTCAATGTCACAACTCCAGGGGGTAAGTTCCCCACACTACTCACCCAGTTCCCAGCACTCATGGTCTCGACATTTTCAGCGACTGTCACTAAACACGGGGTGGAGCACTTCATTACCACTATGGGGCCGCCCGTTTTTGCACGACCTTGGCACCTGGACGCAGCTAAACTGGCCATAGCGCGCGAGGAGTTTGCCAACTTGGAAAAGTTGGACAACATCAGGCGCTCAAACAGCCCATGGGCATCCCCGCTACATATGGTTCCTAAGGCCGAGGGATCGTGGCGACCTTGCGGAGATTTCAGCAGATTAAACAACGTCACAACGTACAACCGCTACCCCATCCCTCATATTAAGATAAGATAAGATAAGATAAGCCTTTATTAGTCCCACAATTGGGAAATTCCAGGATTGCAACAGCATAGGGATAGCAACACTCAGAGCAACAATCAGAAGGCAAGAAAAAACAACATCTAGTAAACATATGTCCATATTACTATAATTACTATGTATTACTATATATATTACTATATTCAAGATTTTTCCATTCACCTCACCGGGGCACGCATTTTTTCCAAGATAGACCTGGTCCGTGGTTACCACCAGGTCCTGATGCGCGCTGAAGACATACCTAAAACAGCAGTAATAACCCCGTTTGGTCTGTTTGAGTTTTTACGCATGCCTTTTGGGCTAAAAGGCGTGGCGCAGACATTCCAATGCATGTTGCGTGATCTGCCGTTTGTGTTTGTTTACCTGGACGACATCCTGGTGGCCAGCGCATCCGAGGATGAACACGTAGCCAACCTCAGGACAGTTTTCCAGAGGTTGGAGGAGCACGGATTAATAATCAACCCGGCGAAGTGCCAGTTTGGGTTGACGGGGATCGATTTTTTGGGCCACCGCATCTCACCGGAGGGCACGATACCCTTGCCAGACAAGGTGCGCGCCTTGGCGAATTTTCCCCGGCCTCAGATGGTCAGGGCACTGCAGGAATTTTTGGGGATGGTTAACTTCTACAATCGTTTCCTCCCCTGCCCAGCCCAGCTCATGCAGCCGTTGTATGCCGCACTTAAGAAACGGAAGCCGGCGGACCCAGTGGCTAGGATAGCGCTCATTACCGACGCATCAGATGTGGCCATAGGGGCCGTCGTGGAGCAGTGCATCGCTGGTTCTTGTCAGCCGCTCGCCTTTTTTAGCAGGTCTTTGCATGGCAATGAGCGTAAATACAGCGCTTTCGACAGGGAGTTACTGGCTCTAAACCTGGCCATATGCCACTTCCAGTTCTGGCTGGAAAGGCGCACCTTCACTGCGTTTGTGGACCACAACCAACTTACGTACGCGATGGCCAAGGTTTCAGAACCATGGTCGGCCCGGCAGCAGAGACAGCTGGCTGCGATCTCGGAGTTTACAACCGACACTCGATATGTGGCTAGTAAACTCAACGTGATGGCTGACTGTCTCTCGTGCGCATTAGTGGCCCCAGTCCTACGTGGGGATAGATGACACGGCCATGGCCGCTGCGCAGATCGGCGATGCAGACGTTTGCGCGCTCCAGTCTGGACCAACAGGGTTAAGGCTGGAGAGCAGAGTGCTGCAACATGCCCCCCCACCAGTCTGTGACGTCTCTACAGGTCGCCCATGACCGGTGGTCCCACGCGCTTAGTGCCGCCGCGTTTTTGAGTTGGTTCACTCCCTGGCGTACCCAGGAGTGCGCGCGTCAGTCAAAATGGTGGGAGCAAAGTTCGTCTGGCTGAGTCTGCGCAAACAGGTGAAAGAGTGGGGCACAGCCTGCGTAGCGTGCCAACAAGCCAAGGTGCACAGGCACACGAAGGCCCCTTTGGAGCCATTCCATATCCCAGCTAAGAGGTTTGACCACGTTCACGTGGACCTCGTGGGCCCCCTCCCGCCATCGCAGGGGTGCACGCACCTCCTGACAGTGGTGGACCGCACCACGCGCTGGCCCGAAGCAGTCCTGCTAGCTTCCACCGTGTCTGCAGATGTGGCATGCGCTTTTTTGACAACATGGGCGGCACATTTTGGCGCTCCTTCAGACATCACGTCCGATCGGGGCCCGCAGTTCGTTTCTGACCTCTGGTCCACCATGGCCCGGAGCCTGGGTGTCTCAATTCATCGCACGACCGCGTACAACCCACAGGCCAATGGGTTATGTGAGCGTTTCAATAGGTCACTTAGAGCAGCACTCAGAGCTTCACGTACGGATGCAAATTGGGTGGACCGGTTGCCGTGGGTTCTATTAGGGTTGCATTCCGCACCAAAGGAGGATTTGGCAGCCTCCCCAGCAGAGGTGGATTTTTCCCAGCCGCTGCGGCTCCCTGGGGAATTTTTGCCGGATAACCCTGCGTCGTACACCGATCCATCCCCGCATTCAAGACATAGCACAGAGGCAGGGATGCTACCCGGCCCGGCCCACCACTGTTTTCCACGCGCTTTTGTGCCAAAAACCTTGAAGGACACGTTGTTCGTATTTGTAAGGCACGATGCCTACCGGACCCCATTGCACCTGCCTTATGATGGCCCGTTCAGAGTGCTGGAACCCGGGGACAAACATTTTGTGTTAGACTTGGGGGGTTGCCAGGAGACAATCTGTATAGACAGGCTTAAGCCCGCCTTTGTTTTAGCAGACGAGCAGGTGGTGTTGGCCCGAGTCCCTCAGCACGGAAGACCCCCACGGAGAACTCCCCAGGTAAATGAATTGTCAGATCAGTCACACGAGCATGCTGAAGGTGTCCCCCCCATTGTCCCCCCACAGATGGACACACCCCCAGGAACCCCCCACCGGCACAGCAGCGCCTCAGAGCCGAAGACCCCCTGTTACAGCAGCTATGGACGGAGGCTGAAGCCCAAAAGACATAGGGGTTAAGACTCAGTCTGAGACTCTGGGTGGGGGGGGGGGGGGGGTTATGGGAGGTGTGGGGAACCCACTCAGTAGATGCTGAGTAGTTTTCCCTCAGACTGAAGTGGCAGATCAAAGGTGGGGAGTGATATGTTAATGCAGCACCCCAGGTAGCAGAGAAGTGTTAGTGCTGTGAGTTAAAAGAGAGTGCCTGCAACCTGGTGGTATGTTTTCTGATTCTGGTGAATGTGAGAGAGAGTGGAATTAAGTTTCAGCTGCTCGGAAACGTTCGGCCTGGTTACTCTCTCCACAGAATGAATGTTTATTCTTGCATGTTAATTTAAAAGCACTAGTTATAAAGTTGCATGAATCACTGAAGTAGGTTAGATTTTATACACAAGTGTATAGATGAATTTTCAGTGTTAAGATGTGTGTATCAGGTTGCCAAAACGTCCCTCAAGTCATGTGACTGGTCGCCACCAGTCTCTGTTTAGCAACAGCTCTCTTAATATTATTGGTTGTTACAGACAAAAGCCTGTTTGTTCATGGGACTAAAGTTCATAAAACCCGCCCAGGAAGGAAGACTATTGGCTTGGGCTTTTGTCAATGCCCAGAAGCCCGCGAAACTCGGCTGGAGTTATAAGGAGGGGGAGACGCCCTCCAGCAGATCACTTCACTTCTACAGAACAAAGAAGACTTCTCACCATTTTTTTCTTCTATGGATCTCTTGAGAGTTGCAGACCGTCTAGGAAATTAATTTTTCCTTTCCTGAGCTCACATCTTAATTCGGAGTCAAACTCCCGTTCCTAGACATCTTTTTCTAACTTTTTCCCTGTTAAACTTTCTTTAAACTCACCGTTCCATTTTATTTTTATTATATATATATTTTTCTTTAAGACCTTTGAGTGACCATCTCCACACTAGAAGCTATTTTCACTCCACTAAGTCAGAAAGTTGTCGTTTAATTTTGTATTGGGCTCAGATTTTGTAATTATTCTCGAATTCCCTTGGGAGCAGCCGCTGATCCATGAAAGCCTCGACGCAGCCTGCCATTACGTGCCACTGAAGAAACCAACCTCGCCATTACGCTTGACCTAAGCTCCAACTACTATCGCAGTCAAAATTTCATCTTGTGACTGTGGACTTTGGAAGCTGCCGTACCTTGGCCGAATATCTGCTGGCAAGATATTCTGGTTTTGGGTGTCATCTACAACTAAAGCTTCAGGAGAAGCAGCTGAAAGAACCACCACGCAAGGATTCACGTGAGTTGTATTCTGTTCCATCTGCTGAAAGTGAATAAAAATGTCTGAGATTTGAGAATAATTCTGCATTTGGTCAGATACAAAATTAAAGAGCAATTAATATAACTCTTCTTTTCATTAAAATTCCATTTTCATTTTCTCAAGAGTAATCCAGAATTTTCCAAATAATTAGTTTAATTTTCCCATAAATTTGTGTTCAGTTTTTCATAACCTGTCATCTTCGAACTGATCTAAATTCAGCTCACATTTTCACCCTGGTTCTGCAAATGTTCACATTGGTACTCTATCATTTACAAGTTTAATTTATTGGTTAATGCAAATCATTTCAATGTCCTTTAATCGTCATTTCATTTAATAAATACGTGAAAATGAGAGAAGATATTGGGAATTTATTTCATTCTGACTCTGGTTTCAAAGCCGCAGTATCAAATTCACTAAAATTTTGAGACTGATTATTAATTAATTCATTGAGTGATTAAACAGGTATAAAGTCAAATCAGTGACTATTTGCTCACTAAAGAGGTGAGCTGGTGCCCCTTACGAGTGTCTACTCTAAACTTTTTCTGTGTGTGGACCCGGAGTAAATTTCAGGTCCCAATACATTAATACAAATTAAATAATCTTATACCTGATCATAATTATAAGTCACATATCACTACACCCATGTAGCATCATCTTGCTTTGGCTAAAATCTATAAAATTATTCTCCCCCTCCAAGGAACTGTTTTATCCAAAAGCCTGGTTAAAGAACTGTTTCTCTTCAGCTCAAGGACCACCTGGAACAAACATTCCTTTGTCAAGAAGTATGATAAAGGCCCTTTTAAAGGATTAACTTAGACCATAAATAACAAACTTCCTTCCTCACAAGGCAGTTTAATTGGTTAAAAAAAATCAGACTGTGAGTGATATATTAGGCTACCCTGAGAGGAAACATCAAGATTGGTTTAATGAGCATGATGAACACCTGAAGAAACTACTAGAAGCGAGGAATACAGCTAGGCAGAGAGATGAAGGCAACAGAGAGATGAAGTCCAACTGGTGGGATGAAAAAGCGGAGAAACTTCAAACTGCAGCAGACAGGAAGGACATGAAATCATTCTTCACAGGTTTGAGAGAAATCTACGGCCCTAAACCAAGAGGATTGATCCAACTAAAGGCTATGGATGGTGAAACGATTTTGCAGGAAAAAGACAAGATTCTGGACAGATTTGCAGACCACTTTGACCAACTACTAAACAACCCTGAAGATCTCGCTAAAGAAGCTCTAGTGCAGCGACCAGCTGTATCAAGTCTGGATGAACCACCAAATTTTGATGAACTAATGGCAGCTATCAGGACAACACAGGATGGTAAAGCTCCAGGAAGGGATGGAATTCCAGCAGAAGTGTGGAAATTTGGTGGTGTTCAGCTGACCAACTGCCTGCACAAGCTCATCCACGAGATATGGGATGCCCAGAAAGTACCTCAAGACTGGAAGGATTCAAGTATTGTGCCTTTGTTCAAGAAAGGTGACAGGAAGGATTGTGGAAATTACCGAGGTATATCACTGCTAGCCACTGTTGGTAAGATTCTCTCACGTGTACTACTTAACGGACTCAGTGAACACATCTCGCAGAATGTACTACCGGAAACCCAGTGCGGCTTTAGAAGTGGAAGAAGCACAATGGACATGATTTTCTGCTTGAAACAGGTTCAAGAAAAGTGTATTGAACAGAACATGCCGCTTTATGTAGTCTTCATAGACTTCAGTAAAGCCTTCGATACTGTTTCGCGACAAGGACTTTGGCAGGTACTCGAGATATTATGATTGTACAGAGAAGTTTGTCAGCCTGATCAAGGCACTCCATACAGGTATGCAAGCAAACGTGGCAATGAGTGGTTCAGTATTTAAAGACTTTTCAGTAAGCAACGGGGTTTATTTATTTAGCGAATGCAAAGTCCTTAAGCCAAGCAGTTGCCTCCTGGTTTGCTGTATGGAGGGTGTGTAATCCTCCTTCCAGTCTTTGGAGCGGGCAAACCTCTATGATGTGTTCCATTGTTTGCTCCTCTCCACATGCGCACAGTGGGCTAGGGCTACTGCCCCATCTGTAAAG
This sequence comes from Pholidichthys leucotaenia, assembly GCA_020510985.1. Lineage (NCBI taxonomy): Eukaryota > Metazoa > Chordata > Actinopteri > Cichliformes > Pholidichthyidae > Pholidichthys > Pholidichthys leucotaenia. The sequence continues at coordinate 493,816,448 of CM035837.1, forward strand.
GCTGGCCAAGCAGGGGCCATGTCCAGTCCTGAAGCGATTGAGTGTAGACCACTGTCTCCTTGGGAGGTTGGTGCCCGGGACCTGTTGGTTGGGGTTTATCACCAGCTGTTTGTTTGGGACCTCCTTGGTCTCCCATTCCTCTTGCCAAGCTGTCTGGATGGTAAAGTCAGCTGGGGGAGGGTTTTTCCAAATCGGCCGTCTGGATGAAAGTCGGGCAGTGGGTGGAGTGTAGATATCTGCATGGATTGGTAAGTGAGGAGAATCTTTAACTTTTTGGAGCATCCTTTGAGTTAATGCTGCTCGCCGGATGTGTGGAGGGGCTATGTTTGACAGTACAGAGAGCCAGGGGAGTGGTGTTGAGCGGATTGTTCCAGTTATAGTTCTCATGGTTGTGTTGAGCTGGGTGTCTACATGGTGTGTGTAAGATGACCTGGACCAGACAGGGGCACAATATTCTGCTACAGAGTATGAAAGGGCCAGTGCTGAGGTGCGCAGGGTGGAGACTGCCGCCCCCCATTTTGCACCAGCGAGCTTGCAGAGCAGGTTGTTTCGTACCTTCACCTTAGCAGCCGTCCCCTTTAGATGTTCCTTGAAGGATAAGGTCCTATCAAGGGTCACTCCAAGATAAGTTGGATTTGGGGCATGCTTAAGCTTGAGTCCGCTCAGGTGGATGTTTAGTTCTCTGGCAGCTTTTGCATTGTGGAGATGGAATACACTGGAGACGGTTTTTGCTGGGCTTGGTTTTAGGCGCCAGATTTTGCAGAACTGGTCCAGTTTGGCAAGATCTTCCGTGAGCACCCGTTCCAGTGGTTCAAAGTCTGGTGCTTGGAATGCCAAACAGATGTCGTCTGCATAGGTGAATTTGCGGGATTTTGTAGTAGGCAGGTCGTTTATGTAGAGGTTGAACAGAGTTGGAGCTAGAACTGAGCCTTGTGGGAGTCCGTTTTTCTGCATTCTCCATGCACTTGTCTTCTGACTGAGGTGGACTCTGAACCAGCAACGGGGTGAAACAAGGGTGTGTGCTGGCACCTACACTCTTCTCGCTATAACTGGCAGCCATGCTTGAGGTGGCCTTCAAAGACACTTCAGAAGGAGTATACATTCAAACAAGGAAAGAAGCAGACTTGTTCAATGTGGCACAGTTTAAAGCCAAGAGTAAGACATCGATAAAGATAGTAAGAGAAATGCTCTTTGCCGACGACAGTGCTCTAGTTGCACACAGTGTGGAAGATATGCAATCTTTAGTGGAGAAATTTGCAAGAGCAGCTAGCCAATTCAGCCTCCAAATCAACATCAAGAAGACAGAGTACCTTTATCAACCACCAAAGTTCCAATTATCAACATCACTACCAGAAGAGATCAGCATTGGTAAAGAGCCACTAGTCAAGTGCAAGAGTTTCAAGTACCTAGGGAGTACTGTTTCAGAGAATGCTAGGCTGGAGGATGAACTATCTCTCAGAATGGGAAGAGCGAGCGCTGTGTTTGGAAACTTGAGGGAGAGACTGTGGAACAATCGACATGTGTCAATCCGTGTGAAATGCAAAGTGTACAGAGTGACAGTACTAGCTAGTCTATTGTACGGTGCTGAAACATGGACTGTCTACAGAGTGCAGGTGAAGAAACTCCACGTGTACATTATGAGACACCTTCGAGCCATAATGAACATCTCATGGAAAGACAAGATAACCAACACAGAAGTGTTGAAACAAGCTGGTCTACCATCAATGGAGGACATGCTAATACAGCTGAACCTGAGATGGCTCGGACATGTTGAGAGGATGGACCACCAGCGTCTCCCTCGGCAGTTACTCTACTCACAGTTATGCGAGGGCAAACGCAATCAGGGTAGACCAAGGCTCAGATTTAAAGACACTAAAAAGAAACTTGAAGAAGTTGGACATAGACAGGAGTTCCCGGCAGCAGAAGGCTAAGGACAGAGCTGTGTGGAGGAATCTGATCACACCTAAATGAAACAGTCATTGTCGCCGACGACAGACTGCTATGATGATGATGAGACCCTTTTGACCTGTCTTTCATAAGACTCTAGGAAATATCCACAGCTTGACACTACCCCCTTTTGGTCATCTCTGGAATAGACATTCGCTTTTGACTTTACAGGCTGAACCAAATTTTTGACTGAAATTAACTCTTCAAGTTTCATTTCTCAGGACAACTATAAGGAGACTGTGTGTGGAAGATCACTGCCTCTGTTGGACAATCAATAATGGGTTTGAAATGTTTCATTAATCTTGATTTTAAATGTGTACATGAAAGTTTTTAATGCTTAAATATATGTTATTTAAATGCATATTAATGATATAAGTACCAGTTTATAAAAATACATGCTCACTGAATATTCATTAGGAACACTTGAAGTAGCTCAGATTTTGTACATAACTATATTGATGAATTTTCAGTGTTATTAACCTCTTGCACTCCGGGATACCGCTGGTGGTCACGTCTCTGCGTCCTAGGGCGCACCAGGGCTTTTTTTCTGAAAAAAAAAGCTGCATTTCCATTCTTCCACTACAGACACAGCCGCGAACAGAAAGCCAAAGGAGTGCTTTGATTGGTTTAGATTTGATTGACCTCTCATTCGACTAATAAGAGCCTTGAATTGGGTTTCTGAAACCTTGAAGAACCAATGACTGAAAACCTAGCAAGAAGGACCCACCTACCAACGGCTGTGAATACAACCAGCCAATTGAAGCAGAGAACGTCGACAATTGAAAGCGTACGTCCCGTGCATAAAATCTGTTTTGTGTAAGCCGCTGGGTGACACACACGCATTTGCCAGTCTTTTTTTCTTACTACTGTTCTTATTTGTTTTGAAAATCGTTCGCCAAAACCGCAATCGTGGAAGCGCAAAACCGCAATAATGGAATCATGGTTTGACCGGGTCACGTGACCAGAACCACGAGTCGTAACAAGTGGACCAGCGTTATGTTCGTCTGACAATGAGGAAGAGAAGTTCGCCAGCGACACTGCTATTTTGGACAGGTAAGTGTTATAAGCTAAATTATTCTTTATCCCTGAAAATTGTAATCAAAATGACTTTTGACCGATCGGTACATTACAACTGTGCATCATCGCCACATGCACCGTGTCCGGACCGTGAACGCCCCCCCCCCCCCCCCGGCTACTGTTCTGTAGCAGATTGCAGATATATTGCAGATATTTTAGTACAACTGTGCGTAGTAGACCGCGGCGCACCGTCACCGCGGTCCGTCATGTAGCGATGGGCGATGTCCGTCCTCTGTAGCGAGGGGGGGGTGGGAGTTGTTATCTTCTACATTACAGATATTTTAGTATAATTTTTATTGCACTGTAGGTTATTTTTTCTTGTAAAAAAAGAAAAAAGCCACACATTTTTTACGTGGCATGCTTCTTTGTGTGGGGGCTTGTTTGTTCATTCATTCATTCATGAATGAATAAACAACCCCCCCCCCCCCCACACACACACACAGCTCTGAGTGTCACCTTTCATTAGAGCCCAAGATGAAGCTTCTGTATTGAATCATTCAAAAGTTACAGATGTTTTTCCAAACTGTGCCATTTGGCACAGTTCAAAAACGCCTGGGAACAACCTGAGAAAAAAAGCTGTGTAATATATTCATTTTTTGTGGTATTGTTAAAAAATTTTGACCTCAGCTGGATAACACTTGGTTCTACATTTCTGTTGCATTTTCCAGCCCGGATCTGACAGCTGTGTTATTTGCAAGCATTTGTATCCAAAAAAACACCCAGGCGAAATTTATTTTCTTCAAGTTCACTATGTTTAGATGACTGTTACTCAGTGGCAGGAGCACTTGGAGAGATTATGACTGTTTTGCCAAAAAATTCAGAGTGTTTTGTTTTAAATGAGACCAACCCCATGAAGACGCTGCAAAGGGTTGAAGAACAGCTTTTGATTTACTTTGGGTATGTTATTTTTAGGCATTTTTTAGGGAAATTGACCAGAGCGCAAGGGGTTAAGATGTATGTCATCCTGTGAAAGTACCAAAGTCATCTGACTTGCTCAACCAATCACCAGCTAGCAGATGCTGGGCAATGATTCTCTCATTTCTATTGGTTCTTTACAGACAAAGAACTGCTTGCTCATTGGACCAAAGTTCACTAAACCCACCCACAATGACAAACATTTGGTTATCGGTTGTGTCAATCAGAGCTTCAGCGCGAAATTCTGCTCAGTCTTAAGCAAGGGAAATGCCCTCATTCAGACAGTATTACAGAGAAGATGGTTGTTTTGTCTTGTGAAAGTCTCTGTGTCTTTTAATGTTTTTCTTTAAAACATCTGGGAATTAATTAATTTTCCTTTTGAGCTCAAAATTCTTCAAACGAAGTCAGACTTCGTGTTCACAGGCGTTTCTCTAACTTTTTATCCTGTTAAACTTTCTTTAAACTCACTGTTGTGTTTTTTAAAGAGACAGACTGACCAATTGCTCATTTTCTCACTCTGGAAGCTATTTCAGCCAACTCCACGACGTCAGAATAACTTGCATTTTTGTGGCTTGAGATTATTTTTTCTCTTATCTCATTAAATTTTGTTATTTTCATCAGATTTTTTCAGACCCTGACGATGGAGAAGAAGAAACCGCCATCGCCATCTTTGCTGGATCTCAGCCAACTGTGATTGATACAGTCAAAATCTCATCTTGTGACTGTTGACTCTGAAAGCTGCTGACCTTGTCCAAATATCTGCTGGCAAGATATTCTGGTTCTGGTACCACCTGTAAAAAGCTTCAGGAGGAGCCTCAACAACAACAGAACTTCAGACCGGATTCACGTGAGCCATATTCTCTGTTCCATCTGCTGAATAAAACATCTGAGATTTGGAAATAATTCCTAAATCTGATCAGATACAGAATTAACGAGAATTAATATTTTCTTTTTTTTATTAAAATTCCATTTTTATTTTCTTAGAATAATTCAGAATTTTTCTATAATTAGTTAAAATTTTCTTCATAAATTTGTGTCCAATTTTATTCATACTTTGTTACAGTTAATCTCAGTCTTCCATTTTCAACTGTTCCAAATTCATGGCAAAGTTCTGTGGTTTTACAGAAGTGTTCACATTCTGTTACTCAATCCTCAGTTACAAGTTTAATGTGATGGTTTAATGTTGATCATGTCACTTTGCTCACAAGTTATTTGAATGCAAGATCATTTATCCATAATTTCATTTAATAGATCCGTAAATTAGAAAGAAGTTGTTGAGTATTTCTTCCTTTTTCTGTGTCAGGTTCTAAGTCCTCAGTACAACTCATGAATATTTTGAGACTGGTTAATGAAGGTATAAAGACGAATTGTTAATAATTTATCCAATTAAATTGGACTGGTGCCCCAACGAGTGTTATATATTGTTTTCTGGTGTGTGTGTGTGTGAACTTGGAGGCAAACTCCTGTTTCCACATACACTTCCAAGTCTAAATTAAATAAACTTTATACCTGATCACAAATGTAATTAAATAATATTACACCCGTGTTCAATAATCCCTCAGACTGTCAGGGAGCTGAGTTTCCATCCAATCATTCATGGTTGCGCCTGATTAACACAGGCTGGTGCTGACAGACTGGCAGGCTGTTTAATGTTTGCAGTGATTACAGATGGACTGTATACCGTGTCAGACAGGAGCAGATGCTGTGATGTCGTAGTTATGTAACTTCATCCCAACCAACAGGTCAACCAAACTAGAGCTGATCACACATTCAGTATTGGTACTGCTCTGATCCTGGCAAAAACGACTGGACTATAATTAAAAAAAAAAAAGGCAGCTGATCCATGAAGGCATCAAATAAACCAATAAACTTCCAGTATGCTGGAAACATCCATCAGTCCCTCAGCAGCGGGTGTGTCATGTGATACATGCTGAGTGTGTGTGACAGAGAAAGATGGCTACAATAAAAACAAGATGAAAACTGAATTCGAACTAAATAAACCAATGGAATAGTTCTCGATGAATGATAACTGCATCTGTGCTGCACATATACCTTTTCATCAAATCCCTCTGAAACACACTGACAGAGTGAGCGCTCCCACTATAAGGAAGATCTTTGCTCTGGTTTAGCTGGTCAGCCCTAAAATGTGTCCTTCACACTGTGAAGAAGGTCAAAGGTAGACTTCCAGAAGGCTCTAAGCTTCCGCGTGAGCCGTTCTGAGCACTGTTAGGCCCACAGCTGTCATCGTCAGCGGTTTTGGTCACAGTGACTGGGATGTGTGAATGTCTTTGTTGAGTATTCATCGTTCTATAACTGCTGTTGCCATGGTGATGTGGATTAAGTCACTGTGAAGGCCTACGGGTCACATGCACGGCCTGTAAACACAATAACCAGGTTATGAGAAGTCACATTAACACCACTAGCCAATGATATGTTCATTCAATGCATAAACACATCAAATCTGATCATTACATTATCTGATTATTCTCAGTTATCACATTCTTGTGACCATATATGTAATGGTTCAGTGTGATTTCTCATAACTTAATAATTATTGTGTTTACATGACTACTTGTATAATCAAATACCTCCAGAAATCCAAATAGAACGGGATTATTTATGTGCGTGTACTGTAAACATGGCCAATCACTGATCAGCTGCCATGTCCAGGAGGCTGTGTTGATCAGTAGTCTTGTTCTTGTCGTTGGTGTGATGTTAACAGGTCTCTGGCTCAGCAGAACTCTGTGCATGGACTAGATCACTATAGCATGGTGATGGGTGAGAACTGAAGGCAAGGGTATGATGATTGTGTGATGAGCAAATGGACCTGGACGAGCTCGACTAGTTTCTGCCAGTGTAGCCTATAATAGTTAATACAGAAATATTTCTGAGTGAAGACAGATTTTAATTTGTACTGGAATCAGCTTTTGAAGCAGGTGAAAACCCACAAACATGCTTTTCTAGCAGCTTTTCTCTCCTACCCTGGCCAGGTGGCAGATTTTCCATCTTCTGGGACGGGTGTCTTGCTGCCCTTCCTCAGCTGATCCTCCAAAGCGTCCATGCGGGACACCAGTTCCTGGATGCCCTTATCTGGATGAGAGGCCAGCCGTGCGCCATCTGATGACTGCCAGCCCTCATTGTCCTCAGCTCCACTCTGCAAGGACGAGGCCTGAGAGGACCAGTTGACCCTGCAGGTAGTGGAGGGTCCGTTGTCCACTGAGAGGGAATGCAGGCGGCTCTGGAGTTCGCAGATCACACCCTGAGAGCGGGACAGCTGCGAGCGCAGGTCCTTGACGAGGCGCCGGAGAGACAGGACCTCGTCACTGTGACCGTGGGTCTGGGTGGGGGTTTTGGAGAAGGTGGAGCTGCTGTTGGTGCTCATGGTGGACCACCACTGGGAACTACAGTCCAAAGATGTGCACATCTCCAGGTCATCAAACTCTACAAGGAAAAGACCACATGCCTTCATTCATTTAAAACTGGTTTTGACTAAAGTGGATTTAAAGGTGATTTACTGGACTTCTGCTGACCCTGAACCCACTTGTTTTGCAATTACAAACCCCAGTTCCAAAGAATAAAAACAGACTACAATGATCTGAAAATCTGTTTCCGCTTACAGCCAAGTGAATCTATTACAAAGACAACATATTTAGGGGCAGATTTACTAACGTGCTGCACCATCGTTGCTGTTAAAAAACTACTGTCCAAATTTACTAAAGGGCACAGGGCAAAATTAGTGGTGGAAAAGCGTGGACTATGCTAATGCTGCGCCTAACCTCATTGCATATGTATCTGTGGGAGTTGTCATGTCAACTCGCAAATTTTGAGGGAGGGGAGTATTTAAATGACTGACGCAAGGTTTGTGGTTGTCAGTCTCCCCCTAAATGCGCCAGGATTTAACGCCCCAAAAAAGCTCGTCTTAATTAATCTGCACCTGATGACAGCGAGGGAGCGTGGCCAAAGAGAGAAAAGCTTCGCCCTGCGCGTGACTTCTTTGGATTTTTACGGCAGCTGGCATCCAATATGTTGCATTACCGCCTCCTACTGTCCTTTAAACCTCACTACCGCACAAACTTTCAGATCCTGCTAAACAGTTTTGTATCCTTTAGGAAGGCCATTAACATTTTCCTGCCCTCCACCGACTCTGCAACCCTAATTGCATCTTTTGCACAGTTCACCACCTCTCCCATCCTCTGGAGCCCAGCCTTAAAAATCTTTCTCTCCTTTATATCTCCTGCAACATAACAGCACATGCTCAACTGTCTCACTTTCCTCACACTGATCACAATGGCCTGTCGGGTGTTTCCCCATTACAAAGAGACAGCTCTTTGAATTGCTGTGACCAATCCTTAATCTGCGTAACACCACTTGTTCCTTCCTGTTACTTCTGCAGTAAACATTTCCCCTACTTTATCCTTGATATTAAATAGACTCATTCCTTTTGTTTGACTGTCCCAGCACTGCTGCCACTGGCTTATTATTCCTTTCCAGATTAGACTTTTCCCTTCAGACTTTGAAAGCTTAATTTTAACTTCCACATTTTCCCTCTTGACTGCCTCTTTTGCCAACTCGTCTGCCTTTCCATTTCCTGTAATTCCTGCATGTCCTGGCGTCCACATGAAGGCGATGCACCTTCCCTGCTCTTTGATTCTTGAGTTAGCAAACAACACTTCACACAACAAGTCTTGATGAGTGGCTGATCCTCCTTGAATACTAAGCAGTGCTGACACCGAGTCACTACATATGAGGACTTTACTGTCCCTCAGTTCCTCTGCCCTCTAAGGCCAGTAGGATTCCACCGAACTCCACTGCATACACATTTAAACAATCAGATGTTCTTTTACTGACCCCTGTGTGGTACCTAGCAATCACCACTATGGCCCCTGGAGCTTCTGTTAGTGTCTCCTTTGACCCATCTGTAAAAATCTGTACGTGATTGCCGTAATATTTTCCTGTATATCTGTAATATTTCTGAGCTAAAATCTGCTAATTTATTTTTGTGTTTGAGTTTCAGCAGCCCCAGGTCTACCACTGCATTTTGTAACACCCATACTGCTCTCATATACAGTGGTGTGAAAAAGTGTTTGCCCTCTTCCTGATTTCTTTTTTTTAATATGTTTGTCGCACTTAAATGTTTCAGATCATCAAACAAATTTATATATTTGACAAAGGTAACACAAGTAAACAAAATGCAGTTTTTAAATGAAGGTGTTTATTATTAAGGGGAAAAAAATGCAAACCTCCATGGCCCTGTGTGAAAAAGTGATTGCCCCATAAACCCAATAACTGGTTGGGCCACCCTTAGCAGCAACAACTGCAATCAAGTGTTTGTGCTAACTGGCAATGAGTCTTTTACAGCGCTGTGGAGGAATTTTGGCCCCCTCATCTTTGCAGAATTGTTGTAATTCAGCCACATTGGAGGGTTTTCCAGCATGAACCACCTTTTTAAGGTCATGCCACAGCATCTCAGTCAGATTTGCAGCATGATGTCTAGCTTTTGAGGATCTTTTGGTCTACTTCACTTTGCCAGGCAGGTCCTATTTAAGTGATTTCTTGATTGAGAACAGGTGTGGCAGTAATCAGGCCTGGGTGTGGCGAGAGAAATTGAACTCAGCTTTCCAAAGATGTGATAAAGCACAGGTAATTTATGTTTTAATGGGGAGGGGGGGGGCAATCACTTTTTCACGTCACTGTATGTGCATGTGATTTCTTGTTTTTTTTTTTTTTAATAAATTTACAAAAATCTAAAAAAAAAAAACTTTTCATGTTGTCATTATGGGGTATTGTGTGTAGAATTTTGAGGAAAAAAAACCCAATTTAATCCATTTTTGAATAAGGCTGTAACAACAAAATGTGAAGCACTGTGAATACTTTCCGGATGTACTGTATGTACATATGCAGCACTTCACACCTGCCCCTGCTGACTTTCACAGTAACTAATGAAAAGGTGTGTCTGATTTGACATAAGAGACATTACCAATGAAGACAGGGCCATAACAAGGCAAGAAACTGGGTAATATAACATTCTGATCAGATATAAATACACAGATGATGCTGGTGTAACAGTCAATTATGAATCAATATTAAATTTGATAAAGTTGCTGTGATAAAATAGTCTTGTGGTATATTTTTAAAGAATACAGCGCATCCGGAAAGTGTTCACAGCGCTTCACTTTTTCCACATTTTATGTTACAGCCTTATTCCAAAAGGGATTAAATTAATTTTTTCCTCAAAATTCTACACACAATACCCCATAATGACAATGTGAAAAAAGGTTTTTTTTTTTGAGATTTTTGCAAATTAAAAATAAAAAAACAAAGAAATCACATGTACATCAGTATTCACAGCCTTTGCTCAATACTTTGTTGATGCACCTTTGGCAGCAATTACAGCCTCAAGTCTTTTTGAATATGATGCCACAAGCTTGGCACCCCTATCTTTGGGTAGTTTGGCCCATTCCTCTTTGCAGCACCTCTCAATTCCATCAGGTTGGATGGAAAGCATCGGTGCACAGACATTTTCAGATCTCTCCAGAGATGTTCAATAGGATCCAAGTCTGGGCTCTGGCTGGGCCACTCAAGGACATTCACAGAGTTGTCCTGAAGCCACTCCTTTGACATCTTGGCTGTGTGCTTAGGGTTGTTGTCCTGCTGAAAGATGAACCGTCACCCCAGTCTGAGGTCAAGAGAGCTCTGGAGCAGGTTTTCATCCAGGATCTCTCTGTACATTGCTGCATTCATCTTTCCCTCTATCCTGACTAGTCTCCCAGTTCCTGCCACTGAAAAACATCCCCACAGCATGATGCTGCCACCACCATTGGCATGGTTATGAGCGGTGCCTGGTTTCCTCCAAACATGACGCCTGGCATTCACACCAAAGAGTTCAATCTTTGTCTCATCAGACCAGAGAATTTTGTTTCTCATGGTCTGAAAGTCCTTCAGGTGCCTTTTGGCAAACTCCAGGTGGGCTGCCGTGTGCCTTTTACTAAGGAGTGGCTTCCGTCTGGCCACTCTACCATACAGGCCTGATTGGTGGATTGCTGCAGAGATGGTTGCCCTTCTAGAAGGTTCTCCTCTCTCCACAGAGGAACACTGGAGCTCTGACAGAGTGACCATCGGGTTCTTGGTCACCTCCCTGACTCAGGCCCTCCTCCCCCAGTCACTCAGTTTAGACGGCCGGCCAGCTCTTGGAAGAGTCCTGGTGGTTCTGAGCTTCTTCCATTTACAGATGATGGAGGCCACTGTGCTCACTGGGACCTTCAAAGCAGCAGAAATTTTTCTGTACCCTTCCCCAGATTTGTGCCTCGAGACAATCCTGTCTCAGAGGTTTGCAGACAATTCCTTTGACTTCATGTTTGGATTGTGCTCTGACATGCACTGTCAACTGTGAGACCTTATATAGACAGGTGTGTGTCTTTCCAAATCATTTCCAATCAACTGAATTTACCACAGGTGGACTCCAGTTAAGCTGCAGAAACATCTCAAGGATGATCAGTGGAAACAGGATGAACTTGAGCTCAATTTTGAGCTTCATGGCAAAGGCTGTGAATACTTATGTACATGCGATTTCTTAGCTGTATTTTTTTTTTTTTTTATAAATTTGCAAAAATCTAAAAAAAAAAAAAAAAAATTTTCATGTTATCATTATGGGGTATTGTGTGTAGAATTTTGAGTTAAAAATGAATTTAATCCATTTTGGAATAAGGCTGTAACATAACAAAACATTACCGGAGTGGTGGCTCAGTTGGTAGAGCATCCGCCCCACACCCGGGAGGCAGGGGTTCAAATCCCGGCCGGTTCATGCCGAAGACCATATAAAAGCGGAACTTCCTGCCGTCCAGCTTGGTGCTCAGCAATTATGGAATGCAGGAGGGAAATTTGTGGCGGCGCCTTGCATGGCAGCGGCCCTCTGATTCTACACTTGGGGTGTGTGTGATTAACACAGTAGATATGAAAAACACAATCTCGTTCCGCTGTACATGATTGGTTGTACAGTTGAATGACAATAAGGGTGATTTAATTTAATTTAAAAAAATGTGGAAAAAGTGAAGCGCTGTGAATACTTTCCGGATGCTCTGTAAACAGGATAATCTAGTTAATCTGAGGTAATGAATCAGGGCTTATTAATAAATATATTATGTTCTATAATTTTGCACTTGTCTGGTTGTTTACTTCAACCAATGTAATACTTTTTTAGTTAGTTATAGACATTCTTATATTTTTTAAACTTTATTGAAGAACAAAAAGTACAAAAATCAGTACATACACATAATCAGTTAAGATTGTATACAATGGAATACAGGGAATGTAGATTGAAAACTAATACTGTAATAAACCAGAATCAAATAAGTATGTAGAAAAAAAGCAGTGACGTAAAATCACAATTCAATAGTTTTAAAGGAGGTACAACTCCATTACAGTCTTTACTTCTTTGGGCTTTTTGAGAAATTAATTCTTATTAATAAATCAGCTGTCAGAAAGACCCATATACTTTACCCTCGGGGTCCTGATTAAGTCAAACATGATTGGTGTATACAGACGTGGACAAAATTGTTGGTACCCCTCTGTTAATGAAAGAAAAACCCACAATGGTCACAGAAATAACTTGAATCTGACAAAAGTGGTAATAAATAAAAAGTCTATGAAAATTAACCAATGAAAATCAGACAATGCTTTTGAATTGTGGTTCAACAGAATTATTTTAAAAAAACAAACTCATGAAACAGGCCTGGACAAAAATGATGGTACCCCTAGAAAATAATGTGACCATAGGGACATGTTCAACCAAGATGTGTCCTCTAATTAACATCACAGGTGTCTACAAACTTGTAATCAGTCAGTCGGCCTATTTAAAGGGTGACAAGTAGTCACTGTGTGTGTAAAGGCTATAAGACCATCTCCAAGCAGCTTGATGTTCCTGTGACTACAGTTGCACATATTATTCAGAAATTTAAGATCCACGGGACTGTAGCCAACCTCCCTGGACGTGGCCGCAGGAGGAGACGGATAATACGAATGGTAACAAAAGAGCCCAGAACAACCTCTAAACACATTCATGGTGAACTCCAAGGTCAAGGTACATCAGTGTCAGATCGCACCATCTGTCGTTGTTTGAGCCAAAGTGGACTTCATGGGAGACGACCAAGGAGGACACCACTGTTGAAAACAAATCATAAAAAAGCCAGACTGGAATTTGCCAAACTGCATGTTGACAAGCCACAAAGTTCCTGGGAGAATGTCCTATGGACAGACGAGACAAAACCGGAACTTTTTGGCAAGGCACATCAGCTCTATGTTCACAGACGCAAAAATGAAGCATACCAAGAAAAGAACACTGTCCCTACTGTGAAACATGGAGGAGGTTCTGTTATGTTCTGGGGCTGCTTCGCTGCATCTGGCACAGGGTGTCTTGAATCTGTGCAGGGTACAATGAAATCTCAAGACTATCAAGGTATTCTAGAGAGAAATGTGCTGCCCAGTGTCAGACAGCTTGGTCTCAGTCACAAGTCATGGGTCTTGCAACAGGATAATGACCCAAAACACACAGCTAAAAACACCCAAGAATGGCTAAGAGTGAAACATTGGACTATTCTAAAGAGGCCTTCTATGAACCCTGATCTAAATCCTATTGAAGATCTGTGGAAGGAGCTGAAACATGCCGTCTGGAGAAGGCACCCTTCAAACCTGAGACAACTGGAGCAGTTTGCTCATGAGGAGTGGGCCAAAATACCTGCTGAGAGGTGCAGAAGTCTCACTGACAGTTACAGAAATCATTTGATTGCAGTGATTGCCTCAAAAGGTTGTGCAACAAAATATTAAGTTAAGGGTACCATCATTTTTGTCCAGGCCTGTTTCATGAGTTTGTTTTTTAAAATAATTCTGTTGAACCACAATTCAAAAGCACTGTCTGATTTTCATTGGTTAATTTTCATAGAATTTTTATTTATTACCACTTTTGTCAGATTCAAGTTATTTCTGTGACCATTGTGGGTTTTTCTTTCATTAACAGAGGGGTACCAACAATTTTGTCCACGTGTGTATGCAGTCATTCAATTCAATTCAATTCAACTTTATTTATATAGCGCCATTTCACAACAACAGTCATCTCATAGCACTATCAACTGTAGGGAGGACCCCCACAGTTGCAGAAACTGCAACTGTGGGGGAGTTGCAGAAAGACCCCAGCAATCAGGCGATCCCCTGTGAGCAAGCACTTGGCGACGGTGGAGAGGAAAAACTCCCTTTTAACAGGAAGAAACCTCCAGCAGAACCAGGCTCAGGGAGGGGCAGTCATCTGCTGCGACTGGCTGGGGGGTGAGGGGATAGAGAAGAAGAAAAGAACAGACATGTAGAGAGCAAACAGCACGATGGGGACTCAATCTATGGGAGAGAACAAACAAATGTTAATGACCAGCAAAAAAAAAATATTTCATAGAGAGTGAGGAAAGGAGTGAGGCCCAGTGCATTACTGGAGGTCCCCCGGCTGACTAAACCTATTAGCAGCATAACTAAGGGAGGGTTCAGAAAACACATGATCCCTCCCTAATTGTAGGCTATATCAAAAAGGTAGGTTTTCGCCCTATTCTTAAAAACAGAGATCGAGTCTGACTCCCGAATCCAGATTGGCAGCTGATTCCACAGGAGAGGAGCTTGATAACTGAAGGCTCTGCCTCCCATTGTACTTTTGGAGATTCTAGGTATTACAAGTAAACCTGCATTTTGGGAGCGTAGTGCTCTGTTAGGATGATACGGTAGTATCAGATCTTTTCATCTGGGGGACAAAACCGCAACCTGATTGGTTCATTCGCTAATGCAACTCTGAATGATGCTGGAGAGGACTGATGATAAAAAAGTAACTTTATTAAAGTAATATGGTCAAACTGAGGCTGCCAACAAATTTTCTCAGGATGGCCTCTGTCGGTCAATGTTGACCACAGATGGTGCGCCGTCTTGGTTTGCTGTTGTGGAGCTGTCTCAGCTAGAACAGTGTCAGTTGTGGCTGATCAGTCCAATACAAGAATGGCAGTCTCTACGGCATCTGGTGCAGGTGTGGGTGGTCACAGTATTTACTTTGCAGGCATGCGCCTTGCATCTGGCTCTCTTTTCTTCGGCCAAGGGCTGGAGTTTTTCCTCTCCTGTCTTGAGTTATTTCTGGAGAGTGCTGCGCCATCTACTGCAGTCACCTGTTAGATCCTCCCAACTCTGTGCTGATGCCCACGGCTTTCATGCCACGCTTACAGACATCCTTGTAGCGCAGCTGGGGATGGCCAGCAGATCTCTTGCTAGAGGCAAGCTCGCCATACAGAACGTCCTTAGGTATACGTCCACCTTCCATAAGGCACACATGGCTGAACCAGCACAGCCTACTTTGCCTGAGCAGCGTATACATAGTGGGGAGACCAACATGTGTGAGGACCTGGGCATTTGGCACTTTGTCACGCCATGTGATGCCGAGGATGCGACGTAGGCAGCGGTGGTGGAAGCTGTTCAGCTTCTTCTCTTGCTTGGCATATGTTGTCCATGCCTCGCTGCCGTACAGCAGTGTGCTGATGATGCAAGCATTGTACACTTCCATTTTGGTTGACACTGTCAATCTGGGATTCTCCTACATGTGGGTTGTAAGTCGGCCTATAGTTGTTGCGGCCTTTCCGATGTGCTGGTTGATTTCCGCATCAAGGGACAACTTGTTGCTGATGGTAGACCTGAGATACGTGAACTGGTGGACAACTAGTTCATAGCAGTCGATGTTGATGACAGGTGGTGTTTCCACATCATGGCCCAACATGTTGGTCTTTTTCAGGCTGATGGTGAGCCCGAAGTCTTTGCATGTTTGGGAGAATCTATCCATGCGACACTGGAGTTGCTGTTCAGTGTGTGAAATGATTGCAGTGTCATCAGCGATGAGCACGTCTCTGATGATGGTCTTGCACACCTTGGTCTTTGCTCTCAGTCTCACAAGGTTAAAAAGTCTTCCATCTGATCTGGTCTGTCAGTACACTCCTTCTGTCGGGGTCGCAAAGGCACGCTTCAGGAGCAGAGAAAAGAAGATTCTGAAGAGGGTGGGCGCAAGGACGCAGCCTTGTTTCACACCACTCTTGATGTCAAATGGCTTAGACATGCTGCCCTCATAGTTGATAGCTGCCTTCATGTTGTCGTGGAAGGATCTGATCATGCTGTGTAATTTCAGGGGGGCATCCTATTTTCAGCAGGATGTCTTGTGGTATAGATCCTTCACTCCAGCACTGACAGAGAACACTGTGTATTGGCTGCAAGAGGGTGGTTTTGCAGCGCTTAATCAGGTCCGGCAGGATGCCATCCATGGCAGGTGCCTTGCCACAGACTAAGCTATCAATAGCCTTGCTAAGCTCCTCCAGTGTTGGCTCAACATCTAGCTCCTCCATGACGGGCAGAGGTTCAATGGCATCTAAAGCTGAAGTTGCCACGATATTTTCTCTGGAGTACAGCTCTGAGTAGTGTTCCACCCATCTCTCCATCTGCTTACCTTCATCGGTAATCACTTCTCCGCTGGATGATTTGAGGAGGGCCGTCTTCCTCTGAGTTGGACCAAGAGCTTTCTTGACACATAATCAGTTAAGATTATGTACAATGGAATACAGGGAACGTAGATTGAAAACTAAAACTGTAATAAACCAGAATCAAATATGTAGAAAAAAGCAGTGAAGTAAAATCAGTTCAGTAGTTTTAAAGGAGGTACGGCTCGTTAAAGTCTTTACTGCTTTGTTGTTTTTTTTTGTTTTTTTTTGAGAAATTCACTCTTATTAATAAATCAGCTGTCAGAAAGACCCATATAATTTACCCTCGGGGTCCTGATTAAGTTGAACATGATTGGTGTATATGCAGTCACCTGGGGGACAAAACCGCAACCTGATTGGTTCATTAGCTAGTGCTACTCTGAACAATGCTGGAGAGGACTGATGATAAAAAAGTAACTTTATTAAAGAAATATGGTCAAACTGAGGCTGCCAACAAATTTTCTCAGATTTACCAAAAATAAAGAAGACTATAAAAAATGGCCCACTCCCCCGATGCAGATCAATCAATGACACAAAAAACACACGTGGCCCACCACCTACTACTGGAGCTGAGACGAACTGTCAGTCGAACTGAGCTGCTGCAGAGAGCCGAGTCCTCACTACTGAGTGGGGAAAAGATGAAGATATTTTGTTTTTGTGGAAATGGATTATTTTTCCGTTGCTGTGGTTAAGGACAAAAACATATTGGTGGGTTGGAAGCCAAGTGCCAGTTGCGACCTACTGCAGTCTTCAGAAGTGCTTGAAAAGAGCAACAAGCTCCAGCAAAGCTAGTGCTAAGTTATGGCTAGCTATGCTAAGAACACGGTGTTAGTGGATCTACACTATCTACACAGCCACGGCTGGATGTAAAGTGAAAATACTGTTGTCTCAGCAGCCACGGCTGGATTTCAAGCACAGGTATGCATCTGGACAGTTTGTGACCCAGCAAGAATTAAACCTGATGGCCAGATACGTCATAACAGAATGAAGATGTGATATAAACAGTGACTTTCCATCAGACAGCTGACACTGTGATCCACTAAAGTTAAAACACGTTTACTTGCTAGCTGGATGAAGATTATTCAAAAACGGATTTTGCTCTCCAAAAGGAATTTGAGGGACTGGGTCATGTCTCTGTCACAGCAGACATTTGGACTGTGGATAATGGATATTTTCTTTGGATCACTGCACATTGGATTAAATCCATAATATAAAGGTAGGGTAAACATGGACAGCTTTATGCAGTGTTGCCAACTCTCACTCTTTTGGAGTGAGTCACACTCTCCCCCCCCCCCCCTCACTCCACAAACTCTGTTTCTCACTCCAAAATGAGGAAATCACTGGCAATACTGTGTTGATTTTCTTCAGATTTTTCCCACAATAAGAGCTCTCAAGGCAGGATAAAGCAGACTGGACATGTTCTAAAACTTATTGTGTGGTAAAGAAGTGTATGCCTTGAAAAAATAACTTTATGGATGCACCTGCATGCTCACTCCACTCCTATGTCCCAGTCTCCCCTTTGCACAATTCCCACTAAATCTCACTCCGAGCTTTTCTGAAAAGTTGGCAACTCTGCTTTATGTCCCACACTGACACATGTGCAGCAACACCAACATTTAAAAAAAACTGTCTGTGAAGCTCTGTCTGAAACACTCTATTTTAGGTCTGACATTAATAAGCCCGTAATGTAATCCATTAATTATCTTGCTATGTGTGCAAGATGACTTAAGTATGCATTTAAAAGTAACATGAAAGTTATTTTTCCAAGTAACTAATTACTTTAACTATGCAGTAATTGGTACAGTAACTCAATTACTTTTGAAAAGAAGTAACTACTAGCTGTAATGAGTTACTATTTTTTTAGTAACTTGCCCAACAGTGCTGGCCCTATGTGAAAAAGTAATTAAAAAGTGTAACAAATTTGCAAAACTATAAGAAATCAAGAAGGGGGCAAATACTTTTTTCACACTGACTAATGTTGGCATTTTTTTTCTGAAGATCTGGGTAGTAATAAAAACTAACTTCAGCAACTGCAATATAAAAAACCCTACTATATCAAACATCAATATCACTGAAATATCAAAGAATTACTGCAATATCCAGCAGTACCAGCTGAGGTTTTACACTGATGTTATTGTCCTCTGCTGCCCTCTAGTGTGTCCATAAATCCATTACAACCTCACAGCAAAGTAACTTGAAGTAACTTGGGGCCCCTTTACACAGCACGGAGATCATTGAAAGATCGGGCCAAGCTCTGATCTTTGGGATGGTTTGAGAGATCTTTGTGTGTTCTGGACTGAGTCAAAACTTTGAGGAAACCGTGGTGACTGTGAAGATCAGAGGCAGTCATTGATAGATCAGAAACTGGTCAGATCTCTCAACGATCTTCACCCCTGTGTAAAAGGGGTATAAAGTACAGTGTCGAGGTGTCAACGTGATGTACCTGGACTGCTGGCATCTTCCCGCTCTGCCTCATTTTCACTGCGACCACAAGTCTCATAGCCCAGGTCCTGCAGGTCCACTTGGACCTGCTTACTGTCCTGTTGCACTGCCGTTTCAGCTGCAGAGAGACGGAAAAACACCATCACATGTTTTAACCAGTCTGAGGTCTGTTCTCCTGATTCTAAAATGTGAACGTCGTCTCACTGAGCAGGTCCCTGTAGTCTTTGAGCTGCTCAGCCTGGGCCTGCACCGTGGCCTCAGACACCATCAGCCTCTCCTGCAGCTCCTGACTCTCGTGCTGCAGACGGGCCGTCTTCTTCGCCAGGACATCATTCTAGGTTACAGATAGAGGGGAGCCATGAGTTTCGCTTCAAGCTTTGATTTCTTAACATGCTAGACCAGGGGTCACCAAACTCTGGTCCTGAGCCGGACCTTGAGAGTCCTCCCTCCAGACTCAGAAGCTTTTTAATTTGGGGGAAAATGATACCGTTTTATTTTAACCGAACAAAAAATTGGAACTGAAACGCTGCATCGGTGGCTGCCCGGACATTTTACTGCGTGACACCTTGGACATTCTCCGAGGGACGCAGTGGGAGGCCAAATCGCCGTTTGCTGCGGGTGTCACATGAGGTGCCAACAGCCACGCTCCCTTCCTGGTGTAACCCACGGAATGGAACACTGCTGTGGAACCGTGTCCACCGCCACGCTGGCTGCCTGCCGTGGTACAGGTCCACCCGGGGTCTGTTGACGGAAGGCCCCCGCGCCTCCTCCACACCTTCCCTGGGACCACGTCCCCGCTGGGCTGCATGATGTTGGTTATGGAGGTAACTTCCGTGACCCTCATCATGTTCTGTGTGTTTCTGACCATGATGGGTTCCACACATCCTCCTCTCTCCCTGTGCCAGAGTTAACCAGACACTCCCAGACCAGGTTAGAAAGGGAAAAACACTGTGGGCATTGAAACAAACTTCAAAGGAAGTTAATTAGATTTCCTGTCCCTTTTTTAGGCTTACAGTTTGAAATGTTTTGTTTTTTTCTTTAAATACTGAAAATATAGTATAGAGGTGGACTATTGTGAGATTTTGGTTTGTAAATGTTAATCTTTTTAAATGTACGTAATTTAGTTTGTGTTCTCCTGTAAAACTTCACATTTTTAGGATTTAACTTGATGTTAGAATTTGAGAGCCATTTATTTGGAGTCAAAAACGCGTTTAGTGTTCCCCTGTATTATGATTAAATTATTATGTTTTATTTGAAATTGAGCAAAGAATTTATTTGATTTTCTTTTTTGTTTAAAAAATAGTACAGAACCAAAAGCAACTAAAACATCTGCTTAATAAAATAATGTGCAAAAGCAAATGATACTGGCCTGCAGGAGACAGCTGAGGTCTTCTTAAAGAATGTCCATGAAAGGATGACGGTTGTTAAAAGCTCATTTTCAGATAAACTTGTCCGTTTGACTCGTCACTTTTCTATTCCATTTCTTTTATCAAAAGATGTTTGAAGTAAATCATGACCTTTAAAAGTACCCAGCTGTCACACAGAGAGATGAAAAAAATCCTGAAAAAATGCATCAAGAATGTTTTAGAATCAAATTGGAGACCCTGAATCATAACTGTATCTGAGGTGCCTAAAGATCCCAGGACTGACTAATCGGACCTCTTGCACTTTTAGTTGGTGGCCCCTGTGCTAGACCCTCCTACCTGTCCATCACATCTCTCTTCCCTTCGCTCATCTTGGCCGTGGACCCTGGCCTGACACAGAGATGGCTCTTCTTCCCAGGCCTCCCACAGCTCCGAGGTTTCCTCCTCCTCTATGGTCACATCCAGCTCCTCTTCCTCCTCACCCTCCAGCACCTTCTGCTCATCCATCTGTGTGGGTTCTTCAGCCAGCTGCTGCTTCAAGTCTTCATTCTCAGTCTGCAGGCTGAACAGAGCTTTCCTACGAAGCACAAACAGAGGTGGGTGTTTCACATTTTTAACCCCGAGGGTCTATTCTTTTCTTTTTGTTCCCCAACCCCAATGAGCTGCAGCAGACATCCATCCATCCATCCTCTACCACTTAGCTGGTGGTCTGTGTCATGAAGACAGCCGTCCAAACAGTGTAGCCCACACTGCCACCTGGTTCACAAAGCACCATGATCCCCATGACCCCCCCTGCAGGTGGTGAGCCCACTTTAGGGTGGACCCATGTAGCTCCTTTGGATAAACTGGTTCATTGCTGGAACTTTTTCATAGGCATCTACTGGGCTGCTCTTGGACTGGTCTTGGTCAGGACCAGTTTGCCTTGGTTGGGAGGCCCTACCAGTGGCAAGTTGCCCCCCACAACATAGCTCCCGGGTTCCTAAGAGCACCTAAATGCCTCCCACACAATAAGGGGTGCAGCAGATTAAATTATTATGCCTCGGTGCAACGGAGGCATACGGTAATCACTTAATGTGTCTGTGTGTGGTTGTGCGTCTCTGTTACCAGCTTTTCAGCTCACCTGGTCAGAATTAAGTGGAACTAAAGGCTTGTATCATTGTATCGCCATACTTTCTCAACTTTTAATTTGTCAGAATTTTGAGATAAGGCTTTGTTTCCAAAATAAACACAAAATTAACTCACCATTTCTGTCAATGCAGCTGTGAAAAAGGTATTGTAATAACTATCCTGTGCCAGTAGAGGTCAGACTGCCTTCTTTACAGTCCCCCACGCTACCATGCCACAGGCACCAAGGCACAGCACCTTGGTGCTTTCATTAATATGCAGGAATTTTTGGTTAGTACACATTTAATAAACACATTTCTGAACAGTTGCAGGTACTCGGGTATCTCTTCAAAAAATTACTCAGTGAGAGGTAACAGTATCCTGCAATAAAGCTACTCACAAAGGCACAATTTAGTTAAAGGGGTCATTGACTGAAAAATGGTGTTTTTGTAGGTTTTAACCTTCTGAAATGCATCTATTAGTCATGTGATTATAAAAAGTATCAAAACACTCACTTCACTTTAAATCACACTGAGGAGCCTCTTTAATTCTTCTGGCTTGTCCACGGGACATCACTGACATGGTGAACCCACCCCAGCACCGTCTTTCATACCCACTCCCTGCTCCATGATTGGCCAGCCTAGCTGTCTGTCACGTAGAGAACAGTGAGCTAACAGTGTTACTTGAAGTTAGCTTACCAAGCACGGTTTATATTATTTTCTTTAGATTTCAGTCACCCAAACAGACACCTCCGTTTCCACCTGGTTCACTAGTCCACAGTCCATCATATATCTCACGTCATTCTGACTTATTCCGTTATGTTTTCATCGTGATGCTACATGAGCTGTTGGCATTAGCTTAACCACACAGTTGGATACTTGTACCAATGGTCAGAAAGGCCACCTGGTGTTAGCTTAAGCTAACAAGAACGTAAGAACTCTAGGGCCATCGTACAATAGTAAAGCACCTCATTTTTCAAGAAAGCCTCAAGTTGCGTTTGTGAACTGAACGGCAGCCGTAAGAAACTTTGCCCCCTTCACGAATGCCTGAAGTCCAGAATTTGTAGGAACTGGGAGATTTTTACAAACCCATCGTGGCATGAATCTTTGTGATGGTGGTTTTAACTGCTGATCCAGCTGGTTCAGATCGCTAGTTTCTGTAAGTTTTATTCACCCCCAGTGGAGTCCTTGTTCCAGCTAGCTACCTACTGTCAGCTAGGGACTTAAGTGCCAGCTAGCCACCTTGGGCCACTATTCACTCTTTCATGAATGCTTCTGGTCTTATTGCGTTCCAGGGACCAGTCATATCCTATCAACTACTGAAACCACACACACCTGTCCACCAGTGATGCTTTATTTCATTCATTACAAAATTTACATTCGTCAGCTCAGGCTCACTAGCCAGCTAAGATTAGCAACAGTGACGTAAGAGGGAGGGTGGCGTTAACACTGGTTCTTGCACTGAAATGGGTCACTCTGAGGAAGGCTGCAAAAGATGATTCACAGTGATGCTGCAATAATTCAATAAGTTGTCACTAACATTTCTGAAGACCTGCGGGCGTTGTCCAAACTGGACCCCTTTAATAAAGTTAATTCAGTACATGTAACAGTCAGCAGCATCTCTGCTGACAAAGCCATCCCACCTCATCTGTGAGAGTGAGGAGAAGCCTGCCTTCTCCAGCTGAGCCTTCAGCTCCCTCAGTTCTCTCTCCACCACCTTCTTCTGCTCCACCAGCTGTTTGACCTCCATCAGCCTCTGACCATCAGCCAGCACATCCTGGGACAAGGCCGGCCACCGACCTCCACAACTCTGTGAAAACACATCTGAATGAACGCTCACACCAGGGTCTGCAGCCCGTGGCCCCCTGCAGCCTTTACAAAGAACCTGACAAACTTACAAAAACAAGGCTGAACATTCAGGAGAAAAAGAGAACATTTATGCCAGAAGATTTCACAAATGTAGGGAAGAAATTGTCATTTTTGGAGAAAAATGTAGCAAATTTTTGTTACAGGGACAACAAAAAAATGCAGAATATTTATGAAAAATCCAACAAAGATCCTTCAAAGTGGCTCTTTGGGCTGTAGATGATGGAGACCCTGACTAGACATGCTTACTGTGGGTTTCTAGATACTGTCCCATTTATTTTTGGTGTGGTACACAATGGAGAAAAAAAGGAAAAAGTTAAAGTGAAATCAGTAAATTACTAATGGCATGAAGGGAACTATGACAGACACATTTACATCATGGGGTCATGGGAATAATGTTAAGAGAGTTGGGACCTTGGTGGTGGGCTCCTCTGTATACTCGCTCTTCACATTGTTGTCTGCCTCGTCTTCATCCTCAGAGCTCAGACCTACACAGAGCAGGACAGAGTTGGAAGGTTGACAAGTGATTCATGTATTTGAATTAACCTCTTATCTGTGCAGTTTAACAACCAGTGACGGCCCGTGTCTGTTCATCTCTGTGGTGCTGCTCACTTTTGGCGCTGTTCTCAACACTGACCCTCCAATAGTTTGGTTTGCACAGGTGTAAAACACATTTATGTCATTTTATACCCCGTTTACACAGGGCTGGAAATCATTGAGAGACCTATCAATGATCTTCTGTGATCTCCACAGTCACCGCTGTCTCCTCAAAGTTTTGACTCCATCCAAAACAGACAAGGCTCTCCCAAACAATCTCTCAATGATCTCTGTGCTGTGTGAAGGGGCCGTTACTGCACTTCATTGTAGTTTAAACTCCCAAGCTTGTATTTTAAGGGTTAGCTACTATTGCACTTTTTTGGTCAGAAATTGGCAGCTTTTAACTGAGACTTACATCCCCCCCCCTTTTTTTTTGGTCAGGTCAGGCATTGGCTTGCTTGCTACCGGATAACCATGAAAACCGATACTACCTGTCTCATGGGTCGGGCCGTCGGCAACTCATCCGGCATCCCCGCCCTTCCGAGGGTGTGGAGGGTGAAACAGGGCATCCTGGCAGAACTAAAAACAATATCTGTCACAGGTCTGTAGTGGACCACTCCCAGTTACACAGGGTGAGACTGGACATCCTGGCAGATAAACATCTGTCACAAGGTCTGTGGTGGACTGTGCCAGTCGGTGCATTATGACATGCACTACACAAAGAGCAGAGATAAACAAACCTGTCATCTGGTCAGTCACTGCTACAGATACTGGAGTCAGTTTGTCTTGGCTTGTCCTTGCCACTGATATTACCTTTATCTGCCAAGAATGTGCTGCTTGTCCAGCAAAAGCTAGCAGTACTCAAATACTTTGCAAGCAGTTTCATGAAATGGTCAATCAGAAAGCAACTCATACCGGCTCGGACACCGCCCAGGCTTACAAGGTCCGCGCTGATCTGTTCACACTCTGACAGGCAGCGAAAAGTAAGCTAGGAGCAGGAAGGCAAAAGAAGAGGAAAACAGCAACCTTGTGTGTAGCAGAATGGAATGTACGCACTCTGTTGGACAGAACAACATCACAGCGCCCTAAAAGACAAACCGCGCTTATGGCCCTGGAAATGAACAGGTACAATGTAGACATAGCTGCACTTAGTGAAACAAGATTGCCTGGATATGACAGCTTGGAAGACCATGGGTACATCTTCTTTTGGAGTGGGAGATCAACTCAAGAAAGGAAAGAAGCAGGAGTGGGCTTTGCAGTTAGAAAGGAGATAGCAGCAATGCTTGATGAGAAACCGATGCCAATCAACGACAGGACAATACTATGAGACTCCCACTACAGTGGAACATGTATGTCACACTCATCAGTGTATATGCCCCAACAATGACCAACACAGAGGAAGTGAAGGAAGAGTTCTACAGTGATTTACGTGAGACTATCAGGCGTGTACCGACTGATGACAGGCTGATACTCGTTGGAGATTTTAATGCCAGAGTTGTTTCGGACACCGAGAAATGGAAAGGAGTGCTAGGCAGTCATGGAGTAGGCAAGTGCAATGCTAATGGAGAACTTCTACTTGCACTATGTTCAGAGTACAACCTTGTGATAACCAACACTCTATTTAAGCACAAGGACACACACAAGAAGACATGGATGCACCCAAGATCCAAGCACTGGCACTTATTAGACTACATCATAGTCAGGCAAAGAGAAAGAAGGGATGTATTGGACACCAGAGCAATGAGAGGTGCGGACTGTGGCACTGATCATGTTATGCTGAGATCTAGATTAAGGATTTGCAGACGAAAACAGCACTGCAGGACGGGTGCGAAGCCACCACGGAAGCTAAACACTAGTGCACTGAAAGGCCAAAAGAAGCAGGAAGAACTTACACAGGAAATGGATGAAAACTTGAAAGACTGGGACAGCAACAACTCAGAGAATGACATAGAAGAGAAATGGGCAACACTGAAGGATACGGTGTATCAGACTGTGAGTGATGTATTAGGCTACCCTGAGAGGAAACATCAAGATTGGTTTGATGAGCATGATGAACACCTGAAAAAACTACTAGAAGTGAGGAATACAGCTAGGCAGGAAAACCTACAGTGTAGCACAAGGTCGAAGAAGAAGAAATACTCAAAGGCTCAGAGTGAGCTACAGAAGTACACCAGAGAGATGAAGTCCAACTGGTGGAATGAAAAAGCAGAGAAACTTCAAACTGCAGCAGACAGGAAGGACATGAAATCATTCTTCACAGGTTTGAGAGAAATCTACGGCCCTAAACCAAGAGGATTGATCCAACTAAAGGCTATGGATGGTGAAACGGTTTTGCAGGAAAAAGACTAGATCGTGGACAGATTTGCAGACCACTTTGACCAACTACTAAACAACCCTGGAGATCTCACTGAAGAGGCTAAAGAAGCTCTAGTGCAGTGACCAGCTGTATCAAGTCTGGATGAACCACCAAATTTTGATGAACTAATGGCAGCTATCAGGACAACACAGGATGGTAAAGCTCCAGGAAGGGATGGAATTCCAGCAGAAGTGTGGAAATTTGGTGGTGTTCAGCTGACCAACTGCCTGCACAAGCTCATCCACGAGATATGGGATGCCCAGAAAGTACCTCAAGACTGGAAGGATTCAAGTATTGTGCCTTTGTTCAAGAAAGGTGACAGGAAGGATTGTGGAAATTACCGAGGTATATCACTGCTAGCCACTGTTGGTAAGATTCTCTCACGTGTACTACTTAACGGACTCAGTGAACACATCTCGCAGAATGTACTACCGGAAACCCAGTGCAGCTTTAGAAGTGGAAGAAACACAATGGACATGATTTTCTGCTTGAAACAGGTTCAAGAAAAGTGTATTGAACAGAACATGCTGCTTTATGTAGTCTTCATAGACTTCAGTAAAGCCTTCGATACTGTTTCGCAACAAGGACTCTGGCAGGTACTCAAGAAATATGGTTGTACAGAGAAGTCTGTCAGCCTGATCGAGGCACTCCATACAGGTATGCAAGCAAACGTGGCAATGAGTGGTTCAGTATCTAAAGACTTTTCAGTAAGCAACGGGGTGAAACAAGGGTGTGTGCTGGCACCTACACTCTTCTCGCTGTATCTGGCAGCCATGCTTGAGGTGGCCTTCAAAGACACTTCAGAAGGAGTATACATTCAAACGAGGAAAGAAGCAGACTTGTTCAGTGTGGCACAGTTTAAAGCCAAGAGTAAGACATCGATAAAGTTAGTAAGAGAAATGCTCTTTGCTGACGACAGTGCTCTAGTTGCACACAGTGTGGAAGATATACAATCTTTAGTGGAGAAATTTGCAAGAGCAGCTAACCAATTCAGCCTCCAAATCAACATCAAGAAGACAGAGTGCCTTTATCAACCACCAAAGTTCCAATTATCAACATCACTACCAGAAAAGATCAGCATTGGTACAGAGCCACTAGTCAAGTGCAAGAGTTTCAAGTACCTAGGGAGTACTGTTTCAGAGAATGCTAGGCTGGAGGATGAACTATCTCTCAGAACGGGAAGAGCGAGCGCTGTGTTTGGAAACTTGAGGGAGAGACTGTGGAACAATCGACATGTGTCAATCCGTGTGAAATGCAAAGTGTACAGAGCGACAGTACTGGCTACTCTATTGTACGGTGCTGAAACTTGGACTGTCTACCGAGTGCAGGTGAAGAAACTCCACGCGTACATGATGAGATACCTTTGAGCCATAATGAACATCTCATGGAAAGACAAGATAACCAACACAGAAGTGTTGAAACGAGCTGGTCTACCATCAATGGAGGACATGCTAATAAGATAAGATAAGCCTTTATTAGTCCCACAATGGAGAAATTCCAGAATTGCAACAGCACAGTGATAGCAACACTCAGAGCAGCAATCAGAAGGCAAGAGAAAAACAAGAGCAGCGAGTATACATATGTGCATATACAGTATATATATATGTATAGACACACAGTGCGGAGCATTGTAGCTAGATGGAATAAATATATAAACACACAGTGAAGAGTATTGTTGCTAGATGGAATAAATATGTAAATATATAAACACACTGTGGAGCATTGTTGCTAAATGGAATAAATATATAAATATATAAACACACACAGTGCTGAGCATTGTAGCTAGATGGAATACAGATGAACCTGAAATGGCTCGGACATGTTGAGAGGATGGACCACCAGCGTCTCCCTCGGCAGATACTCTACTCACAGTTATGCGAGGGCAAACGTAATCAGGGTAGACCAAGGCTCAGATTTAAAGACACTGTAAAAAGAAACTTGAAGAAATTGGACATAGACAGGAGTTCCTGGCAGCAGAAGGCTAAGGACAGAGCTGTGTGGAGGAATCTGATCAGACCTAAATGAAAGTCATTGTCGCCCACGACAGACTGCTATGATGATGATGATGAGCTACTAAAGACTAGTGAGGGCACCTATATACAGCACTGAGACCATTGGGTGAAAACTGAGATCAAAAATTCGGCCCCATCTCTCTGCAGTCTCCTAAAGCCTCAAAAAAGGTGTTTCTATGGAAACATTTAGGAGATTCCTGTGCCATCAAAAATCAAATTTTCGCAGCTTTCTTGGTGATCTATAGAGATCTCAGGAGAGATCGCTTAGAGACCAGGAGAGGCCATGCAGGGATCACTGAGTTTTCTTTACTGACCAAGGAGGTTGTTGAGCATTTCTTTTGTGTGTGTGTGTGTGTGTGTGTGTGTGCGCGCGCGCGCGCGTGTGTGTGTGTGTAAACTCCTCAAAAAAGTTTGGAAACATCATTTCAAGTCATTCATTTCTCCCCTTTAATAATGCCAACTGGTATTGTACTTTATATTGTTGGAAAGCCTGATAAGTCTCATTTACAACAAGGTACAACTTGCAAGGATTATGCATTCATGGAATGAACAACTCAGCTAAACATGTGGGTAGTGCCTCCAAAATCTGTGCCAAAATCCCCTGCTGTATACTCCTGTTGATATTCACTCATTGAGTCTCTTGGTGGATTTGATGATTGAACTCTCCCACAGTAATGAGGAAAAATCAACACATATTTACTGGCCATTTTTACACTACTAATTTTACACTGTCAGGGACTTCAGCAGTGTGTGGAAGATCCATAGACAGCCACAACAGCCTGGCTCCTCCTCCTCCTGTTGCTCACATTCTGCTGTGGGATGGTGTCCATTCCTCAACCAGGAGTTGGTGAAGGTCAACCAGCCTGGTTCTTTTGGTCACTCTAGCACAGGGGTGTCCAATCATGTGCCATGGAGGGCAGAGACCCTGCAGGCTTTACCTCCAACCAGTGTCTTCAACAGCAGTTTTCACTAAATTTCATCCCACTGACTGCTGATCAGTGAAAACACCTGCTGAAGAGACTGGGTAGAAGAGAGAACCTGCAGGGTCTTGGCCCTCCATGGCACATGATTGGACACCCCTGCTCTAGGATGTACAGCATGCCCAAACTGATCCCAGAGGTGTTCAGTTCTGCCTGTGACTGGCAGCACCTGAAGCTCAGAACAAGGGTGAATCCTAACAGGAGAATATGTCAGGAGATTTGGGCACATTTTTGGGGGGCACTACCCACACCTTTAAGTTACGGTCACAAAGATTCTTACAAACGATGGGTTTGTAGAAATCTCCCAGTTCCAACAAATTCTGGAGTTTGCAGATATTCGTGGAGGGGGGCCTAGTTTCTTACAGCTGCCATTCAATTCACAATACGAATGGGCATTCGTACAGCATTTCCTATGACCACTGTAAGGGACCCTCAAGAACAACTTAAGGCCAACATCTTGTGTAGTTCTTACGTTGTTCCTATGGCATTTGTACGGCCGCCTTACAAGGACGGGTTTTCGTGGTGCATTCATAGAAATCTAGGACAAGACCACCGACCTGGCCCTAAACTTACGATCTATGAATACTGGATTGTGCTATGGCTGCCTTAAGAAGGCCGTTTGAAATGGTCTAAAAATCATTCATACTTTGTTCCCAGCTATTCATAAGGGCATTTATGGCCCTAGCTTTAGCTGTGTTGCCCAATGCATGAGCCATACAAGTTGTACCTCATAATGATATAAAATACAATACCAGTTGGTATTATTAAAGGGAAGAAATGAATGAGTGTATATATATATATATATATATACACACACACACATACATGAGATTTGTAGTGCTCTAGTACCCCCTTTACACAGGGAGAGGGATTGTTGAGAAATGGGAAAAAATGGCCAGATCTCGCAACGATTTTTAACAATAATGCATCAGCTTTATATAGCGCTTTTCATAGACACTGAAAGACGCTTTGCAATGAATACGTATTTCATTCACGCCACAGACATTGATAGTGGTAAGCTACTACTGCAGCCACAGCTGCCCTGGGGCAGACTGACAATAACGTGGCTGCCAATCCATGCCAACGGCCTCTCTGACCACTACCGAACATTCATACACATTCATACCCAGTGTCATGGACACTGGAGGAGAGGAGGGTAAAGTGTCTTGCCCCACACAATGGCAGGAAGACTGGGAAGAGCAGGATTCGAACCCCCAACCCCCTGGTTATTGGATGACTCACTCTACCTCCTGAGTCAGTCACCCACATTTTGCCATGATCTCTCAATGATCTCCACAGTCTCCTCAAAGTTTTGACTCAGGCCAAAACAATCTCTCAATGAACACCAAAGGGAAGCAATCTCCCAAGAAGCCCTCAAAGATCTCATCGATCTCCCAATCCTCTCTCAGCAATCTTTCAATGAACAACAAATTTTTTCACCCTGAACCAAAAGATGGCTGAGAAATCAGTGAGGGATCGCTGAGCATTTATTGAAAGACCACGGAGGAGATTGGAGATCATTGGGAGATCGATGAGATTGTTGAGTACTCCTTCAGTGCCAAGAGAGATTGTTTCTCTTTGGTGATCAATGCAAGATTGTTGTGGACTTGGTCAATTAGTCTGAGGTGAGTGCAATATCCCCTGCCTCTGTTTTCTTTGAAGATGCAAATGTTACTGAAGGAAAGCGGTTTTCAACTTTTCCATAGTATTATTGGGGCAGAACCAAATTATGACCAGGCTATCATCCATGAACATACAACAAAAATAGCTGTATATGACCCATAATGGAAGGTCAGGATCTCAGTTTGAACCTGTGTAGCAAGTTTGGTGACCTTGGAGAGCTTCTATTATAAGAGGACATAGGGAATGTTAACCTTGACCTTTCACCTTTTGGACCCCAAACCCATAGTCTGAGTTCAGGATCCCAAGGTAAACCTGTGTACCAGGTTTGGTGGCCCTAGCTTTGCTCATTTTATAGTAATAGTGAATGTAACATTTACCACAGTGCAAGTGGAACGTTAACTCTGACCTTTTGATTGGAAACCCATAGCCAGGTCAGGGTGTAAGTCATCCAAGATGTGTATTACATACAACTACTGTATGGGTTTGAAAAGTCTACATTTCATTCAGTAGTTTCAGTAGTTCAGTAGTTGTGTTTAGAAAATTTGACCTCTGACCTCAAGGCCGTCTGATCAGAGTCAAATTTCAATATGCACATCCTCAGTGTATATCAAACCATGGTAACAAGTTTTGAAACATTTGGAACAAAACTGTAGAAGTTAATTTCACAAAAGTGGGGGACAGACAGATGGACAAACGGATGGACGGACTGCCCTTTAACCCCCCTTCATACATTCATTCATTCATCTTCTTCCACTTAATCCTTTTCGGGTCGCGGGGGGTTGAAGCCTATCCCAGCATCTTTGGGTGGGGGCAGGGTCCACCCTGGACAGATCACCAGTCCATCTCAGGGCCAACACAGAGAGACAGACAACCATTCACTCTCACATTCATACCTCGACCAGTGGGGGATAAAAAAAAAAATTAAACAGATTTGGATGAAATCTTTACCAGAGGTGGCCCTCGGGCTGTGAATGAACCCACTTAGACTTTGGAGGTGATCCATGAGTGCATACCTCTGCCAAGGCCCTATCTCACAATGTACAGAGGGACAGTGCATCTGGAAAGTATTCACAGTGCTTCACTTTTTCCACATTTTGTTATGTTACAGCCTTATTCCAAAAGGGATTAAATTCCTTTTTCCCCTCAAAATTCTATACACAATACCCCATAATGACAATGTAAAAAAGTTTTGAGATTTTTGCAAATTTATTAAATATAAAAAACTAAGAAATCACATGTACGCAAGTATTCACAGCCTTTGCTCAATACTTTGCTGATGCACCTTTGACAGCAATTACATCCTCAAGTCTTTTTGAATATGATACAACAGGCTTGGCACCCCTATCTTTGGGCAGTTTCACCCATTCCTCTTTGCAGCATCTCTCAAGATCCATCAGGTTGGATGGAAAGCATCGGTGCACAGCCATTTTCAGATCTCTCCAGAGATGTTCAATTGGATTCAAGTCTGAGCTCTGGCTGGGCCACTCAAGGACATTCGCAGTTGTCCTGAAGCCACTCCTTTGATATTTTGGCTGTGTGCCTAGGGTCATCGTCCTGCTGAAAGATGAACCGTCACCCCAGTCTGAGGTCAAGAGCACTCTGGAGCAGGTTTTCATCCACGATGTCTCTGTACATTGATGCATTCATCTTTCCCTCTATCCTGACTAGTCTTCCAGTTCCTGCCACTGAAAAACATCCCCACAGCATGATGCTGCCACCACCATTGGCATGGTTATGAGCGGTGCCCGTTTTCCTCCAAACATGACGCCTGGCATTCACGCCAAAGAGTTCAATCTTTGTCTCATCAGACCAGAGAATTTTGTTTCTCATGGTACGAGAGTCCTTCAGGTGCCTCTGGCAAACTCTAGACCAGCTGCCATGTGCCTTTTACTAAGGAGTGGCTTCTGTCTGGCCACTCTGCCATACAGGCCTGATTGGTGGATTGCTGCAGGGATGGTTGCCCTTCTGGGAGGTTCTCCTCTCTCCACAGAGGAACACTGGAGCTCTGACAGAGTGACCATCGGGTTCTTGGTCACCTCCCTGACTAAGGCCCTCCTCCCCTGATCGCTCAGTTTAGACGGCTGGCCAGCTCTAGGAAGAGTCCTGGTGGTTCTGAGCTTCTTCCATTTACAGATGATGGAGGCCACTGTGCTCATTGGGACCTTCAAAGCAGCAGAAATTTTTTTCTGTATCCTTCTCCAGATTTGTGCCTCGAGACAATCCTGTCTCAGAGGTCTACAGATAATTCCTTTGACTTCATGCTTGGTTTGTGCTCTGACATGCACTGTCAACTGTGGGACCTTATATAGACAGGTGTGTGTCTTTCCAAATCATGTCCAATCAACTGAATTTACCACAGGTGGACTCCAGTTAAGCTGCAGAAACATCTCAAGGATGATCAATGGAAACAGGATGAACCTGAGCTCAATTTTGAGCTTCATGGCAAAGGCTGTGAATACTTATGTACATGTGATTTCTTAGTTGTTGTTTTTTTTAATAAATTTGCAAAAATCTAAAAAAAACTTTTTTTCATGTTGTCATTATGGGGTATTGTGTGTAGAATTTTGAGGGAAAAATGAATTTAATCCCTTTTGGAATAAGGCTGTAACATAAAATGTGGAAAAAGTGAAGAGCTGTGAATATTTTCCGGATGCACTGTACAGAGAGACAGTTGGATGGACGGATGGAGAGATGGAGGGAGGGAGGGGCGAAACCTTGGGCAGAGGCACACACTCTGTGAGTGCCCTATAGTTTCTGAATGTGAAGGTGTAGTCTACCATCAATGCCACACCACCGGGACACACCAAACAGCCACTACAGAAATGAAGCTCATCTTACTTGCTAATAGGCCGATATCAGCTAACAAGGTGATATATACTGGCTGATGCCAATATCCATCCATCATCTACCACTTATCCAGGGTGCGGGTCATGGGAGCAGCAGTCCAAGCAGAGCAGCCCAGACTGCCACCTGATCCCTCCTGCAGGTGGTGAGGGTGATCCATTGCTACACTGGGTCCTACTTCTGCACAGAGATCTACTGCACCGCTCTTAGTCTGACCCAGCACCCAGGACTTGTCTGTCTTTGGAGACCCTACCGGGGGCAAGTTTCCCCCAACAATGTAGGTCCTGGGATCATTAGGGAGCACAAACCCCTCCACCACGATAAGGTGGAGATCCATAGAAGGGCTGACGCCAATATATCAGCTGATGTAGCAGTGCATCCCTAGTTGCAAAACCACCTATCTGTACATATGGCATGGACACGTTAATTTAGTTAGTACTTTCTATGGAGATTTTTTCCTTTCCAGCAGCTTGGTCACCAGAACAGGTATCTGCTTCCTTTATTGTGCCCAACAGATTAACTTTGCCAAAAGGAGCTCTGCTCATATCTGACATGTGCTGTATATAAACACTATTTATAGACTCGTCTTGCTTTTTCGTAACTTTAATACTTTATTTAAATTGTTTTACCATGGACCTGATGAGGGGAATAGGGGAGGGAATAAAAGGGATATAAAGTGATTTGTGTTAAATAAGGGCTGCATTATGAATTGTGCATGTTTCAGTAGATGGGGAGGAAGTGCCATGTTGGCCTCAGTGCTTATGCAACTGTGTTCATGTGCACGGACGAGCTTTCACTGAGGAAGTGAAAGCTGCACAGTGAGCATGGGGCAATACAGGGAGGAAAAAACAATTTGACAAAATAGCATTAACTTGAACTTTGCAAAGAACGGAATGTTTTTATTAATCACAAATGCATTTAAAAAGCTGCAAGTGTATTATTTATTATGGAAACGTGAGGAATGTTCAGACCTGGAGAATGATAAATGTAATAAAAAGGTGCAGTAATGACTGGAATATAACTAATATAGTCCACAGGAGAATGCACACTTTATATTAAATCAGATTCGTGCCAGAATCAAAATAAAGAGCATTACACTGACTGTGTTTCAGTGCAGGACTTGTGCTATAAATACAATCACTGACTTTGTACCACAGAGTAATCAGAGCCACTGTTGTCGAACTGCACAGTTTCACAGAAGCAAACACACAGAGAGTCATCAGAACAGACTGAAGTTAGTCTTCACACAGCATCAAAAAGGTCAGTCATGGTGCCCAGTGTGAAAACGCGCCTACGGTCAGACAAACTACCAGAAACAGGAGCAAAGGCACTGCAACTGTTTTCAAAACAGACAAGTGCCTTGTTTCAGGGGCAAGTAAAATACCTTACATGTACACAATAAAAGCAAGCAAACAGAACTGATGCATTCTTAATTAAAAAAGATCTAAACTACCCCTTTATAGAGAAAACAAGTGTTGTGAACTAGTGCTGACAGCCCAGTTTATTCTCAGAACAACTGTTCTAGCTGGATTTTGTGGCTCAAATGTGTTCTGTGGTTCCATATAGATTTTTTGGGTCAAAATTTGTTCTTTAAGCCTCAAAGGTTAAACAGACATACCCAAAATAAATTCATTATAACTCCACGAGTCTAAAGGTGCCTTCAGACCAAACACAAATGGAAAGAGGTGAGCACACGCGAATCTCATACATTCGCACGTTCACGTACAAGGGATAGCACTAGCCCTGGGATTCTGCCATCACCGGAGTAAAAGCATCAACATTGGGAGAGTAAACTAGTTTGAAAATGACTGACACTCACCTGGAGACAGATGGACCGGGAGCTCGCCTCTTTCCATTGACTTTGTATGTATTTCTGCCACCCGTTCACTTTTGGTCTGAAGGCACCTTCAGGTCTACATGCAGAATCTTTGTCTGCATTCAGACCAGGATAGTCCGGGGGTCTCGGTTCGACTGGGCGGGCAATGCCGAGAATTTTCACACCTTCATTTGGTTTGGTTTGCATTCACACTGCAGCGGACCAAACTGCCTGAACAACGTCACGCAGTTACAACAACTGCTTGTTTGAGGCGCTGTAGTCAAAACCACCACTGAACAGGGAGAAAAATCAGGTTCATCAATTGACCATGAATGAAAACAGAAATCCGTTCCCTTCAGCCAGGTCGTTTGTCCGCCACAAACAAGACATTTTTTAACTTTTCTCCTTGGCTTTCTCCGGTAAAACGATTTCTCGGATTTGCATGGTTGTCTTTGTTATTTTCTACCCAAAATGCACTACGGTAAATGCCACTTCCTCTTCTCAGACTACGTGTTAGTATGGTTACACAAATGCCAAGGAGCACTTCCGCCCTTTAGGCCACTGGATACTCCGTTTGGATTCACACTGCCAGTGGAGCGCACCACACTTCGTTTGCAAGAGAACCAAGACCCTGTTTTCAGATGGACCAGACTTCGCTTGTTTAGTGCGCATCAAGAGTTCCAACACGCATTTAGATGGCATCAAACGAACCAAACTATCTGCAGAAGCCACTGTTTAGTCCTTTGGTAAGGACCAAACAGTGGTTCTATGCCTATGTATAGAGACCAACGACGTCTGAATGTGCCATCGGTCTTTACACATAGGCAACACCTCAGTGAAATACAGCCGTGGACAAAATTGTTGGTACCCCTCTGTTAATGAAAGAAAAAGCCACAATGGTCACAGAAATAACTTGAATCTGACAAAAGTGGTAATAAATAAAAATTCTATGAAAATTAACCAATGAAAATCAGACAAGTCCCGTGGATCTTAAATTTCTGAATAATATGTACAACTGTAGTCACAGGAACATCAAGCTGCTTGGAGATGGTCTTATAGCCTTTACCTTTAACATGCTTGTCTATAATTTTCCTTCTAATCTCCTGAGACAACTCTCTCCTTTGCTTCCTCTGGTCCATGTTTAGTGTGGTACACACCATGTCACCAAACAGCACAGTGACTACTTGTCACCCTTTAAATAGGCCGACTGACTGATTACAAGTTTGTAGACACCTGTGATGTTAATTAGAGGACACATCTTGGTTGAACATGTCCCTATGGTCACATTACTTTCAATCTTTTCTAGGGGTACCATCATTTTTGTCCAGGCCTGTTTCATGAGTTTGTTTTTTAAAATAATTCTGTTGAACCACAATTCAAAAGCTTTGTCTGATTTTCATTGGTTAATTTTCATAGAATTTTTATTTATTACCACTTTTGTCAGATTCAAGTTATTTCTGTGACCATTGTGGCTTTTTCTTTCATTAACAGAGGGGTACCAACAATTTTGTCCACGTCTGTATATGATGCTAATTATACCTGGAAAAATAACTAATTTTTTTTATCCTCTCCTAATTCTTTTGTTTGAAATTTCAATGTTAATATTACCATTACAGCAATGAATCAATTAGGCAACTTCTGATAGACAATAGGACCAAATTACAGTATCTAGAACTGTCACTTTATGCACAGATTCTGCAGTTTTTAGTGCTAAAAGCACCAGGCAGACTCTACATATAATTACTATATAAAATATATTTAAAGAATAAAATATTTTAAATATAAATTAAAATGTAAAACAAGGTAAACTGCACGTCATACATTTTTGGAAAGCTCACAAGATGTTTCAACTTGGGAGTACCGCTGTTAAGCCAGCAGATGGAAGCAAAAGACCCTTTACAGGGCTCAAAGCTATATCTATACTTAATGGTACATATCCAGTGGTCCGTTTTTTGTCAGAAGGCATTACACTGGGGATGTGCTGCAATCCGGGGATAACCAATAGTCAAAGAGCTCTGTCCCGGGAGAAAGACTCATTGGTCCTGCTGCTGAGAACACACAGGGTGCGCCTAACTGGTTGACTGATCTGACTGTGGGTGGTCTTCCACAGACTGAAGCTCCCGGACAACATGAGGGATTACGAGTCT
The DNA here is from genome assembly GCA_020510985.1 of Pholidichthys leucotaenia. Taxonomy (NCBI): domain Eukaryota; kingdom Metazoa; phylum Chordata; class Actinopteri; order Cichliformes; family Pholidichthyidae; genus Pholidichthys; species Pholidichthys leucotaenia. Next base: position 493,854,010 of record CM035837.1, read on the forward strand.
CATATCTTTAAAATAAACCAGTGAAAAGTGTTCCTAACAACCCTCTGTGCGATAAATAGTAAACAGTTAATGAAGCCGTTGTTATTTGACAACAAAAAGCACCGATTTAAATGCTCGGCACCACATCGCTCCAGCCGACACATGCTAGACCTCATTTGCAAAACATTTAAAAAAAATCATGCAAATGAAAAGTACAGGCAACACTGCAGCCCAAATCTCACCATAGCAGAGCCAAATGCTTAAACAATGGGTAGGAAGTGGAGAGAGGACCGATCCAGTGGACACGGACAATCAAGCTGCTGACCCCTGGCATAATATCTGTAGTTTTGATGTGCTCCCGATTGAAACATCTGTTGTGACCTGATGACACCTAAAGATTCTGTATGTTTTTTGTTAAAGGGCCCATGGCGTGCTTTTCCATGTTTTCAGACTTCTAAACAATGTTACAACCAACAAGTGTCCAAAGGCCAAAAACATGAGGTTTACATATTCAAAATAAACTCATTCTGCCCACTGCTCCTGGACTCTGGCTTTCTGGGCTTGTCTGATGAGACAACGATGATGTCTTAGTGGCTGATTTACTGGTCATATTTTCCAGGAAGTGCACATCCATGATATGATGGGAGTATTCTCCTTAGTGTCTAAACTCACCTACCGCTAGCTAATAGTGCTACCAAATAATGTGCTTAGTGGCCAGACCTGAATTTTTATAGCTCTTCTCTGGAAAACCATCTTATCATAGATATTTGTGTTCCTTGCTAGTTCATTAAAGCTATGTTCAAAGATTCTTACGAAGGATGGATTTGTAACAATCTCCCAGTTCCTACGAATTCTGGAGTTTGCAGACATTCGTGGAGGGGGGCATAGTTTCTTACAGCTGCCGTTCAACTCACAAGAGCAACCTGAGGCATTCTTGAGAAATGAGGTGCTTTTCTGTCGTACAGTGGTGATCGAGTTCTTACGTTCTTCATAATGGTGTCCTGGCATCTTCCTATGGCATACTTACTGCCATTTTAGGGAAATTTTTGTGCAACTCACGGCACTCAAGTTGTTCATAGGAAGATCTTACAGATTTGGGAACATTCTGTTCACAAAAATGTTGCATGAATGACATATTTCCTCCTTATGAGCGCCTCACTACAGCCTTACACACGCTGTACGAATCTTCATACGAATGGGGATTTGTACGTTGTTTCCTACCACCACTATAAGGGGCCCTCATGAACAACTTAAGGTGTTCTTGAGGCATACTTAACGGCTAACATCTTGTGTAGTTCTTATGTTGTTCCTATCACATTCGTACATCTGCCCTGATGAGGAGTTTTCATGGAGTGCTGGACAAAACGCATCAACCTGGCCACAAACTTACGGTCTACAAATGCTGAATTCTCCTATGGCCGCCTTAAGAAGGCTGTACGGAATGATCCAAAAATCATTCGTACGGTGTTTGCAGCCTTCTGTAAGGGTATTTGGGACTGTAGCTTAAATCACAGTGGATACAGTGCTGTGAAAAAGTATTTGCCCCTTCCTGATTTCTCATATTTTTGCATATGTCACACTTAAATGTTTGAGATCATCAAACAAATTTTAATATCAGACAAAGATAACCTGAATAAATACAAAATGCAGTTTTCAAATGATGATTTCATTTATTAAAGGAAAAAACTATCCAAACGTACCTGGCCCCAAGTGAAAAAGTAATTGACCCCCATGTTACATCATGAATTAGCTGTGATTAACCACATTTTTTTGAAAGCTGAGTTCAATTTTAGTAGCTACACCCAAGCTTGATTACTACCAGACTTGCTGAGTCAAGAAATCATTTAAATAGAACCTGTCTGACAACCTTAAGTAGGCTAAAAGATCTCAAAAAGCACCACATCCCACTGTGATCTTAAGAAATTTAACCCTCTGAGTGTGTGAATTTGCATGCCCCTAGTGGCAGAGCGCGGCACTGTGCCTGTCGTCTCACTGACATGATCGCTGCATTGGGGATTTGTACCGATTTGTACTGATTTGCCAGTTTCAGAAGGTGGCAGACATGACAGACTAAGTGGATGACACGTAATACACCAAAGAAGAAGAACTCATCATTTCCTTTTCCCGTTTTCAGCATTTTAGCCCAGAAAGCTAATAGGTCCACAATCGGTCACCGTCACTTTTATCGGCTTCGTATGCGGAAAATAACCACGGGATACAAGCAAAATTTATGTGGGATAATCATAACACTTTGTAGATGTGGTAGAGCAGGGGTCGGGAACCTATGGCTCGCGAGCCAGATGTGGCTCTTTTGATGGCTGCATCTGGCTCGCAGACAAATCTTTAAAAGGAACTCCGACTATATTCATCCGTCACACTGGTGCGCAAATATTGTACTTTATCATAGCGTGATTAATACATATGTCAGCTCTATCAAGTGTTGTGGGATGTCTGGTGCGTGTGTTTGGATCATCTATGGTTTGGATGGGCAGCTCGGTGCGTGGACGTGAGTGATGGCGTTTGCGCAGCAGAGGCGCCCCCCCCCCCCCCCCCGGTGTGTGTGGCCAACGGTGTGTGATTTGGTGCGGATAAGTAGACAGAGCGAGTCGACCAGAGCAGGTAGAATTTGTTGCTGACAACAGTGCGGTATATAAATAAAGCCCCAACGATTCAGCAAAACGGCCTGTGCTTCTGTGTACCACAAGAGTGAGATTTACTCGGGAATTGACCGCAGAGGAAGATGCATCTCCCCTGCGTCCCAAAACCACGGTTAGGAGACGAAAGGCAGGAACGGTCAACACAAGCGTGCGATCACAGACATGTCTCATGCGCGCGCTTTGAGCGATATCGTGCTTTATCACAGCGTGATTAATACATATGTCAGCTTTATCAGGCATGCGTTACAGCGCGCGCGATCACAGACTCAGAGTGAGGGATATGTGGCTGCCAATCCACGCCAACGGCCTCTCCGGCCACCATCGAGCATTTAAACATTTTTACACATTCATACCCAGTGTTATGGGCACTGGAGGCAATGCGGGTGAAGTGTCTTGCCCAGGGACACAACGGCAGGATATCTGGGGAGAGCGTGATGCGAACCGCCAACCGTCGGGTTATTAGACGACCTGCTCTACCTGCTGAGCCCCACTTTTTCCTCCACTTTCCCTCTTTAGGAAAGCTATGGAGGCTCACCCCGCTCTCTTTATTTCCCTTTGATTTGAAATTACATCCAACAAATTACATCCAACATCCGCAATGTGGCATTTTCACTGACAAATGGCAGTAGTTAGGAGCTTCGCTTCTTGGCTTGTATAAGACAGAAAAAACGGCTGCAACCCTTCTACGTCACTACCCAGAATGCATTGCGACGTAAACAAAAATCGTAATAAAGTTTTTTAAAAATATATAAAACTGGGAATTATTTTCAAAAAAATTATATTATAGTTATGTTAGTAACATAAAAATAAAGCATATAGAGCTAACATGCCAATATAATCGGAGTTCCTTTTAATTATAAGGTTCAAGTTCAAGTGGGGTTGCCGTATGGCTCTCACGGAATTACATTTAAAAATATGTGGTGTTCATGGCTCTCTCAGCCAAAAAGGTTCCCGACCCCTGTGGTAGAGACTTTAAATGACCGACAGAACACAAAATAACAACCATGATGGGTGAAAACGCAGTAACCACGCCAGCCAGCCAGCCAGCCAGCCCCCCTTTGTCAAAAGTAAGTGAGGATTTTCTGTTTTTTTTGTTTTTTTTTATATTGTACTGATTTCTTGTTCATATACTTTAAAGATAAGATGATGAGGTACCTCTGTACAAAAAACGGTGTCAAAAGACTGAACCATTCTTTGTGTAAATACGTCCAAAGTCCAGTTTTGACTGAGTTATGGAATTTAAAGAGGTGCTGCGACATTTTGTAAATTAGATGCGTAAATGTATTCCTATCTGAAACTTTGGATCATATTTTACATCTTTCTAATTGACAATAAGCCATTATCTCTTACCACTTTCAACTTATAGCCTTGGAAATCTTAACTATTTTATTGACAAAATATATTTACCACTCTTGGCCACTAGGGGTTATGCCACAATTCGGTGACAAACACACTCATAGAATTACGAACAGATGAGAAATAAAAACCCAGAACAACATCTAAAGAACTGCAGGCCTCACTTGCCTCAGTTTGGACACTGGTCCATGACGGAACAATAAGAAAGAGACTGGGCAAAAATGGCACTCATGGGAAAGTTCCAAGACAAAAACCGTTGCTGGACAAAAAGAACATAAAGACTCGTCTCACATTTGCCAGAAAACCTCTAGATGATCCTCAAAACTTTTGGAAAAATATGCTGGGGACTGACGAGACAAAAGTTGAACTTTTTGGAAGACATGTGTCCTGTTTTATCTGGCATAAAACTAACGCAGAATTTCATAAAAAAGAGATCATATCAACAGTCAAACATGGTGGTGGCAGCATCATGGTCTGGGGCTGCTTTGCTACTTCAGGACCTGGAAAACGTGCCCTAATTGATAGAACCATGAATTCTGCTCTTTACCAAAAAGTCCTGCAGGAGAATATCTGGCCACCAGTTCATGAAGCCCTCCAATGTGACTGAATTTAAACAATTCTGCACAGAAGAGTGGGTCAGAATTCCTCAACAGTGATGTAAAAGACTCATTGCCAGTTACTGACACCAATGGTGGCACAACCAGTTTTTAGGTTTAGGGGCAGTTAGGGGGCAATTACTTTTTCACATAGGGCCAGGTAGGCTTGGATAGCTTTTTTCCTTTAATAAATGAAATCATCATTTGAAAACTGCATTTTGTATTTACTCAGGTTATCCTTGTCTAATATTAAAATTTGTTTGATCTGAAACATTAAGGTGTAACGAGTATGCAAAAATGTAAGAAATCAGGAAGGGGCAAATACTTTTTCACAGCACTGTAATTCATCTTACATCATTCAGGCCCTATTTGTTATTTCAGCTGTGCTTGCCTGGAGAAATTAAGTTGTTAGCTCAGCAATACAATGTGACAAGACTGCAGCAATTTTCAACGTGATTAGGCACCTCAACGGTCGTCATGACCCACCAGAAGAGGAAGCTAGCATTAGCTTAGCTGACCAATAGCAATTAGTCTTTAGGAAGCTTTCTATATAAATGCTGAAAGGCATTCACTTATAGAGGCCATTTTCTCATCTGTGGATGACCAAAGTACACACACACACACATTGGTAGCGGTGGTGCCGCCATGCAAGGAGCTGGCCTGACCCACCAGGAGTAACTCGGGGTTAAGTGTCTTGCTCAAGGACACTTTTTAAAAATTTTTTTGTGTATTTTATTAATCCCCAGAAGGGAAATTGAGGGCATCCATCTGGATGGATGGAGCAGCCACAGTACGGCGTTATCCCTTCACCATTCACACCTAGGGCCACTTTAGAGTCTTCACTTAACCTAACCTGCATGTTTTTGGCCTGTGGGAGGAAACCGGAGAAATCCCGGGGTAAACCCATGCAGACGCGGGGAGAACATGCAAACGCCACACAGATCACTGTTGGTCAGGGGGTGGAATCAAACCCGGGATCCCATGGCCAAGGGTGAGTTGCTGTGCTGCCACAGTGCTAACCACTGCTCCACCGCGCTGCCACTTCGACATGCAGACTGTAGAGAGAGCGGGAATCAAACCTCTGACCCTCCGATCGGAGGTCGACCACACCGCACCTGCACCCATGTAATCCATTCACCTACCTACACATCTGTCATCACACCTGATTTATTAATCCACAGTTGATAATATTCTGGCTTATTCTGTCTGGGTATATTAGCCTGCTATAACGTTAGCTTTGCTAGGCTGCCCCAGCCAAGTTTACACTAGTGAGCTCTGGCTGGGTTCTTCATCTGAAGCCACTGGCTACACAAGAACTCACCAGTGGCAAAATGGGGAGGGTGGGGTGAACTGGAGCTCACTGGCATTTAAAGCAAAATCCCCCAAAAGAGCCTGTTGTGAGGAAGGCTCCTTTAGCTGGTTGTAAAATGGTACTGCACCATTTAGAACCTCAGGTGTTCTGACCAAAGCGTGTCCTGGACATTTCATTAACACGTCTGGGAACATGTGCAAACAAGGCCTGCCATGGGCCCCAACATGAGCACCCCGCACCTCTTCAGGGCTTTAAGGCATCAAACAAGCTGGAGCAGTATACTCCACATAGTTTAGTTAGGAATTTATTGTATTGGGTTTTACTAGTTGTTGGGTTTTTTTCACTGTGACCCTTCTCTCCCTTCTACGCCCTGATTGGTGGAGCCTTGAGTACTTTCACCGTCTTTATAGTCTGCGTCATGTGTGTTGTGTTCATGTTACATGTAATTTGTGTTTTGTAAATGTGTTTATAAGGATGTCATCATCTGACTGTAAAAAAAAAAAAAATCTATCTACATGTACAAATAAAGTAACCTGAACCTCAACAGGCCCTAAAAGAGTTTCTGCCGGTTAAATGGTGCCGCATATCCAGACTGAGGCGTAGCAGCCTCCCTGTGTTGTTATGGGTTCAATCCTGTTAGAAATGCCGGCAGTTAAAAGGAAAACTCCTTCATCTTTCCATCCTGTTAGTATTTTCACCCAGAAGCACCCAAACGTTTCATCCCCACCACCACTACAGTGACCGTGAGCCCCTCCACGTGGAGCTCCCCTGCACCGTCAGAGCTCCGGGGGTCGCTGCGGCCGTCACAGATACTGTCCCATGCTTCTCTGATGCCCACCTCCAATCTGGGGCTGCCTGCTGCCGCTGGGTTGGTCTGGGCCCATAACTGGGCCTCTAGCTGAAGGCCGGTCCTCCTGAACCAACCTCTCCCTCAGCTCCTGGACCTCCCGGGTCAGCCGCTCCACCAGATGGAGACCTTGAGGATCCACCATCTGCCTCTGGAGGTCCTGGAGTACAAAACACACACACACAGAGGTCAGCATGTGGTTGACAATCACCCCCCCACATCTGTCCCACACTGACCCTAATGATCTCCTCTTTCATATGCACAGTCCTGCTGAGGGAGTCTAGTTGGGCAGCTTGACTCCTGCTCAGCTCCTGGCTGTCCTTCTCCCTCCTCATGGCCAGACGCAGCTCCTCCTGTGCCGCCTGCAGCTCCAGGGCCAAGTCTGCTGCAGAGTCAGGCCTAGACCCAAGGCCTGAGCTCAGCTGTGTGCGGAGTTCCTGGAGCCTCGATGTCTGCTCGGTTATCACCTCACCAAGGCGGCTCGCACACTCCTGGACGTAAAGTGTTGACATGAAGCTGTGTGGACATCATAACGTACAACTAGGTTTTCTCTGAAAAACTACCTGAATGTACTGGTCCCTGGCGCTGAGGCTCCTGAGCAGATCCTGGATCTGGTCCTGGTGCTCCTGGGCTTGATGGGTCCGGTCAGCCAGCACTTCCTGAAAGAGGCGGTCTTTGAGCTGGAGGCGGACCTTCAGCTCTTCCAGAACATCACCGGGAGCCGACTGGATCTGAGTGAGCAGGGAGCACTGCAGGTCCTACACAGGAGGGAGAGATCCCCTCATCAGAACCCTTTATTGGTTCTTCAACACCAGACATCAGTCCCTGCAGACACCCGTCTTAGAGTTCTCTTGACCATAAACACGCTCTTTATTTGAAGGATTCCCACAGTTCTACTCACTGATTACACAGGGTTACAAAAGTAATTTTTTTTGTAAGTTGTCTGTGTTTTTTCAACTGATTTAAGACAATTTTGCGCCGCTGAATCTGAAAATAACATCCGATTCTCTCCAGGTGCTCAGTAGAAACCTGGACTCAGTCCTGTGCATCTACTGACCTTTATATAAAGGTCAGTAGATGCATATTCAAAATTCAGAGAATTTCAAGACATAAAAAAGAATTTTGCATCATATAAAGTGAAAATAGTCGTACATGTAAACCAAAACGTCTAAAACAACATGTGGCCATAATTCAAAACGTTGGCCTGATTGAGCAAAACCAATGAGATGTTTGGATTCAGCACATCAACACCGTCCTAAATGAGCTAAAAATAACTTTGACAATGAATTTGGTGCTGACCAGAGTTATTAAACCTTCGACTGTACAAAGGAGATGGAAATAAACCAGGAAGCGGTACTGCAGCTAGGGGGCAGCACTGTGTTTTCAGAAAGCTGCCTGGCCTCTCTCCTGTTAAAGGCTCTTTGATGCACTTTTTCCACAAGTGACAGATTCTCTTCACATTTTATTTTATTTTTTTAATTATTGAAGCAGATTTGTTTTGTATTTTTCCTGGCTTTCAATCAATCAATCACAACTTTATTTATATAGAACTTTTCATACAAAAATTTGTAGCACAGAGTGCTTTACAAATTACAAAGATAACACAACTGCACCCCCTTCCCCCCCACCCCAGACACACACACACTCATCCACATGAGACATGGCGCCAAGCCTGCAGCTACAGGGACACCACCTCTGCCACCACCCAAGACCAGGCACTGGGTGGGCCAGGGCAGTGACAGGCCAGCACCCTGCAGCCAAAACCAGGCAGCCCCCGTGGGAGGGCCCCATGAGGAAACACTGGAGTTAGGACAGGATAATGAGATGAATAAACATATTAAGATATATCACTTGTTAATAAAAAGACAATCATAAACACCCCCCCATTTAAACTCAGTTTAAACTGTAACAGTATTTGAAGGGTCCACGTAGCCAGTCCAAGCGGACACTACCGGCCACTAAAGCCACGTCCTGACGCGGAACAACAGCAGAGCCCTACGTCAATGTTCAGCGTCCATTTATGAAAGTAAAACCTCCACAAAATAACCAAGATATGAACCAGTATCAGTTCCCATTTTCCTCCACTCTCCTTTGCTGATGGTCAGTGAAACGTTTGTCTGGTCAGCAGCACCTGCGTGGACCGCAGCAGTTCCTCATGTGGCAAAATGACCAACCAAAGCCTGCCACCTAGTGGCTAGAAGTAATAACAAAAATAAACAACTGAAAATGGCCCCTAGAGTATTTAATAACAAAGAGAATAATTATAACAAGAACATAAAGGAAGTTTAAAATCAGAAATTAAGAAAATTAAAATAGGAAACTAATCAAAAGCAACGCTTTGAAACACTCTGATTTAAAGCCTGTCACTTTAAAAAAAACACTCTTCATCTATTCAACTCCGCCCTCCTTCTTATGTCAGCTAGTCATTAGCTGGCTAGCTTCTAGCTTTTAGCCTCCTAACTCGGATGAGCAGCAATGGTTCACTGATCCAGTCAATGGTGTATCTTGCGTCGCTCCATCCCATCTCCCAATAATTCTGCTGTGATTCCACAACAAACCGCTAGCACCACGTGCCGGGCGGATCCCAGGTCACCGCAACCGACCTGGCCCGGGACCCGAGGCTGGTGGCCGAGCCGAGGCAAAGCTTGCCAAGCCACAGGATCTCAAGGGGCAGTGCCCCTCCAGGGTTTCACGGGATGTTTTTATGATTGTTGCAGACCAAAAAGCCTGAATTTGCAGGAGCTTTTTTTAAAAAGTTGCAATGTTTTTAGAGTTTTTTTTTGCACTAAAAGTTGTGAGAAGAATTACAAATTTTAAAGTAGATGGGTTTTTTTTCCAGTTTACTGCAGTGATCTTCTATATAATACAAGAAAAGCACAGGATTGTCAAAAATCTCCTATTACAGTGATTTATAAATTAAGCAGAAACTTCTGCTACACAGAAAAACTCTTTTGTTCAACAGCAAATACAGACTTCAACACAATATCCATTACAACAGCTAAACTGCACTGAATGCATGTTAAAGAGTAGAGATTTGGAAATTATTGGCAGCACCTTCATTTGAAAACTCCCTACGGTCCCCAACCACTCGGTACTGAGCAGAGAGGCAAAAATAAATCATTTATTCTGTTACTCTTGTCATCTATTGGACTCTGTGTTTTTATGAAAAAAAAAAACAGACAATATTCTCTCTCTTTCTGTGCCTGACTCCTACCTGTCTGCTGCACGTCGGTCTTGATGCAAAGTCCGTGATCTTCCCTGAAATGGGGGTGTACTCAAACTTGAGTAGATGCTCCTTCTGGGTGGATATAATGTATATAATATAAATGTATATAATGTGGATGTATAAAATGCTACAACACTGGCTGTAGTTGCTCGTACGGTGTCTCTCCTCACATGCGCTCCCATGGAGGAGTGCTTTTGGGGCAGGCGGATGTTTGTCCAACACAAACACGTGGTCAGGATGGAGACGTGGCCAGACGTCCACTGGCAGGCTGGGGGGGGGCAGAGGAAGGGACGGTGTTTGCGACCTCGCTGGTGATTGTTTCATTTTTCAAATCACACACTCCGTTTGCTGATGTGTTCCGTTAAAACTCACTGTAAACACGGAAGTGAACGCGGTGCAGCGATGCATTTGGTTGGTTACACTGAGCATTTCAGCACCAGTCAGACAAATTTGATTGGTGAAATTGGCGGAAGTTGACGAAGATCGGCCAAAATTGCGGGAAAGTTGTGATGATTGGACAAAGTTGCAAGGTTGTGCAATAGTCACGCTGATTTGGCTGATTTTGCGTGAACTGATGCGATCACAACATCGTGAAACCCTGGAGGGACTGATTCTGACATTAATATATTTTAGTTCAATGGCTCCAACTTTTTGAAGAGGTTTCTTAAAATTATGTTATTGAAATGGTGATTTTATAGATCCTACCAAACATTATCAAAATACCTTTACAAAGATCACATTTATTAAACAGTTTAAATATACTGGATTTAATATCTGACTGTGTGGCAATAACCACTTTATCTCAACCTTACACTTCTGCTGTGGGATTTAAAATGCTGCTTTTGTAAGTTTTTACTCTATAAAATATGCCCTTTGGTCATTTATACAGTTAAAATATTGAAACACTTCATCTACAAGCACACACACTGCCTCTTAAAGAAAACGATTACACTTCCTGAATTTGATGACATCACAAATCAACAAGCCCCACCTCCAATTCTCTAAGTTAACACAACAAAAGCAGCCTGACCGTCTCCTTAGCCGTTCCACTCTCCATACCTGCGCCTCCTGCGTGCGGGCGTGCAGCGCCGCCTGCAGCTGACCAATGATGGCATCCCTCTCCCTCAGGGCGCTGCCCTGCCTCTCCTCGCTCTCTTGCTGCTGTGCCCGGACGCTCCTGCAGGCGTCACACACCTGCTCCAGCTCCAGGGTCTTACCCCGCACCAGCGCCTCCAGACTCTAGGGCGGACAGAATGAGGCACAGTGGAGATGACGTCACAGAGAAGACAGACGCGTGTCCCCCGCCCTCTGCTGTGCTTTCTTACAGTGATGGTCTCCTCATTGTTGGCCAGGACGCAGCGCTGCCTCTCCAGGTCCCGCTCCTTCTCTCTGAGCAGCAGCTGCAGGCGGCGGGCCTCCTCCTCCATCTCCTCCACACAGCGGAACTTCTCGTCTACGGCACGCTGCAGGTCAGACAGCAGGGATGCACATGAATGAATGAATGAATAAATCTTTATTTCGGATAGATAAAAAGTAAAGATTAAAAAAAAGAAACAACAATATAACAAAGGGGGAAAAAAATCCAACAAGGTCAAATCAAACAATAACTCCTCTGATTATACAGTTCAACATAAGTTATCCGAAATGGGTGATGGCTGAAGCCGCAGCTTATATTGCCCACCATATTCCATCCAAGAATTCAAAAGAAAAACAAAACAAGAGCGATTACAATTCAGAACAAAGCTAAGACAAAATGTGACCAAAAACTAAGCTACAACACAACGCAGACTGGATATGACAATCCTGATGTGAGTTTACATGTCATCTTGTATATATGTTTGGAGTATTTCTTCCTTTAGTTTTTGTTTAAATTGTCCAAGTGTTGTACATGATTTTAATTCAGGTCCAAAATCGTTCCATAATCTGACTCCTTGCACTGAAACACAGTGTTGCTTGGTGGTAGTTGTCACTGAAGGTTTTTGAAATATACATGTTCCTCTGAAATGATATTGTTTCTCCCTTATTTGGAACAACTTTTGGATATTTGCGGGCAGTGATAGATTCTTCACTTTAAACATTATTACTGCAGTTTTAAAGTCAACCAGATCTTTCAACTTGAGAGCTTTTAATTTAAGAAAAAGTGGGTTTGTTGGTTCCCTGTAAGCAGCTTTGTTTATTATTCTAATAGATCTCTTCTGATGCATTAAGGCTGGATATATGTTTGTTTTATATGTGTTTCCCCATACTTCAGTACAATATGTACCAACTATGAATATGAGCCACCGGAGTGGTGGCTCAGTTGGTAGAGCATCCGCCCCACACCCGGGAGGCAGGGGTTCAAATCCCAGCCGGGTCATGCCGAAGACCATATAAAAGTGGAACTTCCTGCCGTCCAGCTTGGTGCTCAGCAATAATGGAATGGAGGAGGGAAATCTGTGGCGGTGCCTTGCATGGCAGCGGCCCTCTGATTCTACACTTGGGGTGTGTGTGATTAACACAGTAGATAGGAAAAACACAATCTCGTTCTACTGTACATGATTGGTTGTACAGTTGAATGACAATAAGGGTGATTTTTAAATATGTCATGTATAGGAGTATTAATGAATGATACAAGGTATATAGTGTGGGTTGATTCAGCAAATATTTCACTCTGTGTAGTATTGCAATTGATTTAGAAATTTTACCTTTAATATAATTAATATGTGACTTCCAACACAGTTTATTATCAATTATTACTCCAAGAAATTTAGTTTCAAATACCCTTTCAATCTCTACACCATTTACACTGAGTTTAGATACTGAGTTGTTGTGACGGTTGTTAAAAACTATAAATTTTGTCTTACGTAAATTGAGGGTTAATTTGTTTGACTCAAACCACAGTATAAGCTTTCCTAATTCCTTTCCGAGTGTATCCAAAAGTTGTTCCAAATTGCTTCCACTGCATAATAAATTAGTATCATTGGCAAACAATATTAAATCCATTTTTTCCGACACTTTACATATATCATTTATATACATGTTGAATAACAGTGGCCCCAAAACTGAACCCTGTGGGACTCCACAAGTAACCTTCAGTAACTGAGTTTTTGTTACCAACACATACCTGCTGATATCTATTCTTTAAGTAACTACTTAACCAGGACAGTGCTACCCCCTAATACCACAATTTTGTAGTTTCTTTAATAATAAATTATGATCCACTGTATCAAATGCTTTTTTAAGATCCTGGAATACCCCAACTGAATACTCTATTTTCAATGGCAGTTGATATTTTTTCTATAAATTCCATTAGAGCAAATGCAGTTGTCCTCTTGTGTCTGAACCCATATTGCTGCTCACACAATAAATTATTCTTCATTATGAAGTTGTCAATTCTCTCACAGAATATTTTTTCAAGTATCTTGGAAAAACAGGGACTTCTGATTAAAGCCTACATGGATCTGCTTCTGGTCTGAGTGCACAACCCTGCAGCACAGGACCAAGCGGCTGCAAATGAACATGTAAACGGTTGTTTTGGTACGCACTTGAGTGCGATTACCGTGTTCTCAGACAAAACAAACCGCACTAACGCAGAAAACAAACTTGAGTTTGATGGAAATGAACTAGAGCCTGTAGGTGTGAAGGCACCCTTAGAATTCCTTTATTTTCCTCATGAATAATATTTTCCTCTTAAACATGCAACTTTTTCATAAATTTTAGACTTTTTTCTCCCATGACAACCTTTGATCAGTCCAACACAGACGGGGCCTCCAGTGGCTAAAGACGGGACTTCAGACTTGACTGGGACTCTTTTAATGTGACTTGTGAACAATCGAATCAAAGTGAATAGGATAAACAGGTACTAGTGGAAAAGGGGCTTAAGAGTGTGATGCTCCACAGGCAGCTTCACCGTCTCTGTGCACATCCTAGTACTCACACATACAATGTGCAGCACTGGGCCAACAGCAGCTGTGGAGCAGCATCCAGATGCCCCTCATCAGCTGGGCTAAACTTTATCAATGACAAACTCGCCACTTACATGCTATTTATATAGAAACACGAGTCCAGTAATAATAATGCTGGTGAGCAGCAGCTGATTGCAGCCGTCTCTGCAGGGCTGAGCTGTTACGTGTGAACCCAGGACACTCTGCAGGTCAGGATGATTGGTGGTGCAGCTGTACGTGCAGCGGCTCCTACCTCCAGAGCTCGGTCTCTCTCCTTTATACGCAGGCGAAGTTTCTGCAGCAGAGAGTCGCTCTTCTCTTTGGGCTCCTCCAACATCTCACAGTAGTCCTGATGGCAAAAGAGAGAGTTAGAACAGTAACTTTGAGGAAACCACTGAGCTAACACTGAGTGGCGCTCTGGTGAATCTGAGATAAGTGTTTGGCTCCATCTAGTGGCTCTGGGAGGAACCGCTTGTAATAATGTTTAGCTTGTATCCTCTGTGGCTTTGACAGTCGATGATGGAGTAGGTCATCCTGGCTTGATGAAATGACTGTGCAAACACCAGATGCAAATTTACATGAAAAAATAACTTTAATTTACAAAAAAAAATCAACGTTATGAAGAACTAGAAAAGCACTCAGAGAGCGCAGACCTCCGCCAAGCGCCACAGTTCCCCCCATACAGTGTTTGTGTGTACGTTTTCAGATTCCTTGACCATGAAAACATATGACTAGCAATTGGACTGACAATGATAGGATTAGTGGTTCAGTAGTTATTCACGAAAATCGCATTTTCCGTAATGGCGGTTTTCTTCTGGACGGTGATCCGGATCACCATCAAAAAGTAATCATCTGTAGGATACCCCATTTCTGACAATCCTTGAAAATTTCATGAAAATTCGTCCCTAACTTTTTGAGTTATGTTGCTAACAAACAAACAAACAGACAGACAGACAACCCAACGCCAATGAAAACATAACCTCCTTGGCGGAGGTAAAAATGTTGCAGATTTCACCCTATAAACACAACTGTCATGTACAACTCATTTTTCAGATCTTTAAAATGTGAATTTAGGGAATAATGGCAGTGTTTCCTCTGGCTTAAACAACTTGGCATGGTGGCAACATATTTTTCAAGGGGGGGGGGGGCAGAAAACACATGACAGTATTGTAACCGGAATATGTTAATTTTAATACTATTTCTTTCTTCTTTTCATTCATCTTCTTCTGCTTAATCCTTTTCGGGTCACAGGGGGGCTGGAGCCTATTCCAGCATCTTTGGGCGAGAGGCAGGGTCCACCCTGGACAGATCGCCAGTCCATCGCAGGGCCAACACAGAGAGACAGACAACCATTCACTCTCACAGTCAGACCTAAGGACAATTTAGAATCCCCAGTTTTGATGCCAATTAACTTAACTTGCATGTTTTTGGCATGTGGGAGGAAACCGGAGAAATCCCGGAGTAAACCCACACAGACACGGGGAGAACATGCAAACTCCACACAGATCACTGCTGGTCGGGGGCTGGGATCGAACCCAGGATCCCCTGGCCAAGGGTGAGTTGCTGTGCTGCCGCAGTGCTAACCACTCCGCCACCGTGCTGCCCACCGTGCTCTCTCTTTTTTTTTTTTTTTTTTTTTTTTAAATTGTGCACAGTAGCTTTGCGTATGGAACTTATTTGAAGTACTGTACAACTGGGCCTTAAATGTTGGAATACTGGGCCAGTTGGGGGCCCATCCAGGCATTCTGTGTTTGGACTTTTTACTGGTGTCATCCTTCTCTCCTTCCTCTGCTCTCACCTCTCCCAGGGCCTCATGTACAAAGGGTACTTACCCACAAAAACATGGCGTACGTCCTTTTCCACAGAAAATTTCAGATGTATCAAGAATGAAATGACGGTGGAAATACGCGCAGCCCCACGTCAACTTCATGGCTGCTGTACGTACGTTTCTACTGTTATTGTGGTCCGTTGGCGACACTTAAGAGGTGATGCTGGGAGACTGATGACGTGAAAATGATTGTACCCACGAGAGACACATGATGAACAAACATCCAAGTGTGCGCAATTAGATGAGTAGATATAAAAGCAAGTGCAATAAAGTGCAGAAAATGCCTCTAACAACAGAGGATTAGAGGCTATTGCAAATCACGCAGTGAAAAGAGAATGGGTAGGTAGATGCAGAAGATTTTCTGGCTCAGGATGACGATTGGCTTGTCGGCCGGTTTAGTTTTCCACAGGCAGTTCTTGTGGAATGCGCCTGTGTGGCCCAAATATCGCCCTGTCTTCAAGGCTTCATTACAACTCTGTGATTGGAGTAAATGACTTTCTTTTATTGCTGATTAAACTAGTTTCACAGCATTCTACCAAGCCCCAAACTACCTCTGTGTGTACAGTAGTTATGCCAATAAACACATGGGAAAAGTTTGAAATGCAACAGTGTCACCCGTTCCCCGGCGCACTTCATTCATTTACAATAGTGTGTGTAATCCATGTAAGTTATATATAACTATAAAGGATGAGATTTGCATTTTGGACATAAAATATGTGCTTGTGGAGTCTAATATGATCCGTTTTCAATTGACAGGTGACCATGGCTACCCACTAAATAGGTTCATATTGCCTTATTTTTCGTAACCATTTTCTTACTTAGGCTGTGAGCAGACTAATGAATTGCCTGTATCCGCGCTAATGCTGGAGGGCAGCGTGCCAAACAAAATGTTTTTACGCACTTCTGCTTCATTCAGAAGCACCTCCAAGTCACATTCCATGAAATTCCATTAAATCCATTATTTTTGATCGTGGATACAACAGAATCAGACGTGCTGGGCTTGTATATATCTACAGTATTTGCATACCTATTTGCATCCAATCGCATATTCAAATGGAGGCGTGTCAAGGGAAGAGTCTAGTATTTCCTCACGTGCGTTCAATTTCAAAGAGATCGGTATGTACAAAGGAAATATGCTTGGATTCCTGCGTATGGACTGTTTCATTCATCTGGATTTTTTTTTGCTCACGGCATTTTCTTCATTTAAACATACATCATCTTTCAGTAGGAAATCCACGCAAGTCTTTGTACGTGAGGCTCTGCCTGAACACTTCCCTCTCCTTGGCTCCTCTCTTCTGTCTCATCTTTCCCTCTCTGAGCCCTGCCTAATTCAGCTTCTCTCTCCGTCTATGGTGGTATACAAACAGGTTAGAAAATATCAAGTGTCACGTTTTGTCCTGCAGGATTTTTCTGTCACGGTGTACATAAATGATAAATATGTGTATTTTTTGTATTTTTAATCTAGTGTTTCTTTTTCCCCCCATTGAGAAAGAGTAGAAAAGAGAAGGGAAAAAACATTCATAATAGTAATTTACTCATGCACACTTAAATTACACGATCATAAGTGGGTATAGTAGCCAGAAATTCTACACATGTAAAAGCAGTGCTATGAAATTAATAATTAAAAGTAGACAACCAAAACTTTCTAGTTAAGGGTACAAAGAGCAGCCACTTAAAAACTTGAGTAACAACTTCAGTCTTGAAGGTTTGAGGATTTTCTAAAAAAAATTATAACAATTTTCTTGTAGTTTTCTACTTTTCTCTGTAAATCTCTGTATCTGAATTTGAAACCATTTTGCTCAAATTTATAATTTCCTCTTGTAAAATTGACTTTTCTTGTACATTTGAGACTTTATTATAAACATGTAGATTATTTTATGGCTCATTTTTGTGTATTTTTTAAAATAAAATCACTTTTTTTTTTTATAAATTTGAAACACATTGTGGTAAAATTTTGACTTTTTTCTTATATAGTTTACACTTTTGACCATAATTTTGCAGAGCCAGGACAGAACAATAATTTAACTCTGATTTCAAAGAACATATTAATAAAATTATATTTAATGAAATAAATTAACTTAAATGACCAAAGATGCAGTTATTTCTGCTATAATATTTCTATACATTTATAGTTTTTAGAACTCTCCTCACCACCCAGACAGCAGGAAAAACCTTTATTTTGAAATCCAAATGTTGGCACGTTTAGTTTGTCTGAAAACTGCTGACGGATTAAAGTCACTGACTTCATAAATTCCGGTCATCTTAACTTGCCAGGTACATAATAATGAACATAAATTAGTTAATGTAGTGGCTGGTGAAATAAATCCTCAGCAATTCATCAGTCTCCTCTGTCTTTCCCTGCATATCAAGCCAGCTGCATATGAAGCCTAACCACACCTGTTAGCTAAACGACTCTTCATTACTGTTCCCGTTACCAGAGGGTTAAAACCACCATAAATGCCTCCACTGCTTACATACCTCTTCTGCTTTTTTCCCATGTTTAAAGTACTTTAATAAGCTCATGCTTCTCTCGGACAGTGACATTAGTAGCGAGACACTCTGCCTGCTGCATGGAACACGTGGGCAGGGCGCTTCCAAACTCCGTGCAGATGACGGTCACATGCATTGTTCATGTGTGTGCTTATTAGGGATGGGCATTCGGTGAAATTTTCTTCGTCGATCGCCGGGAGAATTAATGATTAATAATTGGTTAATCATTAACATTTTTATATTAAAAAACAATCACATTTAGGCCTATGATGCCTATACTCTTATGTATTGAGAATAATAATAAAAAAAATACAGAGTGTTTTTCTTCGAGGATGAATTTATTAACAAGACAAGTTTGCAGTAAAACGTGAACACATGTGCATTGCGCAAACAAGGGAGGCTTCAAGTTGCGAGCCAGACAATAACAGAAGACACATAACGGAACATATATTTCTTTTACTTTTTTCTTTTCCTTTGTTTAAAAACAAGGATATCAAAATAAGAAAGCTACACAACAATTTGCCTTTACGTAGGCTATCCCATTATATCACGGCATCAGAATTATAGGCCTGCTTTTTGTTAAAAAAAAAAATGCGCTTGTTCAGTGTTTGGCAGTAAAACGTGAACTCATGTCAGTGACAACATAACGGAACAGCCGTTTTTTTTACCCTAAATAAAAATAAAACAACAATCTCGAAAAGCCTGTAACAAGGCAACAAGGCTTTTGTATATCCAATTATCAGGATAGCATCACGACGCCAGTATTATTACAGACGGCTACCCATTTTTGTTTAAAAAGATGAGCATATTCACATGCTCTGGCGTCAGACGTGACCGAATTCTGGTCACCGTCAGTCCTGCCGCTGAAAAAACCCGTTCGGATGGGACAGACGTGGCCGGGATGCACAAGTACCTATTAGCTAATTTCGCCAACCTTGGGAACCGAACTCCGTTATCTCTCCACCAGTCGGTTGGGGTACAACCCAGTGGTGGTGGAGTCTCTCGCAAAAAGTTCTGAAATTCCGCATCGATGTCAGTCTCGTGATGAGTGGCATAGTCATCTCCAAGAAGGAGTGCCATAGCTGAGACGTGGCGCTTTGAGTCCGCAGCAGCAGTGTTTGCGCGGTCAGACGTAACCTCGTCCCCATCCAGTGGAACAGCCTCTTCTTCACTGGTCCCCACTGCTGTGGCCAGGTGAACCAGTTTCGCATTGGCAACCACTCTCTGTGCTGGTGAAAGAAAGCCGAGATGCTTGTGGCGTGGGTCCAACATCGTAGTGTCGATGTTTTAATTTAAACATCGTTTAAATTAAAGTGGTCCCACGCAACACTTCGCCGCGACCTCTTCATGATTTGGCGATTGACCTACGGAAGCTTGCATGTATCAACTGAGGCACGTCAGGGTACGGCGATGGTGAAATGTTGCCCCCTGGTGCCCAAATTTTGCCAGTGGCACAGTTAAATGCATTGCATTGTTTGAGGACGGCCGTGCACTAGGCCTAATATCCTACATTCGGATTGTTTAAAAAAAAAAATCGGTTTGTCGACGAAAATGAACTTCCTCGGTGAAATTCTTAATGATCAATTATCGATTAATTCTGCCCATCCCTAGTGCTTATGGAGCATCATTCCTTCATATTTTTTCTTAAATTTAGATTTCCTTGGCGTGGCAGCAGAACTTCAAGCGTGGCGCCCCACCACACGGAAAGGTTACCAGAGGAAACCCTGAGTTGTCATTTTTAAGGATGATTAAGACCTGAATTTTGGATCCATTCATTTTAGTCTGAGTTTTTAAAGATCTGTGGACCTCCTGTACATAATCCCAAACTGATCATGTGACTGCTCCACAAAGAAAACCAATCTGCTGGCGCCTCCATGCCAGCTGCTGCTGATGTGTGCCGCTCATCTTTGTGATTCTACCCAATATGGATGTGAGTGACAGCAGCTGCTGTTTGGAGGCGTGCATGCATGTTTGCTGTATACAGTCTGTGTGTGTCAGACCTCCAGCAGCCGATCTTTGGTCTGTAGCGACGTCTTCAGCTCTCTGACCGTCTTGTCTCGCTCCTCCGTCTGCCTCCGTCTCTCCTGCTCGCTGTCCCTCAGCTGCTCCTCTCTTTCCTGCAGGGCTGAGCGGGCCTTCTCCAGAGCCAGCTGCAGCTCCTGAGGGTCACACAAACACATAGGGAGTGTGGGAAAAACACTTGGTGGCAGGGCCATTTCTAGACTTTGTGTACATAAAATACTAATTTGACCAGCATTGTTAGGTATGTTGCAAATTTACAAGAATAAAGTTTCAAATTAGTGAGAAAAAGTCCCAATTTTATGTGAAAAAAGTTGCAACTTTACAAGAAAAAAGGAAAAAGTTTAGTTTAAGAAAAGTCACAAAAGTGTGAAAAAAAAAAAGTTGTGGGTGAACTTGTAGCTTTGGGCCCCCCTAGTGGCTGAGGGGGCCCATAGCATTGGTGTACTCTTCACAGGAGAAACGGCGCTGCTTGGAGAACAAAACGGCAGCCTGTCACACTGCGATGCTGCCCGTTTCCTCACCTGGTTGTGCCTCTCTACCTCCCTCCTGTACTGCAGCACGCCCCGCAGGTCGCTCTCCAGCCGCTGCAGGGCCTGGCCCAGGTCTTTCTGAGTCCTGCCCGCTCGCCTCTGCGCCCGCTGGTCGGCCTCCAGCTCCAGCTGGGCCTGGAACAGAGAGGCCTGCAAAGCCAGCACCTCCCCCCGACCCCGGTCATTCTCTGCGCCAGACGCCTGCATGTCCAACCAGAACGCAGGAAAAACATGAAGGGAAAACTGGCTAAAATGGTTTAGAGTGTCTGCATTTACAGTCCGCACGGCACGACTGGGTGTGGAGGACGGACCTGCAGCTGCTGCAGCTGGTTGCTGTTGACGAGCTCCTTCAGGGAGCGCAGCATCTTATTCTGCTCCTCTATCACCCTGTACAGCTCTGACACCTGTGCGTGCACACACACACACACACACACACACACACACACACACAGTGTTACTACACCCGGTCATATTAAACAAGACATGTTTGCAAACAAAAACAGTTGTCACATTTGTGCATTTAAAAAACAAACAAAAAATGCATTAGTCAGCAAGTTTTGAGGAAGTGTGTGAGCAGTGCTGTGGCTGTGGTGTATGTGATGTGATGTGGGGGGGGGGGGGGATCAGTTTTCCAATGCATCCTGATGCAGACGTGAACGATTCACAATTGATGCATAAATGACAAAATTCAGATTCTTAAGCATGTGTTTTTAACGTAATTTTATGTGGCTAACACGGAAGTTGGTGCCCACCTGGACGGTCTTTAAGTCAATCAACACTGAAGAGACACTGCCCGCTTTATCTGTGTTGGGCTCCGAGGGCAGCAGTTTCATGCTGTCTGTATATATAGAGCGTAGATTAATAACATAATTAGTGTTAACAGAACAAAAAAAGTGGCATCTTAAACGTGGAAGATGGCGCCCAGACAGCATTTGTTGCATCATGTAAATATGTTCGTATCTGTGGTCACGGCACAAAACTCATCCTCTTATTTAATTCTGGGTGTTCAAATCAGTCTGCTGGAGCGTCACCGTCATCCTACGAGGCCGTGTGGACCGGAGATTACAGTCGACGCACGGGTGTGAAACATGGCTGTGGTGAGTGGGTCATGTGACCTGCACAGCCGCAGCTAATGGAGAAAATGAAGCCAGCAGGTAGGAATGCTTCCATTTCTCGTTAGAAGTGTAGACAATGTTTGTTTGACAGAGGAAAAGAGTCAGAGCAGCGTTAAAGTCACAGCCTTTATTGGTGTAAGACCAACACTTCTGTGTCTGACTCTGAAGAAGACACACAGTCTTTGAAACATTATTATTATTATTATTATTATTATTATTCTGCACTTGATAAATGTTAGTGGGATCTCCCACTCACTGCCACACGTGAGTCAGAACAGTTAGGAAGGATAAAGCAAATAAGCTCTGGCAACAATCAGCACATTGGCCTGTAAAATGTTAATTAATATGCAATGTCCTGAAAAACTAAATTAAATAAATGGTAAAATCAGTAATAATTGTAGGAGCTCAGAAGACTGAAGAGCAAGTCTGTACGTTAGTCTCAGCACCAATAAAGGCTGTGAAGCTGACAGTGTGCTCCAGACTCTCTTTTCCTCTGATGTGACGTCCTGAGGCTGACCTCCACCTGCTACAGTTTCTTTGGGATGAAGTGCACAAAGTCCTTTTTCTAATATTTACATGTCAGGAAAAGAAAGCTGCCTCACATTGGGCTGGAATCATGAGGTTCCTGAAGGTTGCAGCCCTAATGTAGAGCCGTGGACACACACAAGCCTGTCACTTCAGCCCACTTACACCTGCACTAACAACCGCTTCTGTGAGTGGATGAGCTCATACAGTTACAGCTGATGTTAACATGCATCTCTGCAGATCCCATGGCTTCATTAATCCACTGTTTTTCACCCTTTTTTGAGCAACGGCACATTTTTTCCATTGAAAAAAAAAAAAAAATCCCATGACACACTACCAGCCCAACATTACAAAATGACAGACTGGATGTCATTACAGCACATGTAAAATACTATTTCGTGGCAGCGGGAAGACAGGTGAACCCGCTCCAGGCAACACCAACACACACAGACTGGACTCCGCTGTTCCACTTTACACCAGTGAGGTGCGTCACCCGCAGCGACCTCATCCTGAACATTCAGACCAGCAGCTGTTCATGTCAAACAACAACGGATTCCTTAACTCCACCTCCAAGGTTGTTAGAAACACTTCTTTCCGGTTTGTTTTAAAGCATCAGATAAAGTTTTGCTCACAATCTACCATAATGGACCGGTGCTCAGCGGCTGAGGTTTGAGTCTACCTGCCACATCCCGCCAGGCCAATGACGAAGGCTGGCAGCCCATGAGGCCAGACAAGAGCCCGCCCATCTGCTACAGGAAACAGCCGGCACCAGGACGCCGTCTCTGGAGAGGGCAGTGCATCCCTTCAGCCATGCACCTACGGACAGTCCAAGATCCCAGGCATCATGGCATTCCCCTGGGATTTCTGCAGCACGTGCAGGGTGGCTGCAGAAGCTGCAAAGGTGGCCTCACCCCCCCGTGTGCCAGTTTAGATTCCGACTAACACAAGTCCTCAACCTGCGCCCAGTCCGAATGCACCTTCAATCTTTTGAAATAATGAGGTTTTGGACCATTTAAGTGGAATTAGACAGTTTCCCACAGCACACCTGACAGTCTCTCTGGGCACAGCGGTGGTTGAAAATCACGGCAGTAATTCACACTCCACCATATCTCACATCGTTCCAGCTTACAGCATTTGTTTTACATTTACTTTACTTGCAGTCCCCATAAGGAGATTATTTCTCAGTGAGTAACACATGTTGGCCACTAAAACATCGTCCAATCTGACTAGTACTTAGCTGAGATTAGCCAACATTTCTCATTTCATTCATGCAGTTTGACATTAGCTCACACTGCATCTGTCAGCTGAAGCCAACCAACATTAGCTCAGCATCAGCAATGCATCTCACAGGTGATGAAAGAGGAAGGCTGGGCTGAACTCAGCCTTATTAGCACATAAAGACACATGCACCGAGGCCGGCTGTGAAGAAGGGTGTTTAATGTAATTTAATGTAACAAAAACTCAGTCACTTGGGACTCAAAACCTCCCTCTGTAACTGGGTGCCGGACTTTCTCACAGGGAAGCCACAGAATGTGTGGGTTGGCAGCAACACCTCCCAGACCATCACACTGAGCACAGGGACCCCACAAGGGTGCGTGCTCTGCCCGCTGCTCTTCACCCTGCTGACCCATGACTGCGTACCAGCCTACAACACCAACCACATCATCAAGTTTGCGGACAACACAACGGTGGTGGGCCTCATCACCAACGACGACGAGGCCAACTACAGAAATGAGGTGAGCCAACTGGTCCAGTGGTGTAAAGACAATAATCTCTTCCTGAATGTGGGAAAAACCAAGGAGACTGTGGCTGACTTCAGGAGAGGACACACGCAGCATCCCCCTCTGATCATCAATGGTGCAGCTGTGGAAAGGGTGAGCAGCACCAAGTTCCTGGGGGTGCACATCTCCAAGGACCTTTCCTGGTCCAACAACACCACATCACTGGCCAAGAAGAATCAAACTCGCTTCCATTTCCTCCTCGAACTGAGAAGAGCACAAGTCCCCCCCCCCCATGTGTTCCTTCTACTGGTGCACCATTGGGAGCATCCTCACCAGCTGCATCACGGTGTGGTATGGAAGATGCACCGCTGCCTGCCGGAAGACACTACAACGCACAGTGAAAGCAGCCAGCAAGATCATCAGTGCCCTTCTGCACCCCCTCTCAGACATCTACCTCACCCACAGAGTCATCAGCATCACAGGCGACACCTCCCACCCCTCACACTCCCTCTTCAGCCCCCTGCCCTTGGGGAAAAGGTACTGAAGCCTCCGGGCCCGCTCCAGAAGACTGCTTAACAGCTTCGTTATCAGGCCATCAGGGCCCTAAACTCTGTTCCCCCCAGTTACATAATCACCCGCATAATAACTACCTCAGCTGTTGGCACAGAAAGACTAGAACACCAACAGTATACTTTTGCTGCTGTATGTCTCTGCACTTTAACCGCAACCATATGCACAAATGCCGCATCTGCTGCCGTCTGTCACTGCTATACTGATCATGTGCAGTCCTATCTGTTACTATCTGCACCTACACTACTGCATTGAACTGCAACTACGGGTATTCATCTCTAATTGTCTGTATGTAGGATTGCTGGTTTTATCATTGGTAATCGTTTATCTCTATTTGCACTATGGAGGTCTGGGTCTTTGTCGCCATTTGCATCACGGGTTGCATTACTGTACATAGACTGCTGCTGTTTTCTTTTTTTCAACCTTATTCCTTTTCTTTTTGGATTATGCACACCACTGGAGAGAGAAACACCATTTCAATTCTCCTGTATGTCCTGCACGTATAATAGTATTGACAAACAAAATCTTTGAATCTTGACTCTAATATGGGTGGAAACTGGTGCTGCAATATTTGAACCCTGAGGTGTTTTGACCAAAACATGTCGGACATTTTATTAGCATCTGTGGGAACTGAACATGTGGAGAACGTTCAAAACATGCCCCTAGTTGTTGATATTGATAGAAAACTGCATTTGTGTTCACACATCAGTTCCTCCCGTCTGTCAAGACCCTCCCCAAGTTCTCCGATCTTGTGTACCTCTGCCTCCTTGGAGCTGACTGCATCACTCATGTTCTGGATGTTTCTCTCCTGCTGCTGGGCTTCCTCCCGGGCCGACCGCAGCTCCAGTTCCATCTCACCAAGACACTGCTGTAGCTTCTTAACACACACACACACACACACACACACACACACACACACACACACACACACTTTTGCAGTGTGATCCTTCTCAGTCATGACAGCCAGCAGGTGAAGCAGACTGTGTTGGTACCTGGTTCCTGTTCTCGCTCTCTCTGATCTTGGCCTGCAGTGAGCGGACCTGGCCCTGGGCCTCCTGCAGCTCGCCCACACACCGACCCGCAGCGCTCTCATAGTGGCTGAGCTGGCCCCGCTGCTCCTCAATCAGCCGCTAAGACACACAAACAGTTTAAACATCAGAATTTTGCTGACTTACTTTGCTTTTTTTGGGTGTCATTTCATTTAGAATCAACCTGTGATAAAAACTTAATCTGGTCATCTTCTGCTGTTGTCGGTTAACTTTCCAATCATCTCCTCTCCATGACGCTCGTGCAGCTGCCGTGGACGACTGACGTCACAGCACTGCTCAAACCGCTGCCTCAGCATGCAACCGTCGTCATGGCAGCGTGCTGTTGACTTCCTTGTTTGTTTCATGTATAATGATGTGAAGTAAGTCGCCCACACAATGTTAGCTCTGTGTGGCTGTGTGTTCCACAGCAACACTGGTCCAGTGTTAGGACACTGCAGACGGCAGGAACTAGAGGAGACCATTCACCGAGTCAGAACAAGGAACCCTGCAGTTCTACAGCAAAGTTCCTGAAGTGCCTTTAGGGTAACATTATAAATACAAAAACACAGCTACTTCAAGGGTGTGCACACTTACAGATTTACTTGGTTTGTTTTTTTAAATTGAACTGTAAAGGTTATAGGTCCATCCATCCATCTTCTACTGCTTGTCCAGGGGTCCAGATCATGGAGGCAGCAGGCTAAGCAGAGAAGCTCAGAATTCCCTCTCCCCATCACCTGCTCCAGCTCTTCAGAAAAGATACCAAAGATGTTCCCAGACCAGCTGGGAGACGTAGTCTCTCCAGTGTGTCCTGGGTCTGCCCCGGGGTCTCCTCCCAGTGGGACATGCCCTAAACACCTAAAGAGGGAGCTGTCCAGGAGGCGTCCTGATCAGAGGCCCAAACCACCTCAACTAGCTTCTTTCAATGTGGAGGAGCAGCGGTTCTACTCTGAGCCTCTCCTGGATGACTGAGCTCCTCACCCTGAGGGTGAGTCCAGCAATCCTACAGAGAAAGTTCATTTCTGCTGACTGTATCTGTGGTCTCATTCTTTCAGTCATTACCCAAAGCTCATGACCATAAATGAGGGTAGGAACGTAGACTGACCGGCAGTTCAGCAGCTTTGCTTTAGAGCTCAGCTCCTTCTTCACCACAACAGACTGGTACAATGTCTGCACCACTGCAGAGGCTGCTCCAGTCCGTCTGTCCCTGCTCTATCCTCCCCTCACTCGTGAATGAGACCCCGAGATACTTAAACTCCTCCACTTGGAGCAGGAGCTCGTCCCCACCTGAAGGGGACAAGTTGATGATTGCTTTAGGGTAATAAAGCATTGAGGTGCATTGGTTCTGAGGCACGACAGCGACTTGGCATCACCTGTGGTTGACACTTCACTTTTGAACAGTCTGCAGCTTCAGGTTGTTTTTTTTTTTCTGATTCCCATCAGTGAGCACTGCCTCGTCCAGGCTGGTTTACTGCTGTGTAGCATCACTACTCATCAGAAGCTAACGCAGCCGTCATGTCTGCCGTCACACTGAACTACATTCACACCCATCATTAGCATAACAACAGAAGTGATGAAGCTGGATCAGACGCTAAAGAGCCTTCACGCAGGCTGAATGCTGCAATGCTTGGAGACTGCTCCCATGGTAATGGAGGCGTTGCTAGGATACGGAAGAAGAGGGGAATTTAATGCTCCCAGGGAGGGTGATCAAGGCAGGCTGGAGATGAGCAGGACAGATTTAGCCTTGTTCAGCCTGGATGGCTGCGGTGGTTAAGAGGGTCCATTTGAAACTCAACATTTACTGCACTTTTCCCACATGTTGCTCCCACAGGTCTAAATGAAATGTTTGTTCCCTTTAAATATTTAATTATGGCAGAATCATTGTAAATCATCTTTTGCAGCCCTCCTCACAATGGCTTGTATCAGTGCATGTCTCTTTAAATTCCTGAGTTGAGTGTAACTCCACCCTACCACTATTGCTACGCCTAGCTGGCTAGCTCCTAGCTCAAGTAGCGAGCCTGAGCCAACTAACAAACTTGTCTTACAGAATGAATGAAATAAAGCTTCGCCGGTGGACAGGAGTGTGGTTTCAGTGGTCAACAGGATGTGAGAGGTCCCTGGAGTACGGTAAGCACACAAACATTCCTAAGGGGCTAAACTGCTAGCTTCAGCTAGATGCCGTGGGCTAAGGTGAGCCCTGAGACTGACCGGCTAGCCAAGCTGATGCTAACGGACTGATGTGGAATAACTCAGGATGTACAGTATTATCAAGTGTGGATCAGTGAACCAGGCAGAAACAGTCATGTCTATTACGGTGACAAATCTGAAGAACAATATAAACCGTGCCTGGGAAGCTAACTCCCTAGCTCTGAAGTTCAACCTTGCCCAGGGCTACCCATCTACGCTGGCCAATAACAGAGCAGTGGCGTGTTTCGAGGCTGGACTAACCTTTTCTTGACGTAGAGGAGCAAAGCCAAAGCGTTAAAACAGCTAAACGGACAAAGAAACAATATAAAGGCTGATTTTTTTTTTTGAAGAGAAGTGAGCATTTTGGCGTTTCTTTGATGATCACATGACCACCAGACACATTTCAGAAGGTTAAAACCTACAAACACCATTTTTCAGTGAGTGTATTGTAGTTTGTGTATTTTAATTCAAATAAATTAATTTTCTGCATCCTAAAGGTACCGTATTATAAAAACATGGGTCACATGTCAACATTAAAACACTTCACACAGAAGTTCACACTGCCTTTATATGTTAAACTCTTTTTTTTAAAAAAAGGCTGACTGAACTTCCTGTTTATGTCATAAATGAACCAGCCCTGCCTTCACGTCTCCATCCTATCGGCTGGTAACTTCTCTCTGCTGCAGGCTCCTCCTCATTACCAGCAGATCTACACCGTGAGCGTCAACCAATTCCACTGCTTCTGATGTACCTGCTCAAAGTGAACTGGAGCAAAAGGAACATAATCATCCGTCCAATCCTCCTCCATCTCTGCCAGCTCCACCTGCAGCTCCTGCTCCGCACACGGAGCGATGACCTCCGGGATAGGCTGATGGAGGTACATCTTAGCAACGGTTTCGCCTCCACAGGGAGATCTCAGTGGGCCAGGCGGCGCCAGCAACGAGCCTTTCACCAGGACTGGGAGCTTGCTGCCCCTGAAAAGCTTCACTGGCCGGTAGTCCCACCCACGCAAGAGGCCCCAAACCACCTCCAGACCAGAGAGAGGTGTTGGACCTTCTTCTGGGTCTTTGTCCAGCTCAGTTTCTCCTTTCTCTTTATGATCCATGGGAAGGCAGCTGACATCCACAGTGGTGTCCAGAGACTCTACAGATGATGAGGGGCTGGGACTTCTCTGGTCAGAGATGGTCTCCATCCCAGCTGAAGGCGGTTCAAAGGCGACCGTTGAAACCGCTGATCCTCTAGAGGGCCTGGCTGGCTCCTCCACCCCCGAAGTTGCTTCTGAGTAGCGGGTAGACGGGCCACAGGATGTGCTCCTGCGTTCGATCCTCCGGGGAACTTTGCACACCGCTTCATAGTCAGAGTCAGCAACACGGAGCGCCGCACACCCCCTGCACCGCCTCGGCTTCTGGCCAGGGAGGGGGCTGGCTACTGTGCACTGGTGGTGGGGGTGATGGGCGTGGTGGCGGTCCTCCCTATCAGCCCACGACTCGTACATGGAGTAGGCCAGATCATCCTGAATCATATCCGAGTATCTCACATCCGGCAGTGCCGACAGATCCACCACGGGGGCATCTTCAGATCCCACACTGGCCGTGCTGCACTCCTCGGCGTTGTTCTTCCGGTACAGGCCCCCGATACACTGCCTCAGCCGCTCCTTTTCCAGTAGCAGCTTGTGGAGGCGCTCCAGGGACAGCACCTCCACCCGGGCGATCACCGTGTCAAAACGATACATGCGCTCCAGCATGTAGGCGCACTTGGAGCACACAAACTCACTGCGACCGTCGCGGGTGAGCTCGCGGCCGACGGCGTGGGACAGCAGCACCTGCAGGTTGAGCTTGGCTGCTGGGTGAAAGATCCACCGCCGCTGGTTGCCACAGAGCTCACGGGCGCAGATTCTGCAGGCCTCCTTCATCTTCACCACGTCCAGCATGACCACAATGAGGAAGCAGGGCAGTTTCTATGCAAGGTCGTATGGGGGGGGGGGGGGCTGTTTTTAAAACAGGGGAAGAGTTTAAATTTAGAGAGAAAAATGTAAAAAAAAAAATTACAAGAAGTAGAAAAAGGTTGAAGGTGGTTTTAATTTGTCTTCCACAAATGTTGAGGTGAAACTGCAGTTTGGGTCTCCAGCATCTGTGGACCGCCGTGGGTCTGTGGACCGCCGTGCGTCTGTGGACCGCCGTGGGTCTGCGTAGTCTGCTTTAAAGGCCGACTACGCAGATGTGGCTGCAACACACATCTGTCTTTGAAGGGTTGGATGAAATGTCACCGGTTTACTTTTCATACGAATAACTACAGGAACTGTAGCGAAAGCTGAAGCACCAGAAGGAACCAGAAAATATCTGATGGTTTTTTGTCCTTTATGGAGCAGCGTTCAGCTGTGGAACCACGTGATGCTGACAGATGTGCAGGAGAGTCAACAGCTGGACCTTCTTTCTAGCCGCAGGTCGCGTTCACGTTAAAACCCACAGACAGCCCAACCCTGCCACGTGCTTCCTCGCTGACGTCCACTGACCGTCTCCTCACGCAGACAAAACCCGCTTCCCTCTTCCGGACAAAGTAGGTCACGTGATGATGGAGAGGAGCGCTTCAGCAGCACCGCTCCACATGTTAAATCAGATTCCCCCCCAGCAAGGACGGAGCCAGCCCGTCTGCCCGTCCCGTCCCGCGTGCCGTGAGCGCAGACGTGTTAACCCGCGTGGTTGCCGCCCGCTGACGCCACCGTCAGCGCCGCTCTGACGGCGCATCTCCCCGCTGAAGCTTCTCCGCTCACAGACGCGCACGAAGGCAGAAAACCAGCCCGCTGCCGTGTCAGCTGGTCGTCAGGGTGTCGGTTCGGCCACCGGCTCCGCTCCTCCAAGTCCTGCCGTTTCCCGTCTACCGGCGGCGCCTTCCTCAGCCCAGGGTGACGATGACAACGTCGGTACTCGGTAGCGCTTCTGCCGTTTTCCTAAGAACGGGGCGGCCGGAGATCGTCTACAAAACACGGGACGTCTCACTCCGCGCTCGAAACTAGTTCCGTTAGATTTGATTTCCACTTCTTGGATTAACACATTATATACTTTGATAAAGTAATTAATTATTAAACACGCCAACTAATTACTTAAAACTATCCTTAAACTTCCGAAGTTAAAGTGAAATGTGTTTAAATCATAAACTGAATAGGTTTAATTTGTAATTTTGACTGCAAGTGGAAAAAGAGACGATAAATGTTCTTTGTTAAAAAAAAATCAGTGTACATAAATTTGAACCCAGAAACAGTATTTTCATTATTTCAATATTCAAGAAGTAACTGACCACCCTTTCCTCACATGCTGACAGCTCCCACAGGTCCTAATGGAGTGTTTGTGGCATATTTTGATTAAATTATTTAATTATTGCATCATTATTGTGAATCATCTTTTGCAGCCTTATTCCGAACAACCCATTGTAGTGCATGTCTCTTTAAATGCATGAGGGCTGTTGCTAATGCCGCCCTCCCTCTTACATCACTATTGCTAATCAGTGTTGCGGGTAGTTACTCAAAAAAAAAAAAATCCATTACAGTTACTAGTTACTTTTTAACCCTTTAACTGCCCCAGGTGCCATGTGGCACCTGGGGCAACGCAAGGCAATTCAGCCTCCCCCCCCCCAGTGGTCAAGAGTGGTAAAAATTTCATCACTAAAATAGTTCAGATTTCCAAGGCTATAACTTGAAAGTTAAAGAGATAATGGCTTACTGTCAATTAGAAATATGTAGAATATGATCCAAAGTTTCAGACAGGAATAAATTTACGCATCTAATTTGCATAATGTTGTGGCAGCTAAATAAATTACATAACTCAGTCAAAAGTGGACTTTGGACACATTTACATAAAGAATGGTCCTTTTTTACGCCGATTTGTCTACAGGGGTATGTTTTTATCTAATCTTCAAAGTATATGAACCAGAAAAACAATAAAATGTCAAAAAAAAACAACAAAACATATTTCTCTGTTACCTGTTACCGGGAGCCCCCCCCCCCCCCCACGTGACCGGTCCATTTTCGTCCATCGTAGCCGATGTTTGTGTGTTTGCTCAGCCATTTACACCGTGTACCACATCTACAAACTCTTATGATTATCCCATGTGAATTTTGTTTGTACTGCATGGCTGTTTTTTCTGTTTGGTGCATTATTCCTGTGGGAATCCATGTCGCCCGTGGGCGCCGAAATCTTGGTACGGTGTAACACATTTACTTAGTAATTTACACCCGTGTACCACATCTACAAACTCTTATGATTATCCCACGTGAAATTCGTTTGTATTACGTGGCTATTTTTCCCGTTTCATGCAGTTTCCGTTATTATCGCTGCTGCGATGACCGATCGTAAAGGCATCCACATTGGTGTGTGAGCTCAAAGCGGAAAAAGGAAGAAGAATAATGAGGATTTCTCCTTCTTTGCTATATTCCATGTCAGCCATGATTCCTTTGGCGCATGTCTGCCACCTAAACTGTCAGATCAATAGAAATTAGTACAAATTCTCAGTATAGCCGGGGGACGTCAAGTTGACACGTGCAGTTGCTGCGCTGTGCCACTGGGGGCGCATGACCCGTCCATTTAATCTGGGCAGTTAAAGGGTTAAAAATGTAATCCCTTACTTGTACTTTAATTACTCATTGTCAAAAGTAATCAATTACAGATTACCTCTGGATTACTTCCAGATAGCGTCACTGAAATGTACCATATTTCCACATAAGTTAAACTGTATATGTCCAAACTACACATTTTTATAGCCTACAGTGTAGGCTATAAAACAAATAACAAATAAGACAAAGAAAAAGCTTTTTTTTTTTTCCACAATATCTTTATTGAACCTTTTTTTTTTTTTAAACAAACATGATACAAACAATCAAACACTAACACTAAAGTACTACAAAAAAAAAAAAAATGCACTAAAAACACCAACAACCACCAACAAAATCAAATCTTCAACAATGCTCCTCTGTTTAGTCTAGACAATCCAACACATAAGTATACATATTATGTTCACCAGTTTGGAATTTACAAGGTCCACACACATCATTCACCTTCTTCTTCAAGAGTTATGTTTAAATTTTTTACATAATCAATAAAAGGTCTCCATATATTCTCAAACACAATTTCCTTTGATTTCAGTATGTATGTTATTCTTTCTAATGGAAGGTTTGTTAACATCTGTCTTAACCACTGAGTCACATCTGGTCTATGAGTCTTTTTCCATAATAGTGCAATACATTTTTTGGCATTAAGCAAACTGAGGTCTATGAATGTTCTTTCACTTTTATTAAAATTATGCTTTTCTGGGTACAGACCCAACAAAAACAGTTTAGGATTCAATATGATTTGTTTTGAGATTATTTTTTCAATTGTTACCCTCACCTCTTCCCAAAACATTCTTATTAATCTACATTCCCATAAACAATGAAAGAAAAAGCTTTTTTACTCCTCTGTCTTTAAAGTAAAATGAAAATCTCCCTGATGGCACTTAACAGAAATGTAAAACAGTACTGGGAATATGCAAATTTCACAAAATAAAAGCTTGAAAACATTGCACAAAGCTATATCCCTTTTATATATTGTGGCCAAGTGCAAACTTCATTTTTCAACATTTTAAGAATTAAACCTTTAAGAAAACGAGCATTTCCTGCCATCCAGTGTAAAGATAAATTACTGTTTGAAATAAAAATAAAACAGTACCCTTGAATGTCAAGTTATAATGAAAGTTTTAGGGAAATCAACATGGCTTATTGAATATACTTTTAAACTAAGTTACCAGGGTAACTTAGTTTAAAAGTTTGCCCAAAGTTTGCACATTACCGTCATGTTCTTGTCCTTTCATTCAACATATTCAAAGTAATGAGCATATCTCCAGCCACCAAATGCCGATTTACTCAACTCTTCCATTTTCCTGATTCCCCTCGGCCGCCGTTTGTGTTATGTCTGGAATTACCGTATAATGACGAGGCCAGCTGCACAGTCAAACTTAGCTTTATTGCAGGGGTTGGTAACACACAAGATACAGCCACCAGGCAGGAGCACTGGATTTGGCAAAGAGGCCGGACTTACGTGCCCACTGATATTTATAGGAGTGTAGTGGTGGAAAAAAAGTGGGCGCCACTATTGCTTCTTCTTCTACTGTTTATGGGCAGAGCAGTTGTTTTCCCATCTTGTAAGTCATTATAAAGAAACGCTAGTAATGCAATCTTTTCGGATTAGTAACTGTAACGGGATTACTACATTTATCAGACTAATGCGTCACATTACTGCATTACACCAAACAGTAATCTGATTTGTAAGATGTTGCACCCAACACTGTTGTTAATCTTGGTGTGCTAGCTAGGGGTGGGCGTATCAATATTCAAGTACCGACACTTTGATACCAGCTGGTCAATATTTTGGAGTCTTTTGGAGAAAAGATACTTTTTAAAAAAATTGCAATACCACCGTGTTAACCCCTTAACGCCTGAATTTATTTCCAATTATGAAAAAAAAAATTTCACTTGTGTTTTTGCTTTCAAGTAGATGCTAAATTAAGTTGAGAAAGTTAATTTGACTACAGCACATAAAATAGATATAATTTTAGGTATGATTCAAATTAGCGAAAACAGGCATCTATGGTAAAAAAAAAAATGGTAAAAAAAAGCACCTGTTCCCATCTCAAGTATGAAGAATGTTTTATTTATGCAACAAAGTTATTTTCAGTATTTTCAACTCTCATGACTGCCAAACTATAACCTTAACCCTAGTAATCAGGAAATGGATTGTGCTCCATCTCTAACCGTTCCTACGAGAAACTAATGCTTGCAAACGGTTCCTTGGTATGTGTTGGAAGTGCTCCAACTGGAAGTGGAGGAATACAGATGGTATTTTGGTTGCATTTGGAGCAGAAGCGGTTTGATGCGAATTCGCAACAACAAGTGTCAAGGGGTTAATACAAAATGTGCAATTTTGTTTTCACTTCTGAGCGTTTTAGGCATTAAATTTAGAAGAAGAGGCCATCTCTGTGGGCATTCAGTCCATACAGCCAATCATGTACAGTAGAACAAAATTATGTTTCTCCTATCTACAATGTTAATCACATGTAGAATCAGAGGGGCCGCTGCCATAAACAACTTCTCCTTCCCCCATTCTATTATGCAGAGCACCAAGCTAGAAGGCAGGAAGTACCATTTTGATATGGTCTTTGGTATGACCCGGCCAGGATTTGAACCCCCAACCTCCCAGTTGTGGGGTGGATGCTCTATCAACTAGACCACCACTTTATGTGTGAAAACCGGTGAAAAACCAGCCCAGGCATGTTTTAGAGATGGTCTGCTGAATCACATGATTATGGCAGCCTTTCTGATGTCAGAGCCGAAGATTCAAGTAGTCAGTAGCTACGTTCCGATCCACAATGTACTTCAACTGTATCCCCTACTCCCTACTCCCTTCTCAGGTAATATCAATAAGTTAACTGCCCTTCACAAAATTTCTCCATTTGAAACACCCTGTAACCGTCGGCTCTCTCCTCCGTGTGTTACCACGGTAACCATGGACACGTACTGATACTGTGGTGGATAATTTACATTTCTTAAATAAAATATTAATACAAATATATTTTTATCAGTTGATATAAACAGTAACCAACATCGCTTTAGCTTGTTAATAACATTAGCAACAATAGTTTGTTTTACTCGTATTTGAGGCACAATGGCTTATGGGAAATCTTCCTGTCAGCTTCCGGTGAAGTGATGTCCGGTTGTTCATTTCTTCCCTGCTCAGTTCTCAGTTCCCTTTGAACTGAAGACCGTTCACTCCCTTCAGTTTGGAATCTCACTTAATATGGCAGAATCCCCTGTGCAGTCCACTTCGGAGTTGACTACCGGGCGATGGGAACGCAGCTAATGACTCCAGTGCAGAGCAGAGTGAGCTCAGCAGCATCGTGGGCAGCAGAAGTATTACTGTTGAAACGCTACACCATTCATCCAAATTCTATGGTCATACCAAGCAGCACAATTTTGAAAAGTAAACAAAATAAGCAGTATTTAAGTTTGTAAAACAATAATGTAAAAATAAATAAAAATTGCATTGTGAAAAAATTACACATATGCTGCTTGATATTCCCATAGAATCTGGATGACTGGTGGAACATTTCAGAAGTGAAAAGCACTTGAATCCAATTGACTTGACTGAGCTTTCATACAGCAGACTTACCCGCCTGGATGACTGAAAGTCTTCACCAAATTAAGAAATCAAATTATTTTGCATTCATTTTAAGCCTTAATTATTTTTTATTATAATTGAATTATTTCATTTTATTTTTATTTACTCTGCTCATTATTCTATTTTATTATCATTTTAAAAGCATTTCTTTCAAGTATTTATGTTCATGAGTTTTATTCATATTTCATATTGCCCTTACAATAAAGTTGTTAATGAAACTGCAATCATGTGATTTTCCTTTAAGGGGGAAAAAATATTGGTATCGGTATCGAAGAAAAAGTCCCATAAATTAACGGTATCGTATCAAAAGTAAAAATGCTGGTATCACCCATCCCTAGTGCCTGACTCAGCTAACATAAGTTTGTCTTAAAGACACACTCAAGTGGATATGAATCCCCTATAAAAGCAAATCTACAGTGGTGTGAAAAAGTGTTTGCCCCCTTCCTGATTTCTCATTTTTTTGTGTTTGTCACACTTAACTGTTTCAGATCATCAAACAAATTTAAATATTAGACAAAGATAACACAAGTAAACACAAAAAGCGGTTTTTAAATGAAGGTGTTTATTATTAAGGGTAAAAAAAAAATCCAGACCTACTTGGCCCTGTGTGAAAAAGTGACCCCCCCCCCTCCCGTTAAAACATAAATGGTCTATCACATCTTTGGAAAGCTGAGTCATACCTAAGGACAATTTAGAATCCCCAGTTTTGATGCCAGTTAACCTAACTTGCATGTTTTTGGCATGTGGGAGGAAACTGGAGAAATTCCGGAGTAAACCCACGCAGACACAGGCAGAGCATGCAAACTCCACACAGATCACTGTTGGTTGGGGGCTGGGATCGAACCCAGGATCCCCTGGCCAAGGGTGAGTTGCTGTGCTGCCACAGTGCTAACCACTCCGCCATCCTTAGGTATGACTGTGAGAGTGAATGGTTGTCTGTCCCTCTGTGTTGGCCCTGCGATGGACTGGCGATCTGTCCAGGGTATACCCTGCCTCCCGCCCAAAGATGCTGGGATAGTCTCCAGCCCCTCCCCCCCGCAACCCGAAAAGGATTAAGTGGAAGAAGATGAATGAATGAATGAATGGAAAGCTGAATTCAATTTCTCTAGCCATACCCAGCCCTGATTCCTGCCACACCTGTTCTCAATCAAGAAATCACTTAAATAGGACCTGCCTGACAAAGTGAAGTAGACCAAAAGATCATCAAAAGCTAGACATCATGCTGCAATCTAACAAATTCAGGAACAAATGAGAAACAAAGTAATTGAGATCTATCAGTCTGGGAAAGATTATAAAGCCATTTTTAAAGCTTTGTGACTCCAGCGAACCACAGTGAGAGCCATTATCCACAAATTTAGAAAACATGGAACAGTGGTGGCCCTTCTCATGATTCTCAAATCTGCGGTCCTCTGCACTCAATACTAAACCTGGTGGATTTTAGTCTTCGTTTTTTTCCCCAGTAATTTGGTTTTTATTTCTAGTGGTACAAGTGTGCATGGGAAGGAAGGTTGGAATGAGTTCACATAATTTATAGCTGAGTTTGTGGACAACCTGATACACTATACAGGCATTCTGGAAATAATTATGCTCAGCAAGTCTTAGAAGATTATAACGATGGAAAAGATGACTAGTAGAAGAATTATATTCAGACCATGATAAGGCACATATGATTTTCTTTTGGAGAATTTCTAGCTTTTTTAGGTGAGTTGGAAATGTGTTACACCATATGACATTGCAGTAATGTAAGTGAGGCTCAAATAAAGTTTTATATAGAGTGTGTAGCATCAACGTCCCCTCAGGCCAATCCAGAAGATCACTTTTCTTCATTCTATAGGAATCTCACTTTTCTTCATATTAAAACAACTCTCACTGAAGGCCTGGCCAAGAATGCTGTGTCCCCCA
Source organism: Pholidichthys leucotaenia (assembly GCA_020510985.1). Taxonomy (NCBI): domain Eukaryota; kingdom Metazoa; phylum Chordata; class Actinopteri; order Cichliformes; family Pholidichthyidae; genus Pholidichthys; species Pholidichthys leucotaenia. Next base: position 493,892,022 of record CM035837.1, read on the forward strand.
CAGGACCCCAAATGTAAACAAATGCCCTCTTGCAGAGATGGTAAGGATCAGAATTTGCTTTTTAAAGGCTTAAATGGACCATAAAAACTCTGGAGTCCAGCTCTCAAAGTAGACAGTTCATGTGGACAGCATCCGCCCTACAGGAAACTAATGCTCTTAAAAGGTCATAAACTTCTTAACCAGACAGGTATATGGTCTTCTTCATTTCTAAGATGGATCCCAGAGCTCTTTAGGCTCTTTCCCTCACGTGACAGAGACCTAAAGAAGTTACCTACAGCTCAACAGTACCTCCTAGTGGACATCTACAGAATGTGTTTCCTTGTGTTAATCTGACTAAACATTAAGTTTTTCTAATTCCCAGCTATCATCTCCCCAGGATATGAGAACACTGAAAATCATCCTTTTGATCACCGACCAGGGTTTGCAATAATTCATTAATCCTTGATTTAAATGTGAGTACATACATATTAGAAACATGTATTAGGAATGTTTATGTTCATGAGTGTTAGTCAAATGAATGTTAATATTATTAGTAATGGTATAAATGCATGACCACTGAATATTAGCCGAGTCACTTAATTTAGTTAGATCTTATATTGAGCACCTAATTTCATAAGAACTGAATGGGTATTAATCCTTGTACGATATCATTCCTGATAAACCACTCCCCTCTATCTTTCACGGGATAATGCCCTTTTTATTTGATTGGCTGCTCCCAAACAAAGAAATGTTTCCTCATTGGACAAAGCCATTCAAAACTCCTCTTTATGAAAGCTGGTTGGCCTATCCTGCGACCGGCCCAGTTTTATGACCCCACAGCAAGCTTCAGTTAAAAAAGTGCAGGAGCCACCCTGCATGTTAGAATAGAGAAGAAGAAGAATGAAAGATTAAGATTAAAGAAGCAGAAAAGAATAGAAGATGAAAGAAGATTAAAAGACAGAATAGAGATCTAGATCTAAGAGGAAAGTTTTTGTTTTCACTTCTTCAAAGTTCCTTGCAGTTTTCTTTTGTTTAAATTGTTCTGTGATTTTAACAAACCTTTTTGAGCGTGAAGTTTGTCAAATCCTGCGTTAGTTTTCTCTTTTTTCTGGTTACTGAGGAGAAACCATCTTTTTCTTACGAGCTCGCCTTAAAGAGAGTCAAACTCTCAAAATCCTTTTTTTTTTCTTCACCTCAGAAGCCATTCTTATCCTAGTTGAATGTTTTTCTTAGATTTTCTGACTTTTCATGCCGTTAAAGTGGACTTTTAATTTTCCTATTTTAAAGTGAACAGAGATTGTGTTTTTGGACTTTTTTTGGTCTCATCCACTCCTGACAGAGACGTCCTCCTTCAGTTTTTGGTCTATTTCGCGGCCAGAGACATCATAAATTTGGACTGGTTGCCAAAAGGACTATCCACGCCTGCTCCGAGACAGCCGCCACTGCTGCTGCCGCTGTCCATCTGCGAGCCCCGACCTAGTCTGCACTTCTTACGGTTGGTTGTGAACATCAAGAAGCCTTGCAGTAGTCGCTTCATCCCTGGGTCCCAATGACCAAACCCCAGCCGGCACTGACCCGCTGAACACGTAGACCTACAGCTGTTCATAAGTGAGACTCCCATTTTCCTATCTGCTGGGTTAAACGTGATGTCCTACAAATTTAAATTACAATTGAACATAACCAGTATTTCATGGTACAATTAGTTTCTCAGCCATAGGATAAAGCTATAAACTGAAGGCAGATTCTTATTCATTTTTAAGTAACCTCCTTTCATTGTTGTAGATTAATTCAGAAGTTCATTTTTAGATAATCAGCTTATGAATTTTCCCCATAAAATTGAGTTCTGTTTTTGTCAGACATTTCAGTCTTCCATTACCGTTGAAACATAAAGTCTGGTTTCTCCTTGGTTCCACAAAGGTTTAACGCTAGATTTTATGTCCAGGAATCCACTAACAGTTGATGTGATATTAGACACCTGTTATCATTTGAATCTGTTTCTCCATCATTTGAATGCCATATCATATAACCTGAATGAGTTTAATAAAAGGATGAACGAGAGAAGTTGAAGTGTTTTCCTTTCGCATATATGTTTCCTAGATCACGGCAGGAAAAGAACTCCCTTAAATTTTGAGACTGATCCATTAAGTAATTGAAGGTACGAAAATTAATTGAAATTAAGTTAATAATATAAGTCGTTCTTTTAGAACTGGTGCCCCTTTTACGAGTGCTTTCCTATTTTATTTAGTGAGTATAGGGGTGACGGTTCAACTCTGTCCCTTCGCACACCCACTATTAAATAAAATAAATAATTCCTGTACCTTATTACACTATATTTTATTAAATATCACTACAAGTGAGAAGTGCTGAAAGTGGTAGAAAATGTCTCACTTTAATAAACAGAGCAGCGTATTTGGCCAGTTTCTTGGTTAGATCATCAATGTGACATTTGAAATTGAGAAATTCATCAGTGAGGACCCCCAAGAATTTTATAGAGCTAACTCTTGCAATATACTGTCCATTAATTATGGGGCAAATTTCCTTGGTGTCTGGCTTTTTATTGGAACAGAATACAATATAATTAGTTTTACTGATATTAAGTGAAAGTTTGTTACACTGAAGCCAGGTGTCTATTTTCTTAAGTTCACTATTTGTTATCTGTTCAAGTTCATTTGGATTCTGGTGAGCAAAAAATAAATTAGTGTCATCAGCAAACAGTACTTTATGTAGTAGAGAGGAGGAGTTAGCAATGTCATTTCTATACAGAATGAATAGAACTGGTCCTAAAATGGAACCTTGGGGAACCCCATGATCGATGGATTTATATGATAACTTGTGGTTATTTATATAAACATACTGAAGTCTTCCAAACAGATAATTAATAAACCAATCTAATGCAAGACCTCTGATACCATAATGTTGTAATTTATTAATTACTACTAACTACTAACTAACTAACTAACCTGCACTTATATAGCGCTTTTCTAGTCACAAAGACCACTCAAAGCGCTTTCATTAATACTAACCCTCTATTCTAAGGGCCTATAGGAAACAGATATCTAGGGACAATTTAGAACAGCCAATTAACTTAACATGCATGTTTTTGGCATGTGGGAGGAAACCGGAGAAATCCCGGAGTAAACCCACGCAACACGGGGAGAACATGCAAACTCCACACAGATCACTGTTGGTCGGGGGCTGGGATCGAACCCACGATCCCACGATCCCCACAATCCCCCGGCCAAGGGTAAACTGTGCTGCCGCAGTGCTAGTGGATGTCATGGTTAATGGTATCAAATGCTTTAGACAGGTCTAAAAAAAATGCCAATACCATAGTTGCCTCTTTCAATTGCATCATTGATTTTTTCAGTTAGGTCAAGTATTGCCATATAGGTAGTGTGTTTCTTTCTGAAGCCATACTGAGATGGGATAATAGTGTTGAACTTATCAAGGTAACTGGTAAGTCTGTTTTAAACTACTCTTTCCAAAACCTTTGCAAGAGTAGGCAGAATGGATATTGGATGATAATTAGTCAAATCATTCACCTGATTTATAAATTGGTATGATTTGTACAATTTTTGCTATTTGTGGCACTACTCCAGAGATTAGAGACTGATTAATGTAGTAGATAAGGGGTTCCAGTATTAAATTAATGCTACTTTTCAAAATTTTGCTGGAAATTTCATCAGCTCCAACAGAGTTTGTGTTCTTCGTGTCCTTGATGATTTTCCAGACTTCCTCATAATCAGTTGGCTTCAGGAAGAAATAATTCCAGTAGTTTCCTGATAGATAGTGTTTGAAAGAGGCAGCCTGGGGTTGATTAATTTTATTAGATAAATTTTCTCCAATAGAGACAAAATAATTATTAAATTTGTCAGCAAGAGCGGCATTACCGGTGAGATTACTGACTGCGTTATTGTTTGGAAGTGTGGGGTTTTTTGGTCCCTATTTAGAACCTTATTTAGTATTCTCCAGGATTTCTTGGAATCATCCTCTGATGCATTTATAAGTTCTGCTTAGTAATTACTCTTACTCTTTCTAATAATATGTGTTAATTTATTTCTATAATTAGTATATACATTTTTATTGCTAATATTTGGATTTTTTATGTAGCGTTTATATAATTTAGTTTTGTACTTAATAGATTTTAGTATGCCCTTAGAAAGCCATGGATGTTGAATAGTACCACTACATGTGACAGTCTTGACAGGAATTGTCCTCTGGATGGATTCTGTTATTTCCTTGGTCAAGGTGTCAAACGCAGCATCAGCATCACTACAATTGTAGATTCTATCCCATGCCTTGACATGCAAGTCCTCACTCAGTCATTGTAAGGTTTCTTCATTAAGTATTTTTATTTTTAGTTTATGTTGCGAGATTAAGGGCCTAACGGCAAGGTCAAGAAACAGAACAATGGGGAAGTGAATCTCGGAGAGCACGACTCCAGATACCAGTGTGGAATTGCAAATGTTAGTAATGATATTATCAATAATGGACTTGGTGGAGTGAGTGATTCTAGTACAGGTATTAATGGTAGGGAAGAAGGAAGAGGAGTGTAGTGTATTCATAAAGTCCTTTTTAGTTGCATCATTCCTGGAGAGGTCAATGTTGAAGTCTCCAAGGAGAATACAACTTTTATTTTTGTTGTTGATTGAGAATAAAATTTCTTCCAGTTTGATTGTGAAAATATTAAGGTCGGTGTCCGGGGGAGGGGGGGTGATAAATCACACCTACAATTAATTTTTTCCCATTTTTGGCATGTATCTCAACAAAAAAGTCAATATGACAGTCTTCCATGACAATATCATTATAAACACCAACATCGTGTCTGCAAGAGATATACAGACAGACACCACCACCAGATCTGCCACATCTGTTCTTTGTGAACAGTTTATAACCATCAAGGTTAAGATGTCTATGTATGACTTATCATTCAGCCAAGTTTCACTGCAACCAATTACATCAAAGCTGCAGCCTGTACTGGTAAGTAAAGTAGCTAGACCATGATGATGTTTATTCAAGCTCCTGATGTTTAAATGCATGAAAGAATAATTGTATTGGTTTTTAAACGATGTTAATTGCTCAGGAATATACTGATCACAGCTTATATTCCTATTATAGTCCATAAATTGTGTCGCATCCACTCCGTCTTCATTAGATTCATTGACGATCATTATGCACGATAGTTGATAAAATTTACTGGGATCACACAGTAATAATACACATTTAGAGACATAGACAAACCCTCATCCATACGGAAGACGGTCAGACAAACACACACACAATCACACACACACTCACATACACAGAGACACAGTGTCAGCACAATAGTCCATTAGTCTGAGAGCACAGAGATTCTGGCCTCGTCGCACCAGGCAGCAGGTCTAACCAGTCAAATGAGCAGAATTTTGGCCAATTCCAAAACCAAAATGAATATATGGACAAGAGGGGGAGATAGAAGGAAGAGGGAAAGTGAGTAATAAAGTAAATCATTCACCGTCTTTCAGGTTCACCAGTTGTCATGGCAGCGGGGACGCGTTGATGATGTCATCATCACACGTCTGTGTTTACACTGCTATAGAGGCAGCGTGCAAAAGTCCCGGTGGCTCCTCCTGAGGTTCAGCAATGATGTTTTGGTCACCTCCAGTTAGCCAATATGTGAGCTGAGGATTCCTATACAGTTTTCCATCGATGTAAAGTGTATCAATGAACAGACGAGCGTTCCTTTTACTCTTTCTTGCCTCCATCATGATCAGGTAGAGCAGCTTCCATCTGTTCATGATCTCAGGTGGAAACTGATCACTGATGGAGTAGTTGGTTCCTTTTAGCTCTTTACCTTTGGACATGATGGCAGCTTTCATCTTGGAATCAGTGTTTTTGGCCACAATAGGACGGGGCCTCCTCTGTTGGTCGGCTTTGGTCCTTCCGAGGCGATGCACTCTGGAGAAGCAAATAGCCCCGGCCTCCTCCAGCTTCATTTTCAACTCGTTGACTAGGAATGACTTTAGAAGTTCTTCTGACTTTTGGTGAGTTTCATTATTTACTTCTGGAAGTCCATGTATAATGATATTTTCCATCATGCTCCGACACTGCAGGTCAAGTACGTTTTTGCCATGATAAGTTTGTCTTCTTGGAGTTCGGCTGTCAGACGTTTGAGGTTGTTTCCTTCAAGCCCGAGTGATGCATTATCAGCCTTTTGCACCTCGATCATTGAGTTGTTGAATTCCACTGCTTGCTTTAGTTCATTAGTATCAGTTGTCAGCTGATCGAATAAGTCAAGCTTTTTAAGTTGGCATTTAAATAGACATTAGGGACTCATTAATGTCACAGGGTGAAGTATCGTCCACTTCGCTCAAGCTTGGTTTAGTCCGGGTGGGTTTGGACGCCGGTTTGCTGCCAGGCCTGATGTTGTTGTAATATTTGTGCATCAGGATTGCAGATCCTCAATCGGCTCATCCACAGGCGAATCCAGTTTGTTATGAGTTAGTTGGTCACTTCTCCGACTAAGTTTTATGGCATAATTTGGGAGTTTTTGGGGAAGAGGTCAGCTCAGCTCTGCTCAGCACTTCCTGCAGTCGGCCATCTTTGTATACGACAATCATTATTTGTCAAAAATAGCTAAAGTGTTTCAAATCATTTTTGACAACCATAGAAGAATATGAGACAAACTACTTTTTTCCACCTATAGGCATGGATTCGGGGGTGGGAGTAGGAAGGTTGTAGTGCCCGAAATAATGAGGAGGTGAGGTGACGTTTACAATGTTTATTACTAAGAGCTTTAACACACATATGGGAGACTCTACCGCAAGTACAGGAGCGTGGCAACTGCCTCAGGCTTTATAGTACAGGTGACGCATCTCCCAAAGGCGGGGCATCATCCCTCCCATCCTAGGGCACTGCCATACTCATATCCATCCATCCATCCATCCATGGGGGTGGGGGGCTGGAGCCTATCCCAGCATCTTTGGGCGAGAGGCAGGGTTCACCCTGGACAGATCACCAGTCCATCGCAGGGCCAACACAGAGAGACAGACAACCATTCACTCTCACAGTCGTACCTAATATTATATAATATTCCTATCCTACAAGGATGTATACTGGTCCCCCATGTCACATGAGTGTGGTAAATGTACATTTATTTATACAGGTCCAGTTTCTATTTTAACTGTTCAAATTAAAGTTGTCTTGTTTTGTTTTAAGATACTTTAAATACAAACTATGTGAATATTTTTTTTTTGAAAATCTGAAAAACAGGATTAGACCAGTGACACCACCCTGAAGATATTTACCAAGATATTTTTCAGTCACTACAATGGAAACAAGTGTTTTCTCGATGCACATTTAGTAGAATAGTTTCCTTCTAAATATTCACTTAAAAATGTGTTTACTGCTCCTCCAATAGTGAATGAAATATCCACCCATGCTCCCATCAGGTAAGCAAAGCTCCAGGTAATTAGTTGGATTCACTCACCAGTACAACCAGTTTCAGGTTCAGTAACCTGCTAAAATCCAGCAGGTGGCAGCATATGAGGGCATAAAAGACATCCATCCATAGATATAAAAGGCTAGATTGGCAGTAGGTCACTGGAGCGCGAGATTTCCGGCCGCCATATTGGTACAGGAATCACAACAAATCCACAGCTCAGCTTAACGCACAACACTCTGATTAAGTCTTCATTTGTGTCACCATGGGATGAGACGCCGGGTTTTCCGGCGCTCAGACCAGTCCCTTGTCATCGCTGTCTCTCATTGGGCAGCGTCTCTGCGGGCTCCCAGCTGTCAGTGTTACAGGACGGCTGGGGCCCAATTAATCCTCATCAGCTGAGGCGCTGCTAATGAGGATAAAAAGGAGCAGCTTCGATCACTCGGGGCTGCGACTTAAGCACTGTTAGGCTGGAACCCTTACGGTAAATGTCAAGTATTTGTTTTTAAATAATTTAATGGCGTGTTGTCAAAAATAAAGGTAAAAACTCTGATTTTCATTTGGGAGGTCACTGATTTCTGTACATGCATGACTGCCATGAGTGTAATATATATTGTAATTCAGTATCGATAGTTATGGCAATATTTCTCATGTGATATTAGTATACAGTGTTACATTGTGTTCTTTGTTACTGGGTCAGTATTGGTAGCCAATATTATCAACAATGAACTTTGGGTTCTTGTAACTAGTTTGGTAGTTACTCAAATAGCGTGAGGATAGTTTTTCTTTTTCCTGTATACACTTGGCCTAATGAAAGATTTATCAAACCGTCTTTACACAATAATTACACATATATGTGTACAAACATCTACCTCCTGTATCAGACCAACATCATGAAGGTTTGCAGATAGTAATTTACAGATATTGTGGCACATATGTCTGGTTCATATCTCCCACAAATGTATGGCTTATGTGGATTAGGGCTTCACGTCTGGAGGAACAAAGAGTCTGGATCGACGGGGGCCGACAGGAGATGTCGAGGAGGTGTGAAGTCGGACCCTTGCCTCAGAGAGGAGGCCCTGGGGGCATCCCCGGAACATCGGAGAATAAGAGACAATGGTGAATCTTCAGAGACTTGCATTGTGATTAAATGTTTGCAGAAGCACCATGTGACTTGAGTTCTTAATCCCCCGGAGGTATAAGAATGTGATGTGACATGATTCTGCCTCTTCTTTCTATCTGAGAATGTTGGATGATTGTGTTCTGCAATAAAGCCGAACCTGAGGAATGAACTCAGTCTCATCATTGAACACAACTTCCACAATATGTTATTTGAAAATTGAAACTTTACAGATAGAATTTTACATTACCTATTTCACATTTGTCTATTACAGGGAGGGGCTACAAGAAGATCTGGTGATGATTAATGCAGTCATATCTCATAGACATTACTATTTCTGTCTTATATTACATTTTGCCTGACATTACTATAAATATTTGCTATGATGGATAGGAGGGGACAGGGTGGATATTACGTGTGATGATGGTGATGACGATGGGCTGGGCTCTGGGTTAAATTAATAAAGCCTACATCTACTGCTTTAAACTGGGTTTTGATTCAATTAACACTTCACCTCACTTTGCAATTGATTAATATGAGCTTGCTGCTTTCATGTTGAGTGCATTATTCTATGCAATAAATTTGTAATGAACATTGGTGTATTGTATAAATTTGTTATGTGGGCCTAAAACCAATAAGAATTTCAAATTGATTTTAAACAACTATACAGATCCAGGTAGATTGGGGGGGGGGGCGGGGAGTGTATAATGTCTGTCTAGTTAAATGAAGAAACTTGAATAATTGATTTGTAATTTTTTATTCTCTTTATTTATTTCAAAGTTGACATATCTAGGCCAATTTGTATAGCACAGGCTGAAATATTTCTTTGATAAACATTTTTGACAATTGGGGGGGGCCAATAAGCTGATTGCCTGGGGTGGCAAATATAACAAATACAGCCCAGGACAAAGTATGAATTAATCAATTTCGGCCATATATTTATGCATAAATGGCCACAATGAAAGAGGTAGGCTTAATTATTAATCAGGGGGTATGGTAACTTCTTTTTCAGCTCATTTGACAGTTCTTGATTGAGACACTGCAAAATGCCATAATTTAATAATTATGAAGCTCTTAAACACCTAATATTTATGCAGATTATGCTGAAAGTAAACCACTATGCACTGTGTTGTACTGTGTTGTAAACATGTTCACTGAAGCCTGTCAAACGTTTAACAAAGGAGAAAGACCCAAGCAGGTGTCTGCACTGGACCACAGGGATGTGCTACACATATCCTGGACCAAGATGGCGGACGCGTGTCACGCCACCGCAAGCACGGACTGGCCAGAGCTGCCAATCTAGCCTTTTATATCTATGCATCCATCCAGTTTGTCATGACACTTTCTGATACGTTTATCACCTTAATCACTTTAACATAAAACTAATACAATTTCTATGAATAATGGTTCCAATTAGAAAGATGATTAACAAGCCAGTAAATCTGCAGACATGACTTCAGACTGGGAGCTTGGACAGCAGCTGCAATATCACAGCAGCTACGTCCTTCTCTGATAGAAACTTGGCTTTATGACTTGAAGCTGCATGGGCATTGCACCTTTCAGTTTGACTGGTTGCTGTCACTTACGAACTACTAGTGGTAGCAGCTAATGTAACACTCACACGCTCCTCCATAATGGGAACACTTCTAGATCAAAAAACAAACAACCAAGGTAGTGAACATGCTAAAGCTGAGTTCACAAATCGGTTTCAATGTGCCACTTCATCTACATATAACTTTTATTTGTCATTCATTGTCACAACTGATTGTATTACAAGCTACTCAGCTAATCGGCTACTTTTTCAGTAATTAATTAACTTGGATGTTTGGTGAAAAGGGCTTGGTATAATTTGTCACATTTGACAAACAGTAGGATTGCTTAAATAGCATTTTGCTCTCTGATCAGTTTTCACGTGAGTAAATGGTCCTTTAAAGGTTGTGGGAAACACAGGTGGGTTCTTTGTGATCCTGATTCTTCACTCTTTAACGCTTCCCTTAATGAGAAGCCCCCGGGTCAGATTCTGCTCTGAACACCATCAATTCTCCTCAGCCGACTCTTCCTCCAGGCACTCAGTTGGTCAGAGGTCAAAGTCGTGAACCCGCTGGACTGACGATGCAACATTTCATCTGTCTTCATTTCCACCACATGAATAATCAGTTAACTGAGTTATTTTAACAGCTCTGCAAAAATAACAAGCATCTAAAACATGATCCAAAGTTCAGCTGCTATTCTGCTTTGATTATCTCAGGGATTTCTTGCAAACGTTATCTGCACTCTTTCACAAAAGATCAAGTATGTCTGAAACACCAATGTTACAAATGAAGCAGCACTTTTCCTTCTTGTCCCCATACATGAATCCTATTTCAGATTTTTCATATATTTCCCATCTATATAATAAAAAAAGGAAAAATGCACACAAGGGTGAAACAGTCTTCATATTTCCTGTATTTGGCATAAAATCTTTTTACTTTGTAGATTTCTGGTTTCATTCTTTGCCTTACTGTTGGTTTGAGTGCTTTTATTATGAAATATTTCCAATTTCGTTTCTTTGTAGTTTTATTGTGGTCGGGTTTTGTTTCCTGTTTGTGCTTATGATTTGCCAGTTACTTCAAAGATTTAAAGATTTTTTTTTTTTTGTCAATACAACTATACATACAGGACATACAGTAGAATTGAAATGCCATTTCTCTCTCTCTTAGTGGTGTGCGTTAATGTCAGGTCAGGCACTGGTTTGCTTGCTACCGGATAACCATGAAAACCGGTACTACCTGTCTCATGGGTCGGGCCGTTGGCAACTCAACCGGCAACCCCGCCTTTCCGAGGGCATGGAGGGTGAAACAGGGCATCCTGGCAGAACTAAAAACGATATCTGTCACAGGTCTGTGGTGGACCACTCCCAGTTACACGGGGTGAGGCTGGACATCCTAGCAGATAAGCACATCTGTCGCAAGGTCTGTGGTGGACTTTTGCCAGTCAGCGCATCGTGGCATACGCTACACAAAGAGCAGAGATAAACAAACCTATCATCTGGTCAGTCACTGCTACAGATACTGGAGTCAGTTTGTCTTGGCTTGTCTTTGCCACTGATAATACCTCTGTCTGCCAAGAATAGGCAGTACTGCAAGAAATGGCAGTACTCAAATACTTTGCAAGCAGTTTCATGAAATGGTCTGTCAGAAAGCAACTCATACCGGCTTGGACGTCGCCTGGGTTAACAAGGTCAGGAATTCCTGGCAGCAGAAGGTGAAGGACAGAGCTGCGTGGAGAAATCTGATCAGACCTAAATGAAACAGTCGTCGTCACCACTGACAGACTGCTATGATGATGAGTGGTGTGCGCAACATATACAGTAGTGTGAAAAAGTGTTTGCCCCCTATCTGATTTTAATGCCAGAGTTGGTTCGGCCACTGAGAAATGGAAAGCAGTGCTGTCTTGCCTTACTCCACTGTTTATCACCATGTTCAGTATTTTCCATGTTTCTTTAATGTTATTTTTACTTTTATCTAATAATTTAGTATAATATTCTTTCCTACATAACCTTAGAATTTAATTAACTTATTTTTTTAAATATTTTTATACAATTTCTGCCTCTTTAGTTCTCAGCCTTATGAATTGTTTGTAGTGTTCTTTTTACAGGCATTTCATATCCCTTAGTGACCCATGGATGATTTTTATGGGTTTTTTTTCCTCAGTCTTTCTTACAGAACAATTTTTATCATATACTTTATTAAAAATCCTCAAGAATGACTCATATGCACTGTTGATGTTATTATTATATATAATGTCCTATTTGTGCACAAATAATTCATCCTTAAGTGCACTTAATGACTCTTCTGATTTCATTCTTATGTACTTTGTTTTAATTTTGCCTAATTGAATAATTTTATAATTTATATCATATACTGTAAACACAGGCAGATGGTCACTGAGTAGTGTTCCACTTAGAATCATATTTAAAATGTCATTTGTGATGATGTTATCTATAAGAGTGGCACAATGGGATGTTATTCTGGTGGGCCTGGTAATGGCTGGGTACAAATCCATACTGTAAACTGTATTGATAAAGTCATTAGTCATATTATGATTATTTGGGTTGAGCAAATCAGTGTTGAAGTCTTCACATATAAAAACTGTTCTATGACTCATTGTTGTGGACATTCCCTCCATCCAGTCCTTAAACACTTCAATACTAGACCCTGGTGTCCTGTACAGACAGCTACTGTAATAAGTGCACTTTTGTTTTTATCTGTCCAGGGTGGATCCTGCCTCTCGCCCTAAGATGCTGGGATAGGCTCCAGTCCCCCCCATGACCCGAAAAGGATTAAGCAGTAGAAGATGGATGGATGGATGGATGGCATTAAAAATATTGTTATGCAGTCCAAAACATTGCCAACCGTCAGTGACATTTTATGTAGCACCTTGAAACTCAAGTTTTTGTCCACATAAATACAGTAGCTCCATCTCCTCCTCCACCTTTGTTTTTCCAGTCGATATGTCAAAGATCAAATCCTTCATGCTCAAAGTCCATCTCTTTTTCTGGGTTAATCCAAGTTTCACATATTGCAGTAACATTGAAGGGTTGTATAAAATGATTTAAATAGTCATTGATATGTGTAAAATTTGCATACAGACTTCTGGCATTAATGTGTATTATTGAAAACTTCCCATCCTTATTAATGTGGCCGTATTGTTCTTCTGTGTAGTAGCAGCAGTTGTTATTGATGGAGATCAAAAAGTTATTATCTGGGTCAGTGTAGTGTTCCATACCCTGTACGTTGTAATCAGTGTATTGAAATGTTTGGAATTCCTGATTTTTGTTACTGTTCTCATCAGAAGATGGTGAGCTCCTTCAGAGTATGTCATGGTTGTGTAATCAAGTGCTCAGATGATTGTTACCTTCTTGACCAGTTCATATTCAACTGCGCTGACCGCCATTAAATGCTCATTTATGAAAACATCCGTTCTTCTGCTTCCCTTGTTTCAGAAGCGCAGTCTTGTGCTTTCTGTTGACAAATGTCATAACAGCTGATTTGTCACTGCTGTTTCGCCTGGGTAGAAGATGGCAAGCTTCAGTATTTTTATAACCCAAAGTGATCCCCTTTGACTGCAAGAAGACAGCGACTTGTTGCTCGGCATGACTTGCATCCAGTTCACCACCGGACTCTCCCTCACTGTCTGCTGCCACCGCCCTCACATAGGACCTGGGTTTAATCTGGAGCCCAGTGATGACAACATCGTTCATCCTGGTATACTGTTCCAGGTCTGCGACTTGACTTTTGAGGAAGGTGAGCAGCTTGTCCTTCTCAGCATTTTGCAGACGGAGAGCTTTCACTTCATCAACTAGCACCAAGCTGTTTTTCTGCTGTATTCAGCTGAAACCTCCTCAGTAAGAAAATCCAGTGCCTTTTTTTATGTCAACTTCTTCTGCTGAGTGTTTTTTAGGACCCATATTATCCACAACTGTCCACATCAGCTCTCTCAGCTGTTAACCGGCAGATCAGCTGGTCAATCAGCTATTAGCTAGCAGCTAGTCAGCTCACCAGTACTCAACCAGCTCCATTCCCATTCGATCAGTCAGAGTCCAAAACAAAAACTTCTCCTAGCAGGGGGTCAAACCAAGGATGTCAGCACAAAGTCCAGGATCCAATATTGATAACCAATAGGTCCAGAATCATTATAAGGTCAGCACCCAACACGGAACTCACACTGACAGCTGACACAGGACGTGACTAACTTTTGTTCCAGTCACCTCAAAGACTGAACTATTACCACCCTCACCAACATGTGAACGAGCAACACCGCGAGTGGATCCATCAGAAGGCTGTGCTCTCCACAGATCCCCACTGAGGAAGAGGCAGCCTCCCAAACGCCTTAATTTGTAGTGAGTGACATACCCAGAAGAATGAGGCAGAATAATCCCCAGGGTTATGTCTGGGTTGAGTAGTCTACCTCATGCCCGTAGAAGAGAAACACACTCTTGGACTATTACATTCACACACTCGTACTACAGATACTGTAAAAGAAATAACATTTGAAGAGTTCTTTTACAAAAACAGATAAGTCCAATTGGTTTAATATTGAGAAAAACAACACTTTCATCTGTAGGTTTATAGGTGTTAGTATTTCAAATTCAGCTTCTAAGACATGGTCACTTGAAATATGAGTATCTCAGACATAATAAAGCATAAAATCGAACATCAACTCATAGTTACTTTTTGGCAGTTTATTAGTACTTTTTTATTTATTAGTACCCCCCATCATGTGCTCATTATACCGGGGCACCGTTGAGAGCATCCTCACCAGCTGCATCATGGTGTGGTATGGAAGCTGCACTGCCTCCTGCTGGGAGACACTACAACACAGTGAAAACAGCCAGCAAGATCATCGGTGTCCGTCTGCTTCCCTCTCAGACATCTCCCTCACCTGCCTCACCCACAGAGCCATCAACACTGCGGGTGACACCTCCCACCCGTCAGACTCCCTCTTCAGGCCCCTGCCCTCGGGGAAAAGGCATCGGAGCCTCCAGGCCCGCTCCACAAGACTGCTAAACAGCTTTGTTCATCAGGACCCTGAACTCTGTCCACCCCACCCCACCCCCAATAACACACTCACCCGCACAATAACTACCTCAGCTGTTGGCACAGAAAGACTGGCACACCAAGAATAATACATTTGCTGCTGTATGTCTCTGCACGTTTACTGCAACCATTTGCACAAATGCCATATCTGCTGCTGTCTGTCTGTCATTGCAATACTAATCATGTGCAGTCCTATCTGTCACTGTCTGCACCTACACTAACGCATCAAACTTGCAACTACGAGTATTACTGCTCTACTTTTTCTGTATATAGGATTGCTGGGTTTCATCGTGTAACTGTATTTACATTGTGGGAGGTCTGGGCCTATCTTTTGTCACTATTTGCACTATGGGTCGCATTACTGTACATAGACTGCTGCTGTTTTTCCAGCCTTATTCCTTTTTCTATTTTTATATTGTGCACGCCGCTGAAGAGAGAGAGAAATGCCATTTCAGTTCTCCTGTATGTCCTGTACGTTTTGTAATATTGAGAAATAAAATCTTTGAATCTTAATACAGCCGAAATATGTAGCCTTATGGTTACTTATGCTACTTTAAATGGCATGATTTCTATACCATTCGCCGTGGTTCTCTAAGTGTTTATTGAATGGGTGTGACCTTTAGTTTAAGTGGAGAGGAGTATGTCATATATTGTGATCTATATGAGGTTGCTGACCCCTAGTGGCTGGATATAGTCATACTATTAAAATGAGTAAGTCATGACACTGTTGTATGTGTACTGAGGAATAAACCAGAGAAGCTATGCTGCACTGAAGCTCTGCCTCCGTCTGATTATTGTTGATCCTTAGTATAAGCTGAAGTATGTGGTAGTTGAAGCAGTGGAGGCCAATGGTGGAATGTGGGCTGGTGAGCGGAGGGTCTCTGGTTTGATCCCTGGACCGGCAGGATTAGATCTGCATGGGACAGATAACATAGCAGTGTTTGCCCCACCCTCCTTAACCCCACTGTGGTGCCCTTGAGCAAGGCCCTTAACTCCAGCTGCTCCAGTGGAGCTGCTCAGTGGCCACAGGTCAGTCTGTGGTTGGACTGGGCAGCTTCCTGGTGTGGGTGTGTGAGTGTGAACAGGGTGTCTTTGAAAAAGAGAGGTTGCCTCTCAGTGGAACTACCCTGTATAAACAAAGGTTAAATTAAAAAAAAAAAGATAAGATACGGTACAACAAAAGTTCATAGAGGTCAAATTTGACCAAATGTGGTTTATTTTTCAACCGCAGGGATCCAAGCGCTGCAACACCAATGGAAGAAGTGTGTGGACCGAAGAGGAGACTATGTTGAAAAATCAACCACATTTGGTCAAATTTGACCACTATGAACTTTTCAGCCCCTCTCGTAATAAGCTCTAACCTTAAAACAGGGCAGTTTGTCAGTGATGTTGAACCTGTTATGAATATTTAGGACATTTTTGTAATATATTTGAGCTGAGTTATAAACTGGTTGTAAAACAGAGCCAACTGATAAGTGAAGTGGAACAACAGTTTTGCTTAGACTGAGGGTTTAAAGTGTAGCCTAATGATACTGATGTGGGGGCGAACCTCACATGGGTACGTGACCTGCCTACAGGTCAGGGTTTGTTCTTGGAGGATTATTTTGGACCTGACTCAGCATTCAGAGGAGAGCATCCGGGGGTGGGGGGGACACCCAGATTCCAGTTAACTGGCTGGTGAGCCAACCCGTGAGATCCTTGGCATAACGTGAAGTGACTGTTCTTCCCAAGTATTACTGCCTCTGTCCATGCTGAGGTAGGGCAGACAACGGATACAGTCATTACTGGATCGGGCCCCAACAACTGATCCACCGACTGCTCGCACACACATGCACACACACACACACACACACACACACACACACACACATGCACAGCTAAACGGACAATAATTGAACAAAGGTATTTTATGCTATTATTTTATGCATGCTTTATTATTTTGGTTGTAAATTTAAAAAGAACCTTGTAAATGTTTGCATAACAAGTACTGTGTTCAATACAAGCCTGTTTATTTCCCGTTTATCCTTGTGTTTGTCTTAATACTGATGTTCACACCCTCAAGCTCCAAGGCGTTCCTAAACCTCTGATCCTGGTCCACCTTAATATTCTGTTAATGTAACAAAAGTTGGTTACATCCTGTTTTGGCTTCCTTTCATTGGGTTCCTATAGGATCTAGAATTAAATTTAAAATCTTTCTTCTCACTTGCAAAGCTTTAAATGATCAGGCCCCTTGTTATTTAAAAGAGCTGATGGTACTGTATGATCCTAACGGAGCACTATGATCACAAAATGCAGGATTACTTGTAACAGTTAGAATCTCCAAACCTACTTGTGTCCAAAACTTGTCATTTGACCCACACAGTGGACACGAGGAAGACCACGAGGAAGACCACGTATGTATATAAACACTGACCTCTGCACTGCACAATGTCTAATTTCATGTACTTATGTGTGAAATGACAATAAGCATTTACTGTTTTCTTCTATATTATGGTCACTGTGGTGCTTAGGAGCAGTTAACATTCAGGAGCCACTATTGCTATCAATTAATAAACTGTTCTTGTGGAACTGCTGCATAATAACTTCACATCAGACCAATGACTGAATCACTGCAGTGATAAAGTCAATTTACAACATAATTAATAACCTAATTTGTAAACCTTTATAGCATACCCTTATTTTAAAACTATAGCTCATGTTGTAATAAATCCTGGAACGATAAAACTATAACTTTACGTTTTGATGAAGTTTGCGTCACTGAATCGTTGCCTGTGTGAGCTTAAAGAAGCCGCCCTGTGTGTTTTCCATAAGCTTCACCAAACCCTTTAAACCGCTGATGTGGAACGAGTTCATGGCCCTCCCAGGGACACCCAGCCCCCTCTGATCTTCACATGCGTGCCACGCAGCACGGGGAGGGCGGGGCTTCTCTCATGCCTGTGGAATTGGTGTCAGTGAATCACATGCTGCTTTAATCAATGCTCGTCATTTCCAACAGATACTTTCACAGCAGTTCTTTTCCCACACAATCCTCATCCATCTGTGATTATTGCGGCAATCTTGCGTGTTGTTAATGCAACTGTTTTCACACATAATTTACGTCTGTCCACATGCGTGTGTCCGTGGGCCGAAGCGGGGCTCCCACCAGCCCCGACTGCGTCTACATTTGTCACCCTGCAGGCCTCAGGAGACACAACATCAAACACAGAGATTCTGGAAAGGAGCTTGCAATCAAAAGTGAATTAATCCTAATCAGTGATAAGTGCCAAACACTGCAGGCAGACGGCACCCGCTGTTTATTTTCCCGTGAGTGGCACGGGGGGTGACAGCAGAAAACGAACACCGATGCCAACAGAAGTAAATAACGTACATATTCCTTCTGCACACACTGCAGCCGCGTGTGACTTGAAGTGAGTTTACATGCTGAGCAACATTAAACGCTAAGCTGGATGGAATATGGTGCTAATATACAGGGCAGGACTCTGCAGTGGACACGATTCTCTGAAGTCATCACAGGATTAATGGACAGTATATTTAAGCCAGCACCTCAGCGACCGACTGCTGTATTCATGATACCGCACAACCTTCAGACCAGTACTGCTTTTACACAACAGTTCCACAAACACAGTTTTATAAAATGACAGTATTACACCACATGACTATTTATTCATTGTTACACTGTTCCACCAAAACTAGTATCACTGCTTGAAAAGAAGTGGTTCCAAACTGCTACACTTGAATATCACTAGATGACACAAACACCAAGCATACAAATGTTAAACATCTTTTTTTTTTTTTTTTGGTAGTTCACCAGTCCATCAACAGCTTTATTTTGGTTGAGGTGGTTTTAAGTTGTGTGGCATATGGCCCAAAAGCAGACACAGGAGGAAACGATAATTGAGGTGAAACAATAATCTTTATTACAAGAATCGTGCAAGGTAATGTGCAAGGAAGATTTTCTTGAGGACCTGGGAACCCTATGAGGAGACAGCAGAGGGACAGGTAAGTATAAATGGCAAACAGTATGATAAAGTTTTAATGTTGGTTTTTGTGTTTACACTTCCACAGGGGAGAGCAGCTGGGAGCAGGTGAAGGACCTCCACGCTGGGGGAGCTGCTTGCCAGGGAGAAAGGTGCTGAGGTGCTGCAGGGGATTTTCCAGGGGATTGCTGTAGACAGGCTGGTGAGGACTGAGTGCTGGGGAGTGAGAGTGAAGAGCAGTGGAGACAAATGGTGGTAAGTCGACTTATTTGGGGAGGTGAGGCTGTCCACAGTCCGAGAACATCCAAATCCACTCCGTAAGGCTATTTACTAAATCCAAAGGCAGGCAGGGGTCAGAGCACACCAGGTTAGATCACGGCAGGTAGATAATTCCAATACAGAAGGCAGTCTCAGGGTCTAGGGTAAGAAAAAGGTCAAAAGCATGGCAAGGCAGAATAATACATTCATACTAAGCACAGACAGGATACAGGCTGTGTGCAGGTTAACGTCACCAGGCAGAGTGAAGGGAGAGTGCCCTATTTAAAGGGCCTCTCTGATTGGCAGCAGGTGGTGAACAAGGCTGCAGGGCATGAGCCTAATCAGAGGGAGAGAGGGAGGCAGAGTACACACTGAAACCATTACAGTACTCCCGCCTTAACGAACACCTCCTGGAGTCACCCTAGGCTTGTCGGGATGGTGTTAATAGAAGGTCCTAATGAGTGCATCATCCATGATGAATGACCTGGGGATCCATGATCTCTGCTCAGGACCATAGCCCTTCCAATCCACCAGGAGCAGTATGTCGTGACCTCAGCAACGAGCATCAATGATACAGTTGACAATGTAAACCAGGCCTCCACTGACCGTCTTGGGTGGTGGTGGAGGTTTGGATGGCAGGCAGAGGGAGCCGGAAAACACCGGCTTGACCTGGGCAGTGTGGAAAACAGGGTTGATGTGGAGAGAGGGAAGAAGGCTGAGCCGACCAGAAACAGGGTTCATAATGGCAGAGATGGTGAATGGGCCACCAAAACGAGGAGACAGCTTCTTGCAGACACCCATACCTTGTCGCTAACTTAATAGGTGGGGGCAGGAGTCCTCCTCCGGTTGGGCCATTTGATATTCTCCCTGCCTTGGTGTCTTGCCAGAAGCACGACATCTGGCCATGTGGTTGGTGATGCTGGGGACGGTGATGTCTTCCTCCGTGATGGACAGGAGGGGGGGGTTATACCCCAGTGACGCCTCGAAGGGGGAGACAGAAGTGGCAGCAGATGTGGCAATGTTGTGGGTGTACGCTACCCAGGGCAGGTAAGTACTCCACGACGCAGTGTTGGATGCTGTAACACACTGTAGGAATGCCTCCAGCTCCTGGTTGGCCCACTCGCACTGCCCATTGGATTGTGATGGTAACCAGAGGACAAACTGACCATGACCGTCAAGATTAGATCTGGGTGGGACAGATAACATAGCAGTGTTTGCTCCACCCTCCTTAACCTCACTGTGGTGCCCTTGAGCAAGGCCCTTAACCTCAACTGCTCCAGTGGAGCTGCTCAGTGGCCACAGGTCAGTCCGTGGTTGGACTGGGCAGCTTCCTGGTGTGAATGTGTGGGTGTGAACAGGGCGTCCTTGAAGATGAGAGGTTGCCTGTCAATGGAACTCCCCTGTATAAATGTAGGCTAAATAAATAAAATAAATAAATAAAATTGCAATATTTGAAACATGGATCAGTGAAGATAAAGGTACAGACTATGAGCTTGAAGGATACAAATTTGTGTATGTTAACAGATGTAATAATAGTGGAGCAGGAGTAGCTACTGCATGTATGTCAATATGTTTCTGAAGTTTCTGAAATTCAAAATACTGGATGGTATATCAACCACGATCGATAACACTGGTCAACACCAAATTTATTGTCAAAGTTTTTTTAGCTGATTTAGGACAGTTTTGATGTGCTGAATCCAAACATCTCATTGGTTTTGCTCAATCAGGTCAACTTTTTGAATTATGGCCACATGTTATTTTATACGTTTTTGTTTACATGTACAGCTATTTTTGCTTTATATGATGCAAAATTCTTTTTTATGTCTTGAAATTGTCTGAATTTTGAACAATGATGACCTAACATTCAATTTACATGTCCTTATCTTTATATAAAGGTAAGTACATGTACAGTACTAAGTAAGTACAGGTTTTTACTGAGCACCTGATCAAGAGAATCGGATGTCATTTTCAGATTCAGCGGTGTAAAATTGTCTTAAATCAGTTGAAAAAACACAGACAACTTACAACAAAAATTATTTTTGTAACCCTGTGTAATGTTTTGGAATGTACAGTATAACAGCTGAGAATGAATATATAGTGGAAAAAATAATAGCAAGATTATCAGTTGTGCGTACAGAGCACCAGTTGGGAATATTGAGGAATTCAAGGAATAGATGGAGGGGAAAGTTGAAAAAAATAATGCTGAAAAAAATTTAAAATGTGGAGATCTTAATATTGACCTGTTAACTGCAGGAAAAAGGTGTGTGAGTGTACACACACACACACACACACACACACACACACACACATATATATATATAAACACAGTGGTGGCCTAGAGGTAGGGCATCCACCCCACAACTGGGAGGTCAGCGTTCAAGTGCCAGCTGGGTCATGCCAAAGACCATATAAAAATGGAACTTCCTGCCATCCAGCTTGATGCTCAGCAAAAATGGAACAGAGGAGGGAAATGTTGGTTACCCAGCCACAGGGGGTGCACAAGCCAGTGTACTCACTGTGCCAGTCCCAAGCAGGTGGCTGTGGCGCAGGTGTAGTGTGGCTGACTACTAATCGGGGGGTCAGGGATTCGATTCCCGCTCTGTTTGCAGTCTGCATGTCGAAGTGTCCTTGAGCAAGACACTGAATCCCCAGTTGCTCCTGGTGGCCAGGCTAGTGCCTGTGTGAGTATGGCAGCTCTGCCGCCATCAGTGTGTGAGTGTGTGCGTGAATGGGTGGACAGCAGGATCTGTAAAGCAGATCATCCAGAGATGAGAAAAAGTGCTATATAAGTGAACGCCATTTACCATTTACTAAGCCCGGATAAATGGGCAGGGTTGCATCAGGAAGGGCATCCGGCATAAAACTCAGCTCCAACCTATGGCTATGGCAGATATCATTGTATGACACAGCAGCATATTATATATATACACAGACACACACACACACACACGCCCATTAGCCCGATACAGGCAATATACAAATGGGGAGATTACTTGGTGTTTTCCATCTCTTTACATTTCGGTCTATTTGAAAATGCACGGACTATAATCAAAACTGAATGAGTCAGTATCTCTTCCAAAATCAAAATGGGAGACAGACTTATCAGTCAATAAAGATGGAAGCTTCTGGACACAAATATGTTTAAATGCTTTTAAGATGACTAAAAACTCTAATTTACAACTCATACAGTACAAAGTTCTACATAGAACTCATAACACAGGAAAAGGGACGTTCAAAATGGGCCTGAGTCACACAAATATCTGCTTCCACTACACCAGAAACATCCCATATAGTTATATGCATGCTATGTGGTCCTGTGCACTGGTCCAAAAGTTCTGGCAGAAGACATGTGAAGACTTATCGGCATGGCTTGGGTATTGTATCTTATCCTCTCCCACACTTTGCATATCATACTAGGTGATGTAAGCGGAATGAATTTTGAGGTAATGATGTCACACATGGTTCTCACCGCCTTATGCATCGCAAAGAAAACTATCCTCATGAATTGGAAATCAAGAAATAATTTGTGTACAACTCACTATAATAACCTACTATCAGATTATATTAGACTGGAGAGACCGTCTGTCTCCTCTAAAAAACAATTGGCTGAATTCAATTCACTCTGGTCCCTGCTTATTAATTCTATAACCTGAGGGGTGGCGGGTGGTGGCTCGCTCTCCTTGGCGCCTCTGGCAGCTGGAGCTTGTCCCGGGGTGGCTGTGCGTCTGGCCTGGGGGGTGGCGGAGTGGGCTGGGGGGGTTGAGGCTGGATCTGGCCCTGGGCCCCTGGTGGTGGTGGTGGTGGTGGGGCATTCCCCCTCTGGGCCGGGGTTGGGTGTGCACCGGTGGTGCGGGCCGGACCCAGTGCGTCCTTGCACGGCGGTATGACAGTGTGCCATCCCCAGGGCCCTGGTGGCGCTCCAGGGGCTGGTACCTGCATCCTGGGGGGTTGCTTCCCTGTTCTCCAGGGCCTGCGGGTGTGGGTGTGCGTGTGTGTATGTGTGTGAGTGTGTGTGCGGGTACCTGTAGGTGGACGTGCGGGGGTGGAGAGTGTGTGTGTGTGTGTGTGGGCGGGGGGGACCTTGTTGGGTGGTGGGAGGTGGGGCGGGCCATCTGGGGGCCTGGGGGTGGCGGTTTGGGGTCTGCTTTTCCTGGCCATCCTGCCATTGTGTCACAGGGCGGGCACTTTGTTGCACTGCCTCCTGTGTCCTTGGCACTGAGTGTGGGTGTATGTGGGTGCTCAGGGGTGACGGGGGGGATGGGTCATTGGCATGGGTTTGTGGCCATGTTGCTATCGGATTGCCCCGGGGTGGCTGTGGCTGCGGGGCAGCCTGCCGCTGTCGGTGTGTCTGGGGTGGGTGGTTGGTGGGCTTGCAGTGGGTGCTCTGGGGTGTCACTTAGTATGTGGGTCCAGCCCATTGTTCATTATTGTTATTGTTGATGTGTGTGTTTGTGTGTGCAAGATGTGTGGGAGTAGGTGTGGTTGCTCCATCATACCTGCACTGCTGGGAGCACCAGAGTGCGAAGCTGACGGGTCCTGGGCTGCTTGGCCTGGCGGCCCTCACCCTGGTTTGGGATCTGGGGGCAGTGGGTGGCCTGCTGACCTAGTTTGTGAGCTGGCTTCTGGGGGGACAGGTTCCCGTTTGGACCGCTTCCCTCCCAGTCTTATCTTCCCCCCCCCCCTCCCCCAATTCTGGGTGGAACATACATCTTCTTGGATCCACTTAGGGTTTTGGGGTGGGGGTGTGCCGTACTTTGTCGGTGAAGGGGATCCCTCTGTCTGCTGCGCAGTGGGGCCACCCTCACCTCAATTTTAATTGTACTATAGGCACCGAGGGCTTGGGGGGACGGGAGACCAACTGCCTATCGCAATGGCTGTTCCTCTCCCTTTTTCCTTCCCCATCCCCACCCCCCTCCTTCCCCCCACCCCCGTCAGGTCCTTCATGGGTTAAACAATTTAAATAGAGTATTAAAAGTTATTAGAAGAGGAGTTATAAACAACATACAGTATATATATATATATACGGTATATATACATGTATGTATATATATATATATATATATATATATATATATATATATATATATATACTATATATATATATATATATACACTGTATGTTAATATGGTCCTGTTGTAATCGCAAAACATCTCTGCACATTATTTGTTGTTGTAAGGGTGTTATAAACATTGAAATTTAAAAAAAATAGGTGAGAATTAGAAAAAATACATTTCTACTTTGGTTTATTAGAGTTTACTCAGTCATTGTAAAATATACAATTATGCTAAGGAATTCTGTGAGTGCTTGCCTCTCTGTAGAGAACAAGATTCTGCATGTAGACCTTAGACTTATGGACTTACAATACATTTATTTTGGGTATGTCTGTTAAGGCCAAGTGGAGACCAATACCAAGGCGTACATACACAGTAATGTGAACTTTGTCTCTGCTTCTCTTGATCTTGACTCAGTCTTGACCCCTGGCCTGACTACACTTTGGCCTTGGACTCGTCTTGGTGGGGTCTTGATGACAACACTAATTGGAAGGTTCCAGTGGCACCAGAGAGTCCCTGCTTGAAAAAATCCATTTTCAGGATCAGTTTTAGCTTGGGCCACTGTGACAGTGTGAAGAGCACAAAATAAGAGCCGGGCCACTGTCATATGTGCTCCTAAATCAGATGCATGCTGCATGTTTTGTAATGCAACCTCAGTCTGAACAGTCATGTCGCAATTTGCAAGTTTTTACTGTAAATGTTCTACATTTTATTTATACATTTGTAAGTTTTCTTCTCATAAATGACTGAAGTATTTTTCACAGACTTGGAACTTCTTTCACTGCAACCTTTTTTTATTGTATTGACTTTTACAAATAATTTTTCTAACAGAATATGTTCATCTTAAGTTTGTACATTTTTCCTGCAAAAAACTGAACTTTTTGATTATAAATGAGCAACATTTTTGTGTAAATTAGATTTCTTTTTAATTTACAAAGATCTAATCTAAAGTTTGCACTGTTTTCAGACTAAACTGCAAAGTACACATAGAAAGCCCCCCATTAACTCAGAGTTGTGTAGTTGTATATAGAATCAGTAATGAGGTTAATCTACTGTACAACTAGAGCTTCTGCAGTAGTAGTAATGCGCCCTTTATTACATCACACCATCTCAAATGTGAATTTCAGTGGACAGTTTCACTTTTGGGCACTAAAGGGAAGCGGCACTGTTGATCTGTAAAGGTGCAGGTGTTCTACAGAATCATGCTGGCGAGGAGTCATGTGTGCGTGAGTGGCGTGTGGCACAAAATACCTTGGCTCCCCCGTGTTTCTCCACAGTGGAGGAGAGGTTGTGAAGCCTAGCCTCGAGCTCTTCAACCTGAAGATGTAGTGAACTTTTCTGCTGGGTCAGCTCCTCGATCACCCTGGCCGAGAGAGAGGGAGCGAGAGAGATTACAGTCAGTAATGTTGCACTGAAGCTCATAGATGGGACTGAGGCCTCTGTTAGGCTCAGTTACGGTATTTAGGTCACAGCTCAGCATTGTTGGGAAGGTCAGTCAATATGGCTGTCAGCAGCAGCATTACTGCAGCAGCGGGGCTGGCTATGCTCACAATATCACACCAGAAACAGACACAACCCAACTCTGCAGAGCTGCTACTAAAAGCAACTGCTGCCATTTCATTTTCCTGAACATTGTTCAGGTTCACTGTAATTAAGGTTAGTCTACATAGGGTGAACGTAGTACAATGTAATATAAAATACAAAGTGCTAAATCACTAAAAATGAAAGGTGCTAAAAAAGATATTTTACACTTTTGTTTTGAAAGAAATAAACGACTCCCATGTTCTGGTAACGGTGAGTGCTATCAGCCACTGCATAGCGCTGACTCCCTTTTATTGTCCTTTTGTGGTTCTCCAACGGACCTCTTTGCACAATGTAGAGTGACGCACTTCCACATTCCGGTCTCAGCAGCTCCATTATATTTTCCCATTCCCTGGTGCTTTCTTGTCAATAAATCAATTTTTATCACTTTCACTTACCATTGTACATACTGGAAAAAGTCTACAGGCAGATCATTTTTTTCTTTATAAAGTTTGTGTTTCACATTTTGATTGTTTTTGTAACCGTACTGGGCTGTTTAATAGTTCCCCAATTAGCTTAGCATAGCACAGCTATCATATTGTTCCTGTCTCTGCCATTCCAAACACCACTGCACGGGCTGGAACAGACCTGTGAAACGCACTGAAACGTATGTCCGACTCCCAGTTGTTACTTGACTTCTTTTAATATCATTTTGTGTCTGCAGAATCCCCCAGTTATTGATGCTACCATTACTGTTACTGATATTAACCTATTAGCTTCCAGTTGCTGGTGTGTTATTTATTCTCGTAATAAATTTTGACTCACTCCTAATAACATTGCTTGGACCCAAATGAAAGTGAAGGAGCTGATGTAAAGACTTGCACAACACACGTCCATGACACAGGTCTGTTACAGCGAATGCAGGTATTTGGAATGGAAGAGACAGAAACAATGCGATAGCTGCTAGCTGCAAAGCTAACTGGGTGAACTGTTAAACGGCTCAGTATGGTTACAAAAACAATCAAAATGTGAAACATGAACTTTATTTTATTTTATTTATTTATTTATTTTTTTAGGGAATAAATAACTTAGAACATCTTATTCAAGGTGGAAATTTTATCCAATTTCAGGATCTAGAGTCACAGTACGACATCAGTGATAAAAAGTATTTTGAATATCAACAGCTTAAATCCATAATAAAAGCAGGATTTAATCTTAATCAGACAGATTTAGAGATACCAGTTAAGGTGGACTACATGGACTACTACTAAATACATGGACTATGATCAAACCTGGATGAGTCCGTATCTCTTCCAATATCAAAATGGGAGACAGACCTACCGATTAATAAGAAGGAAAGTTTCTGGACACAAATATGTTTAAACACTTTTAAGATGACTAAAAACTCTTAACTTACAACTTATACAGTATAAAGTTCCATATAGAATTCATTACACAGGACAAAGGATATTCAAAATGGGCCTGAGTCACACAAATATCTGCTCTCACTGCACCAGCAACATCCCAGATAACTATATGCATGCTATGTGGTCCTGTGCACCGGTTCAAAAGTTCTGGCAGAAGGCATATGAGGACTTGTCAGCATGGCTTGGGTATAGTGTCCCATCCTCACCCACACTTTGCATATTAGGTGATTTAAGTGAAATAAATATAGATGCAAGGACGTCACACATGGTTCTCACTGCCTTATGCATTGCAAAGAAAACTACCCTCATGAATTTGAAATCAAGAAATAACTTATGCATAACTTATTATAATAACTTACTATTGGATTATATTAGTCTGGAGAGATTGTCAGCCTCCTCAAATAATCAATTGGCAGAATTCAATTCTCTCTTGTCCCCGCTTATTAATTCTATAACCTGAGGGGTGGAGGGCGGTGGCTTGCTCTTCTTGGCACCTCTGGCGGCTGGCTGCGCCCCGACTGCAGGTGTCCGGGGAGCCTGTTCCAGGGTGGCCATTTGGCTGGCCCTGGGGGCGAGGTTGGTTGGGGGTGCTGCGGGGTGGGCCGGGGGCCATTGGGCTGTGGCCCCCGGCCAGCTAGCCTTGCCCCTCGGTGGGATGGGGGTGGGGGGTCTGGGTCTAGCCCTGGGCCCCTGGTACTGGGGGGGGCATTCCCCCTCCCTGGGCCGGGGCCGGGTATGCGCCAGTGGTGCAGGTTGGCCCCGGTGCATCCTTGCGCGGCAGGGTCGTGTTTTCCCTGGGGCCCTGGTGGCACCCTGGGGTTGGTGCCTGCATCCTGGGTCGCCCTCCCCATCCACTGGGGTCTGCAGGTGTGGGTGTGCATGTGTGTGTGTATATGTGTGCGAGAGTGGGTGTGAGAGGGGGCTTCTGTATGAGCGGATGCGGAAGTGGGTGTGTGTGTTGAGTGGGCAGGTGGGGCTGTGTGTGGGTGTAGGTGGGCATGTGTGATGGTGGGTGGGGGTATGTGTGTGTATGGAAGCAGTTGCTTGTGGGTGTCTGGGGGGTGGAGGATGTGTGTATGGGCAGGAGAACTTTGTTGGGTGGCGGGGGTTGGGCAGTCCATCTAGTGTCATGGGGGCTGGCGTTTTGGGGCCTGCTTGTCCTGGCTGCCCTGCTGTTGTGTTGCGGGGTGAGGCCCTTTGTTGCATCGCCCCTGGTGTCATTGGCGGCGGGTGTGTGTTGGTGCTTGGGGGTGGTTGGGGGGCCATTGGCGTGGGTTGATGGCCGTGTTTCCATCCGGTTGCTCCGGGGTAGCTGTGGTTGCAGGGCGGCCTGCGGCTGTCGGTGTGCGTCTGGGGTGGGTGGTCGTGGGCCTGCGTGGGTGTTCGGGGGTGTCGCCTGGCATGTTGGGTGCCGTGTGGGTCCGGCCCATTGTTCACTATTGTGACTGTTGTTGTCCATGTTTGTATGTGTAAGATGAGTGGAAATTGGTATGGCTGCCCCATCATGTTTGTGGTGCTGGGAGCACCGGGGCACGATGCTGGTGGGTCCTGGGCTGCTTCCACTGGTGGCCCTCGCCCTGGGTTGGGATTTGGGGGCAGTGGGTGGCCTCATGAACCAGTCTGCAAGCTGGCTTCTGGGGGGGGACGGCCTCGCTTTTAGACTGCCTACCTCCCAGTCTTATGTCCTGCCCTCCCCCTCCCCCTGACTCTGGGTGGAATATCTATCTTTTTTGTTACATTTAGGGCTTTGGGGTGGGGGTGTACCCCACTGTGTCAGTGAAGGGGATACCTTTGCTGCGCGGTGGGGCTGCACTCACCTCAATTTTAATTGCATTTTAGACACTGAGGGCTTGGGGGGATGGGGGCCCTGCTGCCCATCGCAGTGGCTAGCGGTGCTCCAATCACCATCCCCCCAATTTTAATTGCACTTTGGTAGTCCACACATTTACACACAATTACATCATATAACCGACACACACCCACCATGTTCTGTGCGGGGGTGAGGGGGTGGGTGGGGGGTCTTCCCCCACCCCTGTTGCCCTGTTCCTGCTGGGTGCGTGGGGGCATGGTGGGGGGCCTGGGACCTATCATGTTGTCAAAATCCCTGGGTGCTACTGAATATATAGATACAACCAAGGAAGTGAGAGGGGGGCTGAATATGAGTGTAAGTGAGAGTGAGGGGGTGATGAATGGAGGTGGTGATGGTGGGTTGGTTTTGTGCGGCGTTTTGCATGTCGCGTGGCATCTCGGGGCGCCTGTGGTGGTCTGCTGATTGGTTGCTCAGATGGATGCCGGGGGTGGGGGTCTGCTTCTGTGACCTGCACCGGTGGTCTCCCTGGTCACTGCCGGGCACTGGTGCATGTTCAGGCTCGCTGCATCTGCTTCGCAGCCGCCTTATGAAACAAGGGTGAATGAGGGATGAGTCTGAATGGGTACAGGAGTGAGAGAGAATGGGTTGGTCTGGGTGAGTGAGAGGGAGTTAGTGCATATGGGTGCGCATGGGAGCATGAGGGTGTAAAGGTGTGAGGAGGGGTGTGTCTGCGAGTCGGGAGGTGCTGGATTAAGGGGGGTAGTTCCTCTCAGCAACGTGGCTCCCCTGGGCGGGGGGACTTCTTTGGGCAATGGGGTCCCCGGGGTGTGTGACAGAGGCACTGGGACGGGCCCGCTGTGGAGGGTGCCTAGGGAGGCTCGTGCTGGGGGCGCGGGACGGTCTCCGCCCCAGGGGGTGGGGTCGCTGGCCTCCTGGTGTCTGGGGCCCGGGGGTGGGCATTGGCCCCGCTGGGGGCGGGGGGGGGGGTCCGGTGGTATGGGCTCACCGCGCCGGCCGCCGAGCAGCCTGGCCTCCCTTGATTGTCCCTCTGGGGGCGGATGCCTGGCTTTCCTCGGGCTTGCTGACCTCGGATGTTTGTGTCCTGTGGGGGTTGGTGGTGCTGCCTTGCCTGCTTGGCGTTCCCTGGGGGAGAGCTGCTGCGACCTGCCCTCCACTTCGTATGTTTCCTGACAAACCACTCACATGCACACACTTATTTTGCGTGCGTTCTCATATATATGCACGCAGACGTACACGCACAAGTGTCTCTCCTTTAACAGGTGCGGAAACCAGACTCGTGTTGAGATATCTTCGGTGGAAGAAGCAGTCTGTCTTTTGTTTGTTTTAGTTGTTGGTTTGTTTGGTTTTTTTGTCTGTTTCCCTCCCTTTTCTTTCCCCCTCCACACAGTTCCTTTCCCTCTTCCCCATCCTGCTGGGTCTTCCATGGGTAAAATAATTAAAATAAAGTATTAAAAGTTATTACAGGAGGAGTTTACAACAATATACAATACACAGTTAGGTACTGTATAAGCTTGGCAAAGTAAATCTGTTTTGGCACAATAAGGGTGACAGACCCCTGTTCTGTTTGCCTAGCTGCCTGACAGGACAAGGGAAAAAAAAAAAACCCACACAAACTTTATAAAGCAAAAACAATCTGCTCACACACTACTTCCAGTATGTACAATGATAAGTGCACAGGATAAAACTGATTTATTGATGAGAAAGCACCAGGGGTCACCAACTGGCGGACTTCAGTCCGGATCCCAGACCCCCACAGTCCTCTGTCCGGACCCCAAAGCCTTTTGAAACAATTTGAGAAAAAGGGAGACTGTCTTATTTTGGTGGGAAAAAAGGTGGAAAAAAACAGAACTGAACTGCTGTACTGGCGACATCCCAGACAGATTATGGTACAAGCCCTTGGGTGCTCTCCTGCTGCAGACTCCCCTCTTCGCTGTCCGACGAACGCCACTCTCTGCAGAGACTCTGCGGCTCCAACTGCTCCAGAGAGTATGCAGCGGGTTGTAAAATCACAGTTCACTGCGCCCCCCCCCCCACCCCACACACACAAGGCTGACAGCCAGGACATCCATCCCGGACAAACCCACTTCGTTTCAGGTCTATATCCATGAAAAGAAGTGCTGTCGTGAAAATGAATGCATTTACCAGGGCACTTCTTCCTCTCTTCTGCCCAGAGTAGTCCATGCTGGGATGCAGAGGTGAGGTCACTATTATGGAGTTATGGTCATGGAGGCCCTTTGTGTAGCCTCTGATATCCATTGTAAGTTATCGCAATGCTTGATTGCAGTTGTTGCTGCTAAGGGTGGCCCAACCAGTTATTAAATTTAGGGGACAATCACTTTTTCACACAGGGCCGTGTAGGTTTGGATTTTTTTTTTTACCCTTAATAAGGTAAGATTTTTTTTTTTTTTTTTTGAATGCAAAAGATGCAATAGACTTACACAATGGTCCTCTCCGGCATACAACTAGGAACATACCGGTCGCTATGGAGGGTGAGAATATGTATGGGCACATAATCATACCATGTAGGATAACTAAATAGACGGTTGTGCTGTTTCATCCCACCTAGCAACAATGCTCTGCACTGTGTGTGTTTATATATTTACATATTTATTCCATCTAGCTACAATGCTCTGCACTGGGTGTGTTTATATTTATATATCTATATATTTATTCCATCTAGCTACAATGCTCCGCACTGTGTTTTTATATATCTACATATTATTCCATCTAGCTACATTGCTCCGCACTGTGTGTGTTTATATACTTGCATATTTATTCCACCTAGCTGCAATGCTCTGCACTGGGTGTGTTTATATTTATATATCTATATATTTATTCCATCTAGCTACAATGCTCCGCACTGTGTTTTTATATATCTACATATTATTCCATCTAGCTACATTGCTCCATACTGTGGGTGTTTATATATTTACATATTTATTCCATCTAGCTACAATGCTCTGCACTGTGTGTTCATATATTCATATATTTATTCCATCCAGCTACAATGCTCTGCACTGTGTGTCT
Source organism: Pholidichthys leucotaenia (assembly GCA_020510985.1). Lineage (NCBI taxonomy): Eukaryota > Metazoa > Chordata > Actinopteri > Cichliformes > Pholidichthyidae > Pholidichthys > Pholidichthys leucotaenia. The sequence goes on from CM035837.1 coordinate 493,924,212, forward strand.
GTGTGTGTGTGTGTGTATATATATATTTTATAGTAATATGTACATATGTATATTAGCTGCTCTTGCTTGCTTGTTTTTTCTTGCCTTCTGATTGTTGCTCTGAGTGTTGCTATCCCTGTGCTGTTGCAATCCTGGAATTTCCCCGTTGTGGGACTAATAAAGGCTTATCTTATCTTATCTTATCTTATCTTATAATAAACACCTTCATTTGAAAACTGCATTTTGTGTTTACTTGTGTTATCTTTGTCTAATATTTTGTCAGGGCTGGCCCTCACGAGCCAGCATAAGACGCCACAGTCCAGTTAAGTTGCACAGGTGTTTATTAACAGTTTGGGAAAAACGGACAAGATAACCAGCCGCGAGGGCTGGGCAACAAGACTACTAATTAGTACACAGGACGAACGTTGACAGCTGAGACGAGGAACACTCACTCAGCGTCTGATAAAGAAAGGGGTGAGCCCTACGACAGAGTACAACAATAATCATAGGTGATGAACACACTCACGAACGAGATGAAAAGGATTACGTTGACGATCGTCTGACAAACGTTTGACGAGACTGCTACAAGATGCTGCCGCCGGCTTTTAAAGCCGGCCGCTAATGACCGCAAATGCAGCACAGCTGTCCAGTCCTTGACAGCAGGAAGCTCCCCCGAGCGCTGTCACAATAAGAGCCCGGGGGAGCCAGAATGACAACACCGCTGTCAAAGCCTGACAGGAATGGTGTATGGCCCGAGCGCGGACAATATTAGCGCTTGGGTCCTGACATATTTAAATTTGTTTGATGATCTGAAACATTTTAGTGTGACAAACATACAAAAAAATGAGAAATCAGGAGGGGGCAAACACTTTTTCACACCACTGTAAATGTTCCTGGCCTGTCTGGAGACAGCTGTGGTCTTCTGAAAGAATGTCCATGAAAGGATGACAGTTCTTAAAAGCACATTTTGAGATAAATTTGTCCATGTGTCAGATTTCTCTTCCATTTGTTTCAATAACAGATGTTGGAAGTAAATTCATGGATCACTGCAAATACTTTGTTTTAAAAGGACCAAGTTGTCACACAGTGGGACGGAAAAATCCTAAACAGAAAAAAATGCGCCAAAATGCACTAAGAATGGTTTTAGAATCAAATCAGAGTTCTGAGTCATAATCAAATCATGACATGTCTTAAGATTCCCACATCTAGTTTGGACCTCAACTGGGGAGGAGGACCGTCTTATCGGACCTTTTGCAGTTTTAGTTGGTGACCCCTGGTCTACATTGTACAAGAGGTCACTCTCGTTTCCACTGCCAGCCTGGCCCCTCACTTTTCTCATGCCATTCCCTTAAATCTCTTTATATACCCAGAAGAGAAGAGGAGGATCCTTTTCATTCATTCATTCATCTTCTTCCGCTTAATCCTTTTCGGGTCGCGGGGGCGCCGGAGCCGATCCCAGCATCTTTGGAAGAGAGGCAGGGTCCACCCTGGACAGATCGCCAGTCCATCGCAGGGCCAACACAGAGAGACAGACAACCATTCACTCTCACAGTCACACCTAAGGACAATTTAGGATCCCCAGTTTTGATGCCAATTAACCTAACCTGCATGTTTTTGGCATGTGGGAGGAAACTGGAGAAATCCCCGAGTAAACCCGCGCAGACACGGGGAGAACATGCAAACTCCACACAGATCACTGTTGGTCGGGGGCTGGGATCGAACCCAGGATCCCCCGGCCAAGGGTGAGTTGCTGTGCTGCCGCAGTGCTAACCACTCCGCCACTGCACCGCCCAAGAGGAGGATCCTCCCTGTGCTGAATATATGGAAGCAACGGCATCTTCCAGTTAACACCAAAGTGGAGAAAACCTTCCCAACTTTCCACCACTGAATAAAAACAACACTCACGGATAAGAAAACTCACAGATAAAGAGAGATTCAAGCACGATGACTAACAGTGAGCTCCTGTGTTTTCTACACAAAGTTACTTTTTTGCTGCAGAAAATGACCCATCACAAGATAAGTATTATAACTGCAGTCAAGCAGGAGGAACCCCTTTTAAGTGAAAATGTTGGGTTTAACATGAGTACTGAGGTCAACTGTGTTAGCCCAGTTGGATTAGCATAGCTATCATGCTATCATGTGGCTTCACTTCCGCCCTCCCAAGAGAGTAGACGCTTTTTCCTCCTCTCCTGCTCTGACTTTTTTTCCTTCCCCCCCAACTACTGGATCCCAGCTTGCTGTTGTCTGTCTGCGTCTAACTGCGACCGTCGAAAGAAAGAAATTATGGAGTTAATAAGCTGGGCTTTGAACACAATTGACACTATTTTTTCAACAAGGAATAGTGCTCCGGGGGAAGCTGTCTGCCCCGCAGGTACGGCTCCAGCGGGCTATTTACGTGACACAAGCAATTGGAAAATCTTGTGTCTCACTAATCTCTCTATCGAAGATATTGAAGATTTGTATGTCTTCGTGGTAATGGTGATCGGGATCTTTCTGATTGGAACTGGGATTGTCCTGGTGTACCGCAAATTGCTGAAGATGGATACAACCTATCAAAATGCTGGCCAGGCGAGGTGCATCTGTCAAATTGAAAAATTGGAGAAGACCCTGATAGCGACAAATGGAGAACTGTCTCGGAAGGTGGATTACATCATGGTCTCGCTTAGGTCTTTCCACGATGGATTTAAAGCCCCGCAATGAAGGATTAAGTACTGAATCTACAGAAGAAATAAAAAGCCTTCTCTGTGATCAGTCCGATTTGGCTCAATTTCCCCATGAAAATTCCTCCTGGCTGTCTGCAGTCTGTGTTTTCAAAATCATCGAGCATAAGGCCTTGGACAGCCATCTGGACAGCCTGCCAAGATAAGGACTCGGCGGCAGCCAGACAAAACATCTCCTGCCAAGTGTCCTTGTTGTCTCTCTTATTATCATCAACACTGCTTCAACACCGCACACACATTGATCCATGTACTGAATAAAGATACACACACTGCTCTCTTGTGTCTTGTGAATCCTGTGTAGCGAATGTGCATCGAGAGCTTTTTTTTTCCTTGAAATCTTAATATTGATTAATTATGTAACCAGTATTTTGAATCAATGATTTTTTTGCTCCTTCCTATTGTTCCTCGTATTATTCTTATTCTTATGCTACTTGTACCCACTATCCTGTTGGCAGGCGCGTCTCTGATGCAGCCGTGTCACTGGAAATGCAGGTTCATTTTCTGTGTCAAGTCAAATTCTCTCGTATGTTATCAGTGATCTGTTAATGTACTTAGCAATAAATCTTTTCTGATTCTGATTCTGATTCTGATGTTGTTTCATGTTGTTATGGCAGCATAGTTATAACCAGAAAACAACATCATAGTGAGTTATTGTACAGTGAAATGGCATGCAGCAGGAAAGACTTCCTGTACCTGGCCGTTCGACAGCGAAACTGTAGTAGTCTACTGGAGAATGTGCTCCACTGTCTGTCCAGTGTGTGGTGGAGGGGGTGATCAGGATTGTCCATGATGGATTGCAGTTTATTTAGTGTCCTCCTCTTCACCACTGTCTCAAAGGTCTCCGGTCTGAGACCAATTACAGAGCCAGCCCTCTTGATAATCTTGTCAAGTATGTTGGTGTCTCTGGCCCTGATACTGCTACCCCAACAGACAGCAGTAAAGAAGATGGCGCTGGTGACAATGGTCTGGTAGGAAAGCTCCAGCATCCTGCTACACACGTTGAAGGATCTCAGCTTCATCAGGAAGTAGAGTCTGCTCATCCCTTTCTTGTGCACAGCATCGGTGTTGGATCTCCAGTCCAACCCGTTGCTGATCCTGACACCCAGATATTTGTAGTCCTCAACCACCGCCACATCCTCTCCCCTAATCTGCAGTGGTTGAGAAGGTGTCCTCTTCTTCTTGAAGTCAATCACCATCTCTCTGGTCTTGCTGACATTCAGCCTCAGGTGATTCTGCTCTGTCCACTCCACAAATCTGTCTACCAGCATCCTGTACTCCCCCTCCTCTCCCCCTCTTATACACCCCACAACAGCTGAGTCATCAGAAAATTTCTGCATGCGGCATGACTCAGTGTTGTACTGGAAGTCAGTGGGGAGCTCCACAGTCCCCTGTGGAGCCCATATCACTAACCACCACACCAGACAAGACATTGCCCAGCCAGACAAACTGTAGCCTGCCTGTCAGGTAGTCCGTAATCCAGGAGATCACAGACCCCCATCACTCGCAGCTTCTCACCCAGCAGCAGTAGCTGGATGGTGTTAAAGGCACTGGAGAAATAAAAAAAAAAGTGATTCTCACAGTGTCTCATCCGCCGTCCAGGTACAGATGGGCTCGTTGCAGCAGGTAGATCACAACATCTTCAACTCCTAAATGGGGCTGATATGCAAACTGCAGATGGTCCAGCCACGTTTTCACCTGTGGCCTCAGGTGGGCTAAGACCAGTCTCTCCAGGACCTTCATCACATGAGATGTGAGGCAACTGGTCGATAGTCATTAAGGTCCGATGGAGATGACTTCTTGGGGACAGAAACCAGGCAGGATGTCTTTCACAGCACCGATACTCTCTCCAGACTCAGGCTCAGGTTGTACAGGTGTTTCAGTACCGGAGGTAGTTGGTTGGCACAGGTCCTCGGGATCCTGGCACAGATGCCATCAGGTCCTGCCACCTTCCGCTGATGGAGTCTCTCCAGCTGTTTCTTAACCTGGTCTGTAGTCACAGTGATGTGAGGGATGGTCCTGGTGTCCCCTGAGGAGGAGGAGAGGTGAGGGGGGAGATGGAGAGAGGTGCTGCACAGGAGGGTGGGGGGAGGGGTGGGGGGTCTAGCTGTGTTGTGGGGTGACAGACTGTGAGTTGAAACTATTAAAAACAGATTCAGTTCCTCAGTTCTCTCTTGGTTCCCAGATGACTGCTTGACTCTCCCCTTGCACCCAGTTATTTGTTTCATTCCCAGCCACACATCTTTAGTGTTGTTTTGCCTGAGTTTATCCTCCAGCTTCCTCCTATAATTGTCCTTGCACCTCCTCAGCATCTCCCTCAGCTCATGCTGTACTCCCCTCAGCTTCTCCTTGTCTCTGGACCTGAAAGCTCTCTTCTTTTGCTCAGAAGTGCTTTCAGGTCACTGGTGACCCATGGTCTGTTGTTGGAGAAGCAGTGTACAGTCTGAGCTGGCATGGTCATGTCTTCACAGAATCTAATGTATTCTGTGATGCAGTCGGTCATATTGTCTATGTCCACCCCATGTGGTTCACAGATTACGCTCCAGTCTGTCGTCTCGAAGCAGTCCTGCAGTGCTTCAGCAGCCTCCTGTGTCCACCTCCTCACAGTCCGTGTATAAGCAGGCTGCCTTTGCACAAGGGGGACGTACTTGGGTGTTAACATGACCATGCAGTGATCTGATTTGCCAATGGTGGGTAGAGCTGTGGCACTATATGCATCTCTGACATTGGCATACAGTAGATCCAGTGTTTTGTTTTCTCTGGTGGGACAGTCAACAAACTGGTGAAAGTCTGGTAATGTTTTTCCCACTGAGACATGGTTAAAATCACCCGTGATAGCCATAAATGCATCTGGGTGCTTCTCCAGTAATGTGGCTGCAGTGGAGCTGATGACGTCACAGGCCACTGCTGCGTCAGCTGACGGAGGGACGTAGACGATAATTATTAAGGCACACTTCATTTCTCGTGGCGTATAATAAGGTCACATACTCACAGCCTGCAGTTCAATGTCCGGGCTGCAGCACTTTTCCTTCACATAAATGTGTCCAGGATTACACTGTGGTGATCCGAGTCATTCAGTATTTGCCCTTTTTCCTCTGTATTTCTAGTCCTGTTATTATTTGTCTCACTGGTGCTCTTACTGTGACAACGCTGTAGCAGGACTTTCGGCTGTCAAGTCGAGCCGGCCCTGTCACAGCTGAGTATGATTTTGTGATTATGCTTTCTCTTCCCCTGTTTGGCCCTTAACCTGGGGTGTTAGTATTTAAGGTGGCAGTTGAGGCTCACTCCTCGTTACGACCTCGCCTTTCTAGACTGGAATCCCTACACCCAGTTCCAGTCTTTTGTACAGTGTTAGGTTCCGCCCTTGCTCTGTGAATGTAAGTGTTTGGTGACTGTATTTCTCTCTTTATTTCACCCTTCTGGGTCGTATGCATAGTTGTATTTTGCCCCACGTGGCTAGTTATTTTGTTGGTATAGTCGGCCTCCGTCGGTCTATGATGACCATGGAAGAGAATCCTAAACGTCTACTCTGCTGGAACAGCACCGCCTATAGCTGAACAGGCCGATATGCGAATGGCAGTCCCTGTCACACAGGTCGCACGTGTGGGTGGTCTCCGTGCTGCTGGGTCTGTGGCGGTTCTTCCTGCGGGTCCTTTTTTCATCTGCTGCAGCAGTCTCTCTCTCTTCACCCGCCTTGAGCTGTCTGGTCAGGGTGCCTCTCCATTTGGAGCGGTCTGTTGCAAGGTCCTCCCTGCGCTCTGTGTTGATCTCCAGAGTCTTCATGTCTCTCTTGCAGACATCTCTAAAGTGCAGCTGTGGGCGGCCAACGTCTCTCCTGCCAGTCGCCAGTTCTCCATAGAGGACGTCTTTGGGGATTCTGCCATCTTCCATACGGTGAACATGGCCTAACCAGCAGAGCCTGTGCTGCCTGAGTAGAGTGAACATGGAGGGAAGGCCAGCGCGGGACAGAACTTCTGTGTTGGGCACTTTGTCCTGCCAGGATATGTCCAGGATGTGGCGAATGCAGCGCAAGTGGAAGGAGTTCAGTCTCTTTTCCTGCCGGGCGTATGTTGTCCACGTCTCACTCCCATAGAGCAGTGTGCTGATGACGCAGGCATTGTACACTGCCATCTTCGTCTTGACAGAGAGTTTGGGATTCTTCCACACTTGTGTGGTGAGGCGAGCGAGTGTGAAGGCTGATTTTCCAATCCTCTTGTCGATCTCTGTATCAAGGGAGAGGTTGTTGCTGATTGTGGACCCCAGGTACGTGAACTGATTCACGGCCTCCAGCTCGTAGTCGTCGATGGTGATGGTTGGTGGTGCTTCCGTACCTTGCGCCAAGACGTTAGTCTTCTTCAGGCTGATGGTAAGCCCGAAGTCCTCGCATGCCTGGGAGAAGAGGTCCATCAGGATCTGAAGCTCCTGCTGTGTGTGGGTTGCGACTGCAGCGTCGTCTGCGAACAGCATGTCTCTGATTAGAGCCTCGCGTACTTTGGTTCTGGCTTTCAGGCGGGCGAGGTTGAAAAGCCTGCCGTCAGATCTTGTGTGCAGGTAGATTCCCTCTGTTGCTGTGCTGAAGGCATGCCTCAGGAGCATAGCAAAGAAAATCCCAAAGAGGGCTGGCACAAGTATACAACCCTGTTTCACTCCGCTGCGTATGTTGAATGGCTCTGAGACGTTGCCGTCGTGCTGCACTATCCCCTGCATGTTGGTGTGAAACGATTCGATGAGTCTTTGCAACTTTGGTGGGCATCCTATCTTTAGCAGGATCTTGAAAAGGCCCTCTCTGCTGACCAGATCGAACGCTTTGGTGAGGTCGATGAAGGCGACGTACATGGGCATGTTCTGTTCTCTGCATTTCTCCTGGAGTTGGCGGATGGAGAATATCACGTCTACCGTCGATCGCTCAGCGCGGAAGCCACACTGAGACTCGGGGTAGACACGTTCGCCAAGCTTCTGTAGACGAACGAGAACAACTCGTGCGTAGACTTTGCCAACAACGCTGAGGAGGGAGATGCCCCTGTAGTTGTTGCAGTCGCTTCTCTCCCCTTTGTTTTTGTAGAGGGTGATGATCTTGGCGTCCCTCATGTCCTGTGGTACGGCACCTTCCTTCCAGCACTGGCAGAGGACATCATGCAATGGCAGCAGTAGGGCGGTCTTGCAGTGCTTGATCAGGTCGGGGGGTATGCTGTCGTTGCCGGGTGCCTTGCCAGCGGCCAAGCTATCAATGGCCTTGCTGAGTTCGTCGATGGTTGGCTCGGCGTCAAGTTCGCCCATGGATGGCAGGCAGTTGATGGCATCAAGGGCTGACGGTGTCACGGTGTTCTGTCTGGAGTAGAGGTCGGAGTAGTGTTCCACCCATCTCTCCATCTGCTTGTTCTTTTCTGTGATCATCTCCCCAGTGGAGGATTTGAGGGGGGCCGTCTTGCTCTTAGCTGGACCAAGTGCTTTCTTGATGCCATCGTACATACCATGGATGTTCCCTGTTATGGCAGCAGTTTGAATGTCTTGGCTGAGCTGAGTCCAGTACTCATTGGCACAGCGCCGAGCAGTCTGCTGAATTTTGCTTCTCGCAGCCCTGAGAATCTGGAGATTCTTCTCGTTTGAGTACTTCTTGTACTCAGCAAGTGCTGAGCACTTGGCTTCAATGACAGGGGTCATCTCGGTCAACTTGGCATCAAACCAGTCCTGTGACTTCGAGGTCTTCCTCCCAAAGGTAGCCAAGGCTGTGCGGTGGATGGTGTTTCGAAGCTCTTCCCACTTCTGCTTTGCAGACTCTCCTTCTTGTGGTACATCAAGTTCCTTCTCAAAGGTGGAGGCAAACTGCTCAACAAGTTCTGGTTGAGCCATCTTGCTGGTGTCAATCCGTGCCTTTCCAGGCTGTCTAGCATGATGGAATTTCTTCAGCTGCAGCTTAACCTTGCAACACGCCAGTGAATGGCCTGCGTCGCAATCTGTACTCTGGAACGAACGGGTGATTAGCACGTTCTTTAGTGAGGTGCGCCTGGTCAGGATCAAGTCCAGCTGGTGCCAGTGCTTTGAGCGCAGATGTCGCCAGGAAACCTTGTGTTGGGGCTTGGTCTTGAAGAACGAGTTTGTGATGCACAGATCATGATATGTGCAGAACTCAAGCAGCCGCTGTCCGTTGTCGTTCATTCTGCCAACGCCAAAAGGTCCAAGACAGGAGGGCCAGGAGTCGTGGTCAGCACCCACTCTGGCATTGAAGTCTCCAAGGAGAATGAGTTGTTCAGAGTTGGGGATGATCCTGACAGTTGTTGCAAGATTCTCGTAGAACTTGTCTTTTGCCTCTGGTGTGGCTGTCAGTGTTGGGGCATACACACTGACGAGGGTGACTGGGCCCTGAGTGGTGTTGAGGCGGAGGGTGAGGAGTCGTGCAGAGCCATTGCTGCCCAGTTCCACCATCTTCAGCAAGGTGTTCTTCACTGTGAAGCCCACTCCATGTTCCCTGTGTTCGTCACTGCCCTTTCCCTGCCAGTAAAACGTGTAATCCTTCTCTCTCAGTGTGCCTGCGTCAGCCAGCCATGTTTCCTGGAGAGTGGCGATATCCACTCCCAGTCTCTTCAGCTCATTATTGATGATGGCAGTCTTCCTGGTGTCGTTGATGTCCTTGAGGTTAGCAGCGAGTCCTGTCATCATAGTGCGGATGTTCCAAGTTCCCAGTTTTAGAGTTGGTCTCTTTTGTTTTTTTGTCTTGCCTGGTACAAAGGTTCTCAGCCTGCTGTTCGGACTTCTCCTCATCCCCATGCACCCAATGAGGAAAGCAAGCTGTGGCGGGACAACACCTTATTGGCTGGGGGCTGCCCAGCTTGAGGCAGGCGGTAGCTGTCCAGTGAGATCCGATGATCCCTCCCACAGTCGGGAACAACCCCTGGTGCCGCACTCTACGCCAATTGAGCGGTGGCTTATAACCGGTAACTGTCATTCCCCGTGTTTTGTCTACGCCAAAGGCGAAGCTGGAGTGTCCTCTCCAGTGATCCGGTGTTCTACCTTCCAGCGTTGGGCGTTGGTAGGATTCAAGCCTGGGCAGGAAGATATGGAGGACAAGATGTTGCCCATGCAGCATGTCCCCCCTCTCCACGTCACTGATGAATCCAAAGGAACAGCAGGGCTGCTACAGTTTGGCACCAGCGCCGTCGCAGGAGCTGCCAGAATGATGTTGAGAACAACAGAGAACTGCCTTAGGGGCTCCGACTCCGGATTTTTCCTCAGGGTTGACTCCCGAATCCTTTCCCGTGATCGGGTGTGCCGCAAGGCAGCGGAGGTTTGAAATCAGGGTTTACCTTCCCCTAGATGGGCTACCTTCCCAGGTTGGCGAGCCACCATCTACCCGAAGCATCTGGTTTTAAGGTGCCAGAGATCCGCCTTCACCCCTTCTCCTATTAGTAAAAGCAGTTCCGCCGGGCTTAGAGACTAAACCACATGGGCAGGCTAGGAGCTGGACTTAGTTGTCAGAGGCTTTTCGAGATGCACGCCATAAGGAGCATTTTATGAGCACTGGGAGCTTAACCCCAGTGCCGCTCCTGGCTATGACAACCTTGGAACAACCAAGGTTTCAACTTTCCAACCTTGGAAAGTTATTTTGTTACTTTTCATTAATAAACATACAAACTCTCTGTTGGCATTTGGTGCCTCATTAATTGCCCTGTAAAGGGCAATCATGACAGTAGGTCGCAGCCAAGCGAGGTGCCAGCCTCAGTGAGTTTGTTTTTTGCCCTTAGTTTTTTCCTTTTTCCGGATGCCAGCTTTGTTTGGAGGTTATGGCGTCATTTCAGTCATGGTATCCTGTGAGCCTGGGTTTTGAGCTTGTCCAGGCTCTGATGGAGATTGACTACCTCCTGTCCAACACACGCTCATATTCGACCCCCAAGCACACATTATGGTACCTGGACCTCGCAGAGGCGGCTGTGAAGCGCCATCACCGCCTTGCCAAGCATGCTGAGGGCAGGGAGAGGATATCGGCGTTATCAGCATTGCAGCAGAAGAACCTGGAGCTGGCGAAGAAGCCTGCCAGGAGACCTAAATTGGAGCCAACGGTGAAGAATCCCTGTCCCTCGGCCCATCATCAGGCTCCTGTTAAGGTTCCAGCTCCAGTGTCGCCATCGCTGGAGAGCTGTCTCCCTGAGCACCGTAGGAGGAGGGCAGCCGGGTCTCCCAGTAATAAGGAACAGCGGGCCGCTGAACTCATTTGGGGCCATCTGGCTGAGGCCCATTTCTCCTAATATCCGGGTCAGGTTCTGAAGAGTGTGGTGGCAGGAGTGAGGATCGTGGAGGCACATTCTGGTTTGAGCAACTTCCCTGAGTTCGCCGAGCTGCTGTCCGCCGTCACCGCCCAGCAGCGACATTTTCCCCAATTGGATGAAAGCTCCTCCGCAGCTCGAAGACGCTACCACCTGGCACCGAACCTTTCTCCTCTTAGCAACTCACCTGCTCCTAAGCTGAGGGAGAATTACCGGGTCAACATGCTGCAAGGCTCCCGTCCAGATCCAGCTACGGGTTCTCAGAAGGAATCTTCTGCCTCCCAGCCAGCCGTTTTTTCGCTGCAGGCGCGAAGAGGTTTGTCAGCAGCTCCAGTCTCCGGGTCCTTGTCTTCAGCTGTTTCACCAGCTCCCCTACCCCAGACCGCCTCAGCTGTTCGCCCCTCCTCTGCATCGCCGCCTCCAGCTGCTGCGAGTTTTGTGGTTCCTTCTCTGGCCCCGCTCATCATGGATCCTGAAGGAGCGGCTCCTCCTTGTCTCCCTGGGGGGTCCGCCGCCACCACTTCCACGGGAGAGGAGAGAATTGAGCCTGCTGCAGCAGTTACCATCATTCCCCGGGAAAGCAGGCAAGTGCTTCTTCATTCTAAATCTCATTTTGATGAATTACCTTGTCTGATTTCTGGGGGTGAAGCTCAGGTTTCACAGTCTACTGAGCTTTCACTACCTGCTGCAGCCATTAAAACTGATCCTGCTCCCCCTGTGTTTCCTCCTATTCTCCCAGAGTGTGCCCTGGTCTCAGGATTAGACCGCTGGATGGAGAATGAACCTGCGGCCCTGGAGAGCCTGGCTCTAGCCCCACAGCCATGCCATGGGCAGAGGAGGAGGGCCAATTGTTGTTTGGAGCCTGTGGTGATGATTAAGCATCCCCAGGTCTCCACGGAGCAGCATTCAGCCCCAGCAGGCAACGGATCTCCTGCCACCACGCTGAGTGAGCCATTGGCATGGGTTTCAGCGCCAGGGAGTTCTCGGACTGTCGGGACCATCATGCCGGCTGCAGAGGCCACTGCAGCCGAGTGTGAGCCTGGAATCGACCTCCTGATCACCGAGCGTGGATCGTCGGAGTCCTGGACGGCGGTACAGCTCGAGATCAGGCAAGTGCTCTATTTTGTCTTCCCATTTTCTGTGTCAGAGCAATCTTGCCTGTCTCTTGGGGAGGACAGCCAGGTGCAGCCGGCCGCTGCATCCGAGCTCATCTCACCGGGCTCTGCCGCTGCCCGTGACTCTGACCCCCGTTTTCCCTCTATTTCTGAGTCTTCTCCCAGGGTCGCCGGAGATGAGTCAGCTCCGCCCGATGTCTTCAAGGCTCCGAGTTTGATTCTGGAGGTTATCCCAGGTGCAACATCGGCCCGGTCAGGGTCCACCGAGGGTGCTGCGCTGGCCCGGTCTGAGGTTGGTGAGGGAGCTGCAGATCCCTCACTGCTAGACACCGTGCTGGTTCCCTTTTCTCCCCCCTTTCCCCCCATTCTCCACCACCGGACGCCGCTGAGGTCCCTCTCATCCGGTCCGGCCTCCTCTCGTTGAGCCTTTCGGTTGGGAAGCCGCCTCCAAGCTCACCCTTCCAGTCCTGGTGGTCTAAGGACACTGGTCGGCTGCCTGAAGGACTGTTTTGCTGGTTCTGCGACTTTGGTCGGCCGCCTGAAGGACTGTTTCACTGGTTCTGCGACTTTGGTTGGCCGCCTGAAGGATTGTTTCGCCGGTTCTGCGACCCGGGTCGTCCGCCTCAAGGACTGTTTCGCCAGTTCTGGGACTTTGGTAGGCCGCCTGAACCTTTTTTCTTGATTTGCAGTCTGGATGCCGGTAGGCCACCAGAACTATTTTTTGCCTTACCTGCCGGTATTCTCCGTAATAGTGCATTTGTGGTGTTTTTTTCCCCTATATTGATAAAAAAAGATTTTTTTTTCTCCTTGCATTGACGTCTGAGTTTAAAGTGTACATATATACAGTATATACAGTACATATTTTTGATCTTGCCTTGTAGCAGTGTACCTGTGGTTTTTTTTTCTTGGGTTTCCTAAGACTGTGATTTATTTGCACTTGGTCATTTCTGTGAAAGGAGGCTCTCACTTCGTAATTGTGGTTGGTATTTTGCCACTCTTCATTTGAACTTGGGATGTTAGTCTTGGCCGCACTATTTTGTGTCTGTGCCTTGGATGTTTTTTATTTGATCTTTGAGAATTTTTCTATTTTCTTGTATCCTGCGGTTAGGGTTTTTGTATTTATTTTCATTCTGGTTTTTGTGGTTGGTATTTCGCCACTCTTCATTTGAAATTGTGATGTTAGTATTGGCCACACTATTTTTTGTCTGAGCCTTTGCTGTCTTTCATTTACTCTTTGAGGGTTTCTATTTTCTTGTATCTTGCTGTTAGGCATTTTTGTGTATATTTTCCTTCTAGTTTTTCTCCCTCCTAGCCTGGATTCCCCCTCCACCCTCCCGAGGTTGGTTTTGATAATTTTTCTGGTTGGGGGGGGGGGTCCCTTTTTTTTTTCTTTTTCTCTCTCTTTCTCCTGGATGTCACAGTGGGATGTCTGGAATGTGTCCCTTAAACGGGGGGCACTGTGGTGATCTGAGCACGGAGCTGATCCGAGCTCGAGTCACTCAGTATTTGCCCTTTTTACTCTGTATTTCTAGTCCTGTTATTATTTGTCTCACTGGTGCTCTTACTGAGACAGCGCCGCGGCCGGACTTCTGGCTGTCAAGTTGAGCCGGCCCTGTCACAGCTGAGTATGATTTTGTGATTATGTTTTCTCTTCACCTGTTTGGCCCTAAGCCTGGGGTGTTAGTATTTAAGGTGGCAGTTGAGGCTCACTCCTCGCTGCGACCTCACCTTTCTAGACTGGAATCCCTACGCCCGGTTCCAGTCTTTTGTACAACGTTATGTTCTGCCCTTGCTCTGTGAATGTAAGTGTTTGGTGACTCTTTCTTTCTGTCTTTATTTCACCCTTCTGGGTCGTATGTATAGTTGTTGTATTTTGCTCCACGTGGCTTGTTATTTTGTTACTTTTCATTAATAAACAAACATGTGGCGCCTCATTAATGCCCTGAAAAGGGCAATCACAACATACACCACCTTTCATTCACAAGAAGTGCCACTCCCCCTCCCCACTTTTTCCTGCTACTTATCACGTCTCTGTCCCCCCATATAGTCTTGAAGCCAGGTATTGCTATGTTAACATCCGGGATCTGTGAGTGTAACCACGTCTCCGTAAAACACATGATACTACACTCACAATATTCCTTTTGTGTCCTGACCAGCGCTGTAAGCTCATCTGTTTTGTTTCCTAGCGATCGCATGTTCCCGGTGATGACCATCGGTACAGCTGGCTTATGATTCCTCCTCCTCCTCCTCACCTTAGATCCAGCCCTTCACCCGCGGCGTCTCCTCTTTAGCTCATCCGGGATGAGGGGCTTTGCTCCGGGTAGCAGCGCTGGCCTCCTCAGCGCAATCAGCTGGTTGCGTGTGTAAACAATGCGTCCGCTCCCACCTCTGTTGATCTCCATTGCCCGAGGAAGAGAAAAAACTAAGAAAGACCGGGCTAAAATAGAAAAAAAACTTCGTCCAGTCTTAATGTGCATCTTCCTACAGAGCCCTAGTTAATAAGAGACACACTATATACAGGAATAAGCCGATAGAAACACAAAGACACAAGAGAGTTGCTGCTGGTGTCATGAATTGTCCATTTAACGGGCGAGAAACAGGACACCACTCGCACGCTGTAGGTTTTTGCACATTTATTAACAAAACATAAGACACACACACTGAGCTGGGGACAAGTGATTACAGGTTGGCAAAATAGTGGAGCTAAGGCGAGCGTGATCGCCGGCTACCCTGGGAAAAACACCAAAGATGGGAATTAAAATAGCTCAGACTAAGGCAAGCGTAATCGACGGCTAACCTGCAAATTACCTGCAGCACACATAGTGAGAAACTGAACACAAGCATGAAAAGAAAGCTAGCTACTGAGGAGAGAGATGGAGGCAATGCCAGACTATGGGGCAGCCTCCTAACATAAAGCAGCAGCAGACATGAAACTGATAATATAAACACAATTAATGAAATGAAAGAAGCACAACGTGTTAAGTCTGAAATAATACAGGACGGAGAGCTTCTTGAGGAACATACAACTGAACTTTATGTAGCTCTTATTCCAATTTATATTCCTCACTGTAGCCCACCTGACACCACCTACTCCCCCCACCCCGGCGGTGCTACGACAAACCCTGTTACATCCATAATTGGGCAATGACGAATGCACAACTGACTCAGTTAACGGAGCTTTATCAGAATACTCATCACATACGTATATAGGCTTACAGCACTCACCTGCAGGCCAGGTGGCTCCCACGACGAAAGAGGATTTGCCTCTTCCACCCACCTCCTTTATACTAGGGGTGGCGTCACCACCGCAAACCGGTAGTTAACCACCCCAGTCTATCCCACGTCCAACCCGGCCGCCATCTTACTACTACAGCCTATTTACATACACAACAAACCCCAAAGTCCAATTCTCATGCATAACACCCCCCCCCCCCACACACACACAAGTTCCAAACACAACACACTCCCAAAATCAACACCAATTAATACAATAAACACAGTCCCTGTCCTCTCTCTTTTTTTTGTGAACATATAAACAACTGAACTTATGGGCGTCTGGGTAGACTACCAGAGTGCCCTGCCAGGCTGGAGTGGGTTATTCTGCCACTAAATCCAACCAGCACCATCCATAATAGTCCTAGTGACGTAATTGTCCAGATCTGCAGGCCTCCGATGCACTCTAGCTGGGCGTCCCCCACAAGGGGACACTGCACCAGGCACCGTCGGCACAGCCTGTGAGTCAACATCAGGTGTGGTTGCCCAGTCCCAGCGCTCACTGAGGCATCTCGTGCTATCCAAATCCAGGTCAGGCAACGAATGTCTCAGTCTGCTGGCATGCAACCTGAACCCATCATCAAGTTTGAAAGTGTCCGGGCCCCGCTGCCTCGTGATCTGCCGTGGTCGCGTCCAAAGTGGCTGCAACTGGTGAGTCCAGGCACGATGCCTGACCCAAACTCGATCCCTCTCCCTCGGGTCGTGGTCCCTCGCTCTATGCTTCTTATCGAATCGTCGTTTCATCCTGTGCTGCTCACCAGTGACCCTGCTCCTCAGTGCCACCATATCCTTCTGGGGAGACACCACCGGTGGTCCCAAGTGGTTTTCCGGTAAAGAAAGTTCTCGCCCCACCATGAAAGCCGCAGGGGAACAGCCCGTTGTGGCGTGGACCGACACCCTATAGTGAAGCAAATGTTCTGGAAGGCATCTGAAAAGGGGAAGCCATCTGCCAGGTGCACTCTCAGTCTGTTCTTTAGGGTCTTATTGAACCTTTCGACCATACCATAGAGCATACCTCCACCTTTCCAGGTTCTCTTCCACCTGCTCCCTACTCTCACTGCAGATCACAATGTTGTCTGCAAACATCATGGTCCACGGAGACTCCTGCCTGACCTCGTCTGTCAGCCTGTCCATCACCATGGCAATGAGAAGTGGATCGGAGCCAATCCCTGGTGTGACCCCACCCCCACCTTGAATCCATCCATAACTCCTACAGCGCACTTCACCACCATCTCGCTGTCCTCATACATGTCCTGCACCACCCTGACATACTTCTGCCATTCCTGATTTTCTCATACAGTACCACACTTCCTCTCTTGGCACCCTATCATCTGCTTTCTCTAGATCCACGAAGACACAGTATAGCTCCTTTTGACCTTCTCTATACTTCTCCATCAGCACTCTTAGAGCAAACATTGCATCTGTAGTACTCTTTCTTGGCATGAAACCGTACTGATGCTCATTGATTGTCACCTCTCCTCTTAACCTGGCTTCAGCAACTCTTTCCCATATCTTCATAGTGTGGCTGATCAACTTTATGCCTCTGTAGTTACTACAGCTCTAAGCATCACCTTGTTCTTGAAAATTGGTACCAAAACACTTCTTCTCCACTCCTCAGGCATCCTCTCACTCTCCAAGATTGTGTTAAACAATCTCATTAAAAAGCCCACATCTCTCCTAAACATCTCCATACCTCCACAGGTATGTCATCTGGACCAACCGCCTTTCCATTCTTCATCCTCTTCAAAGCTGCCCTCACTTCTGCCTTGCTAATCCTCGGGACTTTAATAATAATAATGATAATAATAATAATAATAATAATAATAATAATAATAATAATAATAATAAATGCAAACTGTTTGGATGGAAGCAGATGACATAGAGAAACTATGTAATATAATGGCAATATAATCTCAAATTTCTGTACTCAGCTATTGTGTAGATAATCCTACTGTAATGTTTAATCAAAATTTAAGTGAGATCACCTTTCTTTGCCAGTTAACAGTCCTTCTGAGCCTTCGCTCTCCTCCATCTTCTCCTCCATTTCCCTCTCTAGAGCCAGGCAGCGCTGAGCCTCAGAGTTGGCCAGCGTTGCCATCCGCTTTGCCTCGTCTCGGGCTAGCTCAGCCTCCTGATCAAAACAGAACCACAAAACATTTTTAGAATGGCTTGTTCTCGTCCCGCATTCAATCATCAGTCTATGTGTACCTCTTGCAGCAGCTGAACTTTGGTTTCCAGGATTTCCTGCATGTGGCTAATTTCTTCTTGCCGCTCTGCCAGGCAACGCTGCAGTTCTGCCTCATTCTGATCAGACAGGCTTTCTACTGTTGATCTATATGTGGAACAACATTTGAAGAACAAAATCAACAACCTTTAAAATCTAGCATGCAGTAGTCACTTTTCAATACCGGGCCTTCCACATTTGTCGACAACAATAAACTGATTTCTGGCTGTCCCATTTTGCCTGTTTGAAAAACAAACTTTTCAAATCTCTTCTGTCTGAGTCCCATATAGATGTCCACTTGACTGGAGAGAAGCCATAGTCAATAAATAATGCATGTGTGCAATAAAAGTCGGATGTCAGTGACAGATGGGTTATATTTCATCAGGGTCGCTTTTCCCCATGCTCATGATTTATTCAGATGTAGGTGTCATTAGCTGGAGATTTTTTTTTTCCCAAAACATTGATTTGTCTCATAAGGTTATGGTACACTGCACAATTCGACATATACACACGCCTCTAAAAGTATTGGAACAGTGGCACAAGTTTTGTTATTTTAGCTGTTTACCAAAACATCTTCAAGATACAGTTATATAATCAACATGGGTTTAAAGTTCAGACTCTCAGCTTTAATTTGACGGTACTCACATCCAAACTGGAGTTAGAGTTTAGGAATTACAACCATTTTTATGCAAAAGCTCTTCATTTCAGGGGCTCAACAGTCATTGGACAAATTAACATTACAATAAATAAAATGTCCATTTTTAATACATTGTTGAGAATCCTTTGTAGGCAATGACTGCCTGAACTCTGGAACCCATGGACATCACCAAACTCTGTGTTTCCTCCTTTGTGATGCTTTGCCAGGCCTTTACTGCAGCTGTTTTCAGTTGTTGCTTGTTTGTGGGTCTTTCTTCCTTAAGTTTGGTCTCATGGATCATCACCTTATTGTTGCGGGTGTTTGATTATCGGGGCCCCACCCTGGAGCTAGGCCTGGGGGAAGGGCTCGATGGCTAGTGCCTAGTGGTCGGGTTTCTGTCCATAAGACCCAGCCGGGCTCAGCCTGAAGGAGTTACATGGGTACGCCCTCCACTGGGCTCACCACCTGCAGGACGGACCATGGGGGTCTGGTGCTATGTGGATCAGGTGGTGGTCGAAGGCAGAGACCTTGGAGGTCTGATCCCAAGCTTCCTAAACTGGCTTTTGGGACATGGAATGTCACCTCTCTGGTGGGGAAGGAGCCTGAGCTGGTGCATGAAGTTGAAAGCTATGGACTAGATATAGTCCGCCTCACCTGAACACACAGCTCTGGTTCTAGACCCAGCCTCCTGGAGAGGGGCTGGAGCTTGGCTTACTCTGGAGTTGCTCTGGGTGAGAGACGACGAGCAGGGGTGGGTATTCTTGTACCCCCCCCCCCCCGCTTGCTGCCTCTATATTGGAGTTTTCCCCAGTGGATGAAAGGATTGTTTCCCTGCGCCTTGGGGTTGGGAAACGGATCCTGACCATCATTTGTGCCTATGCACTAAATGATGTTTCAGAGTACCCACCCTTTTTGGAGTCTCGGACATGGGTGCTGGAGGGTTCGCCTCGTGGAGACTCCATTGTCTTACTGGGGGACTTCAATGCGCATGTTTGCAACAACAGTGAAACCTGGAGGGGGGTGATTGGGAGGAACGGCCTGCCCGATCTGAACCCTAGTGGTGTTCAGTTATTGGACTTCTGTGCTAACCATAGTTTGTCCATAACAAACACCATGCTCAAGCATAAGGGTGTCTATATGTGCACCTGGCACCAGGACACCCTAGGTCGCAGGTCGATGATTGATTTTGTTATCGTGTCATCAGACCTGCGAACATATGTCTTGGACACTCGGGTAAAGAGAGGTGCAGAGCTGTCAACTGATCACCACCTGGTGGTTAGTTGGATCCGATGGCAGGGGAGGATGTCTTCAACTCCCACCTCTGGAAGAACTTTGACCACATTCCAAGGGAGTCTGGAGACATAAAGTCTGAATGGGCCATGTTCTCTATCTCCATTGTTGAAGTGGCTGCACAGAGCTGTGGCTGCAAGGTCGTCGGTGCATCTCGTGGTGGCAACATTCCAACCAAGTGGCAAACACCAGTGGTGAGGGGGGCTATTAAGCTGAAGAAGGGGTCCCATCAAGCTTGGTTGGGGCTTGTGGGACTCCCGAAGCAGCTGAGGTGTACTGCGGAGTGCAGTTCGCGTGGTTGCTGAAGCAAAAACTCAGGTATGGCAGGAGTTTGGTGAGGCCATGGAACAAGACTTTTAGTCGCCTTCGAAGAGATTCTGGCAAACTGTCCAGCGGCTAAGGAGGAGGAAGCAGCTCTCTGCCCATACTGTGTATGGTGCGGCTGGGGCGCTGTTGACTTCGACTGGGGATATCATTGGGCGGTGGAAGGAATACTTCAAGAATCTCCTCAATCCCACTGACACACCTTCCACAGAGGAAGCAGGGTTTGTGGACGAGGGGGACAACTCGCCAATCACAGGGGCTGAGATCGCCAAGGTGGTTAAAAAGCTCCTTGGTGGTCGGGCCCCTGGGGTGTGCGAGATTCACCTTGAGTACCTCAAGGCACTGGATGTTGTAGGGCTGTCATGGTTGACATGCCTCTGCAACATTGCATGGAGGTCAGGGAAAGTGCCTTTGGCATGGCAAACCGAGGTGATGGTTCCTCTCTTCAAGAAAGGGGACCGGAGGGTGTGTTCCAACTTTAGAAGGATCACACTCCTCAGATTCCCTGGGAAGGTCTATGCCAAGGTACTGGAGAGGAGAGTCCGGCCGTTGGTCGGCCCTCGGATTCAGGAGGAGCAATGTGGTTTTTGGCCTGACAGCGGCACATCAGACAAACTCTACCCTCTCAAGAATTCTTGAGGGTTCGTGGGAGTTTGCCCAACCGGTTTACATGTGTTTTGTGGACTTACAGAAGACATTCAACCATGTCCCTTGTGGTTTTTTGTGGGGTGTGCTTCAGGTGTATGGGGTATCAAGCTTGTTGTTATGAGCTAGCCGGTCTCTATATGACCGTTGGAAGAGTTTGGCTCGTATTGCCAACACTCGGTCGAACTCATTCCCAGTGAGAGTTGGACTCCAACCAGGGCTGCCCTTTGTCACCAATCCTGTTCACAATTTTTATGGACATGGTTTCTAGGCACAGCCAGGGAATGGAAGGTGTCGTGCTTGGTGACCACAGGATCTCATCTCTGTTGTTTGCAGATGATGTTGTCCTGTTGGCTTCATCCAGCAATGACCTACAGGTCTTACTGGGGCAGTTTGCCACTGAGTGTGAAGTGGCTGGGATGAGAATCAGCACCTCCAAGTCCGAGTCCATTGTCCTCAGCTGGACAAAGATGGACTGTCCTCTCCAAGTTGGGGACAAGCTCCTGCCCCAAGTGGAGGAGTTTAAGTATCTTGGGGTTTTGTTTACGAGTGAGGGGAGAATGGAGCGAGAGACTGACAGATGGATCGGGGCAGCATCAGCAGTGACGCAGATGTTGTACTGGTCTGTTGTAGTGAAGAGGGAGCTAAGCTCTAAGGCAAAGCTATTGATTTACTGGTCAATCTATGTTCCTACCCTCACCTGTGGACATGAGCTTTGGGTAATGACAGAAAGAATGAGAATGCAGATACAAGCGGCTGAAGTGAGCTTTCTTCGTAGGATTGCTGGACTCACCCTTAGAGATAAGGTGAGGAACTCAGTCATTCGGGAGAAGCTCAGAGTTGAACCGCTGCTCCTCCACATTAAAAGGAGCCAGTTGAGGTTTTTTGGGCATCTAATCAGGATTCCTCCTGGATGCCTCCAACTTGAGGTGTTGTGGACACGTCCTACTGGGAGGAGACCCCGGGGCAGACCCAGGACTGTCATGTGTCACAGTCAAACCCACGCGCTGAATGGTGTGTTTGTGCAGTTTTATTAACATAAAGAACATAAAGTCCAAAAATAGTGCTGTACATAGGAAAATGTAAAACAAGACTTACAGAAGGATGCACTCCTGAGCCAGCTTGACTCAGAAGGAGACGAGGAGCTGATCAGTGTGATTATCAGAGCATAACCAGTATGGAAATATTCACACAATTTAGCCGCAAAGACAGACTAAACAGGCAGTGCTTAAATAGTAGTAAAAAGACTAAGAGTGATTGCAGGTGTGGGTTCAGGCAGAGGGAACACAAACAGAATTGGGACCAGATGGGAGAGATAAGGGAGGAGCAGCTGGACTGGCAGCTTGATAGATGACGCCCATACTACACAAACCCGGAAATGTCATCTGCCAGCTGACAGCTCATTGAATAAACATGAAAAATAAACATGACTAAATGCACACAAGGGAAAAAATCACAAATGAAACGAAACCTTGTCAAAACAACTTGAAAACACAACCAAAGCAATAAAAGGTAGTATAACAAAAAGGCACAAGAATACAATTAATATAAAAATGCACAGAAAGAGCCACAAGACTGGGTGTGGCAGAAATCCAGAGCCCTGTTCCTAACAGAGCCCCCAGCCCCGAGAGGTGGAACCCAGACACCTCATGGTAGCATCAAAAAAAAAAGAAAAAACCTGCCCCCCCCCCCCTCCGGTAGAACACAACAATAACCCACCAAAGTCCCAGACCAGCCGGATGGCCAGATGGTACGACTCGGGTCGGAGAATATGGACCACCCGATCTGGCGGCTCAGTCTTTCAGGCGGCTGGCCCAAGTTTTTTAGCCACCTGTACAGGAGAGGTGGCCCAGGAGGTGGCTCCCCCACTGGGAGACCCAAAAATGGAGAGAAGATCCAAGGAGGGGGAATCATGACGTAGTCTGGAAGAGAAGGAAGGGGGACCCTGATGGCATCTGGTGGAGGAGAGGGAGAGACGACGCCCTTGGTGGTCTTGGGCAGGAACAAGGTTGCACTTGTGGAGGCTCCGGGCAGGAGCTTTGCTGCATCCGCGGTGGCTCCGAGCTGGAGCTTTGCAGCACCCGCGGTGGCTCTGGGCTGGAGCTTTGCAGGGCCCGGTGGCACCAGGCTGGAGCACGGCAGCACCAGCGGTGGCTCCAGGCTGGAGCGCTGCAGCAGCACCCTCGGTGGGCCCCAGCTTGGCCAACGCTGCACCACAGTGGACCCTGGGCTGGGGGGTATTACCCATGGCAGGCCCATACTGGAGCGCAGCACCCACGTGAACTTGGACCGAGGAGGTGGAACCCAGATGACGGCCTCCAGCAGAGGGTAAGCTGCACCCACGGAGGACCCAGCCTGGGTCAGAGCTGCACCCACTGAGATTCTGGGTTGGGATGGAGCACCCACGACCTCCACTGGGGAGGCTGGACCCCCAGCTGTCTTGGGCAGACAGTCTGGACCCACGGAGACCTCTGGCATGGTTGAGATGTCTCTGATGACCCTGGGAAAAAGCTTGGAGGAAACAGATAGAGAAGGGGGGTCAGGGTCACCGGCAGCGGCAGCAGCAGAGCCTGGTGAGATGAGCTCATGTGCAGCAGCCGGCTGCGCCTGGCTCTCCTCAACAAGAGCCAGGAAAGATTGCTCTAAGACAGAAAGGAGAAAAACAAAAGAGAGCACTTGCCTGAGCTTGAACTCCACCGCCGTCCAGGACTCCGACGATCCAGGTGATGGTGGCTCTTTGTGCTCAGCCCTCAGGAGGTCCAGCTTGGGCTTCCACTCTGCGGCGGCAGCATCCGCAGCAGATGTGATGGTCGTAGCAGTCTTTGCCGCCCCAAGTGCCATGACCCACACTGGTGGCTCCTTCGCATGGGAGCTGGAGGCCAGCTCTGTGCTGGCACTGGAATAGGGTCTTCCAGGGCCACGGGCTCCTCTATTGTCCGGTGGCTTAGTTCTGGGGCCGGAGGACACTCAGAAAAAAAAAACGGAGGAGACACGTCGAGGACAGGTGGGCAATGCATGACAGCAGCAGGTGGGAAGAGCTCTGGGGACTACTTTCCCTGAGCCTCTCTACAGGGAATCAGTCAAGACATTTTATCATGAACTGAAGTAAAATGAAATAAAACTTGCCTGTTTTCTTGGACCTTGATGTTTTCTGCTGCCGTGTGTGGGGAGTCATTTCTCTCCCTGACTCTGGTGAACTTGGGCCCCTCTATGGAGTGTGGGCGAGCCTCCCCTGGAGTGACGGAGATGGATGGAACCGAGAGGGAGGCGACCAGTTCCAGCGCAGTGGGAGGAGTCACCTAGGAGGAGGGAGAAAAAAGTGCAGCCGGAGGATTGGCTGGTGGGACAGCCAGAGAGGGAGGGTTAAACGGAGAGGCTGCTGAGGGAGTCTCCTGCCTCAGTGAAGGAGAGGATGCTGGCGAGGAAGTGGGAGCTTTCTTCCGGTGGTCCGGAGTGGAACAACACTGTTTCTTTGGAACTGAAACTGTCATAGTAGGATCAGGAATGGGCGTCGAGGACCGGCAAGGTGCGGAAACACCCGAGCCCTGGGAGCGCTCTCCCTTTGGTGCGAGCCCAGACTTCTTCGGGGAATTCCTCACCCTTCCGTCATTCTCGCGTCGCAGCGCTGCCACCAGGGAAATTCTCTCAACTCCCTCAGTGTGCTCGGAGAGTTGAGGGCAACGACGATCTGCTGCCTTCACCAGATTCAAGTACCATAATGCGTCCTCTGGAGTGGAGTATGCGCATGCCGTAGAAATTAACCCGTCTATTTCCATTAGGGCTCGGCAGCACTCCCACTCCAGACGCATCAGATAGCTCCGTCCTGCGGTGTCCATGACGAGCTCCAGAAAACAGGTGGGTAAAAACACAAAAAGGTGAAAAACACAGAAACACCACAGCTGGGTTTTTTACTGGCGGCTAGATTCTGTCATGTGTGCCCCTCGGGGCAGGAGAGACAAACCCACATGCTGAATGGTGTGTTTGTGCAGTTTTGTTAACATGAAGAACATAAAGTCCAAAAATACAAAAATGTCCTTACAGAAGGATGCACTCCTGAGCCAACTTGACTCAGGAGGAGACGAGGAGCTGATCAGAGTGATGATCAGAGGATAACCAATACGGAAATATTCACACAATCTAGCCGCAAAGACAGACTAAACAGGCAGTGCTTAAATAGTAGTGATAAGACTAAGAGAGTGCTTGCAGGTGTGGGTACAGGCAGAGGGAACACTCACAGGAATGGACCCCAGCTGGGAGAGATGAGGGAGGAGCAGCTGGACTGGCAGCTCGACAGATGACGCCCATACTACACAAACCTGGAAATGCCATCTGCCAGCTGATGAAAAATAAACATGACTAAATGCACACAAGGGGAAAAAAAATGAGATGAGATTGAGATGAGATTCAACTTTATTGTCATTACACATGCATGAATACAAGGTAACGAAACGCGACTTGGCATTTGGGCACGCTCTGCAGAGCGCATCCAAGGCCGGGGCAGCCGCTAGGCGCCAGTCATAAAGAAGAAAGGAAAAAAAAGAAAAGAGAGAGGATATGACACAGTAGGTGAGAGAAAAAAACATGTTTTATCAAAGTGATGCTTAATGAGTAAGCGAAATTTTGATTGCAGGCAAAAACAACCCTCAATGCATATTAAGCAGACATTTAGTAGACAAATCACACAGCAGAGGGAGAGCAGTGTGTGTATATCAGTATGATGATGATGTCAGTGTGTGTGCAGTGTTGAGTGTATCAGTTACTGGAGTACAACAAATAGTCTCTTAGGCAACGATAGATGTTATAGTTCATGAACGCTGTCCCTGAAGAGTTCTGTTTATTGCACAGCAGCAGTGTTTGGGTTAGCAGAGCCAGCTGACACATCCGCTTATCTCAACTCTGGAGGAGTGAGTTATCCAGGGGCGCCGATCAAGGCCGAATCTGCACAGACAGAGTATAGGATTTCCCTCTTCTCATATTCTGAGCTTACAATTCAAATTAACATTCACTGGCTTTAAATTCATATCATTCCCTGGAGAGCACGAAGCGACTCCAGATGTTTCCCCTTCTAAACACATATGAACATGTCCGGTAGAGTCCATCTCTCTACAGTGCATGCAGATGGTAAATTCCATGTTGGTCATTTGCCGCTATTTTGTGCACTCCCCATCTGGTCGAATTATTGAGAAGCAGCTCCGCCGGGTCCGCATTTTGATTAGCTCTTCCAGTTAAATTTTCGATACACCAGGAGAACTCCAAGGCCCAATCGGCAGAAATCCTGTGATCGTAAAGCCAAAACAGGTAGATGTTTTCTACATCTTCAGTCGAATCACACAGACACATGAGTTCCAATCCATGGGTCTCTCCACATTTGGGCTCCCCCGGGCCCAATTTTCTGTTTGAAAAGGTGGTGTCAATTGCGTTTAAAGCCCAGCTTATATCCATTTTCTGTATTTTCCATTTGGGTTGAGATCAGCAAGATGGTGAGATGGCACAGACACTCACTCAGACGCAGCAAGCTGGGATTAGGTCAGGAAGGCAGGATAGGAAGAGGGAGGAAAAATGCGACTGCTCTCTCTGAAGGCAGCAGGAAGAAGCCAAAGAAGAAGCCAAATCACAAATGAAATGAGACCTTGTCAAAACAACTAGAAAACACAGCCAAAGCAATAAAAGGTAGTATAACAAAAAGGCACAAGAATACAATGAATATAAAAATACACAGAAAGAGCCACGAGACTGGGTCTGGCAGAAATCCAGAACCCTGTTCGTGACAAGGACTCACTGGAGAGACTACATCTCTCAGTTGGTCTGGGAATGCCTTGGTATCCTCTCTGAAGAGCTGGAGCAAGTGGGGAGAGGGAAGTCTCTGCTTGAACTGCTGCCGCCGTGACTCAGACCTCCGAAAAAGCGGTAGAAGATGAATGGATGGATGGATGGATGGATGGATTTGGTCTTAACCAAGTCAAATGTTGCTGGCTCAGGTTGAGCTCTACTGATTGACTCGGCCACAGAAGAATATTCCACTTCTTTGCCTTAAACTCCTGGGTTGCTTTCTTGGTATGTTTTGGGTCATTGTCCATCTGTACTGTGAAGCCCTGTCCGATCAGCTTTGCTGCATTTGGCTGAATCTGAGCAGACAGTATATCCCTATACACTTCAGAATTCATCCAGCTGCTTCTGTCACATCATCGATAAATCCCAGTGACCCAGTGCCATTGGAAGACATGCGTGTCCATGCATCACACTTCCTCCACCATGTTTTAAAGAAGATGTGGTGTGCTCTGGATCATGACTTCTCCATACTTTCTTATTCCCATCATTCTGTTACAGGTTGATCTTGGTTTCTGGTTTCATCTGTCCAAAGAATGATGTTCCAGAACTGGGTTGGCTTCTTTAGAGTTTTTTAGGCAAAGCCTAATCTGCCCTTTGATGGTGAACTGTTTATGATAGACTTAGATAATGATACACCAATTTCCTGGAGAGTGTTCTTCACTTGATTGGATGTTGTGAAGGGGTTTTTCTTCACCATGGAAAAAATTCTGCGACCATCCACCACTGTTGTCTTCTGTGGATGTCCAGGCCTTTTTGAGTTCCCGACCTCTCCACTGTGCTCTTTTTTTTTTTTTTTTTAAATCTCAGAATGTATTAAACTGTTGATTTGGGCACTCCTAACATTTCCGCCATGATCTATGATGGATTTGTTCTTTTTTCAGCCTAGGGATGGTCTGTTTCACTTCCACTGAGAGCTCCTTTGACCACATGTTGTGGGTTCACAGCAACACCTTCCAAATGCAAATGGTGCACCTGGAACCCACTCCAGGCCTTTTACCTGTATAACTGATGATGGATTAATGAGGGATTCTCTATGGGGTTTAGGTCAGGCAAGTGTGCTGGTCAATTAAGCACAGTGATACCATGGTCATTAAAGGGGTGATTCCCTGAAAAATGGTGTGTTCGTAGGTTTTTCACTGTCTTAAATATGTCTGTTGGTCACATAATTATCCAAAAAATATCAAAACAGTCAATTCTCTTAAAAATATACAGCCTTTATCTTGTTTTTCTCTTCCAAAAACACCAGAAACATTTCTGACTCTTCCGGGTAACACATAAATGTCATCATTTGACAAAGCCAACCCACTGCTGTCCTTCAGACCCGTCCACTGCTCAATTATAGGCCCACCTAACTGTCTGTCATGTAGATGGAAGTGGTGCTAAAGGTAGCCTATTAGCCCCTGAGCTATTAGCCCCCAACTAACACTGGTACGAGGAGTCTCACACCAAGCGCAGCTTATATTGTTATTTTCCTCAGATCTTAGTCACCCTAATAGACATCCCTGTTACCACCTGGTTCACCAGTCCACAGTCCACAATATACAGTACCTCGCATCACTCCGGTCCATCTCGCAATAATTTTGCCATGATTACACAACAAATCGCCAGCACCGGTGCGCCAGTCACTTCAACTGACCTTACCTGGACTGGAGGCAGCTGGCTGGATTCTACTGGCTCCCACGGCTAGCTCCCCCACCATCCTCCTCGGCTCCATGCAACTCCACTCCACTCTTGTGGGCAGCGTAGGAGAGTCACCTTGTGACCGGGCAGCCCACTTGGCCGTGGGAGCAGTACACTGCCCTTTGAAATCCTGTGGCCCAGCAGCCTGGCTCAGCAAGCTTCGCCTCGGCATGGCCAGCAGCCTCACGTCCCAGGCCAGGTAGGTTGCAGCAATCGGGGAGGGGGGCTACCCAGCACATGGTGCTAGCGATTTGTTGTGGAATTATGGCAAAATTATTGGGAGAAGGGCCAGAATGACGTGAGATACACCATTGACTGTAGATCAGTGAACCAGTGCTGCTCATCTGAGCTAGAAAGAGGCTAAAAGCTAGTCAACTAATGGCTAATTGACATAAGAGGGAGGGCGGAGTTGAACAGGTGAAGGATGTTTCTTAAAGTGATAGGGTTTAAATCAGAGTGTTTCAAGAATGCCAGGAAACACAAAACAAGTTTGCTTCAATAATTAAAAAACAAAAAAAAAATGTGAACAAAATATGTCACAAACACTTCATTAAGACGTGTGAGTTGTTAAAGTGTGGAAAAAGTGCGATCAAAGACCCCTATTGAACAGGTTTTGGCACTTTTGGCAGTGTGTACAGGTGCCAAGTCCTGCTGGAAAATGAAATCAGCATCTCCATAAAGCTTGTCAGCAGAGGGAAGCATGAAGTGCTTGAAAATTTCTTGGTAGACGACTGCACTGATTTTGGACTTCATAAAACACAGTGGACCAACACCAGCATGTGACATGGCTCCCCAAAACATTACTGACTGTGCAAACTTCACACTGGACCTCAAGTAACTTGGATTCTGTGCCTCTCCAGTCTTCTTCCACACTCTGGGACCTTGATTAAACAATGACAGGACTTGGCACCTGATTTGGAGAGCCATGACATCTGCTGGTGTTGGTCCACTGTGTTTTATCAACTCTACCAGGAAATTTTAGAGCACTTCATGCTTCCCTCTGCTGACAAGCTTTATGGAGACATTGATTTAATTTTTCAGCAGGTCTTGGCACCTGCCCACACTGTCAAAAGTACCAAAACTTGGTTTAATGACCATGATATCACCGTGCTTAGCTGGCCAGCAAACTCTCCTGACCTAAAGCCCATAGAGAATCTATGAATTATTGTCAAGTGGAAGATGAAATACACCAGACCCAACGACACAGATGAGATGAAGGCTGCTATCAAAGCAACCTGGGCCTCCAGAATACCTCAGCAGGACAACAGGCTGATCACCTCCACGACACGCTGCATTGATGCAGTAATTCATGCAAATGGAACCCTGACCAAGTATTGAGTGGTACATGGACAATACTTTTCAGTGGGCCAACATTTCTATTAAAAATCCATCCATCCATCCATCTTCTTCTGCTTAATCTTTTTCTGGTCGCTGGGGGGCTGGAGCCTATCCCAGCATCTTTGAGCAAGAGGCAGGGTCCACCCTGAACAGATCGCCAGGCCATCGCAGGGCCAACACAGAGAGACAGACAACCATTCACTCTCACAGTCAGACCTAAGGACAATTTTAGAATCCCCCAGTTGATGCCAATTAACCTAACTTGCATGTGGCAGGAAACTGGAAAAATCCTGGAGTAAACCCGTGCAGACACGGGGAGAACATGCAAACTCCACACAGATCACTGTTGGTTGGGGGCTGGGATCAAATCTGGGATCCCTCGGCCAAGAATGAGTTGCTGTGCTGCTGTAGCGCTAACCACTCCGCCACTGCGCTGCCATCCATTTTTTAAAATTATTTTTAAGTAATATTCAAATTTTTTGACAAACTGAATTTCGGGTTTTCATGAGGTGTACGCCTCATGAAAGGGGGTTCGTTTCATAACTACTGCATGGCAATTAAGGAAACATCAGGAATGATAATAACTTGGGCTACACTCCCCCTGAAAGAGCAGTAAGAAAAAAGGGCGAAACTAATTGTCACAGCATGTACTGCATTTAGATGTATAATTTTTCAGGAATTCATTGATTTACCTAAATTTAAAAGAAAAGTTTATTTCAAAGAATTTGGGTGGTTCTTTCTTTCTGCCATGTATAAAGTAGCTATTTGGGCAATTTCCTAACTTTGCACCAGTTCGATCTGAAAACTATGAAGCTATTTTTAACTGTTTGTGAATATTTTGTTTCCACAGAGACAGGACAGGAGCACAGACTCTCGAGATGGAGTATGAGGTTGTGATTGTTCTGCTGGAGTCAGTCTGTCAGCAGCTTCAGCAGTCAGCAGGTCACACTCATGTCTATCAGCTGTTATCAGCTCCACATGCTTTATTTATGAAGCAGCAGAGGGCCGCTCACATGTTTATCCTCCTCAGTGTCTGCATATGTGTTCTTTGGTGCTGATTTTAATTATTCTGGCCAAGCGCTGACCTGGCTGATGAGTGTCTGTGCAGCATAACAACGCCATGTTCCTGCAGGTGTGAGGAGTACCACTGGTCAAACACATATATGCTGATGAGCAGCCGCAGCTCTTTTCTGATAAACATATGCTGAAATTTTTTGAAAGACACACTAACCAGCTCTTCAAAGAAAGTCTTTTACTAAAGGTAACTGTGGGCTGCAGTACTGGTTGTCACAAGCGCCTCTCCGAGGCGCAGAGAGGACAGATCCAAACGCAGGGTGTGTTGAAGGTATTTACTACAAAAAAAACAACATAAACATCCAAAAAGTGCCCACAGAACAAAATGCTAGAGGAGAACAACTTACAGAGAAGAAGCCTCTGAGTAGAGAGAGAGCTCAGGAGAAGGTAACCTTCAGAGGCTGGAACCAGTTGGGTGGTGAGAGGCTATAAAATTTAACCACACTCAAAACGTGAACAAGCAGTGCTTAAATACAACAGTTAAATGAGATGCAGGTGCGGGCAGGCAGAGCGAGCCAGCAACCTAATCAACCCAACTGTCCACAGCTGAACTGGTAGATGAATTTTAACATTGTTGTAGTCTATAATCCCCCATCTCATGGTGCTGACTTTTACAATGAATTTAAGAGTCTTCTTTCCATCTGTGATAAATGTAATGAATGCATTGTATTCTGTGATTTTAACATTAATTGGATGGATAAAAGTGCCAAAGGCAAATTGAAATCAGCTACTGGGAAATTTAGATATGTACAACTGATTGATAAACCCACCCGTATCACAAGGACATCTGGAACTCTTATTGACTTGATTCTGACCAATAGGCCAGAGAGAGTCATAAAAACATATAATTTGATTAGTGGATTTTCAGATCACAACATGACGCTGGTTGTAAGAAAGCTATCAAAACAACGCCTTGTCCACCATATTAAAAATGAAAATCAATCTAGGTTCACAACAGGAATTTCTAAATTAAACATGGCTCACTTCGAACAGGACTTAATGAATGCAAATTGGGAGAATGTAACCAAAGTGTCGAACTTAAAGAGTAGTGTCAGTAATTTTATGTCAATCTTAAGCAACTTAATTAGTAAATACACATGAACTGGGAAAAGCAGACCTAAGAAATGCTCCCTCCCATGGTTTAATAAAGACATTCTTCAGCTTATGAAAAAGAGAGATCTTGCTCTCAAAAGGTCTCTGGTCACTAAAACCAACACTGACCATTTCACTTTCACTAGTCTAAGGAACAAAGTGGTGTCTGAGCTTCGGAAAGCTAAGACTAATTACTTCCTTAGACTAATTGAGGAGGCCAATGGGAGCAGTTCTAAACTCTGGCAACACATTAATAGATTAACAAATTCGAGTAAACAAAAGCATCCAAAAATAAGTAGTCTCAAGGTAGATGATAACCTCATTGATAGTAATGAGTCCATGGCCAATGTCTTCAACTGTTTTTTCACTGAATCTGTTCATAAATTGGCAAGTTATTTTAGACCACCTGAGTTATCCTCTAAGGAAC
This sequence comes from Pholidichthys leucotaenia, assembly GCA_020510985.1. Taxonomy (NCBI): domain Eukaryota; kingdom Metazoa; phylum Chordata; class Actinopteri; order Cichliformes; family Pholidichthyidae; genus Pholidichthys; species Pholidichthys leucotaenia. Next base: position 493,956,114 of record CM035837.1, read on the forward strand.
ATGTTAATGTTCACAACAGTTTTCGCATTAAAGAGGTATCCAGTGATGCAGTTAAAGAGATTATTGGGAAAATGAATAACTCTATGGAAAAGGATGTTGATAACTTAAATGCTGCCTTAATTAAGAAACACCAGAATAGTCTGTTGGAGCCTATTACTCATTTAGTTAACTTGTCATTAAGGACAAATACCTTTCCAGAGAATTGGAAGACAGCAGTAATTACCCCGGTCTATAAGTCGGGAGACAAGGACTTAGCAAGCAACTACAGGCCGATTGCCATATTGCCCGTCGTCTCAAAAATTTTGGAGAAGATTGTTGCTGATCAATTGATAGAACATTTATAGTCCAACCAATTACTTTATCCACAGCAATTTGGGTTTAGACCTAAGTATTCCACAGAAATAGCTAACTGTTATTTTATCGAGAATGTCAAGGCTTTATTGGTTAAGGGGCATGTTGTGGGGACCGTGTTTCTGGATCTAAAAAAGGCCTTTGACACGGTAAACCACACTGTCCTACTGTCGAAGTTAAAAGACCTCAAGATTTCAACTGAGGCAATACAGTCATTTAGGTCATACCTGGAGGGGAGAGAACAATGTGCCAAGGTCAGTGGGGAGAAATGTGGGTTGCTCACCAATAACATGGGAGTACCACAAGGATCTATACTAGGGCCATTGTTGTTCACAATACACATCAACGACTTGCCCGATAGTTGCCCAGGTGACAGCTGCCAGATGTATGCTGATGACACCGTAATCTATCTGTCTGCCAAAACGGCTAGCATGGCAGCTGAGCACCTGACCCAGGTTTTACAGAACATCTCTAAATGGCTTGTGTTGTCGCATTTAACCTTGAATGTTAAAAAAAACCCAAACTGTTGCTATGTGTATCTCTATTAGAAACATGCCCATGAATGATGTTTTTGATTTTAAAATTGGAAATGAGGTGCTTACTGAAGTGAATGAGGTCAAGTATCTAGGGATCACTATAGACAGGAACCTGAAATTCGACAAGCAGGTGCATTACATTTGTAAGAAGGTCAAACCCAATTTAAATTGCTTTCATCTCGTTAGAAGGGATTTGTCATTCAGAAGTGCTCACACATATATGCACGCGATGATTCTTTCACATCTGTCATACTGTATCACATCTTGGTCACAAACATCTCAAATTACACTAAAACCCATAACTGAAATATATAAACAGGATATAAAAATCTTGGACCGCAAACCAATGCGGTGGCATCACTGTGGTATTTTAGTCAAGCACAATCTTTTTACTTTTGAAAATTTTATTATCTTCTGTAATATCAGACTGGTTTTTAAATGTCTATACAATCTTGTTTCACCTCCTTTTTCTGGTTTGGTGGCTAGACGCTCGAGCTCTAGCAGAGCATGCACACGAGCTTCCATCAACGGTGACTGCATTGTCACCATGTCTAGAACTTCATTTGGTCAGTCTGCTTTCTCCATAAAAGGGGCAAACTTATGGAACTCTCTGCCAACTCACTTAAAATTGGAGACAAATGCCAACCTCTTCAACAGAGGTGTTAAAGATTGGCTAAAATCCCACCAGCAATGTGTGCATGTCTAGTCTGAATTATTATGTTTGTTGTGATCATGGATCTCTTGCTCTATTTATAATTTGTAATGTATTTGTAATTTTAATTAGCTTATAAATTTTGTATGCATAGGCTAACTTATGACCTATATAAGCCACCTATGGACTGGTGTTGAGAATTAGCACTTGTGCTATATACACCTATGCAAAACATCTGGTCTCTCCTTGTGATTGTACTAATGTAATTTGTTATGTCCATATTAAATAAACAGTAAAAAAAAAAGACAGAAGGCAGTTGGTGGGGAGTGTCTGGAGAGAAAGAGGAAAACTGTCACAACCCAGAAAATAAACAAAGCAGACCACAAAATAACATTAATGACAAACAAAGAGAACTTAGAATTAACATGAGTGTCTGAGCTCAGTAATACACACTCAGACACCTGACAGAGCCCCCCCACCCCTTAAGGGGTGGATTCCAGACACCCCCAGGCAACACCAAAGAAGTCCCCCCTCCCCCCCCAAAAGAAAAGTACAGCAAAAACAAATCAGGGTGGGAGGTAGGGGAAACAGGTACGGAGGGAGCAAAACTATAAGGCCCGCTCAGGACCCACACCTGCAAACTCAGAATACCCCCCCCCCCACACCCAGGGAGCTTAGGAGTTTAGGGGGCTGACCAGAGTCCCAGGACCGGCAGCCAGCTAGGTGGAACAAGTCAGGAGGTCTGCCGAGGTCCCATACCAACCGGAAGGCCAGGTGGTACAAATCGGGTGGCCTGCTGGAAGATAGGGACCACCCGACCCAGCAGCTCAGTCTTTCTGGCAGCCGGCACGAGTGCTTCAACCACCTAAACTGAAGAGGTGGCCCAGGAGGCGGCTCCCCCAATGGTAGGCCCAATACTGAGGAGGAGAGTTGAGGAGGGGGAACCAGGATGGCGTCTGGCCCGAGAGGAGGAAGGACCTTGATGCCCCCAGTGGTCCCAGACTGGGGAAAAGTTGCACCCATGGGGGTCCCGGTCTCTTACATTGTAGCACCTGCAGCGGCTCTGGGCTTGAGCTCTGCAGCACTTGCGGCGGCTCCGGGGTGGAGCTCTGCAGTACCCGCGGTGGCTCTGGGCTGGAGCACTGCAGTACCCGCGGAGGCTCTGGGCTGGAGCTCTGCAGCACCCACGGAGGCTCTGGGCTGGAGTTCTGCAGCACCTGTGGTGGAGCCCGGCTGAGTCATCGTTGCACCCTCGGTGAAGCCTGACTGGGCCAATGCTGCACCCTCGGTGGACCCGGCCTGGGCCACAGCTGCACCCATGGAGGTCCCGGGCTGGGACGGAATGCCCATGACGACCTTAACCGGAGGAGCTGGACCTTGGTCGGCCTGCAGTGGTAAACCTGGATCCTCGGAGACACCTGACAGTGGTGGATCCTCTCCAGTGACCCTGGGAGAAAGCTCAGAAGCGGCACAAAAGGAAGAGAGGTCAGGGTCGCCGGCAGCAGTGGAGCCCGGTGAGGCAAGCTCAGATGCAGTGGACGGCTGCCCCTGGCTCTCCTCACCAAGAGTCAGGCAAGATTGCTCTACGACAGCAAATAGGAAGACAAAAGAGAGCACTTGTCTGATCTTGAGCTCCACCGCCATCCAGGACTCCAACGATCCAGGTGATGGCGATTTTTTGGGCTCAGACTTTGCTGCGGCGGCCTCCGCAGCAGGCGTGATGGTAGTGGCGGTCCGGGGACCCTCGGGCGAAGTGAACCACGCTGGTGGCTCATCCAACATGGCAACTGTGGTCTGGCTCACCGTCGGTGCTGGACTCTGCGTGGCGTGCGTGTGTTCAGTGCCTTCCCTCAGTCCATGAAGTGACTGCGGAGCTGGAACGGTGTCCTCCAGCACTGCGGGTTCCTCTGTCATCCGGTGGTTGAGTTCCCGGTCCAACAGAAACTCAAATGCAAGAGGAGAGGACACGGAGAGGGCAGGTGAAGAACTGTCATTTGCAGCAGGTGAAGAGAACTCAGGGGAATGCGAAACCTGAGTCTCTTGACCAGGGATCAGGCAAGATAATTCATCAACAATTAAAGTGGAATGAGATGGAACTTGCCTGTTCTCCTGGTGTGTGGTGTTGCCCGCCACGTCTGGTGCGTAATCATCCCTCTCCATGTCCATGGCAGGCCTGGGCTCCTCTGTGGACCGTGGAAGAGCCGTCTCAGCAGGCACAGACGCGGGCCGAGCCGGGGAAGTAACTGCCCAACCCACATCAGCGGATGATTGTGCAGAGGAGAAGGAGGAGGCAGCAGCTATGAGGGAAGTGGAGGCTAGCAAGACAGCTAGAAGGGAAAATGGCTCTGCTGTAGAAATCTCCTCCCTCAGTGAAGGAAGGGTTGCTGACTGAGAAGTGATGTTATTCTTCTGCCGAGGTCTCCGGGATTGGCGGTGATGAGAGGAAGATGGGGGCGTGAGCTTGTTGTGGAGATTCGGAGGCTCAGAGGTCAGGGAGTGCTCGGCTAAAGGCATTAACTTGGGTTCCCTTGGAGAATACTCCTCCAAATCCAAGGCCAGATCAGGGAGGAGCCACGGCTTCACTTCCAGGAGGAGATCTGTCTCAGCTAATAACACTTGCCTTCGCTCCTCCAGCTCCTCAGCTGATGGAGCGGGCCCGGGCTCAGGAGTGGAAAGCAGAGCTGCCGCGGGAGGGGCTGATGGCTTCTTGCGGTGTGCGTGTTTCCTTCTCGTTTGGGTCAGCTCCGTCTTCGGTGCAGCCTCCCTGAGTTCATCGCTCATGTATGGGAGAGAGTATATGGAGCGGAGAATGTTGGTTGCCTCCGGGTTACTCCAGAGGCTCGGACATGACTCCATCATCTGTGCTGCGCTGTCCCGAGCCTCTCGAACCATTTCAGGAGTACAGGATTCCTGTATCCAGGAGAAGATGTCTTCCAAGATGCACAGTGCATGCAGCTCCGCTTCATCTGAGTAGGACATCGTGCTCCAGAAACCAGGTGAGTGAAAAACATGAAAAAAAGGGGAAAAATGAGCACAAACACACCCCGCTGGATCTTTATCTGGCGGTTAACTTCTGTCATAAGCACCTCTCCGAGGCGCAGAGAGGACAGATCCAAACGCAGGGTGTGTTGAAGATATTTATTACAAAAAAACAGCATAAACATTCAAAAAGGGCCCACAGAACAAAATGCTAGAAGAGAACAACTTACAGAGACGAAGCCTTTGAGCGGAGAGAGAGCTAATGACAGACAAACAGAACTTAGAATTAACATGGGTGTCTGAGCTCAGTAATACATGATCAGACACCCGACACTGGTTGAGGATCGGTTTCAGCTGGGACTGTATAAGTGGTCAGGAAAATGGACATATGGATGGTGGTCCAGGAAAAACCAGGGTATTATCTAAGCAACACCAAATAATACAGAACAAGGACATGATTGTTACCCAGTCATACTGAAATGTAAGGTGGTTGATGCAGTTAGCTACAGTTTATGGTTGAGATGTATCACTGTATCGACAGGCTGATTACCTGGGTTATGCAGACTAGAAATACGAAAACAGGCCAGAATGGCATGAGACATCTAATGACTGAATTCATTAACAATCTGGGAATATGTACATCTAAAGGTGGGTTTATGCTCCTTTCTGCTCTGGTGCACCTGCGCTTTGGTCAAGGCCGGTGTGCACGTGACTTTATATATGCTTCCTTCTTGCATCTACTAGACCAAGCGTCCTTTTGAACATGAGGTTGGATCTTGTGCATGAGTAGTCACTGCACACAAGCAACGCGGTCACAAAATCTGGGCTGCACGTGCTCAGCTGTGGAGCGGCGCTGATGACAAAATTCACGTCACACAAACCTCGTGCTCAAGCAGATGTACAGAATGGAGGGGGAGCATAAACAAGCCTTAAGGGCCCCTTTACACAGCGCAGAGATCATTGGGTGACCACTGAGAGATCAAAAAGTGACCTGATCTCCCAATGATCTCTTAAAGCCTCAAAAAAGCCCTTTCTCTGTACAGATTTGGGGGATTAAATTTTGACAACTTTCATTAACAATGATTTTCTTATTTACAAGCAATCCCCACTGAGTTATTAGGAAAAATTAGTAAAAGTAGCAAATTGACTTCCGGTTATGGCTGCCACGTAGGACGGACGTGTCTCGCTCTGCTCTGCTCCTGGAGAAAAAAAATCGGCAAATAACTCTCTCATTTGGGACAGAACGTATCCCAGCATTTGGGCGAGGATATGTCGGCGAAGCCTAAGGCTGGAAAACCAGGAAAAGGAAAAAGCGAGCCGCCGAAACAGTCCAAATTAACGGACTTTCAGGTCTGTGACGCAGCAAACAAAACTCCATATATGGCGGAGGAGGCTGGCGGCGGTGCGATGTCTACGGGGAATTGGCGCAGATGCGCTGATGGCTGCCATGAGTTCAATGAGAGCGGACTTTTCCTCTAGATTTGATGGGATTATGACAGCGTTGGAAGGAATAAGAAAGGAATTGGGTGACTGTGTAGAACGAACGGCGCAGATGGAGCTCCGTCTCGCTAGTGCTGAAGATGACGTCACCCGTCTTCAATTAAAGGTGCGCACTTTGGAAAAAAAAAATAAATCTCTGGAAGATAATATTTTGGATTTGGAATCTCGGTCGAGACAGAATAATTTGAGGCTGGTGGGTCTTCCAGAGGAATCAGAAGGTCGGGACGTATGTTCCTTTCTGGAAAAGTGGATTCCGGAGGTGCTGGGCAGCGAGGAGTTGCAATCAGCAGTGGTTCTGGAAAAAGCACATCGTATTGGCCCACGGAGAGATAAGGGACCGCCGAGGACCTTAATTATGAAGTTTCTTAGCAACAGAGACAGGATGAAGATCTTCAACGCTGCACGTGCTAAAGGAGAGATTAAACACCAGGACCAGCAGGTGCGGTTCTACCCAGATTTGGCCACAGGAATCCAGCAATTGAGGAAGCAGTTTGATCCCATATGTAAGGAGCTGCGCAACCTTGGGATTCGTCATGGTGTAATCTATCCTGCGAGACTGCTGACCACGTATGAGGGCAGAACCCACATCTTCAAGACCCCAGAGGAGGCGCAGGAGTTCATCAAGAAGATCAAAGAAGAAGAAGAGACTGGTGGGAGCTAAGCATGAACAAAATATAAGGTAGAATAATTAAGCATTTGCACAGGCATCTGACTGACTTGAAGTAAATAGTAAGTTTACAAAATATAGATTGTATTATATATTAAAAAAACAAAACAAAAACAAAACAAACAAAAAAAAAAACTATGATGTACAAAGTTGTTAAAAATTTTGGAGTTAAGTTGGAAAACTACAGAGGAGAGTTAATGTTACGTCATTAAAAGCAGTAGAGTTAGGGTGATTGGGAGGATGAAGAAGGAGTGGCTTAGGCTGTTCCCCGTGGGTGTGGAACGGTCGATGGCTATATCGGGAGACAGAATTTTTCTTTTGATTTTGGGGGGTTTGCCACAAGTGTGGGAAGGGGAAATTTGTTTGTGTGTAGTTTGTAGGATGACTGTTCAACCACTCATGTTTTTGCTTCTCTGTATGAGCATGTTTACACTGCAAGGTAATCCCAAACTCTCTATTGATCATGGACCAAAGTGTTAATCTTAATTTAACTTCATGGAATTGCAGAGGTCTACAAAATTTAAAAAAACTTAAACAAGTTATGAATAAAATAAAGGACATGGGTTCAAGAATTGTGTTTTTACAAGAAACTCATCTGATAGAGGAGGATGTTAAAAGAATTAGGAGTAGATGGCAGGGAAGTGTATTCACCTCTTCATTTTCATCCCGAGCCAGGGGAGTTATGACTCTCATACATAAATCAGTTCCTTTTCAAGTGAAAAATGTAATTGGAGACAAATTTGGAAGATATGTAATCATTCAAGGTTCTTTGCTATTAGAAAATATAAATCTTGTGAACTTATATGGTCCCAATATAGATGATCAGAAGTTCTTTGCTAATTTATTTCTCATCTTATCATCACTTACAGGGCAACATATAATAGCAGGGGATTTTAATTGTACATTGAATCCAGGTGTGGATAGATCAACAGGACTGGATTGTACGCACATTGGATGTAGGATGACTATTAATCATTTTATGAAAGAATTGAGATTGTTAGATATATGGAGAGAAATGAAACCACAAGTTAAAGCCTATTCTTGTTATTCCAGTACCTACAAGACATTCTCACGTATTGATTATTTTTTGATTTCCACAGAATTAAGGTCCAAGATTCAAAACTGCTTTTATGATAACATCGTGATTTCTGATCATGCACCCTGTTGTCTAATATATGTAGATAAAAAATTGACAAAGGAATCAGGTAGATGGCAATTTCAGCATAAATGGCTTCAGGATGAGGAATTTGTCAAGTATATAGAAAAACAGATAGACGAGTTCTTTGACATCAATACTACACAAACATCAGCATGTGTAAAGTGGGAGGCTTTCAAAGCTTTTATTAGGGGACATATTATTAGTTATACAGGATCAAAATCTAAGAAGACTCGAGAGGAGAGAGCTAAATTGGAACATAAAATAAAAAGTCTTCAGGAAAAAGTGTATGCAGGAAGTGACCCAAGGTTGGAGAATGAATTACTGATTTTGAGAGCTGAATACGACAAAAAATCAGCGAATAGAGCTGCCTCGAGTCTTCTAAGATTGAAACAATCTTTTTATGAACAAGGTGAAAAATCAGGAAAATTATTAGCATGGCAGATTAAACAATTGGAAATTAAAACACCAATTACCAGTATTATAAGTAACGGACAGGTAGTTATAGATCCTTTAGAAATTAATAGAGCCTTTAGAGATTACTATGAAAAATTATATGATACCAAAAATGAACCTGATTTAACAAAACTAAATGGGTTTTTGAACGAACTATCTATACCGTGTATTCCAAATGAAAACAGGGAGATATTGGAGTCTAAAATTAGTCAAGAAGAAGTTGGGCTAGCCATTGATAATATGAAATCAGGAAAAAGTGCAGGACCAGATGGTCTTCCAGTTGACCTTTATAAAAAATTTAAGAATAAATTAATAAAACCTTTTTTGGAAATGGTTTTAGAAGCATTTCAAAATAATAATTTACCATCATACATAAATAATGCCTTAATTATACTGCTGCCAAAACCAGGTAAGCCCTCTAATAAATGTGAAAATATGAGACCAATAAGCCTATTAAACGCCGACCTTAAGATAATCTGTAAAATTTTAGCAAGACGAATACAAGAAATTTTACCAAATATTATTAATCGAGATCAGAATGGCTTTATAAAGGGTAGACAAGGCTTCCATAATGTAAGAAGACTATTTAATATTATTTATTTTAATAAAGAAGCACCGGATACAGCTCTCCTATCATTGGACGCCGAAAAGGCCTTTGATAAATAGAGTTGAATGGCCCTTTCTTTTTGAAGTCCTACAAAGGTTTGGACTTGGAAATAATTTCATAAAATGGGTTCAAATAATATACAATAATGCTACAGCAGAAATCCTAACAAATAACAATATTTCAAAACCAATAAAAATCAATAGAGGATGTCGACAAGGCTGTCCACTTTCACCTTTACTGTTTACTATGGCAATTGAACCTTTAGCGATAGCGATACGTTTACATTCACAAATATATGGAATTAAAGTTGGACCAACAGAACATAAAATCTCCCTGTACGCCGATGATATAATTTTGTTTATGTCGAATCTAAAAAAATCAATTCCAACCTTGTTGAATTTAATAAAGAATTTTGGGGAAATATCAGGATATAAAATAAATAAAACTAAATCTTCAATATTAATGCTAAATGAGACCCAGAGAAATTACCCAGCCCCTGAGGTAAATCAATTCAATGTTGTAAATCAGTTTAAATATTTAGGAATCCAAATTATGCCTAAGCTAGAATTCATTGTTTATGGGAATGTAGATTAATAAGAATGTTTTGGGAGGAGGTGAGGGTAACAATTGAAAAAATAATCTCAAAACAAATCATATTGAATCCTAAACTGTTTTTGTTGGGTCTGTACCCAGAAAAGCATAATTTCAATAAAAGTGAAAGAACATTCATAGACCTCAGTTTGCTTAATGCCAAAAAAATGTATTGCACTATTATGGAAAAAGACTCATAGACCAGATGTGACTCAGTGATTAAGACAGATGTTAACAAACCTTCCATTAGAAAGAATAACATATATACTGAAATCAAAGGAAATTGTGTTTGAGAATATATGGAGACCTTTTATTGATTATGTAAAAAATTTAAACATAACTCTTGAAGAAGAAGGTGAATGATGTGTGTGGACCTTGTAAATTCCAAACTGGTGAACATAATATGTATACTTATGTGTTGGATTGTCTAGACTAAACAGAGGAGCATTGTTGAAGACTTGATTTTGTTGGTGGTTGTTGGTGTTTTTAGGGCATTTTTTTTTTTTTTTTTTTTGTAGTACTTTAGTGTTAGTGTTTGTTTGTATCATGTTTGTTAAAAAAAAAAAAAAGGTTCAATAAAGATATTGTGGAAAAAAAAAAGTAGCAAATTACAAAAAAGTAGCAAATGTATAAGTAAATAAAATGAAAATTTAAGAGAAAGAAGTCCCAAATTTATGAGGAAAAACTGTAAGTTTACAGTAAAAACAATGTCAATTTTTTGAGAAAGTTCCAAATTTACAAAAAAAAAAATGTTGTAAATTTATGGGAAAAACTCACAAATTTACAAGAAAATAGCAAATTTATGAGAAAAAGTTGCAAGATTACAAAATGATCAAATTAAGAAGAAAAAGTCATAACTTTACAAAAAAAAGCAAATTTATGAGAAAATAAGTTAAATGGGTAAAACGGGTAAAGTCGATGTGGACAAACCCACATGACACTCGTAAGGCAGCCCAGGTGTAACCTTTGGTGGGGCCCGCATGGACATGCTGGCTGGGTAGTAAAGGAAGCGACTGGCTGAAAGGCAGACAGCTGCCTCACTAACAGCTGCTGGAGTTCAGACGGTTCCCCACTCAGCACCACGACAGACGGGAAGGCGCCTCTGTCCTCACTTGCATGTCTTACACGACAAATCTCTCCCCTCCTCCTTCAGGTTCTCCACCCTTCTTCACCTGCTGGCCTACATCCCCAGAACAAAGAACCACTTCAATAACCTCTAAGCCATTCAGTGCCAAGTCCATATGTGGGATTACTCAGAGCTCAGCCCGTGCTGTGATAGCTAGGTAAGCCAACAGGCCAGCCGGCTCATGTGTGCACTGATGGAGTCATGAGAACTTGTCACAGTCGTGAAGTTTTGGGGCAGAAACTCACAGTGCTCTGTCTAGAAGCTCTTGCTTCTCCTCCAGTTCCGTCTTCAGACTCTCAACTTCAACCTTCAGCTCAATGTTCTGCAAGAGATCAATTAAACACAACAATGAGAAGCAGGGGATGCAGGAGAAGTGAAATGCATTTTAAAACATCAGACATTTTTTTTGGTGTCTGTAATTGAGTTTTGTGTAAACCTCAGTCCACATTATAGAATTTAATGCAGTATTCTGACATTTCGAGGGCTGTTCACTAAAGATCTCCCCTTACTCATTCTTCATGCACTGAGAGGAACCAAACGTGTCAGTTATCAGTGTTTTTCTACATAAGTACCACCAAAGTCACACTTCTCTCATCTCTTTATGCAGCTGGTGAGACCTCACCTGTAGAAGTCTGCAGGCTGTATCAGAAGCCACAACTTGACCTCAAAATTCAGCATTTTATTTTCTTGGGAGACCTTGCCCTTCAAAAATGACTTCATGATTGGAAAGAGGTGGAAGTCAGATTGTGTGAGGTTGGGTGAATAAGGGGCATGAGGAAGGATTTTATAGCTGCAGGACTGTGTTTCCATCTGGGCAACATGTGAGTTGTGAAGCACTTTTGGTCTGCATGCCAAACCTCTCGGTTTTGATGGCCTTCCACAAGTTCTGCAGAAGTAAAGCATAGTAAGTCCAAGTAATTGTGGTATCCTTTGCCAGGAAAGCAATCATCAGTACTCCATGCTGGTCCTTCTTCTTCTTTTAGATTTGATTGGTGGGTGGCAACCAGCTTACAGGTGCACTATTGCCACATATTTCACTCTATATCATCACTCCATATGGCCAGGAGCTGTAGTCCTTCTATCATCATTGCTTTGTCCAATTGTACCTCAACTCTGTCTTCAGACATTACTCTTCTTCGTCTCCTTGTACTTTATATCATCACTTCACTCTATATCAGATCCCATGCTGGTCCTAAAAGACCGTGAACATGATCTTGCCCACTGAGGGTTGGACACGCGTCTTCTTTAGAGGTGGTGAGTCATAACGCTTCCATTGCTTCTACTGGGTTTAGTCTCTGGATCATAGTGATGGACCTATGTTTGGTCCTGCATGATTAGTCTGTCAAAGAAGTCCTCCTGGTTTTCTTGGCACATGACCAAAAGAGCCTGGGAGCATGTGACTCGTTACTGCTTCTGGAAAGGTGTGAGCCACCTCACACCTCATCCATTATCATTTGCAAATGATAATGGATGATTTTTTTTTTCTCCCACAGATCCCACACTGATCTTGACATCTTCGGCTCATTGTCAAACGGTTATGTGGCGAGCCTCCAAAATGGTGGTCTCAACTTGCTGGATGGTGTCTTCATCACTGGTGAAATGGGGCTGCCCGGCAGTGGGAGCCGTTTCCACTGATGTCCGATGACACTTGAACTGTCAATGCCAGAGTTTGACTACATCCTCCCCATAAGTCTCTTTCATCTCATGGAACATCTCCCGTCATGTGTGGCCTCTCAAGTACGGGAACCTCAGGGTTTCTGCCGGTAATATTTCTGTGTGGCGGCCCGCTATGCCAAAAACTGAAACGACACACTAAGAAAATAATTGAAGGAATGACGTTTCGCAAGCGCACACGCGAACAATGCACGTGAGTCACCCGTGCATCAGAGTTTTGGAGCGCACCGCCCACATGACCATTCCAGTTGGCAGGCAGATGTGTCTATCGTCGCTATCCAAGAGACAAACCTGATTCTCTGTCAGAGTAAAGCATGAGCTTATTTAAGCACATTAAATGAGGAAAAAAAGCAGAAGACGTATGTAAGCAGTGAAGGCATTTATCGTGGTTTTATGCTGCTGGTAATGGGAACAATATTGTGTCGCTTAGCAAACAGGTGTGGTTATGCTTTATGTGCAAACCAAAGCTATTGAAAAATGGCTCTGATGCAGGCTAAATGAGGGAAAGACAAGGGTGACTGAATTGCTGAGGGTTTACTTCACCAGCCACTACAATATTAACCAATTTATGTTCATTATTATGTGCATAGCAAGTTAAAATGATTGAAATTCACTAAGTCAGTGACTTTACTGGGGGTGGGCCTCATCACCAACAATGAAGAGGCCAACTACAGAAATGAGGTGAGCCAACTGGTCCAGTGGTGTAAAGACTTGTATTACAGTGCTAATTTAAGCTATGGTTTTCTTTGGTTCCACTAATGCTTTGTAATACACTTTATGTTCAGTAATCCAACAACAAGTCTAATGTGTTCATGATACATGTTGAATTCACAGTCTTAAAGTTATCTGAATGTGTTAATCTATCCTGAAATTTCTTATTAAACTATTAAATAGACATATGGGAGTTATTGTTTGATTTCATGTCCATCTCTTTGATTAAAAGCAGACAAGAACTCACAGGATTTTTTTTTTTGAGAGTGATTCATTATTGGTACAAATACAGAATTATTAATAAAATTGTCCATTCTTTTGGAGTGGTGCCCCACGAGCTTATTTATGTGTGTTTGTAATGAAGAGAAACCTCATTCGTACTCACATGCATATTTACATTAATACTTGTACCAACAATAAATTACACATATAAAACTCTACAGTAGTTTTCCTTTAATTGGGCTCACCTGGCAAACTAAATATGATGGGTGTCTGAGAGTGATATCAGTGATCCAAAGAGCCCTGAGACACATACCATCCATGAGTTTAATTGAAAAAAAAAAAAAATGTTTATGACACTAAAATCCTATTTGCATAATAATTTGGAATGCAGTGTATTATGAATGTTTTTCCCCTTCTCTTTCCTACCTATAATAAAAATACCAAAAATGTACATATTTTTTTCATTGATGTAAATCATGACCAAAAAAAAAAAAAATCCTGCAGCACAACACGTGACTCTTGGTATTTTCTAACCTACAGGATACCAACATAGACAGACAGAACCTGAATAAGGCCGGGCTCAGTGAGGGAAAGATGAGACAGAAGAGAGGAGCCAAGGAGAGGAAAGTGTTCAGGCAGAGGGAGAACAGAAAGATGACACCAGTAAAAAGCCCAAACATGTCTGGGTGGGACTCCAACAGACCCACTATTCCAAGATTCAAGCCTTGGTTGTACAATACTTCAAATGGTAGGTTCCATATGCAAAGATACTGTGCGGGGCAGCGCGGTGGCACAGTGTTTAGCACTGTGCCACCGCGCTGCCCCGCACAGTGCGATCCCATCCTATGACCAACAGTGATCTGTGTGGAATTTGCATGTTCTCCCCGTGTCTGTGTGGGTTTACTCCGGGATTTCTCCTGTTTCCTCCCACAGGCCAAAACCATGCAAGTTAGATCAGTCGGAGACTCTAAAAGTGGCCCTAGGTGTGAATGTGTGTGTGAATGGTGAAGGGCTGGGTGCCACACCAGTAGCCACCCTTTTTGGAGTCTCTTACTGGGGTGCAATGTTCCCTCTAAGCTGCGCGCTTGCGCAATCGTGCACTGCTCCCGCGTTCTCCATGCACAGAAAATCTATGCAGCCCATAAAATAAAATCCAACCTGAACTGTAAATAAAATAAACACATTGTAGTGAACACTGAACAACAGACAGCGTGCCCAATCAGATTTGTGCTTATTCTAGTGTCATTTATTAAGAATTTTCATTTATGGATATAATCATTAAATGCTGTTACTAGATTATGAGTAGTAGAAATGCTAATAAAAACTGTCTAATTATATATTTTACAGACAAAGAGTTACAGGAATTTACACTGTATCACATGCTTGTGCTACAGCACACATGTCATTGTGCAAAATGTGAACATTTTAATGTGAACAAAATTTTATCTCTGAAAGGTGTACATGTCTCAATTCTTCCAGAGCAGCTGCCGGATCCCCACCCAGACCACAGCAGGACCCCCACCCAGGCCAGAACAGGACACTGACATACAACGTACTACACAGCTCATGAACAACAAGATTTTTGTCTTTTTCATTCTAAGTGGGCCAAATCACTTACAGTATATTAAAAGTAATCTAACAGAAATTACTGCTGTAATTTCATTCTTTTAATAAGCCATGCAACTTGCTATGATCTCAGGTTTTGGACAGGTGTGATACTGGTGTGGCCACAGTGTGCACATCTGATGTTGCTCACAGTGGTCCAAGGAATTCTCAGGGAGTTTGTGTGTATGCTCAGACACGTGAAAAATTAGGGGGAACGTTGCTGGGGTGCTGAAGGGTGCTTCTCTTTGAGACTCCATTGTCCTACTGGGGGACTTCAATGCACATGTGGGCAATGACAGTGAAACCTGGAGGGGGTGATTGGGAGGAACGGCCTGCCTGATCTGAACCCGAGTGGTGTTCAGTTATTGGACTTCTGTGCTAACCACAGTTTGTCCATAACAAACACCATGTTCAAGCATAAAGGTGTCCATATGTGCACCTGGTACCAGGACACCCTAGGTCACAGGTCGATGATCGATTTTGTTATTGTGTCATCAGACCTGCAACCGTATGTCTTGGACACTTGGGTAAAGCGAGGTGCAGAGCTGTCAACTGATCACCACCCGGTGGTTAGTTGGATCCAATGGCAGGGGAGGATGCTATTCAGACCTGGTAGACCCAAACGTATAGTGAGGGTGTGCTGGGAACGTCTGGTTGAGGTCCCTGTCCGGGAGGTCGTCAACTCCCACCTCCGGAAGAACTTCAACCACATTCCGAGGGAGTCTGGAGACATGGAGTCTGAATGGGTCATGTTCTTCACCTCCATTGTTGAAGTGGCTGCCCAGAGCTGCGGCCGCAAGGTCATCAGGGCATCTCGTGGTGGCAACCCCAGAACCAAGTGGTGGGCACCAGTGATAAGGGGGGCCATTAAGCTGAAGGAGTCCAATTAAGCTTGGTTGGCTTGTGGGACTCCCAAAGCAGCTGAGGAGTACCAGCAGGCCAAGCGGAGTGCAGCTTCGGTGGTTGCTGAAGCAAAAACTCTGGTATGGGAGGAGTTCGGTGAGGCCATGGAACAAGATATTCGGTCTGCCTCAAAGAGTTTCTGGCAAACTGTCTGGCGGCTCAGGAGAAGGAAACAGCTCCCTGTCCACACTGTGTATGGTGCGGATGGGACCCTGCTGACTTCGACTGGGGATATTGTCGGGCTGTGGAAGCAGTACTTCGAGGATGTCCTCAATCCCACTGACACACCTTCCACATAGGAAGCAGGGCTTGTGGATGAGGGGGACAACTCGCCTATCACATGGGGCTGAGATTGCCAAGGTGGTTAAAAATCTCTTTGGCGGCCGGGCCCTGGGGGTGGACGAGATTCTCCCTGAGTACCGCAAGGCTCTGGATGTTGTAGGGCTGTCATGGTTGGCACGCCTCTGCAACATTGTGTGGAGGTTGGGGACAGTGCCTTTGGCATGGCAAACCGGGGTGGTGGCTCCTCTCTTCAAAAAGGGGGACCAGAGGGTGTGCTCCAACTTTAGAGGGATCACACTCCTCAGCCTCCCTGAGAAGGTCTATGCCAAGGTACTGGAGAGGAGTGTCACCATGGGTTGAGATGCCGTCTCGGCACTGAGCCCATGTTTTCCCTCATCCCTGCCTCCCATTGAGCAGCGTCTCAGCTGGCCCCCAGCTGGCAGCATTATGGACGGCTGGGGCCAATTAGTCTTCATCAGCTGGGGCGCTGCCAATGAGGATAAATAGGAGCAGCCTCGATGACTCGGGGCTGCGACATAAGCACTGCTAGGCTGAAGCCCCTTCGTCTGGTGTCAGCCTCAACTCCCCTTGCAGCATTCCTGTGTTTGTATCCCGCTGTGAGGATGTACGTCTTGCTACCCCCCACGTCCGGTACGAGCTGCTTACCTCTGCGCTGTGCAACCTGTGAGTGTACCTCTGCATGAGTATCTGTGCTCTCCTCATCCCTTATCCCTTACCCAAAATAAACCATCTCGACTCACTGGCTTGTCCCTGGCTCTGATTGCCCGGCTCCCTAGAGCCGGATATGACAGTATGTCGCAGCCAGAAGAGTTGCCGGCGGCCGTGAGTCGCTGTGGAAATGTACCTTTCTGTCCGGGTGTCAGCGCTGCTAGCATGCCGTTTCCCAGGAGTCACTTCCGGCGCCAGGGCGACGAGCTAAGGTCCATCTCGGAGGCTGTCGACGGGACATTCTTCACCCTGCACGACGCCTCCAACGCGAGACGCTGGCATCCGGGCCGTGCTGAGGAACTCCTGGACTGTCACCCTCACTCTCTGTACCATCTGGAGGACAGTGCCAGGATAGACGTTGCAGGTACACAGCGAGAGAAGCTCCACGGGGTGGATGGAAATCCCGGCAGGGAGTCGAAGTGGGCGACGTCTTTCCCCGCTTCGGAGTCCCGTTCCTGCCGCTATTCCAGTCCGGGAGTTCGCGCCAACCAGAGGACTTCCCCCGACCTGCGCCACGTCACTCGGGATTCCCTTCTAGGAGCCGCAGCTGACAGCAGTTATGTCCGGGGTCGAGTGGCTGTCGCGAGCTCTACTGTGTTTCCTGTCACCACCTTCAGGCATGTGGCGGCGGCAGTGAGATTGATGGTGAGGACTTCAGGGCTACGAAGCTTTCCCGTGCTCGACGCCTTCCTCGTCTCGATCTCCGATCTGGAGCGGCGAATCCTGGGTTTCCCCCTCGCTTCGTCCCCTGGGAGTAGTCGTCATCACATCGCCGAGTCACCTCTGCACGAACCTCGTCCGGATCCAGTTCTGGGTCATCGTCAGGACCGTTCCTCCCACGCAGCTGTCATCCCTTCGCCTCGTCAGTGTGGAGATCCTACAGCCTCGTCCCCTGAGCCTCGTTCCCCCGCTGTCATTCCTGGACATTCGGGCTGGCTCACCCCGGCTGTTTCCCCCTCCTCCTCGACGCGCTTCCTGACCGCTGTGTGTGCCTGGAATCCCGGCCTGGTGAGCTCTCTGCTGGAGACAACGCGAGCGATCCTCAGACGAATTCCCGGGGGGTCCTCCGTTATCGCCGGGCGGGGAGAGGAAGAAGCAGATTCCACTACAGCAGGCGATACTCAACCTCCAGGGGGCAGGCAAGTCATTGTTTTTTCACACCTGCTTAATGATTTGCTCTGTCACATCCCTGGAGGAGAAGTTCAGGGTTCGCAGCTCCCTGAACTCTCCCCACCTGCTGTAACCTGTTTTCCTAATCCCGCATCCTCTGTGTCTCTCTCCGCCGAGCGGTCCCCGGCTCCGGGTCAACGTGGTGGGATATGGAGAGGGCCTGTGGTTCCGCAGCTACATTGCGGACGGAGGAGGGGGACTGACTGCTGCGTGGAGTCTACGCTGACGACTGAGCGTCCCTGGGTCTCCACGGAGGAGCGGTTCGGTCCAGCGGGACGAGATTCTTCTGGCTTCACGCCGAGTGGGTCGTCGGCGGGGTTACCTGAGCTGGAGGGATCTCAAGCTGCGCTGACCATCGTGCTGGCTGCGGGGCCCGACGCGGCTAGATGGGAGCCTGACAACGACCTCCTGACGACGGATCCTGGATCTTCGCAGTCCTGGACGGCGTCAGAACCCGAGATCAGGCGAGTGCTCTCCTTTCTTTTCTCTCTTTTTATCTTTGAGCACTTCAGCCTATCTCCAGGGGAGACGAGCAGGGTGCAGCCGCCCGCTGCGTCTGAGCTCGTCTCGCCGGGTTCTGGCGCTGCCGGTGATCCTGATCCCGGTTCTGTTTTCTCTTCTGAGCCTTCTTCCAGGGTCACCGGCGAGGAGTTGCTGTTCCTCGTGGTGCTGGAGGGTCCGGGTTCAACGTTGGAGGTCGGTTCTGGTGCAGTGTCCAACGTGGGTTCGCCCGAGACCCAATCGGGGTCCAACGTGGGTTCGCCTGAGGCCCGATCGGGGTCCGACGTGGGTGCTGCCCCAGTGTTGTCCAGGTCCGGTGAGGAGGTGGCCGTTTCCCTGAGGCCCGCCGCCCTCGTCATCGGCTCTCCCCCTGAGCCTCTTCCACCGGGATCCGCTCTGACCCTTCGTCCGTCTCAACGGTCCTGGTGGTTGAGTGATGCGGGTCGACGACCCGACCCGCAAAACTTTCGGTTCGGCGATCTGGTTTCCCCCCACTGGTCTGTGTTTGCCTTTGGGCGGCCTGGTTCGGCAGCCGTTGGACTGGATTCCTGGGATCTGGGTCCAGAGTTCGCCGTCCGAACATTTCTCTTCCCCTGATTCGCCAGCTGGACAATGGGCGGGGAGATCTCCGGAGCCATCTCGGCTATTTTTGGACTCTGCCTGCCATACACCTCGGGTGTCACTTTTTCTTTTATCGTTATTAAGGTCACTTGGGTGTAATGTCTGTCCTGTTGGTGGATGTGTATTTATAGTGCTGTGCGTTTTCCTTCCCTCGTACCCAGCATTTTATTTTTTGTACCATGTTTTTAGTCTCGTTTTTGCATTGTAGAGTTATGTTTTGTTCCCTTTCAGACCATACTCTGCAGTTGCCCATTCATTCCAGTCACTTTCATTTCTTTAGGTGACTGTGGGTATTTATATATTCATGTGTGTGGGTTTTTCTTTGCCTGCACTCAGTATTTCTTTTTTATGCCCTGTTGGTTCATTATAGAGTCATGTGCCTTGTTTTCCGTAACACCATGCTCTGTAATTGTCCATTTGTTCCAGTCACCCTCACTTTTCTTGGTGACTGTGTGTATGTACTTATATTGGTGCTGTGTATTGTGTTTTCCCTTTATTTGACCATACTCAGCATTTTTTGCCCTGTACCTTTTTGGTGGTTCTTTTTTTTTTTTTTCTTGCTCTGGGTCACGCATGGTTGGTACTCTCTGGGTAGTATGTAACCGGCGTGCTGACCCAGTTCTTCTCCCCATCTGTACCTGGGTTAATTGTTCTGTTGTCAGTATTGTATTTGGGTTTTTCTTTCCCGCTACCCTACATTGCCCCATTGGTGTTGTCCTTCCCTTGGCTTCTTCCCCTCCGGTCCGCCTCCCTTCCTCCCACCCTAGGTGGGGGGGGGGGGGGGGGGCGGGGATGTTCCTGGTCGTTCAGGAGCCCGACCTTGAGGGAGGGGCTCTGTCACCATGGGTTGAGATGCCGTCTCGGCACTGAGCCCATGTTTTCCCTCATCCCTGCCTCCCATTGAGCAGCGTCTCAGCTGGCCCCCAGCTGGCAGCATTATGGACGGCTGGGGCCAATTAGTCTTCATCAGCTGGGGCGCTGCCAATGAGGATAAATAGGAGCAGCCTCGATGACTCGGGGCTGCGACATAAGCACTGCTAGGCTGAAGCCCCTTCGTCTGGTGTCAGCCTCAACTCCCCTTGCAGCATTCCTGTGTTTGTATCCCGCTGTGAGGATGTACGTCTTGCTACCCCCACGTCCGGTACGAGCTGCTTACCTCTGCGCTGTGCAACCTGTGAGTGTACCTCTGCATGAGTATCTGTGCTCTCCTCATCCCTTATCCCTTACCCAAAATAAACCATCTCGACTCACTGGCTTGTCCCTGGCTCTGATTGCCCGGCTCCCTAGAGCCGGATATGACAAGGAGAGTCTGGCCGTTGTTTGAACCTCGGATTCAGGAGGAGCAATGTGGTTTCTGTCCTGGCCGTGGCACATCGGACCAGCTCTTTACCCTGTCGAGAATCCTCGAGGGTTTGTGGGAGTTTGCCCAACCAGTTTACATGTGTTTTGTGGACTTGGAGAAGACATTCAACTGCATCCCTCATGGTTTTTTGTGGGGTGTGCTTCGGGAGTATGGGGTATCGAGCTTGTTGTTACGAGCTATCCGGTCTCTATACAACCGTTGGACCACTGTCCTCTCCGGGTTGGGGACAAGCTCCTGCCCCAAGTGGAGGAGTTTAAGTATCTTAGAGTCTTATTCACGAGTGAGGGGAGAATGGAGCGAGAGATTGACAGACCGATCGGAGCAGCATCTGCAGTGATGCGGACGTTGTACCGGTCTGTTGTGGTGAAAAGGGAGCTAAACTCTAAGGCAAAGCTGTTGATTTACCAGTCAATCTACATTCCTACCCTCAACTATAGTCATGAGCTTTGGGTAATGACCAAAAGAATGAGATTGCGGATACAAGTGGCTGAAATGAGCTTTCTTCATACAATTGCTGGACTCACCCTCAGAGATAGGGTAAGGAGCTCATTCATCAGGGAGGGGCTCAAAGTAGAACCGCTGCTCCTCCACATTGAAAGGAGCCAGTTGAGGTGGTATGGGCATCTGATCAGGATGCCTCCTGGATGCCTCCCACTTGTGTTTCGGGCACGTCCCACTGGGAGGAGACCCCGGGGCAGACCCAGGACTCGCTGGACAGACTATGTTTCCCAGCTGGTCTGGGAACTCCTTGGTATCCTCTCTGAAGAGCTGGAGCAGGTGGCTAGGGAGAGGGAAGTCTGGGATTCTCTGCTTGAACTGCTGCCTCCGCGACCCAGACCTCAGGAAAAGTGGTAGAAGATGGATGGATGGATGGATGGATGGATGGATGGATGGATGGATGGATGGATGGAAATAAATAGTATAACACATACATATTCTAGTTACAATAGTGTCATGTGTTTTGTGGTGAGTCCACCCGGAATAATATGTTGCCATAGCACCAAGGTCTTTAAGCCAGAGGAAACATTGAATGGGATTGCCTCTCTGCATTCAACTGACTCCATTATCACACTTTACAATGTTATCTTAAAATTTGCGGATGACACAGCAGTGATAGGATGCATCACTGGTGGTGATGACGCATCCTACAGGAGGGAGGTGGCCAAGCCTGGTGTCATGGTGTGAGGACAACAAACCTCACCCTCAACACGGACAAGACAAAGGAGATGATAGTGGACATGAGGAAGAGGAGGAGACCCCATCGGCCGCTGTTCATTCGGGAGCTTGAGGTGAAGAGGGTGAGCAGCTTTAAATACCTGGGCATCCACATCAACGAGGACCTTACATGGGCACTTAACACCACAGAGCTGGTTAAGAGAGCTCAACAGAGGCTGTACTTTCTGAGGAGACTGAGGAAGTTTGGCATGCTCCCCAAGATCTTCAACAACTTCTACAGCTACATCATCGAGAGCATCTTGACCAACTGCATCACTGCGTGGTACGGCAGCACTACTCCTTTGGACCGCAAACGCCTGCAGAGAGTGGTGAAGACAGTGGAGAAGATCATCAGAACTCCACTCCCCTCTCTGCAGAACATCTATCACTGCAGAGTCCAAAGGAGAGCTGCCTTCATCCTCCAGGACCCCACCCACCCCAGCACAGAATGTTCACACTTCTACCCTCGGGCCAGAGGTACAGAAGTGTGAAATCCAGGACATCCAGAGTAAAAAAAAATCCTTCTTTCCCACTGCCATCAGACTTCTGAGTAAATAACAAAACTCCGGACACAGCTTTGCAAATAGGAATTCACACACTGGATGCTAAATTTGCTGCATCTACAATGCCTCGGTCCTCTTCATTCTCCTCTACGGAACAGAAACATGGCCCTGGCAAAGAGGATCGATGACACATCTCTCACAAAGAGATGTGCTGGTGTGACGCATGCAGTCTTTAGTCTGTAGCCTCCCGCCTCATAGCTATCTGCTGCATCTGCTGGTACGGTCACGTCTGGCACCTCTCACAAGATTATCTCACCAGGGCCTCACTCATGTTTGGCTTTAGGAGGCCCCACACCAGATAGATGGACTTGATTACAAAAGTCCTTCAGAAGCTTAGCATCCCTCTAGAGGGCACCAAAGGGCAGGCACAGGACCACCAGCAATGGCAAGCATTGTTGGACATGGTCGGCTCTATGCACGATTGAGCAAGAGCAATAACTAACTAATAATAACCAGAAGTTGGTCAGCCGCCCTTTCCTGCTAATTGTTGTTTCTTCTAGAGAAGAACGGCATAATTCAAAGGGCCTTCATGTAGCCCATTAATTCACAATCTGTCAGAAAAAAATAGCCTATACTGTAAGGGCCACTCTCCTAAAAAGCACACTTATTCCTTATTGGCTGTCCCTCACAAACATAAAGTTTGAACAGCAGCAATAAACTGGTATAGCCCCTCTCTGAAACTTCAGCCATGTTTTACCCTCTGAGGTCCATGCATAAGTTCTCTGATCCTAACCCTAGTCCACACCGATCCTGTTCTGTCACAATATCCATCCATCCATCCATCTTCTACCGCTTTTCCGGAGGTCCGGGTCGCGGAGGCAGCAGTTCAAGCAGAGAAGCCCAGACTTCCCTCTCCCCAGCCACCTGCTCCAGCTCTTCAGAGGGGATACCAAGGCGTTCCCAGACTAGCTGGGAGACATAGTCTCTCCACCGAGTCCTGGGTCTGCCCCGGGGTCTCCTCCCAGTGGGACGTGCCTGAAACACCTCAAGTGGGAGACGTCCAGGAGGCATCCTAATCAGATGCCCATACCACCTCAACTGACTCCTTTCAATATGTAATATTTAATGTCATACAAAAGGTGTCCTCACAAGCCCTGAGAAGCAGGAGGGAAAAAGAATAATCAACACACATGGAAAACATTTTGTTGGGAACACAAAGATAAGGGAAAAAAGAACTGCAACACATTTAGTTCAGGAAAAATATAGTTACTGTATATATACAGTATAATATTGTATTTTGAAATTCCTGGCCTATAGTGTGCAATAATACGAGGGGGGTTGCTGAAAAGTTCAAAGTGGTCACATTTGACCAAATATGGTTTATTTTTCAACCGCAGGGATCCAAGCGCTGCAACACTGATGGAAGAAGTGTGTGGACTGAAGGGGAGACTACGTTGAAAAATTTGGTCAAATTTGACCACTATGAACTTTTCAGCCCCCCCTCCATATAGCAATACAGTATGTGAAATATAATGCATATTATTAAGACATATTTTAAGAAAAAAATATGCATTACCTGAATTTTGAGATAACATAAATTTAATTTGATAGTATCATAACTGTCATAAAACTGCAAAACTGACAAGAAAAAAATGGACTTGGTAAAGTTTGTCTCGTAAAACCTGGATAAAGACCTTACAACTGATCACTGACTTCAAATATGTTGGTCCGTTTAAACTGAATATATATTTGTGAATCTAAAACACCTCCAGTCAGGTCTCAGTATTCAGTATCCAGTGTATGTGAACGATATACACACTACCGTTCAAAAGTTTGGGGTCACCCAGACAATTATTTTGTGTTTTCCATGAAAAGTCACACTTATTTACCACCATGAGTTGTAAAATGAATAGAAAATATAGTCAAGACATTGACAAGGTTAGAAATAATGATTTGTATTTGAAATAATAATTTTTTTTCAGATACTCAACCTGCTCAAAGGAAGGTCAGTTTTATAGCTTCTCTAACCAGCGAAACTGTTTCAGCTGTGCTAACATGATTGCACAAGGGTTTTCTAATCATCCATTAGCCTTCTGACGCAATGAGCAAACACATTGTACCATTAGAACACTGGAGTGATAGTTGCTGGAAATGGGCCTCTATACACCTATGTAGATATTGCACCAAAAACCAGACATTTGCAGCTAGAATAGTCATTTACCACATTAGCAATGTATATTAGATATTAGAGTGTATTTCTGATTAGTTTAAAGTTATCTTCATTGAAAAAAACAGTACTTTTCTTTCAAAAATAAGGAAATTTCTAAGTGACCCCAAACTTTTGAACGGTAGTGTTTATTTTATGTTGATGGAGCAGTAATAGTACCATTTTGTTTAGATCGCAATACTGTTTTCCCCTTGGACATTAGCTGTGTAATACAAATATTTCTGTTAGTCTGAACAGAATAAATATATAGATAGATAGATCGATAGATAGATAAATAGATAGATAGATGTGCTTTATTGATTCCAAACTGGGAAATTACAGTGTAACAGCAGCATGACAGTAGAGAACCAAGCAACAGAAACACACACATGACAGACAAAGGGATTACCCATGGAAAGTAAAAACGACTATAAAACCTATATACATCATAGCTTAATATATGATGACCCGATAAACACATGAATCATCCCATTGCACAATGAAGGACTATTGGAAGCAGAATGAAAATGTGAGGTACCAGTTAGTCTGTAAGGTGCAGTATTGCAGCATAGTTATGACCAGAATACAACATCATAGTGAGTTATTGTACAGTGAAATGGCATGCGGCAGGAAAGATTTCCTGTATCTGGCCATTCGACAGCGAAGCTGTAGTAGTCTACTGGAGAAAGTGCTCCGCTGTCTGTCTAGTGTGTGGTGGAGGGGGTGATCAGGATTGTCCATGATGGATCGCAGTTTATTTAGTGTTCTCCTCTCCACCACAGTCTCAAAGGTCTCCGGTCTGAGACCAATTACAGAGCCAGCCCTCTTGATAATCTTGTCAAGTCTGTTGGTGTTGCTGGCCCTGATGCTGCTACCCCAACAGACAGCAGCAAAGAAGATGGCGCTGGCGACAACAGTCTGGTAGAAAAGTTCCAGAATCCTGCTACACATGTTGAAGGATCTCAGCTTCCTCGGGAAGTAGAGTCTGCTCATCCCCTTGTGCGCAGCATCGGTGTTGGATCTCCAGTCCAACCCGCTGCTGATCCTGACACCCAGATATTTGTAGTCCTCAACCACTCCCACATCCTCTCCCCTAATCTGCAGTGGCTGAGAAGGTGTCCTCCTCTTCCTGAAGTCAATCACCATCTCTCTGGTCTTGCTGATATTCAGCCTCAGGTGATTCTGCTCTGTCCACTTCACAAATCTGTCTACCAGTGCCCTGTACTCCCCCTCCTCTCCCCCTCTTATACACCCCACAACAGCTGAGTCGTCAGAGAGTTTCTGCAGGTGGAATGCCTCTGTGTTGTACTGAAAGTCAGTGGTGTATAAGGTAAAGAGAAAAGGAGAGAGCACAGTCCCCTGTGGAGCTCCCATATCACTAGCCACCATGCCAGACAAGACACTGCCCAGCCGGACAAATTGTGGCCTGCCTATCAGGTAGTCAGTAATCCAGGAGATTACAGAGCTGTCAATCCCCATCATCCGCAGCTTCTCACCCAGCAGCAGCAGCTGGATGGTGTTAAAGGCACTGGAGAAATCAAAAAGAGTGATCCTCACAGCGTCTCCTCCACCATCCAGGTGCAGATGGGCTCGTTGCAGCAGGTAGATGACAGCATCTTCAACTCCTAAATGGGGCTGATATGCAAACTGCAGAGGGTCCAGCCACGTCTTCACCTGTGGCCTCAGGTGGGCTAAGACCAGTCTCTCCAGGATCTTCATCACATGAGATGTGAGGGTAACTGGTCAATAGTCATTAAGGTCCGATGGAGATGACTTCTTGGGGACAGGAACCAGGCAGGATGTCTTTCACAGCATAAATAGTCAAGCACATCATTGCCCCCCTTTATTGTGATGCAAGTCCAAAAAAAAGTGAGAAATGAGAACTTGTGACAAGGATTGTCTTCAGTGATGCTTTAGGGCAGGAATGGGCAACTATGTGCCATGGAGGGCCATTCCACTGCAGGTTTTCTGTTCCATCCAACCTCTTCAGCAGTTGTTTTCTCCAATTAGCAGTCCTTGAAGCTCATCATTGCAAACAGCTGCTGAAGAGTTACCGTGGGTCTCAGAGTAACATAATTTCAATTCTCTGTATGTGCTGTACATATGGCAGAATTGACAATAAAGTGGACTTTAACTTGAAGAGACTGAGTGGAACAGAAAATTTGCAGTGGAATGGCCCTCACTGACCATCCCTACTTTAGGGACTGATTTGTGAACAGAACTTCTAGCAGGGGAAACCAGTTCTTATGTAGTCTCATGTGCTGAGCCCTATTTGTGAGAGCTTACTGTGTCTATAAATAGGATACAGGAAAATGAGCACCCGCCGTATCAGTCTTCACCCGCCCCTTAAAAGTCTAACACTCACCCCTCCCCACACCCAGCAACACCTTCCCTTTTAACTTTTGGCTCCAAAAGCAGCAGCAACCTGGATTGACCTGACCATCACCTCGCTCATGTGTGCGTGGAGCTGATTTAGTTTTCTCCACGTCCATGTGGAACCACAGTTCAGCGTGTGGTCGGGTTCATGTCAATGTGCAGCAGGTCAGATTAGTGACACAGTGACACACAAAACAGGTGCATCACCCAAGTGTTGCTGCATTTGGCACTTGTATGCATTACATACCACATGCTTACATGGATGAAACTGGATCGGTGTTGTGAATGCATCTTTTTGCAGCATGCAAAATGCTCGGATGTTTGCTCTCAGGCAAGCATAATGCAGGTCACTGGGTTTATAGTGTCCAGTGTGCAGAAGGTCACACGGTTAGAACAGCCACTCTCCCAGCAGACGTGCTACACTGCAGTTTTCACACACTCCACTCCCACTGTCATAAAACTGCAAGCTTAAATTGAATCATTAGGTTTCTAACATTTCCTCATCTCATCTCACACTGCAAAGTGCCCTGAGAAATCTATTGTAGTAAATGGGAGGCTTAATTTAAAGGGGGCATATTATGCACTTTTCCACGTTTGCTCAATTTCGAGAGGTGTTAATGAAATGTCTGTGGCATGCTTGTTACATCCAGAAAGTCTTCACAGCACTTCACTTTTTCCACATTTTGTTATGTTACAGCCTTTTTCCTTAAGGGATTAAATTCATTTTTTCCCTCAAAATTCTACATACAATACCCCATAATGACAATATGATTTTTTTTTTAGATTTTTGCAAATTTATTAAAAATAAAAAACTAAGAAATCACATGTACGTAAATATTCACAGCCTTTGCCAAGAATCTCAAAATTGAGCTCAGGTTCATCCTGTTTCCACTGATCATCCTTGAGATGTTTCTACAGCTTAATTGGAGTCCACCTGTGGTAAATTCAGTTGATTGGACATTATTTGTAAAGGCACACACCTGTCTATATAAGGCCCCTCAGTTGACAGTGCATGTCAGAGCACAAACCAAACATGAAGTCAAAGGAATTGTCTGTAGACCTCCAAGACAGGATTGACTTGAGGCACAAATCTGGGGAATGGTACAGAAAAATTTCTGCTGCTTTGAAGGTCCCAATGAGCACAGTGGCCTCCATCATCTGTAAATGGAAGAAGTTCAGAACCACCAGGACTCTTCCTTGAGCTGGCCGGCCATCTAAACTGAGCGATCGGGGAGAAGGGCCTTAGTTAGGGAGGTGACCAAGAACCCGATGGCCACTCTGTCAGAGCTCCAGTGTTCCTCTGTGGAGAGATACAGATACAGAGATACAGAGATACAGATACAGAGATAATACAACCCATCAGTCAGACGGAAGGTGGCTGGTCCTAGATAAGCATTGATCTGCATTGGTGTTGTCATAAACGACTGAAGTTTGTGTGAGCGATTGGGTTGACAAATCCGGACCCAGTTGAGCACCGTGAGTAAAGGGCTTTTTGCCCAACGCTTCTTATCAAACCTCTGCTTCACACGGCATTGATGCTCGGCCACCCTGCCACCAGGGAAAGGTACCACCACAGGAGCATCGTCTGGTGGGGGATGCAGGTAGTCTACGGGAAGCTCAATCTCACATCCCAGCATAAGTAGAGCTGCAGGGCTGCCCGTTGTGGTGTGTGGCATCACTCTGTAGTGCAGCAAGGTGCTCTGAAGTGTGGCAGAGAAAGGGATCCCATCCGTCAGGTGCGCTCTGAGCCTGTTTGAGGTTTTGGTGCAACCTTTCCACTCCACCATTGTTCTGAGGGTGGTAAAAGGCAGTTCTGATATGTTTTATCCCCCTCCCTTCCGCAAAAGCTTCAAAGTCAGCCTAGATGAACTGTGGCCTGTTATCCATCAGGCATGTCCCAGCGGGCAAACAGGGAGGAGAGGAAGTTGGTGAACACTTCAGTAGTAACAGAGCCGGTGGGTAGCACCTTGGGCCATTTAAAATGGAGGTTGCATCCCAGTAGGAGAAAGCGTAGGCGATGGGAGTCGCTGTGGAGCTCACCGCAGATGTCCAGTTGAGCATGTGTCCACGGAGTGGGCAGCCATGGCAGAGGCTGTAGAGGTGGGGGTGGCGGTGGGTTGGTCTTGCCACTGGTGAGACAGGCTATACAATTTTTCACCATAGTTTCCACATCCCTGTTGATACCTGGCCACCAGACCAGGCCTCTGCAGCATTGCTTGACCTTTACGATGCCCAGGTGACCTTCGTGTACCATGGTCAGAACGTGGCCCTCAAGGCTTCAGAGACCACTGTGCAGAACCCCCTGGCCACACAGATGTCATTCCAGCACAACAGGTCATCCTTGACTCTATGAAAAGGTGCTATCTCCTCTAGCACCCTTGACAGCCAGCCCTCCCGAATGCAGGTGTGGAGTTGAGCCAGTGTGGGGTCCTGTTCAGACAAAGTTTGGAGCTCTTGCAGTGAGATGGCAGCTTAGAGAGGCCCATGCAGCATGAGTATCAGTTCCGGTTCTAAGGGGTCCCGGTTGGCATCTGGTGCAGGGCTGGGGGTGCCTCGGGAGAGCAAGTTTGCTATCACGTTCTCTCTGCCGGGTGTGAACTGGGTGGTGAAGTTGTATGCCTGCAGCCTCTCTGTCTGCCTGTAGATACATAATGGTTTGTGTCCTGACCCCGTCATTGCTAGTAGAGCCGTGAGAGCCTGATGGTCCGTTCGGAGCATGAAATGTGCCCATTCAGGTAAATATGCCACCGTTCGCATGCCCAAACACATGCCAGCACTTCTCTCTCCCCTATCGAGTACTTCTGTTCAGCTGATGTAAGCAACCTTGAAGCAAACGCCACTGGGCACTCAATCCCTTCTTGAAGTTGGGACAGAACAGTCCCTGTGTGAACTGGAGGCGTCACAGGTTACAAATGTGGGGCATTGTAGGTCAAAGTGGGTGAGCACAGGCAGGGAGGTGAGCTGTCGGGAGATGAGCTGTGTCTTGAGCTGGCGGATGGCGAAGGAGCACGAAGGAGTCCACAATCATGGCACATCCTGTTTCAGGAGAGTGCGCAGTGGTGCTGTTGTCACAGAGTAGTGAGGAAGGAAGCGCAGGTAGAAGATCATCTTTCCTAGGAAGGAAGATAGCCGCACGGGGCATGATGGCTCAGGCAGGCATAACACTGCCACAGCGTTTGAATGTAGTGGGCTCAGGCCCTCGGCGGTCAAGCGGAATACCACAAACTCAATGGCAGGTGCTGCAAAAATGCACTTTTCCCCATTCAACTTGAGGACATCCAACACTTCGGAGAGACGAGCGTCATGTAAAGAAGTTGCCCCGTGCACCACAATGTCGCTCACCATGCCCGGGAGCCAGCAAAGATGGTGGCCATAATCTTCTGGAATCAGCTAGGAGCAAAGCTAATGTCAAATGGCATGCGTGTGTAGCGAAAGACCCCATGTGGGTCACAAAGGCTGTGAGGTCTACTGGTGTAGAGGAACCTGCATATAACCTTGGTAAAGGTTGAGTTTGGAGAAAATCTTAGAGCCGTGGAATGTAGTGGCCAGCTCCTCCACCGTGGGCAAGGGTTATTTGTTGGGGATTACTGCTTTATTTACCACTCTGAGGTCGACACAGGGCCGCAGACCACCCGTTTTTTTTCTTTGCCACCACCAGATACTGGGGGATGTGTTGACCCACTTGATGATACCCACACCTAGGAGTTTCTGCAGCTCCGCTGTGACATCTTCTCGTGAAGCGAGGGGCAACCAGTGAAGGGGCTGAATAACAGTTGGACACCGCTGGGTCAATGAGCGGCTGGCGGTTGAAGGTGGTGAGGAAGCCCAGGCCTGTGAAAAGTGCCGGCCTGCGATGTTGCCAAATTGAGGCGACAGTCAATATGACGGAACCAATGTGGTCTGTAATGGAGAAGCCCAGCCCTCAGATCAGGTCAAAACTCAGGAGATTGGCACCCTGGTGGGTCACTTGGAATGTAAAGGCAGGAGAACTCTAGAGCCATAGCATACTGAGAAGATAAGTCCAAGGACAGATAATTTTTTCACACATAAGGAGTTGTTCAGAACTCCTTATACAAAGATATAGAGTGATGATAATTAAATTAAATCCCCCTTTACTGTCATTCAATCCATACAGCCAATCATGTACAGTAGAATGAAATTGTGTTTCTCCTATCTACAGTGTTAATCACACACACACCCATATATAGAATCAGAGGGCCGCTGCCATGCAAGGCGCCGCCACAGATTTCCCTCCTCCATTCCATTATTGCTGAGCACCAAGCTGGACGGCAGGAAGTCCCGTTTTTATATGGTCTTCGGCATGACCCGGCCGGGATTTGAACCCCTGCCTCCCAGGTGTGGGGCGGATGCTCTACCAACTGAGCCACCACTCTGGTAATCAAGTCAGTGGTGGTAATGCACCTGTAGGCTGGTTGCCGACTGCCAATCAAATCTAGAAGAAAAAGAAGAAGAAGAAGAGAAGAAGACCGTTCTCACCATGCCGATCTTAACGTGGCCATAGCCAGACATTTCCTCTGTGTCTGCCCTAATCATCTTCCGGGGAAACAGTTTCACTGTATGTCACTTGAATGGTCTGTTGCTGGCACCCACAGAGTGGATGGTGGTCAGTCGAGCTGACTGGGCGGGCAAGGCAGTGGGCTTGCAGGAACTGAGAGTCATACTCTGGTGAAGTGGTTGAGCTTACCGCAGCACTGGCACCTCCATCCTGTGGCTGGGCATGCAGGTGTGCGGTGTGAAGAAGAGCCACAGTTACTGCAGGGTCGGCGTGCTGTGGTGTCTCATTGTCCCGTGATGTTTACCTTGAGGCTGTTGCGAGGAGACGTGGAACCGTCGTGAGGAGACGTGGGGTTGAAGGGCTGAACAGCCGGGGCAACAGCTTGTGCCAGGAGAGCTGAATGTGGAGAGCATGGGTCAGAAGCCCCGAGCTATGATGCTAACTTGGCAGCCACTTCTAGCTAGGATGCCATTTCCACTGCCCTGGTTAAAGACAGGCCATCCGGCGCCATCAACAGCTTCTCCCACAGCCTCAGATTTGTAGTGTGCTCCATTAACTGGTCTCCCACCATCTCATCTTCCAAGTGGCTAGATTCACACATACTAGCCAAACAGTGGAGGTCGGCGATGTACTGGTGGGCTGACTTGTCCATTTGCTGTCGGCCCTGGCGAAACATAATCCTCCAGACCATTACACTCTGTGTAGCAGCGAAATGTCCAGCCAACAAAGCCACACAGTTGTTGTATGTGTCCACGGGTCCAAGAGTCTGAAAGATACGCTGTCTCTCGTTGCCGAAATTATGAACTAGTATGGTCCTTAGCCTCGCCTTGCTAGCCTCAGCTAGGTCGATAGTGCCCATAAAAGTCTCGAAAGATTCATACCAGGGGGACCAAGGGATAGGTGGCTCACCAAGCAGAGTGAGGAATGGTAGCAGTGGTGTCAGTAAAGTTCCCATTATCCCCGTTGCCAATGTTGTCTGAAGAATGGGCAATGACCATGTGCTGACGTTAGCTTTGTTTAGCTAGAACTGCAGTACACCTGAAGCAGTGTTGATGAACTGCCCCAAACCCCAACACCGACTTGCTGACGTCACCTGCGTGAGTGTGCAACACATCACATACACCACAATGCTGTGGTCAAAATACCCCAAATACCTCAGGATTACACCGCAGCACCAGAATCAGAATCTGATTCTGATTCTGATCTTCTACCCAGATTAGACACCAGCATTTAACAACCTTTCAGTGCATCCTTCTTTAAATGCCAAGAAGCCCTTGTTCACCTCACCCTCCCTTATTCATCACTGCTGAGATCCATGGTTGATTCCATGCTAATGGTAGGTGGTTAGTTTCTCGTTACTCGTTTTATTAATACGGATAGATAATTTTAGCGCAAATAAATTAATATACAAACTGACCCTACTGTAGCTGATGCAGCTGTCAGTCGACGTGACCTGTTGCAGAGAGCCGAGTCTTCACTACTAAGCTGAGGAGAAGATGAAGCTACTTATTTTTGTGGAAATAGACAGATTATTTTTCCTTTGTTGTGCTTAAGGACAAAAGCATATTGGTGGATTGGAAGGTAAAGCACCGGTTGAGATCTACTGCAGTCTTCAGTAGCACCTGAGAACAGCACCAAAGCTCCGACAAAGCTAGTGCTAAGTAACTACTAACTATGCTAATAACAATGGATCTACGCTATCTAAACAGCCATGGCTGGATGTAAAGTTGATAGAAAAACATCATATTATCCACATTATTATTATTATATTATTATTATTTTGTATCGTGCCTTTCCTATTTCATGACTGATGTTTATATGTGCATTCCATGTAGAATAAGGTCATATATTCCTTTATATTATTCTTTCATGTCTGTGAGCAAGTATCGTCTAACTGTGGCCTTCAGAGGATGTGTGCGAGACTGAGGGTCAGTACAAGCATAAAAGCTACATTGAGAAGCCTTACTGCTTTTTTTATATTGCGCACACCACTGACGAGAGAGAAACGGCATTTCAGTTCTCCTGCATGTCCTGTATATATAGTAGTATTGGCAAATAAAATCTTTGAAAACATGTAAATACTCAGTAGATGAGTAAATGTAGCAACGCTTCATCTCTGCTAAAGCTACCTCATATTTCTCGTGTTTTTTTGAGACCCCTAGTGGTTAAGAAACCTTCAGTGTCCACTGTGGCAACAGCACTGAGCCAACTGCCACACTGTTAAAAAAAAAAAAATCTGTGAATTAAATTACTGGCAGCTGTGGTTGCCAGTAATTTATTGTAAAAAAATACAGCATTAATGTTTACCTTTTGAAGGTCTATTGTTTTGGCAACCGTAAATTACACAGTTTAGAACTGTTCTTTTAACTGTAAATCACCATTAAAATAACTACAAAACTGAAATGCGATTACGTGTTTGAGAGCAGTCTGAGACCTGCTGTTATTACCAGTTAATGTCAGACTCAAACCTGCAGCTCTGCAGAGAAAAACCAGCAGAAATGCATCATGCAGGCACACAGGTCTGTGAATCAGCTCAAAGATACACGTGCCACTCTTCAATCACGTTTACTCACTCACCCTCTTATGCACATCGTCGCTGCTCTCCTCAAACTTCTGCTGGATCTTCTCCTCCAAGAAGTAGATGCGGAGCTTCAGGCTGAAGTTCTCCTTCTTCAGGTCATTCAGGTGCTGCGAGATAGTGCGATAACCACGAAAACCAGAGTTAAACATGATGACAGGAGGGTCTTGTGTAGGGGGCACTAAGGCCCCCCATTTAGTTTGGCATAGTGTGTGAAAAGACACGGCTGAAGAAAGCAAACAAAGCAGTCTGACAGAAGAATTAAACTGTTGTGATCCTGCAACACAAGTCAGGTTCTCCAGGCAGGAGCTCCAGTGTGTGGATGGGTTAGAGGAGGGATCGGGGGGGGGGGGGGTGGCAGGAGGGGATGAGGGTGAGGGCAAGTTTCCTTTTTTACCGCGAGAAAGACATGACAAGAATTTGAGACAGGAGTGTGAGGAGGGTGTGCTGATGAGTGCAAACAGTGAGCTGCTGTGGAAGCGTTCAGAACTGTGAATGGGGCTGAGAGGAATGGCCACTACGTTCATCGCAACTTTAACCCTGACAATGAGCAGAAGCCTCTCTGATGACAAAAAACTACTTACAGGGAGAGGTGGGTCGTGACGAGTTAAAATCCCAAAATACCTCAAATAAATCAGTTATAGCTCCACAAGTCTAGGTTCAACATGCAGAATCCTCACAGAATTTTTTTCCCTAGCATGATTAGAATTGTATAGTTTGAGTAAATTGTAATAAACCAAAGCAGAAATAAGATTTTTTTTTTTATTTTAATGTTTAATAGTACCATTATAGCAATGAATCTAGTATGTGCACAGATGCCATCCACCCATCCATCCATCCATCCATCTTTTATCACTTTTCCAGAGGTCTGGGTCACGGAGGCAGCAGTTCAAGCAGAGAAGCCTAGACTTCCCTCTCCTCAGCCACCTGCTCCATCTCTTCAGAGAGGATACCAAGGCGTTCCCAGACCAGCTGGGAGACATAGTCTCCCCAGTGAGTCCTGGGTCTGCCCCGGGGTCTCCTCCCAGTCGGATGTGCCCAAAACGCCTCAAGTGGGAGGCGTCCAGGAGGCATCCTGATCAGATGCCCAAACCACCTCAACTGGCTCCTTTCAATGTGGAGAAGCAACGGTTCTACTCTGAGCCCATCCTGGATGACTGAGCTCCTCACCCTCTCTCTAAGTTTGAGTCCAGCAATCCTACAGAGAAAGCTCATTTCAGCCACTTGTATCCGCGATCTCATTCTTTCTGTTATTACCCAAAGCTCGTGACCATAGATGAAGGTAGGCACATAGACTGACTGGTAAATCAACAGCTTTGCCTTAGAGCCTAGCTCCCTCTTCACCACAACAAACTGGAACAACATCTGCATCACTGCAGAGGCTGCCTCGATCCGTCAATCTCTTGGTCCATTCTCCCCTCATTTTTGAATAAGACCCCGAGATACTTAAACTCCTCCACTTGGGGTAGGAGTTCATCCCCAACCTGGAGAAGACAATCCACCTTTTTCCGGCTGAGGACCATGGACTTGGACTTGGAGGTGCTGATTCTCATCCCTGCCGCTTCACACTCAGCAGCAAACCATCTCAGTAAGACCTGTAGGTCATTGCTGGATGAAGCCAAAAGGACAACATCATCTGCAAACAGCAGAGATGAGATCCTGTGGTTACCAAGCATGACACCCTCCGTTCTTTGGCTGCACATAGAAATACTGTCCATAAAAATTATGAACAGGATTGATGACAAAGGGCAGCCCTGGCGGAGTCCAACTCTCACTGGGAATGAGTCCGACTGAATGTTGGCAATACGAACCAAACTCGTATAGAGACCAGATAGCTCGTAACAACAAGGCCGATACCCCATATTCCCGAAGCACCCCCCCCCCCCAACAAAAACCCATGAGGGACATGGTCAAATGTCTTCTCCAAGTCCACAAAACACATGTAAAGTGGTTGGGCAAACTCCCACGAACCCTTGAGGATTTTTTGAGAGAGTAAAAAGCTGCTCCGATTTGCCACAGTCAGGCCAAAAACCACATTGCTCCTCCTGGATTCAAGGTTCGACCAATGACTGGACTCTCCTTTCCAGTACCTTGGCATACCTTCCCAGGGAGGCTGAGGAGGGTGATCCCTCTAAAGATGGAACACACCCTCCATTCCCCCTTCTTGAAGAGAGGAACCACCACCCTGGTTTGCCATGCTAAAGGCACTGTCCCCAACCTCCACGCAATGTTGCAGAGGCGTGTCAACCATGACAGCCCTACAACATCCAGGGCCGCTGAATCAATTAGGCAGCTTCTTGACTACAACAGTACCAAATTATATAGAACTGACACTTTCTGTCTAGATTCTGAACATGATAAAGGACCAGGCGACCTGCCACAAGTAAAACAGCAAGTTGGACTGACATAATTCTTAAAAAACACAGAAATAATTTTTTTTGAAAAATTTGTGATTTTCATTTTTTTGTAAAATACGCTAGTTGAAATCATGAAGAAGCTACTCCATGCTTCAAATAACAGTGTGAGGGATTTTAAAACCATAAACTTTGTATTTGAAATAGAGTAATTTCAGAGGGAAATATTAGCGAGACTGCTTCCTAGTCTCGGGATTGTGGATACCACAGCTGATTTACATGTCTGGTTTGTTTGGCTATTGGATGTTCTTTGTTACTCATTTCGGCCAGTCATCAGCAAGTTCAGGTGGCACATGGCTACTTAAGCAGCTAATTCCAGAGCTCTTTTTGATAAGCACTGTAAAGGGGTTGGGCTCATGCTAAGTCATGCAAATGACCAGCTTTTGTTACCACCCCTCCCCCCACCTGGCTCCCCTGGAAAGTAACAATCCTTGTAAACTTTGAACCTGATGTTCTCAGAGAAGTGGTTTGAGAGGTGCTAACATTCAAATGGCCACATCTTCTTCAAATCTTTTTGGCTTTTCATGTGTTAAACATCATTGGAAAGCTTAGATTCCACAGTTTGAGAATCTGTAAGTAACTCAAAATACCTTTCCGGAGACTTGTTCCTGGTTTTTCCATGGCTGGTCACCAGTGTTGGGCAAGTTACTAAAAAATAGTAACTAGTTACAGTTACAGTGGGGTAAAAAAGTATTTAGTCAGCCACCAATTGTGCAAGTTCTCCCACTTAAAAGATGAGAGAAGTCTCCAATTTTCATCATAGGTATACCTCAACTATGAGAGACAAAATAAGAAAAAAAAAATCCAGAAAATCACATTGAAGGATTTTTAATGAATTAATTGGTAAATTCCTCGGTAAAATAAGTATTTGGTCAATAACAAAAGTTTATTTCAGTACTTTGTTATATACCCTTTGTTGGCAATGACAGAGGTCAAATGTTTTCTGTAAGTTTTCACAAGGTTTTCACACACTGTTGCTGGTATTTTGGCCCATTTCTCCATGCAGATCTCCTTTAAAGCAGTGATGTTTTGGGGCTGTCGCTGGGCAACACAGACTTTCAACTCCCTCCAAAGATTTTCTATGGGGTTGAGATCTGGAGACTGGCTAGGCCACTCCAGGACCTTGAAATGCTTCTAACGAAGCCACTCTTTCGTTGCCCGGGCGGTGTGTTTGGGATCATTGTCATGCTGAAAGACCCAGCCACGTTTCATCTTCAGTGTCCTTGCTGATGGAAGGAGGTTTTCACTCAAAATCTCATGATACATGGCCCCTTTCATTCTTTCCTTTACACGGATCAGTCGTCCTGGTCCCTTTGCAGAAAAACAGCCCCAAAGTATGATGTTTCCACCCCCATGCTCCACAGTAGGTATGGTGTTCTTTCTCCTCCAAACACGACAACTTGAGTTTTTACCAAAAAGTTCTATTTTGGTTTCATCTGACCATATGACATTCTCCCAATCCTCTTCTGGATCATCCAAATGCTCTCTAGCAAACTTCAGATGGGCCTGGACATGTACCGGCTTAAGCAGGAGGACACGTCTGGCACTGCAGGATTTGAGTCCCTGGCGGCGTAGTGTGTTTCTGATGTAGCCTTTGTTACTTTGGTCCCAGCTCTCTGCAGGTCATTCACTAGGTCCCCCCATGTGGTTCTGAGACTTTTGCTCACCGTTCTCGTGATAATTTTGACCCCACGGGGTGAGATCTTGCGTGGAGCCCCAGATCGAGGGAGATTATCAGTGGTCTTGTATGTCTTCCATTTTCTAATAATTGCTCCCACAGTTGATTTCTTCACACCAAGCTGTTTAGCTATTGCAGATTCAGTCTTCCCAGCCTGGTGCAGGTCTACAATTTTGTTTCTGGTGTCCTTTGACAGCTCTTTGGTCTTGGCCATAGCGGAGTTTGGAGTCTGACTGTTTGAGGTTGTGGACAGGTGTCTTTTATACTGATAACGAGTTCAAACAGGTGCCATTAATACAGGTAACAAGTGGAGGACAGAGGAGCCTCTTAAAGAAGAAGTTATAGGTCTGTGAGAGCCAGAAATCTTGCTTGTTTGTAGGTGACCAAATACTTATTTTACTGAGAAATTGACCAATTAATTCATTAAAAATCCTTCAATGTGATTTTCTGGATTTTTTTTTTCTCATTTTGTCTCTCATAGTTGAGGTATACCTATGATGAAAATTGGAGACCTCTCTCATCTTTTAAGTGGGAGAACTTGCACAATTGGTGGCTGACTAAATACTTTTTTACCCCACTGTACTAGTTAATTCTTTTCAAAAGTAACTGAGTTACTTTTGAGTTACTGCATGATTAAAGTAACTAGTTACTTGGAAAAGTAACTTTCATGTTACTTTTATTGCATACTTAAATTATCTTGTACACAGCCAGATCAAGGGCCCCTTGTTCTCATCAGAAAAAAGAAGAAAAAGAAAATGATGAGAAAAAAGTCTCATCTTACAGAGAAACAATGTCTCAGAGTTACATAAACTATTGTAATCACTAGAAAGTCAGAAATTTACTAGAAATAAAGCTGTAAATTCAAAGAGAAAATTTTGGACCCCCTGGTGGGCCGTTTTTGGCCCATGAGCCATATGTTTGACACCCCTGGACCAGCCCATTAAAAATGCATATTTAGAGGATTTACTTCCATGAAGT
Source organism: Pholidichthys leucotaenia (assembly GCA_020510985.1). NCBI lineage: Eukaryota > Metazoa > Chordata > Actinopteri > Cichliformes > Pholidichthyidae > Pholidichthys > Pholidichthys leucotaenia. Next base: position 493,994,980 of record CM035837.1, read on the forward strand.
AGTTGCATATCACAATGGCATGTTAATGAATGAGATAAAATAAAATAGAAAGCACAGATAAATGAAAGTTCACCGCTTATAAGAAACTGTTCTTTACTGCAACAAATCAGTCACTTTTTCTCTGTGCTAAAGAAAACTTTAAATGCATTTAATGCAGATATTAAATGCGAGCTTCTTACTCAAAAAATACTCATGAGAGTGAAACATTGCCATGCCCTGATTTGCAGGACACACCTTTGGAGAACTCTGATCTTGCATTGGTTCGAACTTGTCTGGTTTCGCAGTGGTCACCCATGACACCATTTTACGGGCACAAAAACTTCCATCACATTATTCTGCACAAGCAGCTGAATTAGTTGCTCTGACTGAAACTTGTAAATTAGGCCAGGCAAAAGCACTCACTGTATGTTCTGACAGCCAATACGCTTTTTCTACCATCCATTATTTTGCACAACAGTGGAAGAAAAAGGCATGATTTCATCAAAAGGAAAGCCAATCCAACACAAAGATCTTATCTTAAAACTGCTAGACAGTGTAAAACATCCCTCCAAATTGGCCATATGCAAATGCACCTCACACCAGTGGCACAGATCCAATCTCTAAGGGCAACCACTTTGAAGGCAAAACCGCAAAAGCAGTTGCACAAGGTCAAACAGGAAACCACACCACAGCATCTCTTCTTTTAACACTGACAGAACAGCTATCACATGACTTGTTCACTAACGCCCACGAATCATCACCACAAGCTGAAATTTACCAGTGGATAAAAAAAAGGGGCAATATTTGACAACACTTCCAAACTCTACAAATGATGCAATAACAAACCCATTTTGCCACGCAAATTATTCCACCAGACTGCTATTCTGCTACATGGGCTTTCCCGTGTTAAGTAAATCTTTTACCACTTATGGGTTTCGCCAATTTACTACTCAATTTTGTAAAAGATGCCTAATCTGTGCAAAAACAACAAACAAAAAAAAACAAAACAATGCTCAGGGATACTTAAGACCTCAGAAGGGTACTTTCCCTGCATCAACTTATCTGTTTCAAAACATCTGCATGAATTTCATTGAACTAAGTAAATGTGAAGGGGAAGAAATATTGTTTGGTGATTATTGATTTATTTACTAAATGAACAGAAGCCTTCCCTGGCACACATCCAAATGCTGTTGCAGTAGCAAATAAATTCTTAGCTGAAGTAGTACTAAGATTTGGAATACCTGAAATGATTTACTCAGATAATGGAACACATTTTGTAAATCAGGTTATATCCCACTTAGGCACAGTACTTAACATAAACTTGAAAAACCTCTCAGTTTACCATCCACAATCTGCAGGATTGGTGGAATTCACAAATAGGACCATTAAAGAAAGGCTTAGAAAAACAATGGCAGAAACAGGACAAAATTTGATATATTGCCAACCCCTAACCCTTTTTTACATGAGGGTAATGCCCTCAAAAGGGGTCTGTCTCCATTTGAAATAATGTATGGCAAGCCTTACCTACTCCACCATTAAGGCCATTTAATTCAGGTAATGAGGAAGTGTGTTGAGCTGATTACATGTGAAGAATTTTGACTGACAGAGATGTTGTACATGCTGCTCTTCTCAGGAAGGAACACGGGGATGCACCCGTCATAGCCAAACCAGGGGATCTGGTCCTCATCAAAGCCATCAAAAAGAAAAACTGGGCCGAAGCTCCCTGGCAAGAACCACACAAGGTCATCCTGGTGACACCAACAGCCGTGAAAGTCCCAGGATGTGATCCTTAGGTTCATCTGACACACTGCAAACTTTACCCCATTCAAAACCCTCAGCAAGTTACCGTTTAACAGCTTAACTATTTAACTGTTTCTCTATACAAGTGTTCGGCTGATGATCCACCCAGCAACGACTTGTGTAGCGAAACAACTGTTGTTTATCATGGAGAGACAAAATGCAAGAGAGAGAAGGTTGGTAGCAGAAAGATGTGAATGGTACACCTGTTTTGTCCTCATCCTCATCTTTGTGGTAGCACTTTTGATTTGGTTACTTTTAGGAGCATCATTACCCATTTATCGCAGGGCTAGGTATGTTAGTCATATGCATCATGACTAGCTGGAAGGACCAGGCTACAATGACCATGTTTATGCTGGCAATGTGTGGTGAAAGTATGCTAACCACACAGCCAAAACAGCTAATCGTTTAAATTGTTATGTATTCTTTGCTCCCACTCTCAGCTGTTCAAATATCTGTTACTGTTAAACCAATGGAACTGTCAGAAGCTGTTTGTTTCTTGCAAGAGGCCATGCATGGAAATAGTACAGCAAGCATTAACTTGAATCACACCTGTCATATTGTCTATGACTCCACTGACCGGAGACACGATGACACCCCTTACTCAGTGAAGGCAAGATTAACCTCGCCGGGGAATTTCTCCTTTTGTCTAACAGGGTGTGGAAATGTCTCTTTGGGCAGTTTATCATTTTCCAGGTGTGCAACGGTGCATAGTACATCTCGCCCCTGTACTGCCACCTGCCGGACTGGCGTAGAGGGCAAAAGATGTCCTGAAGATCCTTATTGTCAGTCTAGAAGTCTGGAAGGCGATGTCACCCTGCAGGAGCTCTGCAGCGCCGCAATTTGTGATTCTCACAGGTATGGCACATATATGGTGACGGGGGCTGGTGGCTGTGTCGCCATTGTGCCTACTCACACCTGCCTATGAGCTGGGAGGGGGGTACCCCTGTTGTGGTGACTGACCATGCCATCATATTGTCAGTAAGACAGGTGGGCAGGGTGAAGAGAGATGTCTCTTTTTCATCACATGATCCCATCTGGGGCACAGATGTGCCGAAAGAATTGAAGTTAGAAACTACTGGGCAGAAGGTACTCTATTCCTTGTTTCTTGGGTGGGAGTGGTTAAGAACACCTTATGGATTGAAACAACTTTTTATAGATTACAATCATTTGTGAATTTTTTTGTCTGCTTTTTCTGGTATAAAAGAGGAGTTAACAGCTCTTAGACTTACGCTGACCCAAAATAGGATGGTTCTTGATCAAATAACTGCCGCCCGAGGGTGTGTGTGTGTGCAATTGTGGGGGATTATTGTACTTTCATCCCTGAAAATGATGCAGATGGTCACGTGATTGCCTCAGCCTTATGGAACCTGACTGCTTTGCAGGCTGCCATAGCCAAGGACAACGTCACTGATGAGCATACCTGGTTAAGTTGGTTATTCTCTTCACGGAGGAGTCTCATCATGAACCTGTTAATGATTTTCGTGCTAATATTTCTGGTCTTTCTTGTGTCATTCCCTGCATCTGTAATATGATGATGAGACTTGTGCATGTTAATTTAGTGATGTACCATGGACCAGTTGCTGAGGATGATGGGGATGATGAACAAAGAGTGTGAGCTCAAGGTGTCTCTCCATGACCCAGGTACAGAGTAAAAGGATGACTGATATGCAGAAAACCGAAAGTAGTTGCAAGATCATGATGTGAAGTTGAAATGTACTACCTGTAAATACAATTATGTAGTTTGAAACATTATTTTGTACTTTTTATTTTTTCTACTTTTATTTCTGTTTTAATTTTTTGTTATTTTTGTTTTGTTTTGATCTTTTATGTTTTGTTTTTATACAAGCTGCAATGACATATGTCAACGACACACATATCCTTATTATATCCTTACTTCATTATCATTTTGATTTTAATGTTTTTATAATTAATTACTTTTATCATTAATTAATAAGTTTTACTGTTCCATTTTTCCTCCTAAAGGACTAAAATATTAGCCGGTGCCTGGGGCAGCAGGGCCGATGTCAGACTTTCCCCGTCACTAGCTAGCTAGGGTCTGTTGCACATCATTACCATACCATCATTACCATAGCTGCTAGATGGGGTTTTAGGTGCCATAACTTGTTATCACTTTTCATTTATGATGCCTTGCATGGCATCAAAGAGGGGACAAATGATGGGAAAATTTTGTATTTTCTATCTGTTGGTACCTCAGAGTCTGTGTGAAATGCGTACAAGGTCGGGCAGCATGACATTTCTGTCTGTTTACATATGCATGTTCTGTACTGTTATGAGTATGTCTGAGAAAGGAGACAGTTTGGAAGAACCAATCTGAACCACATATTCTCTTATGGACAGTAATGAGATAACAGGATGCTTAAAGCCTGAAAGTTCTATGTGACAAGCAGAACGATTTCCGGAGGCAACTATGAGTGTATCACTTATTGTTCTCCACTGATGAGTATAAATTAAATTTGCTGAAACTTTAATCCTGCCTGATTCTTTGACTGATTGTTCTAACAATGGTAGTTCACTTTTAAATAAACAGTATTTTGTATTTTCACAGTTTTCACAGCTGTATTAAAAGCCAAAGGTGCTGCAACAAGGTATTAGTTTAAGAGTGTGCATATTTATGCAAACAGGCTATTATTATTTTTTTTATTTTTTCCCTTGAAAGTTTTCAGTTTGTTTTTCAATTGGGTTGTACAGGTTATTGGTCACATTGATGGAAAAAGTTTCAAAATGATTTATCTTGGCTTCATTTTTTTTTACATCACAAACACCTGGCATTGGAATGGGTGTGTGTAGACTTTTTATATCTACTGTGGCGATGTTAGAATAAGGCACGGCGACTGGAGTTTTAATGGAAGTTTATTGATCAAATCATCGCCATCACGGAGCTCACCCCAGCTGCCGCATAAGCATGCTGGAGCGAAGCTCTCAGGCTCTCATGAGCAGTAGTCAAAAGCAGAAAAAAGAAGAACAGAGGGTGAACATATGAATTCAGCCACTTAAATACCCAGCAACGGACAATACATCAAAGGCATTTTATCATCAAAGGAAATGCATTCAGACATGTGACATTTGTACCACAATGCGAGCAGGAAGCATGAATGTTTGCATTTGCGTCATACATATCCACAGGATGCTGGTGCCTGAACTAAGCACAGGAAGGCTGCCTATTGATCTCAACACACACATCTCACTGTCCTGTTAATTGCTCTAGTCGAGCGCTGTGTTTGTCCGTGGCTGCTGTGGGGGGGGTACCCCATACACTACTGTACATGTGCCATAGTGGAGGAACAATAACAACAGTGGCCCATATCTTGTGACTTTCCATGTGTCACCACGTTTTTTTTTTTTTTTTTTTTTTTTTTTTTTTTATACTTCAGTAATCCCAGAGGGAAATTCAAGATATCCACATGGACGAGGCAGCCACAGTGCAGTCCCAGTTTTAAGTTAACATCAACCCTTTTATTCATCCAGACACAGCTGAAACATATACAGTATATGTGCAACCTGGATGCTTAACTCTTTAACTGGCAAGATTTCATGGCCAGATCGTGCCCCTACCGGCACAGCGCAGCACTGCACCTGTCATATGATGTTATATGACATGACCAAAAATGCCAAAAACTCCCCAGTTGATTTAAGTTGTACAAACGATTCCACCTCACAAGGTGGCAGACACGTATAACTTACTGTTCTTGCCTTGGAAGAATTATGGAGGACATAGAACCATCCTGAAACCCCACCAGAGAAGAAGAGTCTGTAAACAATCTTACTAGATTGCAAGACTGAGGAAGCATTTGCTCCCAAATTTGCTAGAACTATGATTCTAAAAAGAGATTATTTAGCATATAAAGGTAAATGTTTACATTTTATTGTAACAGAGGGTGCGCGAAGCTCGCTGATCACCTGCTGTCGAGCCCAGCACCATGTGACTGGACAACAATCGTGCTGGTCATATACGATAAATAGCGGCGGAATAAAAGTGAAATTGAGGTGGAATTATCATAACAGTTTCTTGATGTGAAGGAGAAAAATAAAATGACCAACAGAAGAGAAAATTCCGGCCAGGATGCCACAAAAGGGCAAGTGAGCGAGCCGCCTTTGCCAGTGGTAAGTGACGAATGTTTACATTGTACTGCATTGTACTGATTTTCTGGTTCATATACTCGGAAGATAAGATAACAAAATGCCCAAAACAAGAAACGGTGACAAAAAGCAGAACCATTCTTTGTGTAAATATGTTTAAAGTCCCCTTTTGACTGAAAGTTATGTAATTCAATATGGTTGTCATGGTATTATGCAAATTAGATGCATAAATTTACTCCTATCTCAAACTTTGGATCATAGTCTACATCTTTCTAATAGACAGTAAGCCATTATCTCTTACCACTTTCAAGTTATAGCTTTGGAGATCTGACATCTGAACTGAATATTTTCTTGAAAAAAATCTTGACCACTAGGGAGTTATCTCGCAACTTGGCACCTGGGCCGGTCAAGAGGTTAAAAATGTTTATGTTCAGATATTTAACAAAAGACGTTAGACTTGTCACAGTTCTGGGTACAGGTGGGGCTGTGCCCAGTCTCTTGTCGGAAGTCAGTTTGTTTCTATTTTATTGTTATCTGTATTTGGTCACAATTTGGTCAGGGGTTTATATTCTTAGCCACATCCTCATTGTCTTGTCTCCCTATTGTGTCATTTTGTATTTTAGTCTTGCTTTATTTTGTGTTCCAGTTTGTACTTTTATTTTGACAATGCTGCGCAGCTTCCACCTGTCAAACTTTGCGTCGGGGGTTGCACGGCTGACAGTTGTTATCTTGATTACTTTTTCCATTCATGTATCCACACCTGCTTGACATCTTACATAGTATTTATAGGGCACGACAGCTGTTGCAATTGTCATGTCCTACTTCATGGTACTCCGCTCTATTCTACAGATGCCCTGTGATGCACAGCCTGCTCAGAGTGTTTTGTGTTTCTCTGTCGAGGTAAGTGGTGAGCTCCGTCAAGATTTGTTTCCCTTTATTTCCAGCCTTGAGCCCTGCTGCTTTCGGGAGAGCTCCGGCTGGATTCTGCCCCCCCTGCTCGGTGTTCCCGGCTTCAGGTCCCCTGGACGTTGAGCCCCGCTCACTTCCAGTGCTTGTGTGTGTTCGTTAATTGTGTTCTGTGTGTGTTTTTGGTTTTTCACCTATTCAATTAATAAATATGCCAAACCACACCATGCACTTGGTGTCCCTTCCTCTGCCCATTAAAGGGCAAAATCATGATAAGACTTACCTGCAGGCAATCAAAAATATTTTAGAAGGAGATGATAAAACTTATCTAAAAATTAACATATTGGAAAATATATTTGTGGGCCAAAGGCTAACTGGGCTGTCTTATGGGTCCCATGTGGGTTTGTCTGCAGGTTCCATGTTGGTTCCATGGTGATCCATCTGTGTTTGCCCATGTGGAATTTTCCTGTGGTACAACCCACTGGGGCCCACATGGGTTTAATGCAGGTGAGCAGGTTTCAGTAACATTGGCACCATAGGCAAAATTACAAGAACAAACTCACAAATTTATGAGAAAAAAGTCACAAATTTACTAGAAATTTTTGACAAGTGAAAATTTACAAGAAAAAAGTTACAAATTTATAAGAAAAAAAAACGTAAAATTAAAGCTGCAAGCAGCTGTAAGTGGACCCTTGCCCCCGTGCAACCGTGGACCCTGGTGGCCGTCGTACCTAGCTGGCTCAGAAAATTTCCCGTTGTCGTGGAAAGCGCTGCTTGAATAAAAAAGTAAAAAGTTTGGTGTAGTACTAATTGTGAGCAATAGGTGGCGCTATAACTTTTGTCAATCACTTTTATGTAGGAGTGTGTGGGGCGGGACTAATATCCATCGTAGAATATTTGGTGATAATAAGACAAAGTTTGTTCAAATTACAACTTTCCGATGTTCCATGGTGAGGAGTCAACCTTTGCCATGTCGCCATGGCAACACTTCTCTGTCAGTTATATGTTGCCCACCCATATAGGACTAGTATGACAGTCATCTTAACCTATGTTCCACATTTCATGACTCCAGGTCATTCCCAACATTCCCAACAAGATCACAAATTGAATGGCGAGGAGGGCGTGTTCGTGGTAACAGCAGTGATGCCATGCTAAAGGTGATGTGCAATTATGATCAACCAAGTTGTCTGTAAACCTCAGAAAATTGCACGTCATTCTGGCAAGTGGCGCTTGAGTATGGCATGTGAGTTATGGCAACTTCCTGTCCATTGGTCGTAGGGGGCGCTATCGCTATGTGTCATTCTTTATTATAGAAATTATCAGTATTGGCTACCTATTCACCACACAAAATTTGGTTGAAATCAATCAATATATGCCAGAGTAAAAGTCATTGGAAGGGTGATGACAATACTGCCAATTTACGCCCCTTCTGCCAAACCATCAGGCATTTGGAAAAGTTTTCCCCAGCTTTTGATGGCACATGGGTATAGATGATTGTCACCATAAATAGTACAAATCAGACTATTTTTTTCAGAGATATTGAAGAAAAGCTTTGGTGTAACCTTCATGCCTCCAAGAGAGGGCGCTATTGCTGCTCATGACTATTCATAGCTGTAATTGTTCGGACGCATACCCATATACATCATGCATATCTTGGTGCCAATCCAACATTCCATTCCCGAGGTATTAAAAAAAAACCCAATATGATGCGAACTTTCTGATACAAAACTTTCTGCCTCCTATAGGTGCCGTGGTAGATTTGTATAAATATTGTTCTATGAACTGTTTGGAATTGGACTGATATCCATAATATTGAATTAGGTTGAAATCCGACAATGCATATCAGAGCTATTGCCGTCAGAATTGTCACAGAATGATCATGGGAAGGCATCAAACTTTGCCACGCCCCTACGGCCAAACCCTCGAGCTTTAGGAAAAGTTTTCAATAACTTTTAATGGCACATGGGTATAGATGATTGTCACCACAAATGAGCCCAATCGGACAAAAAGCCTAGGACAAGTTTGATCAAATGTGCGTCAATTGTGCGAGGTGGAAATCAGGTCACTGCCACTGCATGCCAAAATGGCCGACTTTCTGTTGGGTGTAGACAATCACTTCTGTGGAGTTTTTTGCATGTCTTGACATGATAAACATCTCACCCGATTTTCATCTTTCTACGCAAAAGTAAGCTTGTGCCACTCCCCTTTGACTTCACATGTTAGGGGGTGCTGTAGAGCAATTTTTGTGGGGTCATTCATATTTCCTCCAAAATATTAAATTTTTTGCCAGTCTTGAGGTCCCTGCAAAAAAAAAAAAACATGGTGAGTTTTCATGCACGTTCACTACCCCAAAAATGAGATCTTAGATGGAGAAGAAGAGAAAAAAAAAAAATTCTAACAATTAAAGCTGCAAGCAGCTGTAAACGGACCCTCGCCCCCCACGCAATCAGGGACCCCGGTGCCTGTCGTACCTACCTGGCTCAGAAAATTTCCCATCGTCATGGCAAGTGCTGCGTGAATAGTAAAGTAAACCATTTGGCGCATTACTTCCAGTGAACAGTAGGTGGTGCTATAAGTTTTGTCAATCATTTTTACATACGAGTGTGCAGGGTCGGACTAATATCCGTCATAGAAAAATTTGGTGAAAATTGGATAAAGTTTGTACAAGTTACAACTTTCCAATGTTCCATGGCGACGAGTCAACCTTCGGCATGTCGCCATGGTAACACTTCCCTGTCAGCTATGTGTTGCCCACCCATATAGGACTTCATATGGCAGTCACCTTGATGTATATTCTAAATTTCGTGACTCTAAGTATTTCCCAAGCCTCCCAACAAGATCACGGAGTGAATGGCGAGGGGGGGCGTGTCCATGGCAACAAATGTGAGGTCATGGTAAAGTTGATGTGTAGTTATGAGCATCCCTGTGGTCTGATGAATCTCAGAAGATTTCCCGTCATTCTGGCACGTGGCGCATGAGTAATAAAGAAAACAGTTTTCAGCAATTCTTCCTTTAACCACTAGGTGGCGCTGTAGATTTCTATGAATATTGTTCTATAAAACTGTTTGGAATTGGACTGATATCCATAATGTTGAATTTGGTTGAAATCCGACAATGCAAACCAGAGTTATTGCCGTCAGAATAGTCATAGGATGATCATGGCGAGGCATCAAACTTTGCCACGCCCCTACAGCCAAACCGTCAAACTTTTAGAAAAGTTTTCAATATCTTTTAACGGCACATGGGTATAGATGATTGTCACCACAAATGAGCTCAATCGGAAAAAAACCCTAGGACAAGTTCAATCAAATGCGCGTCAATTGCGCGAGGTAGAAATCAGGCCACTGCCACTTTGTGCCAAAATGGCCGACTTCCTGTTGGGTGTAGACAATCACTTCTATGGAGTTTTTTGCATGTCTTGACATGATAAAGATCTCATGCGATTTTCATCTTTCTACGCAAAAGTAAGTGTGTGCCACGCCCCAAGGACTTCACATGTTAGGTGGTGCTGTAGAGCAATTTTTGCGGGGTCATTCATATTTCCTCCAAAATATTAAATTTTTCGCCAGTCTTGAGGTGCCTGCAAAAAATGGTGAGTTTTCATGCACATTCACTACCCCAAAAATGAGATCTTAGATGGAGAAGAAGAAAAAAAAAATTCTAACAATTGCAACAGGGCTCTCACCCACTGACTTTGTCAGTGGCTTGGGCCCTAATTAAAGCTGCAAGCAGCTGTAAGCGGGTTTTCGCCCCCTACGCACCCGTGGAACTTGGGGCCCGTCGGACCCAGCCGGCACATAAAATTTCCAGTTCTTACGGCATGCGCTGTGTGAATAATAAAGCAAAATGTTTGGCGCAGTAATTCCTGTGAGCAGTAGGTGGTGCTATAAGTTTTGCCAACCATTTTTAAGTAATAGCGTGCGGGGTTGCACTACTATCAGCGTAGAAAATTTGGTGAAAATTGGATAAAGTTTGTCCAAGTTACAACTTTCCGATGTTCCAAGGCGAGGAGTCAACCTTTGCCATGTCACCATGGTAACACTTACCTATCAGTTATGTGCTGATGACCCATTTGGGATTACAGATAACAGACTCCTCTACCTATGTTCCAAATTTCATGACTCCAGGACCTTCCCAACCCTCCCATCAAGATCACGGATTGAATGGTGAGGAGGGCATGTCCATGGTAACAGCAGTGATGCCATGCTAAAGGTGATGTGCAGTTATGATCAACCAGGTGGTCTGATAAACCTCAGAAAATTGCATGTCATTCTGGCAAGTCGCATGTGAGTATGGCATGTGAGTTATGGCAACTTCCTGTCCATTGGCGGTAGGGGGCGCTGTTGCTATGTGTCATTCTTTATTATAGAAATTATCAGTATAGGCTACCTATTCACACAAAATTTGGTTGAAATCAATGTATGCCAGAGTAAAAGTCATTGGAAGGGTGATGGCGATACTGCAAACTTGGCCACGCCCCTTCTGCCAAACTGTCAGGCATTTGGAAAAGTTTTCCACAACTTTTGATGGCACATGGGTATAGATGGTTGTCACTGTAAATGGTACCAGTCGACTATTTATTTCAGAGATATTGAAGAAAATCTTTGGTGTAACCTTCATGTCTCCAAGAAGGGGCACTATTGCTACTCATGAATATTCAAAGCTGTAATTGTTCGGAGGCATACCCATATACATCATACCTATCTTCAAATCAAATCAAACTTTATTGTCATATTGCTGTACATACAACTGTAGTGCAGGCAAGATGAAATTGCGTTTCTCTCGGCATCCATATAAGAAGCAGCATGATTTAAGACACATTCCACATAGCTCCCCCCCACCCCCCATCCATTCACACATCCTGAGACATACTTGGGAAAAAAAAGAATAACTAACTATAATATACAAAATGTCCATAGGTGCAGTAGTGTACAAGCCGGTGGCTTGTCACCAGACTGCAAACCAAGTCTACCTACGGGTACAAATAAGTAACAAAAAAAAAAAAAAAAAAAAATAGGTGCAGTAGCGTGTATGAGAGATTCCGGGTCAACTGTTCAGCATCCTGACAGCTTGTGGAAGGAAGCTGTTGATCAGTCTGGTGGTTCTGCCAATCCAACATTCCATTCCCTAGGTATTAAAAAAACAACATGATGCAAACTTTCTAATGCAAAACCTTTTGCCTCCTATAGGTGGCGCTGTAGATTTCTATAAATATTGTTCAATAAAACTGTTTGGAATTGGATTGATATCCATAATATTGAATTTGGTTGAAATTCGACAATGCATACCAGAGTTATTGCCATCAGAATGGTCACAGAATGATCATGGCAAGGCATCAAACTTTGCCACGTCCCTACAGCCAAACCGTCAAGCGTTAGGAAAAGTTTTCAATAACTTTTAATGGCACATGGGTATAGATGATTGTCACCACAAATGACAATCTATGTGACAATAATTATAAAACCAGGTTACACTCATTAATCACACTACAAAAGAGAGCAATACGTCACGTTCATAAGGTTGGATATCGAGATCATACAAATCCACTGTTCTTACAATCAAAATTGTTAAAATTAATGGATCTAGTGGCATTTCAAACTGCTCTAGCGATATTTAAAGCAAAAAATTGTTTGTTACTAAATAATATTCAGAAACTATTAAGTGGGTGGGAAGTGGGCTATAACTTAAGGGAGATCCAAAACTTCAAATCGTTATATGTGGATACAAGAAAAAGAAGTTTTTATGTATAAATTTGTGGAATTAAACTGTGAAATAGTTTGGATGTGGATTTAAAAGAATGTAAACATATAAAGCAATTTGAAATAAAATATAAAGAAATGGTTTATCTAGTATCACAGGGGCTGAGGTCGCCAAGGTGGTTAAAAATCTCTTTGGTGGCCGGGCCCCAAGGGTGGACGAGATTCGCCCTGAGTACCTCAAGGCCCTGGATGTTGTAGGGCTGTCATGGTTGACATGCCTCTGCAACATTGTGTGGAGGTCGGGGGCAGTGCCTTTGGCATGGCAAACTGGGGTGGTGGTTCCTCTCTTCAAAAAAGGGGACCACAGGGTGTGCTCCAACTTTAGAGAGATCACACTCCTCAGCCTCCCTGGGAAGGTATACGTCAAGGTACTGGTATATGCCAAGGAACTGACCTGACATTGGCTTCCTTGCTACCGGATAACCATGAAAACCGGTACTACCTGTCTCATGGGTCGGGCCGTTGGCGACTCAACCGGCAACCCTGCCCTTCCGAGGGCGTGGAGGGTGAAACTGGGCATCCGGGCAGAACTAAAACCAATATCTGTCACAAGTCTGTGGTGGACCACTCCCAGTTACATGGGGTGAGACTGGACATCCTGGCAGATAAGCACATCTGTCGCAAGGTCTGTGGTGGACTTTTGCCAGTCGGTGCATTGTGACATGCACTACACAAAGAGCAGAGATAAACAAACCTATCATCTGGTCAGTCACTGCAACAGATACTGGAGTCAGTTTGTCTTGGCCTGTCCTTGCTACTGATAATACCTCTATCTGCCAATAATGTGTCGCTAGTCCAGCAAAAGCTAGCGGTACTCAAATACTTTGAAAGCAGTTTCATGAAATGGTCAGTCAGAAAGCAACTCATACCGGCTCGGACGTTGCCCAGGTTTGCAGGGTCGGAAGTTCTTGGCAGCAGAGGGTGGGGGACAGAGCTGCATAGAGGAATCTGATCAGACCTAAATGAAACAGTCATTGTCGCCCGCGACAGACTCCTGTGATGATGATGATGATGATGGTCAAATTTGACCACTGCATCATGGTTAGCCTATCAATTTTTCACCCCCTCTTCCCCCCATATGTGTAACTCATGGCAAAATTTGATCTGGATCAAAAAATAATTTCTCTCGTCATTCATTTCAATGGAGTTTTCTTTCCCAATTAAAGGTCCCATATTGCGCTTAAGTAGAGTGGGTGGGGCTTAGGCTCTCTGTAGTCTACTAGTGCATCTCAGTAAATCAGAACACTGAAAGTAAAATATTTTTGTAATATAATTCAAAAAGATAAACTTTGATATATTCACTGGGGGGGGGGGGGGCTGAAAAGTTCATAGTGGTCAAAGTTGACCAAATGTGGTTTAGTTTTCAACATAGTCTCCCCTTCGGTCCACACACTTCTTCCATCAGTGTTGCAGCACTTGGATCCCTGTGGTTGAAAAATAAACCACATTTGATCAGATTTGACCACGATGAACTTTTCAGCCCCCCTTGTACACACACTGAAATATTTCAAGCCTTTTTTGAAAGAATTTGATGATGTTGGTTATAGTTTTTATAATAAATCATATATCATGACACTCTGCTGAGATGCACCAGTACATAGTACACACGTAGTAGTCCAGGTTGGTGCACACCTTCTCTCCTCTACTCCTCCATTGTTTAATCAACGCCTGCTGCATTGATTAACCACCTATGTCTCATTAGAGGCTCCCTACATAAGCAGTGGTGAACCTACTTTTCCAACCCATGTGTGCCTACCTGCGGTGTCCTCGTACCTAGCTCCTCCTCCTTCACCCATCGTTGGAACTAGTAAGACTAAAAAAGATCTCACCTTCAACTTTACCTCCTGCCTTCTTTCAAGGAAATCTCCACTGAGCTCAGCTGGTGGCGTACTTGGACCAAACCTCAAAAGGACGGTAAAATCTGTTACTGAAGCCATAACTAGATGATTTCCCTCACCTGAAGAAGAATGGCAACCATCCTAATTACTCACTATCTGATCCTCAGTAGCACCAGTATTGAAAGACAGATTAAGTACATTTTATTAACCACTGTGCTTCTCCACAGGTTGTCAGTTCGTCTCAGCAACATCATTGCAATATCTCTGTTCAGTTAAACTGCCTATTGTCAGTGTGCACGTTTGGATGCATTATTGAAAACATGTCAGCATGTAACAGTACAGAATTTGTAAACCACAAAAAAATACCATTGTCTGTAGTAAGCAAATGCAGATGGTTCAATAAATCATTGAGGAATATGAGGTGTATTTTATATTCAGTAAATCAAAATCAATAATAAGCTTTTTATGTTATATAGAAAAAAAAGACTATTGAACCAAGGGAAATTCTGATTCTCAGAAAAATTACCACTAAATAAATGTTAATCGATCCACAGTGGCGTTTTCTCCCAGAAGCCAAGAGAAGCCAAGCTTCCCCTATTTTTCAGCCTCTGACTGCCATTTTTATTAAGTATATATTACACTGTGGTACATATGTTGGGTACATATTTTCCACAAATGTATTGCTGTATGTTTATTGTGTGCTTCACGTCTTGAGGGACAAAGGGACTGAGTCTGCAGGAGATATTGAGAAGGTGTGAGATTTGGCCTTTGTCTCAGAGAGAAGCCCTGGAGGGACTTCCGGGCCATCGGAGGCTAAGAGACAATGGTGGAAGATCAAAAGGGTTACAGTGTGACTGGGATTAAGTACCATGTGACTGTATGTTTGCTTAGACACCATGTGACTTGAGTTTCCATGTTCCGGAGTATAAAAGAGCGATGTGATATTGATCTGTCTCTTTTTCTTGCTTGGAGATTGTTAGAGAATGTGTTCTGTTAATAAAGCTGAACCTGAGAAATAAACTCAGCCTCATCCTTGAGCACATCCTCTACAACATATTTGATATATAATATATTACACAGTGGTGTGAAAAAAGTGTTTGCCCCCTTCCTGATTTCTCAGTTTTTGTATGTTTGTCACACTTAAATGTTTCAGATCATCAAACAAATTTAAATATTAGACAAAGATAACATGAGTAAACACAAAATGCAGTTTTTAAATGAAGGTGTTTATGGTAAAGGGCAAAAAAAAAATCCAAATCTACATGGACCTGTGTGTTGGCCGGCCACTCCTGGGAAGGTTCACCACTGTTTCATGTTTTCGCCATTTGTGGATAATGTTATGATCCCTCGTGTGCCATTACGCAGCACACAGAGGGCAGAATGAAAAACCCACGAGCAGGAGTAGATTTGTGCACTTTATTGAACAAAAACCCCGAAATAATAAGTCCAGCAAACAGTCACGATTAACACAGAGAGTTGGAATGCTTGTTAAAGAGGCCACCAGACAAACAGGGATGCCACCCGGATGTTACAACAGCCCGAGGGAGGGAATACCTAGTGCTGCAGAGTTGCTGTCGGCACGGGAAGAAAGGCAAACATAAATTTACGGTGCTGGAGCGATCAGGGGCTGTCCGTGCAGTCCGGTGGATGAGGGTTGAGCAGGAACAGCCGCTTACGCTGGCATACAACAACAGTCTTTAACGTAAGAGAAGACAATATTGTCAGGCTGAAAGTTTGTGGAGGGAATGATGGCTAACATACTCAGAGGTACACGCTGCTGAGTATGAAGCACAATGCTCCGGTGATCTCTTCCCATTAACACAGTGTTTAAGTAATAACTAGAAAAGCACTCGGAGAGCGCAGACCTCCGCCAAGCGGCACAGTTTGTCATATCCGGCTCTAGGGAGCCGGGCAATCAGAGCCAGGGACAAGCCAGTGAGTCGAGATGGTTTATTTTGGGTAAGGGATAAGGGATGAGGAGAGCACAGATACTCATGCAGAGGTACACTCACAGGTTGCACAGCGCAGAGGTAAGCAGCTCGTACCGGACGTGGGGGTAGCAAGACGTACATCCTCACAGCGGGATACAAACACAGGAATGCTGCAAGAGGAGTATAAGCTGACACCAGACGAAGGGGCTTCAGCCTAGCAATGTGTTTATGTCGCAGCCCCGAGTCATCGAGGCTGCTCCTATTTATCCTCATTGGCAGCGCCCCAGCTGATGAAGACTAATTGGCCCCAGCCGTCCATAATGCTGCCAGCTGGGGCCAGCTGAGACGCTGCTCAATGGGAGGCAGGGATGAGGGAAAACATGGGCTCAGTGCCGAGACGGCATCTCAACCCATGGTGACAGAGCCCCTCCCTCAAGGTCGGGCTCCTGAACGACCAGGAACATCCCAGCCCCCCCCCCCCCCCACCTAGGGTGGGAGGAAGGGAGGCGGACCGGAGGGGAAGAAGCCAAGGGAAGGACAACACCAATGGGGCAATGTAGGGTAGCGGGAAAGAAAAACCCAAATACAATACTGACAAAACTGAATAATTAACCCAGGTACAGATGGGGAGAAGAACTGGGTCAACACGCCGGTTACATACTACCCAGAGAGTACCAACCATGCGTGACCCAGAGCAAGAAAAAAAAAAAAGAACCACCAAAAAGGTACAGGGCAAAAAATGCTGAGTATGGTCAAATAAAGGGAAAACACAATACACAGCACCAATATAAGTACATACACACAGTCACCAAGAAAAGTGACTGGAACAAATGGACAATTACAGAGCATGGTGTTACGGAAAACAAGGCACATGACTCTATAATGAACCAACAGGGCATAAAAAAGAAATACTGAGTGCAGGCAAAGAAAAACCCACACACATGAATATATAAATACCCACAGTCACCTAAAGAAATGAAAGTGACTGGAATGAATGGGCAACTGCAGAGTATGGTCTGAAAGGGAACAAAACATAACTCTACAATGCAAAAACGAGACTAAAAACATGGTACAAAAAATAAAATGCTGGGTACGAGGGAAGGAAAACGCACAGCACTATAAATACACATCCACCAACAGGACAGACATTACACCCAAGTGACCTTAATAACGATAAAAGAAAAAGTGACACCCGAGGTGTATGGCAGGCAGAGTCCAAAAATAGCCGAGATGGCTCCGGAGATCTCCCCGCCCATTGTCCAGCTGGCGAATCAGGGGAAGAGAAATGTTCGGACGGCGAACTCTGGACCCAGATCCCAGGAATCCAGTCCACCGGCAGCCGAACCAGGCTGCCCAGAGGGAAACACAGACCAGTGGGGGGAACCAGATCACCGAACCGAAAGTTTTGCGGGTCGGGTCGTCGACCCGCATCACTCAACCACCAGGACCGTTGAGACGGACGAAGGGTCAGAGCGGATCCCGGTGGAAGAGGCTCAGGGGAGAGCCGATGACGAGGGCGGCGGGCCTCAGAGAAACGGCCACCTCCTCACCGGACCTGGACAACACTGGGGCAGCACCCACGTCGGACCCCGATCGGGCCTCAGGCGAACCCACGTTGGACCCCGATTGGGTCTCGGGCGAACCCACGTTGGACACTGCACCAGAACCGACCTCCAACGTTGAACCCGGACCCTCCAGCACCACGAGGAACAGCAACTCCTCGCCGGTGACCCTGGAAGAAGGCTCAGAAGAGAAAACAGAACCGGGATCAGGATCACCGGCAGCGCCAGAACCCGGCGAGACGAGCTCAGACGCAGCGGACGGCTGCACCCTGCTCGTCTCCCCTGGAGATAGGCTGAAGTGCTCAAAGATAAAAAGAGAGAAAAGAAAGGAGAGCACTCGCCTGATCTCGGGTTCTGACGCCGTCCAGGACTGCGAAGATCCAGGATCCGTCGTCAGGAGGTCGTTGTCAGGCTCCCATCTAGCCGCGTCGGGCCCCGCAGCCAGCACGATGGTCAGCGCAGCTTGAGATCCCTCCAGCTCAGGTAACCCCGCCGACGACCCACTCGGCGTGAAGCCAGAAGAATCTCGTCCCGCTGGACCGAACCGCTCCTCCGTGGAGACCCAGGGACGCTCAGTCGTCAGCGTAGACTCCACGCAGCAGTCAGTCCCCCTCCTCCGTCCGCAATGTAGCTGCGGAACCACAGGCCCTCTCCATATCCCACCACGTTGACCCGGAGCCGGGGACCGCTCGGCGGAGAGAGACACAGAGGATGCGGGATTAGGAATACAGGTTACAGCAGGTGGGGAGAGTTCAGGGAGCTGCGAACCCTGAACTTCTCCTCCAGGGATGTGACAGAGCAAATCATTAAGCAGGTGTGAAAAAACAATGACTTGCCTGCCCCCTGGAGGTTGAGTATCGCCTGCTGTAGTGGAATCTGCTTCTTCCTCTCCCCGCCCGGCGATAACGGAGGACCCCCCGGGAATTCGTCTGAGGGTCGCTCGCGTTGTCTCCAGCAGAGAGCTCACCAGGCCGGGATTCCAGGCACACACAGCGGTCAGGAAGCGCGTCGAGGAGGAGGGGGAAACAGCCGGGGTGAGCCAGCCCGAATGTCCAGGAATGACAGCGGGGGAACGAGGCTCAGGGGACGAGGCTGTAGAATCTCCACACTGACGAGGCGAAGGGATGACAGCTGCGTGGGAGGAACGGTCCTGACGATGACCCAGAACTGGATCCGGACGAGGTTCGTGCAGAGGTGACTCGGCGATGTGATGACGACTACTCCCAGGGAACGAAGCGAGGGGGAAACCCAGGATTCGCCGCTCCAGATCGGAGATCGAGACGACGGAGGCGTCGAGCACGGGAAAGCTTCGTAGCCCTGAAGTCCTCACCATCAATCTCACTGCCGCCGCCACATGCCTGAAGGTGGTGACAGGAAACACAGTAGAGCTCGCGACAGCCACTCGACCCCGGACATAACTGCTGTCAGCTGCGGCTCCTTGAAGGGAATCCCGAGTGACGTAGCGCAGGTCGGGGGAAGTCCTCTGGTTGGCGCGAACTCCCGGACTGGAATAGCGGCAGGAACGGGACTCCGAAGCGGGGAAAGACGTCGCCCACTTCGACTCCCTGCCGGGATTTCCATCCACCCCGTGGAGCTTCTCTTGCTGTGTACCTGCAGCGTCTATCCTGGCACTGTCCTCCAGATGGTACAGAGAGTGAGGGTGACAGTCCAGGAGTTCCTCAGCACGGCCCGGATGCCAGCGTCTCGCGTTGGAGGCGTCGTGCAGGGTGAAGAACGTCCCGTCGACAGCCTCCGAGATGGACCTCAGCTCGTCGCCCTGGCGCCGGAAGTGACTCCTGGGAAACGGCATGCTAGCAGCGCTGACACCCGGACAGAAAGGTACATTTCCACAGCGACTCACGGCCGCCGGCAACTCTTCTGGCTGCGACATACTGTCATATCCGGCTCTAGGGAGCCGGGCAATCAGAGCCAGGGACAAGCCAGTGAGTCGAGATGGTTTATTTTGGGTAAGGGATAAGGGATGAGGAGAGCACAGATACTCATGCAGAGGTACACTCACAGGTTGCACAGCGCAGAGGTAAGCAGCTCGTACCGGACGTGGGGGTAGCAAGACGTACATCCTCACAGCGGGATACAAACACAGGAATGCTGCAAGAGGAGTATAAGCTGACACCAGACGAAGGGGCTTCAGCCTAGCAATGTGTTTATGTCGCAGCCCCGAGTCATCGAGGCTGCTCCTATTTATCCTCATTGGCAGCGCCCCAGCTGATGAAGACTAATTGGCCCCAGCCGTCCATAATGCTGCCAGCTGGGGCCAGCTGAGACGCTGCTCAATGGGAGGCAGGGATGAGGGAAAACATGGGCTCAGTGCCGAGACGGCATCTCAACCCATGGTGACACAGTTCCCCCCATAGAGTGTTTGTGTGTACGTTTTCAGATTCCCTGAGCATGAAAAGATATGAGTAGCAATTGGATTCACAATGATTATTTGTTTATTTGACATGGACAGTGCAATAAACAGCCAATTAATGAATGACAATCAATGTGATAGTGATAGGATTAGTGGTTGAGTAGTGTAAAATGGGGCTATAAGGGACGGCGGGTTAATAAGGGACACTTTTGTGGGAAATGTTTTAAATGTAATTGTGCTTTTTTTATTTTGAGCAGGACGTTGAGTTGTGTTGTTATTGTCAAATATCCATGAATCCTTCATCAAATCTAGGCGGAAGCAAAATTAAAAAAGCAGAATTACATTTAGAAAAGTGTCCCATATTACCCCGCCGTCCCTTATAGCCCTGTTTTACGGTTGTAAAAGCATTGCCTCCTTGGCGGAGGTAATAAAGTGAAGTGTTGGTGTGTCCATCTCCTCCACTGACGGATGCAGATTGGTTAGACAGGTTGGCGTGGGTTTTATATTATATTGGGGTTGCGCTCGGCGGCAAAACAGAATTTAGAGTCTTCCCCGGCAGAGAGGTCGTTTTTACGCAGCGCCTATAGCTGGGCGGGGAATTTGTGGCAAATAATGGGGCGGCGGACAGGTGTCCGTGTGAGGTTTTGCAGCGTGGCGCAAAAGCAGCCACGCTGGCGGGCCCAGGGCAGCAGTGTTTTCCGCGTGCTTTTGTGCCTAAAACGTTGAAGAACGCGGAGTTTGTGTTGGTCAGACACGACAACCAGCGCAATGTGCGCAGCGCCTATAGCTGGCACAGGCACGCTGGGGGTCCGAGGCCACCAGTGTTTTCCGCATGCTTTTGTGGCTAAAACGTTGAAGAGGCGGAGTTTGTGTTGGTCAGACACAACGCCCAGCGGCCTCCATTGCGCCTGCGCACATGTTGAAAATGGCCCTATGTCACAGTGTGGAAAAATGCTTTAAAAAAATTCCTGTATCCAGACGGTGAACCGGATCACCCCCAAAATTTAATCAGTTCTTCCTTGTACCATTTCCAACAATGCCTGAAAGTTTCATGCAAATCCGTCCAAGACTTTTTGAGTTATCTTGCTAACCAACAGACAAACAGACAGACAAACAGACAGACAGACAGACAGACAGACAGACAAACACACAAACCCTGGCAAAAACATAACCTCCTCCTGGCCTTTTCGGCCTGGCGGAGGTAATAATACTAATGAGGGAAGAGACCGCCGGTGTGAAGGAGCATGGGCTGAACAAACTGAAAACTTGTGTGCATGAGTGAGTGTCTGAGCATGTGAATGGAAGTGAGTGAGGTGTGTGTGTGTGTGTGTGTGTGTGTGTGTGTGTGTGTGTGCGTATGTGTGTGAAACACCAACAGTGAGACACAGCTGTCTCACTGTTGGTGAGACAGCTGTGTGGGCGTGCCCGAGCTGTCAGGGAGCGAAGGACCCAAATGGCTCCCTGAAGCGCCTGATGGAAAATGAATAGTGAACCGGGCCAAAATAGCTGCGGTGTCAGAACTGGGTTTGGTACCACCAAACCCAGGCTCATGACAGATATTGGCTCTCACTGTGGTTCGCTGGAGTCCCAAAGCTTTAGAAATGGCTAGAAAATTGAACTCAGCTTTCCAAAGATGTGATAAACCACAGTTAATTCATGTTTTAACGGGGGGCAATCACTTTTTCACACAGGGCTATGTAGGTTTGGATTTTTTTTTACCCTTAATAATAAACACCTTCAATTAAAAACTGTATTTAGTGTTTACTTCTGTTATCTTTGTCTAATGTTTAAATTTGTTCGATGATCTGAAACATTTAAGTGTGACAAACATAAAAAAAGAGAAATCAGGAAGGAGGTAAACACTTTTTCACACCACTGTGTATATTTAATAGAAATGACATCTGATAATAAGGAAAAACAGTGAACTATCAAATCCGTATTAATAGTATTTAACGGTTTTGATTGTCACTGACTTGCCAGAGAGAGCTCCCTTCTCATGTCCCAGAGTATCTTAGAATGGGGGAAACAGCGCCTCCATTGCACAGATGGAAATATATGGTGAAATGTGGTATTGCACTACTAGACGAGGATTTGAGAGCCAGCAAAGACAAAGTTGCTTAGTTGTCCATCCATCCATCCATCTTCTACCGCTTTTCCGGAGGTCCGGGTCGCGGAGGCAGCAGTTCAAGCAGAGAAGCCCAGACTTCCCTCTCCCCAGCCACCTGCTCCAGCTCTTCAGAGGGGATACCAAGGCTTAGTTGTGTGGAAAAAAAAAACAACTAAAAAATTAACCAATCAAATGAGGCCATAGGCACGCCACTCCTAGAGTGAGATTAGTCAGTTCTGCGCAAAAGCCAGCCGGTAAGTTTGCTGAACCCACATCAGACCAATCAAATCATTGGGGGTCATTAACGTCAGTGTTGGTGGGAGGCCAGTGGTCGTCGTTAGCAACATTAGCAAGTACCATTATGGAGGGCCAGGATTTGGAGCTTTTTATAAAAAAAATCCTTTACCAAGCTACCACTGGAGCAGCAACTCAAAATTCAATCTGATGGCAGGCCAATGCCAAAACGAGATCTGTGCATGGAGAGAAAAGGGGGCATTCACGGAACATGTGTGGACAAGAAAGACTTGTAAACCTTGCCAAAATATCCATTGACTCTGCCGTTGTGGAGGACCTAAAGGCCAGCGGGAAATTCTATGACATGGTGACTGAACATTTTGCCACCATTAAAGAGAGGAGAATGGCCTTCCTCTTCAAATAGGGTAAGTGTAATGTTTACTCCTCTTTATATCCTTTCATTGTAACCATCCATCCATCCATCCATCTTCTACCGCTTTTCCGGAGGTCCGGGTCGCGGAGGCAGCAGTTCAAGCAGAGAAGCCCAGACTTCCCTCTCCCCAGCCACCTGCTCCAGCTCTTCAGAGGGGATACCAAGGCGTTCCCAGACTAGCTGGGAGACATAGTCTCTCCACCGAGTCCTGGGTCTGCCCCGGGGTCTCCTCCCAGTGGGACGTGCCTGAAACACCTCAAGTGGGAGGCGTCCAGGAGGCATCCTAATCAGATGCCCATACCACCTCAACTGACTCCTTTCAATGTGGAGGAGCAGCGGTTCTACTCTGAGCCTCTCCCGGATGACTGAGCTCCTCACCCTATCTCTGAGGGTGAGTCCAGCAATCCTACGGAGAAAGCTCATTTCAGCCGCTTGTATCCGCGATCTCATTCTTTCGGTCATTACCCAAAGCTCGTGACCATAGGTGAGAGTAGGAACGTAGATTGACTGGTAAATCGACAGCTTTGCCTTAGAACTAAGCTCCCTCTTCACCACAACAGACCGGTACAACGTCCGCATCACTGCAGATGCTGCTCCAATCCGTCTGTCGATCTCTCGCTCCATTTTCCCCTCACTCGTGAACAAGACCCCAAGATACTTAAACTCCTCCACTTGGGGCAGGAGCCTGTCCCCAACCCGGAGAGGACAATCCACCTTTTTCCGGCTGAGGACCATGGACTCGGACTTGGAGGTGCTGATTCTCATCCCAGCCGCTTCACACTCAGCGGCAAACCGTCCCAGCAAGAGCTGTAGGTCATTGCTGGATGAAGCCAACAGGACAACATCATCTGCAAACAACAGAGATGAGATCCTGTGGTCACCAAGCATGACACCCTCCATTCCCTGGCTGCGCCTAGAAATCCTGTCCATAAAAATTATGAACAGGACCGGTGACAAAGGGCAGCCCTGGCGGAGTCCAACTCTCACTGGGAATGACTCCGACCGAGTGTTGGCAATGCGAACTAAACTCTCACAACGGTCGTACAGAGACCGAATAGCTCGTAACAACAAGCCCGATACCCCATACTCCCGAAGCACCCCCCACAAAAATCCACGAGGGACGCGGTCAAATGCCTTCTCCAAGTCCACAAAACACATGTAAACTGGTTGGGCAAACTCCCACGAACCCTCAAGAATTCTCGAGAGGGTAAAGAGCTGGTCCGATGTGCCACGGCCAGGACGAAAACCACATTGCTCCTCCTGAATCCGAGGTTCGACCAACGGCCGGGCTCTCCTCTCCAGTACCTTGGCATAGACCTTCCCAGGGAGGCTGAGGAGTGTGATCCCTCTAAAGTTGGAGCACACCCTCCGGTCCCCTTTTTTGAAGAGAGGAACCACCACCCCGGTTTGCCATGCCAAAGGCACTGCCCCCGACCTCCACGCAATGTTGCAGAGGCGTGTCAACCATGACAACCCAACAACATCCAGGGCCTTGAGGTACTCGGGGCGAATCTCGTCCACCCCCGGGGCCCGGCCACCAAGGAGATTTTTAACCACCTTGGCGACCTCAGCCCCTGTGATAGGCGAGTCATCCCCCTCGTCCCCAAACCCTGCTTCCTCTGTGGAAGGCGTATCAGTGGGATTGAGGAGATCCTCAAAGTATTCCTTCCACCGCCCGACGATATCCCCAGTTGAAGTCAACAGTGTCCCATCCGCACCATACACAGTGTGGACGGGGAGCTGCTTTCCCCTCCTGAGCCGCCGAACAGTTTGCCAGAATCTCTTTGAAGCCGACCGAAAGTCTTGTTCCATGGCCTCACCGAACTCCTCCCATACCCGGGTTTTTGCTTCAGCAACCACCCGAGCTGCACTCCGCTTGGCCTGCCGGTACACCTCAGCTGCTTCGGGAGTCCCACAAGCCAACCAAGCTTGATAGGACTCCTTCTTCAGCTTAATGGCCCCCCTCACCACTGGTGTCCACCACTTGGTTCGGGGGTTGCCACCACGAGATGCACCGACCACCTTGCGGCCGCAGCTCTGGGCCGCCGCTTCAACAACAGAGGTGGAGAACATGGCCCATTCAGACTCCATGTCTCCAGACTCCCTCGGAATGTGGTTGAAGTTCTTCCGGAGGTGGGAGTTGAAGACCTCCCGGACAGGGGCCTCAGCCAGACGCTCCCAGCACACCCTCACTATACGTTTGGGTCTACCAGGTCTGAATGGCTTCCTCCCCTGCCATCGGATCCAACTCACCACCAGGTGGTGATCAGTTGACAGCTCTGCACCTCTCTTTACTCGGGTGTCCAAGACATACGGTCGCAGGTCTGATGATACGATAACAAAATCGATCATCGACCTGCGGCCTAGGGTGTCCTGGTGCCAGGTGCACATATGGACACCCTTATGCTTGAACATGGTGTTCGTTATAGACAGACTGTGGTTAGCACAGAAGTCCAATAACTGAACACCACTCGGGTTCAGATCGGGCAGGCCGTTCCTCCCAATCACCCCCCTCCAGGTTTCACTGTCGTTGCCCACATGCGCATTGAAGTCCCCCAGTAGGACAATGGAGTCTCCAGGAGGAGCACCCTCCAGCACCCCAGTCACAGACTCCAAAAAGGGTGGGTACTCTGAAACATCATTTGGTGCATAGGCACAAATGATGGTCAGGACCCGTTTCCCAACCCGAAGGCGCAGGGAAGCAACCCTTTCGTCCACCGGGGAAAACTCCAATATAGAGGCAGCAAGGTGGGGCGATACAAGAATACCTACCCCTGCTCGTCGCCTCTCGCCCGGGGCAACTCCAGAAAAGGCCAAGCTCCAGCCCCTCTCCAGGAGACTGGTTCCGGAACCGGAGCTGTGTGTTGAGGTGAAGCCGACTATATCTAGCCGGTATCGCTCAATCTCGTACACCAGCTCAGGCTCCTTCCCCATCAGAGAGGTGACATTCCACGTACCAAAAGCCAGTTTAGAAAGCTTGGGATCAGTCCGCCAAGGTCTCCGCCTTTGACTGCCACCTAATCCACATAGCACCGGACTTCCATGATCCCTCCTGCAGGTGGTGAACCTACTGGAGGGCGGACCCATGTAACTCCTTCGGGCTGAGCCCGGCCGGGTCCCATGGGTGGAAACCCGGCCACCAGACGCTAGCCTTCGAGCCCCTCCCCCAGGCCTGGCTCCAGGGTGGGGCCCCGGTAACCCCATACCGGGCGGGGTACACTGAATCCTTGATATACAATTTATCATGAGAGTCTGTTGGATCGTTCTTCGTCTGGCCCTTCACCCAGGACCAGTTTGTCTTGGGAGACCCTATCAGAGGCAAATTGCCCCGGACAACATAGCTCCTGGGATCACTGGGGCACGCAAACCCCCCCACCACGATAAGGTGACGATCCATGAGGGGGTTCATTGTAACTGCTTAAATAATTACCTGTGCAGTTTTAACCCTTCTTCAGTCTGGATTTCATAATACAACAGCGCCCTCGCTGTCTATGCAGTTCTGTGCCTGTCATGTGATGTGTCATGTGATGTGGCCATAAACAATAAAAAATGCCCAATTGTACTAAGTATTCCACATCACAAGGTGGCAGACACATATAACTTACTGCTCTTGCCTTGGATGACTGATGTCTCCCAAATAACCACCTGAAAACCTCACTTCTGGGGCACCGAAGAAGAAGAGTTTGTAAACAAACGTCGATGTGCTCCATCACAACACGGAGGAGGCATTTGCTCCCAAATTTGCCAACTATGATTCTAAAAAAGAGATTATTTAGCTTATGAAGGTAAATATATATATTTTGTTATAAAAGGAGGTGGCCGAAGCTGGTTAATTTTCATCTGCCATCGACCCCAGCTCCATGTGACTGAACAGAGCAATCGCACCAGTTCCGTGTCGTCATATAAGATAAATTGCGGCAGAATAAAAGCAAAATTAAGATAAGATAAGATAAGATACGCCTTTATTAGTCCCACAATGGGGAAATTCCAGGATTGCAACAGCACAAGGATAGCAACACTCAGAGCAATAATTAAGAAGATATGAAAATATAAATAAGAGCAGTGGATATACATACGTACACATAAATATATGAATATATATACAAAGTGTGGAGCATTGTAGCAAGATGGAATAAACAGCATAACCATCTACTTAGTTATCCTACATAGTATGAATATGTACCCATACATATTGTCACCCTCTGTAGCGACTGATATTGTCCTAGTTGTATACTGGAGGGGACCATTTGTGTAAGTCTGTTGCGTCTTTTGCATTCAATACTACTAGGTCGTCACATTTTTTTTGCTATCTCTGCGAGCAGCCCTGCTAAGGTTATACAGTCTGACAGCCGTAGGTAGGAAGGACCTGCGAAACCTCTTGGTTGCGCACCTCGGATGATGTAGTCTACTGCTAAATGAGCTCCTCAGTGCGTTCAGTATGTCCTGCATAGGGTGGGACTCGGACTCCAGCAGAGATGACAGTTTAGCCACCATCCTTCTCTCTCCTATCTCAGACTCCACTGGGTCAAGGTGTTTCCCCAGGACAGATCTAGCTTTCTTGATCAGTTTGTTCAGTCTCTTCCTATCGACTGCTGTAATGCCACTGCCCCAGCAGACCACTCCAAAAGTAATGGCTGATGCCACCACCGTGTCGTAGGATGTCTTCAGCAGCACCCCTTGTACACCAAAAGACCTGAGCCTCCTCATCAGGAACAGCCTGTGCTGTCCCTTCTGGTAGAGTGCGTCGGTATTGTGTGACCAGTCTAGTTTATTGTTCAGATGAACACCAAGGTACTTGTAGGATGTCACCATCTCAATGTCTGTTCCCTGTATGTTTACTGGTGCTGTGAAGGGTTGTCCTTGCCTGCGGCAGTCCATCACCAGCTCCTTAGTTTTCCTCGCGTTGATCTGGAGGCAGTTCCGATGGCACCAGTCCACAAAGTCCTGGATAAGTCCTCTGTACTCAGCTTCATCTCCGTTGGAGATGAGGTCGACAATCGCAGAGTCGTGAGAGAACTTCTGTAGATAGCAGTGTGTTGTGTTGTGTGAGAAGTCCGCAGTATAAAGGGTGAATAGGAAGGGAGCCAAAACCGTTCCCTGAGGGGCCCCCGTGCTACCGATGATCGTGTCAGACACACAATCTCGGGTTCTCACAAACTGTGGCCGGTTAGTGAGGTAGTCCAGGATCCATGATGACAGGTGCTGGTCCACCCCTGCGCACAGCAGCTTGTCCTTCAGGATCATCGGTTGAATGGTGTTGAAAGCACTGGAAAAGTCAAAGAACATGATCCTCACCGCATTCCCGGGCTTCTCCAGGTGGGACAGAGAACAGTGAAGGAGGAAGATCACTGCATCCTCCACCCCAATGCCATGCTGGTAGGCGAACTGGAGTGGATCCATCGCTGGTCCCATCAGGGGGCGGAGGTGAGCAAGGAGCAGTCTCTCCAGGGTCTTCATCATGTGAGACGTCAGGGCCACTGGTCTGTAGCTGTTCAAAATTGAGGTGTTTCTGGATGTGAACGCAAGATGGCGGCACGTGCACAACGCGAGGCTCAGCGTCCTACCAGATTCTGGGGACTAGCAGTGTTATTTCTGCTCATTTCGGGTATGTTCGTTCAGAACAGCTCTGCTTTTACATCTTACACCCGAGATGAGCTTTTGAATATTGGTTTACAAAACAACGATAACGACCTTTTTATCAGCAACCTACGTCTGAATCTACGTCTCATCCCGGAGCTCTGGAGAACTCCCGACGCTCGGCAGGCTTCCCGGCCGACCGGAAGTGCTCGCAGGCGGCGTAAGGACCGTAAACAAAGGAGGGGTAAACACGGTGGGCTAAGAGCTAAGCTAAAGCTAACACCGCACCGGCTATCGCTACCCAGTATTTTCCTTGCTAATGTACGGTCTCTGGCGAGCAAAATGAGTGAACTACGGCTTCGGATGACCAACAATAAGAAACTTATGAACTGCAATATCATGATTTTTACGGAAACATGGCTTCACAGTGGAATACCCGACAATGCTATCGAGCTAGCTGGCCTACACATGCTCCGGGCAGACAGAGCAGCAGTTGACTCCGGTAAGACAAGAGGGGGGGGATTGTGCATTTATATTAACAAGGCTTGGTGCACGAACTCTGTCACTGTTGAGAGACACTGCTCAGCTAACCTGGAGTTTCTCATGGTTAAATGTAGACCTTTCTATCTGCCACGCGAGTTCACTTGTACCATCATAACAGCCGCTTACATTTCTCCGGATGCTAATGCTAAGCTTGCTATGAAAGAACTGCATGCAGCTATTAGCAAACAACAAACTGCACACCCAGAGGCAGCATTTATTGTGGCGGGTGATTTTAACCACTCTAACCTCAAGACAGTGCTTCCTAAATTCTACCAGCATGTCTCCTGTCACACAAGAGGGGACAAAACATTGGACCATGTTTACACCAATATTGTGGGAGCCTACACAGCAACTCCCCTCCCCCACCTAGGTCAGTCTGATCATTTATCCTTGTTCCTTACCCCCAAGTATGTACCGCTCATCAACCGGGTGAAGCCATCAGTGAGGACCATCAAAGTGTGGCCAGAGGGGGTTGACTCTGTACTTCAGGAGAAGTTTAGGAACACAGACTGGAGTATGTTCACCTCTCAGACTACCTGTGGCTCCCACATAAACATCAACTCTTACAACCACTCAGTCCTGGACCATATCAACACCACTATTGACAGTGTCACCACGGAAAGACAGATCACCACGTACCCAAATCAGAAGCCGTGGATGAACAGAGAAGTACGACTTCTGCTAAAAGCACGTAACAATGCCTTTAGATCTGGTGATGCACAGGCCTACAGTTCATCCAGGGCAGATCTGAAGAGGGGCATCAAGAAGGCCAAGCACAGCTACAAGCTGAAGGTGGAGGAACATTTTGGGGACTCTGACCCCCGACGTATGTGGCAGGGCATTCAAGCTATCTCTGATTATAAGCCCAGCAACTCCATACCTATAGCCATGACTGTGCCCTTTCTCAATGAGCTAAATAACTTCTATGCTCGTTTTGACAAGGACAACAATGAAAAGAACATCAATTTCCCACCCTCTGATGACCTCCACCGCCTCACACTCACCCACACCGACGTCCGTAATGCACTGAGTCATGTCAACGTACGTAAGGCTGCTGGCCCTGATGGCATTCCTGGGCGTGTGCTGAGGGCATGCGCTGAGCAGCTGGCAGGGGTCTTCACAGACATCTTCAATCTGTCCCTGGCCCAGGCCGTGGTACCAGCGTGCTTCAAGACCACTTCAATAGTACCAGTGCCGAAACATTCAACACCATCGTGCCTAAATGACTATCGCCCTGTGGCACTGACGCCCATAGTCATAAGATAAGATAAGATAAGATAAGCCTTTATTAGTCCCACAACGGGGAAATTCCAGGATTGCAACAGCACAGGGATAGCAACACTCAGAGCAACAATCAGAAGGCAAGAAAAAAAAAAAAACAAGCAAGCAAGAGCAGCTAATATACATATGTACATGTTACTATAAAATATATATATACACACACACAGACACACAGTGCAGAGCATTGTAGCTGGATGGAATAAATATATGAATATATAAACACACAGTACGGAGCATTGCAGCTAGGTGGAATAAATATGTAAGTATATAAACACACACAGTGCGGAGCAATGTAGCTAGATGGAATAAATATATAGATATATAAAAACACAGTGCGGAGCATTGTAGCTAGATGGAATAAATATATAGATATATAAATATGAACACACCCAGTGCTGAGCATTGTAGCTAGATGGAATAAATATGTAAATATATAAACACACACAGTGCAGAGCATTGTTGCTAGATGGGATGAAACAGCATAACCCTCTACTTAGTTATCCTACATGGTATGATTATGTGCCCATACATATTCTCACCCTCCATAGCGACCGGTATTTTCCTAGTTGTATGCCGGAGGGGACCATTGTGTAAGTCTATTGCATCTTTTGCATTTAAAAACTATTAGTTTGTTACGTCTTTTTGCTATCTCTGCGAGCAGCCCTGCTTAGGTTGTACAGTCTGACAGCCGTTGGTAGGAAGGACCTACGAAACCTCTCGGTTGTGCACCTGGGATGATGTAGTCTGCTGCTAAATGAGCTCCTCAGTGCATTCAGTATGTCCTGCATAGGGTGGAACTCGGACTCCAGCAGAGATGACAGTTTAGCCACCGTCCTTCTCTCTCCTATCTCCTCCACCGGATCAAGGCGCTGCCCCAGGACAGAGCTAGCTTTCTTAATCAGTTTGTTCAGTCTCTTCCTATTGGCTGCTGTAATGCCACTGCCCCAGCAGACCACTCCAAAAGTGATGGCTGATGCCACCACCGTGTCATAGAATGTCTTCAGCAGCGCCCCTTGTACACCAAAAGACCTGAGTCTCCTCAGCAGGAACAGCCTGCGCTGTCCCTTCTTGTAGAGTGCGTCAGTATTGTGTGACCAGTCTAGTTTATTGTTCATTTGTCATGAAGTGCTTTGAGCAACTGGTCTTGGCACAGCTCAAAAAAGGCCTGCCCCCTACACTGGACCCTCATCAGTTCGCCTACCGGAGCAACAGGAGTACAGAGGATGTGGTTTCTACAGCGCTGCACTATGTACTCTCACACCTGGATGACAAGAACACCTACGCAAGAATGCTGTTTATTGACTTCAGCTCAGCATTCAACACAGTTATCCCCTCCAAGTTGCTCACCAAACTTGGGGACCTGGGAATCAGTACCTCCACCTGCAACTGGATCATGGATTTTCTGACCAACAGACCCCAGCATGTTAGGTCAGGCCCCAACCGTTCTTCCATCATCACACTCAACACTGGTGTACCACAGGGCTGTGTGCTCAGCCCATTCCTCTACTCTCTCTACACCCATGACTGCAGGCCTATGTATGGATCCAATTCCATCATAAAGTTCGCAGATGACACCACGGTGATTGGACTCATCAGGGACAACGACGAGTCAGATTACAGGGCAGAGGTTGAGCACTTGGCTACTTGGTGCGCTGACAATAACCTGCTCCTTAACACCAGCAAAACCAAGGAGCTCATAGTGGACTACAGGAAGGAGAGGGATGAGACACGTGACCCCATCCATATCAATGGCATAGCTGTTGAACGTGTCCCCAGCTTCAAATTCCTGGGGACCCACATCTCGGAGGACCTGTCCTGGTCAGTTAACACCACCAGCCTGATCAAGAAGGCCCATCAGCGCCTCTTCTTCTTGAGGACATTGAAGAAGAACCATCTGTCAACTGACATCCTGGGCAACTTCTACCGCTGCGTGATAGAGAGCACCCTGACCAACTGTATCACACTCTGGTATGGGAGCTGCTCTGTAGCTGACCGCAAGGTGCTGCAGCGGGTGGTGAAAACCGCCAACGCATCACAGGGACTCCACTTCCAGCTATAGAGGTCGTCTACAGGAAAAGATGTCTGCGCCGGGCACGCAGCATTCTTAGGGACTCCAACCTTCCTGCTCATGGACTGTTCCAGCTTCTCCCCTCCAGAAGACGTTTCAGAAGCCTTCGGACTAGAACCAGCAGGTTTAGGAACAGTTTCTTTCCAACAGCTGTCACGTTATTGAACTTAGTTCACCGCTGACTCTCTTACAATCATCTTTTACCATCCTCACCTGTACATAACTGCATAACTACATAACTACATCTAACTTATTGCACATTATTTGCACATAACAGTACTTTTAACTTTCTGCACTGCTGCATATATTTGCATATATTTGCTTAAATTGCACATACTGTTAATTACCGTATATACTGCACTGCTGTCCTTTTTTTTTTTTTTTTTTTTTTGTTACTTATTTGTACCCGTAGGTAGATTTGGTTTGCAGTCTGGTGACAAGCCACCGGCTGCTGGTCGCTGCGTGCGCGAGCGCCCTAAACCTACATGTTTTTGGTATGCGGGAGGAAACCGGAGAAATCCCGGAGTAAACCCACGCAACACGGGGAGAACATGCAAACTCCACACAGCTCACTGTTGGTCGGGGGCTGGGATCAAACCCACGATCTCATGATCCCCGCGATCCCCCGGCCAAGGGTAAAACTGTGCTGCCACAGTGCTAAACCACTGCGCCACCGTGCAGCCACTTTGCACTTCTGATTGGATGCTAAACTGTGTTTCGTTACCTTGTATTCATACATGTGTAATGACAATAAAGTTGAATCTAATCTAATCTAATCTAATCTAATGTGGGAGAGAAAGCGAAAATGACCGACTGAAGACAAAATAATGGCCAGGATGATGAAAATGGATGAAACGAGCTGCCTGGCCAGTGGTAAGTCTGACAAATTTCTTTGTTTGTTTACATTGTACTGATTTTCTGGTTCATACACTTTGAAGATAACAAAAAAACGGTGACAAAAAACAAAACCATTTTTTGTGTAAATATGTCCAAAGTCCACTTTTGACCGAAAGTTATGTAATTCTATATGGCTGCCGTGGCAATATGCAAATTAGATGTGTAAATTTACTCCTATCTCAAACTTTGGATCACATTCTACATCTTTCTTATTGACAGTTAGCCATTAACTCTTACCACTTTCAAGTTATAGCCTTGGAAATCTGACATCTAAACTGAATATTTTCTTGAAAAAAATCTTGACCACGGGGAAGGGGGGGGGGTTGTCGGGTGCAGTAATGCACCACAGACATGGTTACTGATTTTTTATCTTTACTTTTGCTTTAGTTGCATGTGTTTCTCAGTCAGTTGTGTTGGTTATTTTATTGTGGTTGCTGACATGCAGAAAAACTGCATCGCTGTGTTTGTGTGTAACCTCATCAGGTGGGGAATTGCAGAATTAGTGTTTTCGGTATAGTAATCAAACTTTGTAAGTCATGTGTTGTTTAACACGCATGCGCCCGATAGTAAAGTGTGAGAGAGTGAGAGTGCATGAGTGAGAAAGCTTACAAGTTGCATCTGTAAGATACAACAGAATTGTGGTCCAAATAGTGAAATTAGCTGATGCATGTAGTGTTATGTTCGTGACCCCCATCACGGTAGCAAAGAGTGGTTTCATTTCATTTCACTCAGCTTCCTCAAAAATTTTCCTCACACCACGCCACTGTTAATCCATAAGGTGAATCGACTCATGATTCATGAATTAATTGATAATTTGCATCCTTAGTAGTGACTGAGATTTGGAATGATGTTGAAATGTCGCAAAGGGCCACTTTACACAGCATGAAGATTGTTGAGAGATTGGGCTGGTTTTTGATCTTTGGGATCATTTGGGAGATCCTTGTCTGTTTTGAACTGAGTCAAAACTTTGAGGAAACTGTGGAGATCACTGAAGATCACAAATGGCCAGATCTCCCAATCCTCTCCACCCCTGTGTAAAGGTGTAAACTGCTTGCAAAAACTTCCACCCTTAAGTCAATTTGATCCAAAACATACCATTTGAAAATGATGACTTTTGCCTAAACTTCGGAGCCCCTGATGCTCTGATCTGCTTTGTATCTAGGGAACTCCATCTAATCCAGTAAGCAGGAAAATAATAATGGCATTACAAATTATCCTGCCATTTTTTTTATAAATTTCAAGTGATGTCATAAATGGAGAGTGTGTGACCACGGGGAGGCACTGCAGCTCTATCAGAACTCAGAATGCAACCGTCTCAGAGGGAACTGCAGCCGTTGCCTTGCACCCGTCACCAAGGAATGCTGCAGTGGGAAGACGGAGATCACACGTGCACGGTCTTCCAGGAGGCTGACAACTGATTAACGTCTGGATGCAGTACACTTGTATTCATGTTCTGCACATTTACATACATTTACTGGTTCACATAGATGAATGCATGGGAATAAATACACAAAAACAAAGAGTAAATACTCTGTTAATTAGGAAGACATTAAAACACCTCAAAAATCTGTGTTAATTTTCAAAAATACATTGTTCATGATTGTCATAATTACAAACCTTCGTATTAAGGCTAATGAAATAAGGGCTCAAAACTTTTTTCTCAAGTAAATGTGCAACTTTTTTCTCATCCTTGCAAATTTACTGTATATTTGAGATTTTATTTTCATATATTTGTGAGGGTTTTTTCATAAATGACATTTCTTTAGAAAATTTATGACTTCTTCATAAGCATGTGATTCTTTGGTTTCCTCATAATTTTGTGACTTGCTATAATAAACTTATTACTTTATTAGAAATGTGACTTTGATTATAAATATGCAACTTTTTTATATACATTTCCAATTATCACCTTTTTTTGTTTAAATTTCAGACAAGAATAAAAAGGAGATGTTTTTACCTTTACATGTTTCAACTCTCGACTGCAGTCTTCCAGTTGTGAGGAAAATGAACCTTGTCGAGCTACATTTTCAATTATGTTCTCATGAATTTCCACTTTTTTCTTATTCCTTTGTATTATTTGTAAATTCGCAACTTTTCACATTCTTCAGATTGGGAGAATTTTCTCTTATCTGTGTTTCTGAGGAAATTAAACCAAATGAATCCTATAAAGAAGCAGTAGACACTAACAGTAATAAATGTCACATTTCTTGAGCCTGAGAAGATCAGGTGTAGTTCAATTAAATAAAAATGATAAATTCTCTGAAAAGGTAAAATCAAAACTAAATGAAATACACTTGAGAAAATGTATATTTTTCTTTCTTAATTAATGTATTCAAGTGAGAGTAAAACATATCCTGCAATAAAACTACTCAGAAAAGTACAATTTTGTGAAAAAGTTACTTGTATGCATGCAACCTGTGAAACCTGCAAGCAAATATATTCAGTGTTTCCTAAATAATGTATGAAGATTAACCCCGTGTGCACCTCTGATAACAGGCAACAGTCTACAAAATATCATTTTACAACAGTAGAGTAATTTAGTTTATTAGACCTGCAGCTCATGTTTCCGGACAAAGTCTAAACAGCTGTAAAAATGAAAGGACTCAAAAGAATCAAATCCTTACATTGAATTAAATAATCTATATTTCATTTTTTGCATGCACAATATAATACAGCCACTCTAACTTTTTCCTATAAATATGTGATTACTTTTCATAAGTAATTAAACATATTATATTAACAACCAATGCCTGTCATTGTTTTGGTCCGTCTGACCAATCCCTTTAAATTAGGCCAAGACTCACTGGCATGCTTCCTAAATGTACTACTGTCTATGTCTTTTCTGCTTTTAAAAAGAAAATGCTAATGGCCATAAAATCTAGATACAGTGTGTGTGTGTGTGGGGGGGGGGTGACTTTTTGAAATTGTAATTATTACACAGTTTGTTTTAATTTTACAAAGAAATCTAATTTTATGTTTTTATTTAACACATCACTTTTAATTTGATGTGTTATTTGAGGTTCAATTGTAATTTTATACACTTATTTGAAGAGTGACTCTAGGTGGCGCATGAACACGCGGCAGCCTAGAGCAAAGAGTACAACATCATTAGCAATAATAGAAGCAAAAGAGGAAATAATAAATGCATTAGATCAAGGAAAACATGCAATTAGTATATTTATAGATTTTAGAAAAGCATTTGATACAATAAATCATTCAATATTTCTTGATAAACTGCAATTGTATGGTATTAGGGGGATGGCTCTGAATTGACTTATAAGTTATTTATCTTAACACTTCGTGCAGATGGGAGAATATCTGTCTGGGTCTAGGAGAATTGCCTGTGGGGTCCCCCAGGGGTCAGTATTGGGCCCCAAATTATTTAACGTATATAGAGATGATATATTCCAAGTTTCTAAATTATTAAAAATAATATTATATGCTATGATACTAATATATTTTATTCTGGAAATAAATATAAGGAACTAATCCATACTCTAAATAATGACTTAAATGAGCTAAAAAAATGGATGGATAGTAATAAATTATCGCTAAATACAGATAAAACTAAGGTAATGATATTTGGTAATTGTAAAAATAAAGAAGATATACATATTCATATAGTTAATGTAATTACTGAAAATGTTAAGGAGATCAAGTTTTTGGGTGTAACACTAGATGATAAAATTAGTTGGAAACCACACACCAGATACATACAAAACAAAGTGGCAAAAAATATTGCAGTTATAAATAAAATTAAGCAAGTCCTAGATTACAAATCTCTTCATATCTTGTATTGCTCATTAATACTGCCATACTTGACCTATTGTATAGAGGTCTGGGGTAACAGTTATAAAAGTACACTTAATTCATTGTTAATATTACAAAAAAGGGCAGTCAGTGTTATACACAAAGTCGGGTATCTTGAACTTACAAATGTATTGTTTTTACATTCAAAATTATTGAAATTACAGGACCTGGTTGATTATTATATAGCTTAGCTAATGTTTAAAGTCAGCAAAAACTTCTTGCCACGCAATATATAAAATCTTATTCATCAGAGAGAAGGGAAATACAATTTACGGAGGAACACAAAATTTAAAATGCACCTAGGAAGATCGACTAGGAAAACATTTTAGTGTGTGTGTGGGGGGTAAAATTGTGGAATGGGTTGGGGGAGAAACACAGGCAATGTCCAAACCTCCATATATTTAAATCAGTATATTAAAAAAATGATTTTCAAACAATATAAAAATAAAGGACACTAATATTACAATGTGTCTTTAATGAAGAAAGGTTGTTATTGTTGTTATTGTTGAATATATATGCTGAATACTATTGTTATTATTGATATCATTATTAATACTAGAATATTACAACTCTATTATAGTATTATGATTGTTGTTTAGGATGGAATTATTAATACTATTATATAGGCCAAGTGGTATATTATTATTATTGTTGCTATTGTAACTACTAAATGGCTACCTATTGTTATTTTTATATGGTTATTTATTGTACCTAGGTATTGTAAGCCATGCGGGGGTATATGGTGGCATATATGGTGTATATGATGACAATAATGTTGCCTATAATTATATTAAACATACCACAAGTATTTACTTATTATTATTATTATTATTATTATTATTATTATTATTAGATGTTGGTATTGTCATCATTATAAATTATCATTGCTGTTATTACTACCGCATAATTTAATTATAAGATGCATTATATATTATGTTATTGTATAATGAATGTAATTGAGGGATGAATAATGACTATAATGATGATATTATTATTTATTGGGAATAGAGAAGGGGTGGGACTATATAAGCGTTTGCTTCTTCCCACTCCTTTTAAACAAGGACAGTCTTGTTTTTTTGGTTTGATTTCCCTGTTTTTAATTTTTTTATTTTATGTTTAATGTCCTCATATGATGTTGCACACAAGTTACAGTCTCCACAGCCTTCTGGAGATAAGAAATATGACCAAACATTATGCCCTGGACCAGAGCATTACAGAAGAACTCCGTGGCCTCGGACTTCTCTGCCAGACCTCCACACCCCTTCTGCCAAACGCATGCTCACTATGCAACAAAACAGACCACAAACAGCTCCTGAGATCTATGCAACGTGATGTGCAGAACTGCTGTGTTTTTATCTTTATAGAAACATGGCTAAACGACAATATCCTGGATTCTGCTATTCAGTTAGTAGGGCTAACATGCTATTGTGCCAATCGGGTGTTCATGGAAGCCATGGATGACAGCAGAGGTCCACAGGCTCCTGAGGGCTCGGGAGGCAGCCTTCAGGGCCGGTGACACTGTAGGACTAACAACAGCTAGGGCCAACCTGTCCCATGGTGTCAAGGAGGCAAAACGACAGTACAGCAAGAAAATATTCACTTCAGCAACACCAGAGATGCACGTTTCTCTATGGTGTGGAATACAGACCCTCACCAACTACAGATCTTCACCTCAGACCTTTGCAAGTGACATCACACTGCTTAAAAACTTAAATGACTTCTTTGGCCACTTTGAAGCACAAAACAGCACACCAGCACAGAAGACCACTCCTCCCCCAGTTGAGCAGACCATGAGTCTGGATCTGGCTAGCGTGAAGAGGACCCTTTCCAGGATCAACCCATGCAAGGCAACTGGACCAGACAACATACCAGGTTGCGTTCTGAAGGACTGTGTGGAGGAGCTCAAGAACGTCCTGGCCGACATCTTCAACATCTCCCTGAGTCAAGCTGTTGTCCCCAAGTATTTCAAAACTGCCACCATAATACCAGTCCCAAAGAAGCCCGTCCAATCCAGCTACAATGATTACCGGCCTGTAGTACTGACCCCCATCATAATGAAGTGATTTGAGCAACTGGTCATGCAGAACTTCAAGTTCGTCCTCCCTCTCTCCCACGACCCATCTTAGTTTACATACAGGTCAAACAGATCCACAGAAGATGCCATCTCTACTGCTCTCCATCCAGCCCTAACTCACCTGGACTCAAAGAACCCCTACATGCGAATGCTGTTCTTGGACTTCAGTTCAGCATTCAAGACAATCATTTCCCAGCACCGAATACAAAAACTCAGACACTTGGGACTCAAAACTCTTCTCTGTAACTGGGTGCTGGACTTTCTCACAGGGAGGCCACAGAACGTGCAGGTCAGCAGCAACACCTCCAAGACCATCACACTAAGCACAGGGGCCCCACAAGGGTGCGTGCTCAACCTGCTGCTCTTCATCCTGCTGACCCATAACTGCATACCAGCCTACAGCACAAACTACATCATCAAGTTTGCGGACAACACGACGGTGGTGGGCCTCATCACCAACAATAAGCAGGCCAACTGCAGAAATGAGGTGAGCCAACTTGTGAACGTGGGAAAAACCAAGGAGATTGTGGTCGACTTCAGGAGGGGACACACACAGCATCCCCCTCTGATCATCGATGGAGCAGCTGTGGAGAGGGTGAGGAGCATCAAGTTCCTGGGGGTGCAGGGTTTCCTCTGGTAACATTTCTCTGTGGCGGGCCACCTCGCCAGAAAATTTACCACCGCACCAAAAAGGAGATATTAATTTAAGAAAAATATATGAAGCAATGACTTTCCGCAAGAGTGCACATGAACAACGCGCGTGGCTGTCATCCACGTGGAGTTTAGAAGCGCCCCGCCCGCGCGAGCTTTCCAGTCAGTCAGCAGGCAGTGTCTCGCTAGCGGCAGCAGCATCTTCGTGGAAAAGGACTGAAAACAGAGAAAATCAGAAGAGGTATGTAAGCTCTGGAGGCATTTATCGTGGTTTTAACCCGCTGGAAACGGGAGCAATAATGGAAGAGTTGCTTAGCTAAGAGATATGGTTAGAATTCAAATGCAGCCGGCTTCATATGAAGGGAAAGGCAAGAGGGACTGATGAATTGCTGAGGATATATTTCACCGGCCACTACAATATTAAGTTATGTTCCCAATTATGCACCTGGCAAGTTAAGATGACTGAAATTCACGAAGTCAATGACTTTAATCCATCAGCAACCTTCAGACAAACTGAACGTGCCAGCATTTGGATTTCAAAATAAGGGAGGTTTTTCTTGGCGATGAGGAGATTTCTAAAAAAAACTATATATATATAGAAATATTATAACAAAAATAGTGGCATCCTTGGTCATTTAAGTTAATTTAAATCATTAAATACAATTTTATTAATATTTTTTTCTTTGTAATGAGAGTTAAATTATGGTTCTGTTCTGACTGCAAAGTTATGGTCAAAAATAGCTATGCTGATGATACACAGCTGTACATTGGCACATCTCCTGATGACACAAAACCAATTAATGCCCTTTTGAACTGTATTTTAGGTACAAAGTCATGGATGGCAGAGAACGTCCTGCAGCTCAGCCAGGACAAAACAAAAGTTTTAATCATTGGTCCTGAAGACAAAAGAGAGAAAGTGAAAAAAGAGAAAAAGAGAAAAAGAGAGTGCTTTTATCCAAATTGCTAGGTCTAAAACCTACATATTGTGTCAAGAACCTGGGCGTTCTTCTAGACTCTGGCTTTAATTTTATTTCACACATTAAAAATATAACAAAAATCGGATTTTACCATCTTACGAATATAGCCAGAGTCCGCCCTTTTCTCTCTCTTGCCAGCACAGAGGTCTTGAGGCATGCTTTTAAAACCAGTCGTATATAGATTACTGTAATGTCCTGCTCTCTGGTCTTCCCCAAAAAAGGATAGGACATCTCCAACTGCTCCAAAATTCAGCAGCACGAGTGCTGACGAGGACCATATTACACCAGTTTTAGAATCGCTGCATTGGCTCCCCGTGTGTTTTAGGATCAATTTTAAGGTTCTCTTAGTAGTTTTTCAATACCTCAATGGTCTTGGGCCATCTTACCTATCTGAGCTGCTCTTATCTTATGAGCCCTTGTGGATCCTGAGGTCCTGTGGTACTGGCCTTTTAATGGTTCCCAAAGTCAAGACCAAGACCTTTGGTGAAGCCTCCTTTCATTAATATGGTCCTCGTTGGAAGCATCTACCGGGGGAAAACAGTTCTGCCAGAGGGCTTTTGAGGTGGCCCCGTGGTGGCTTCCTTCCTGGGGCTTGAAGTAGACCTGTGGCGGCTGCCCCCCTGGAGCTTTCGGACCCCCGTGGACAATCTTCATGACTCTGGGACCTGGGTCCCATACTGCAGCGGCCGATTCCTGCGGAGCCCCTCTGCCTGCAGCCACCACCTGGACATGCCATAGTCTGTTCGTGTGCCAAACCGAATCATCCATCTGCAAAAGCACGTTGTTCTCAGCCACACCATGATCCTCAGCAGCGCCTACTGCCCGGTCAGTTGCCATCTTGGTCAGTCGGCGTCCCGGTCTCCCGCCGGCGAGAACCCGAACCCAGTCTGTAATAAGTAAGGCAACACCTTACTTGTTTCCTGCATTGTCACCGTGTTCCCGGTGGCCCTGCATGCTCGTTCGGCTCAGGACCCTCCGCCGTGCTGCGGCGGTTCCGTTGTCACCATGTTAGCTGCGGACCCTTCCCCCACTGTCTCCGTCGTCGACTGCGGCTCGTTTTGGGTACAGAAACAGTCCGGTACCTCTCCGGTGTTGTCTGAAGTGCTCTGTTGTGCCATGCCGTGTGTTGTGCTCATGCCCAGCTGCTGCTGCTGCTTTTCGGGGCTCTCAGCATGCTTGCGATCCCCCTCCCCCTGCTCCGACTGTGGCTGCAGGAAAAACTGAGCCAAGTTCGTTCACTGCTCTCCCTCCGTGCTGTGGTCACTCTCAGTTCTGTATTCTCTCTTCTCACGGCGCTCACTCTCTGTGCTGTGCTCTTCGGCTGGCTTGTGGCCTATAGTGTCTAGCTTCTGCGTTTGGCACCCAACTAGCTCCGTGGCTAATTTTTCTGTTGCTACTACTTGGGCCGTTAGCTCCCCCGCGCTAGCTAGCTTAGTGTCTTTTGGCACCAATAGCCTGTCAACCCACAGCTTCGTTCTGTGTGTGTTCGGCAAAGTAGCTAGCAAGCAGCTCGACAGCATCTGTATATGACTCCTTCTCTCCTAACGTTTGGAAAATTCTCTGACTTTCTACACCGAGTTTGTGAACCAGAAGTGCTCGCTTCCTTACTCTGTTGAGTCTACCCAGGCCCAACGCTGCAATGTACAACTCAAACGCAGTCAGCCTGCGAGGCCACAGAATTGGTCCTCCTGGGTGCCCCAAAAACAGCTGTAGAGGTGCCCCGTACGCCTCCATGAGTTAATCCTCAGTTGCCAATTGTTATGTCCACAAAACCTGGTATTGAAGGAGATGGACAAGTAGGTTGCACTGAACATAGCTTTATCATACAACTGTCTACAATACAGCAGGTGCTACGCCCTGTATATTAGGGTGGTGTGATGACGTGGTCGGAAGGCGTCATCACACCACCCTTCACAATAAATCCTCCATCACCCTCCATCACACTAGCTGGCAGAGTGTTTACCCAGAGGGCATCTTCATTGACTTTAACGATGTCAATCTGGAGACTGTGCTACCCAGTTTAGACCAGGATGTTAAGTGTGTAGCATGAGGAGAAAACACGAGGCTGTGTATATGCTAATATTAACCCCTTAGCATTCCAGCCAATTTATCCAAAATACCTAAATAAATCAAATTCTTTCTTCACTGAGTGGCAGTAGAAAATGTGAAATGTCCCACTGGCGGAATACCAGAATTTTAGGGGGTTTTAAAAGGACACAGAGCCCCCCCCCCACACATCAAGTCTGAAAATAAATAACATGCATTTAGCTTTTACTCAAGTTGAGGTAGTTGTCTGATTTTCACTGGGGAATGTGTCTTCATATGGCAGTTAATTATCACTGTAAGACAAAGGAAATACTGTACAAACTGTGTGGTAAAATATAGGTGCACATGTCTGTATCGTACGGACGCCCTTAAAGGCAAACCAAAAAACATTTTTTTTTTTTGAAGCAGGAAATTTTCTCAGTCCAATAAGCTGCAACAATCAATTCATTCACCAGAAAGCACAGTTCAAACACAAAAAAGTTTGCCTTTCAGGGCAGGAAGAAATCAAAGAAACAAACAATATGAACAATTTGGATTTGAACTGAGTACTGTAGCTATTTATTGGCCTTAGAGAAATTCCAGCTTCAATTTTTTTTGTGGTTTGCCTTTCAGGGCTTCTGTAGCATCAGTATCAGCAATCAGAAACAAGAGCACTCTGAGATGAGTGCAATATCCTCTGCCTCCGTTTTCTTTGAATATCCCAATACTTAGTGACAGAGAGCAGTTTTCAACTTTTCAATATAATTACTGTGGCAGAACCAAATTATGATAAACCATCATCCACGAATACACAACAAAGTATACAACCCATAGCTGTAGGTCAGGATCCCGAGGTGAACCTGTGTAGCAAGTTTAATGATCTTAGAGAGATCTTACACGTTCTATAGTAAGAGCATAGGGAGTGGCATCCTTGACTTTTGACCTTTTGACCCCAAATCTGTAGTCAGATGTCATGGTGTCAGAGTGAGCCTGTGTACCAAGTTTGGTGGCCCTAGTTTCTTTGTTGTTGGGATATCGTTTATAAGCCATTTTGATGTTAACCTTTGACCTTACGATCTCAAAGCCACAGTCACACTTCAGGGTCACAGGGTGAACCTGTGTACCAAGTTT
This sequence comes from Pholidichthys leucotaenia, assembly GCA_020510985.1. NCBI lineage: Eukaryota > Metazoa > Chordata > Actinopteri > Cichliformes > Pholidichthyidae > Pholidichthys > Pholidichthys leucotaenia. Next base: position 494,039,032 of record CM035837.1, read on the forward strand.
GGTGACCCTAACTTTACTTGTACAGCAATAAGGCATAGGGAATGTTAATCTTGATCTTTGACCTTTTGACCCCAAACCCATAGTCAGAGGTAAGGATCCCAAGGTGAACCTGTGTACCAGTTTTGGTGGCCCTAGCTTTACTCGTTTTACAATAATTGTAAATGTAGCATTTACCATTTACTGTCATATTGACTGGACAAGCAGCCTGAGTGCAAAGTGCAACACAGAAAATGTTTGAAAATGTTTGCAGCAGGAATGAGCAGGTGCGTCTGCTGAGGAGACAGGTGAACAGGAATGAGGGGGCAAGCGCTCGCCAGCACATGACAGTTACCATCGTACAACTGCAATGTTAACGGTGAAAGTTGTCCAAGATTAGATACAACTCCTGTATCGATTTGAAAAGCCTACATCATTTCTTTCGGTAGTTATTGTGTTTAGAAGATTTAGGGAAAATCTGACCTCTGACCTTTGACCTCAAGGTTGTCCATGAGAGTGAAACTGTAATAATGCGCATCGTCAGAATATCTCAAACCATGGTACCAATTTTAAAACAATCGGAACATACCGTAGGGGGAGTTGATTTAACAACAGTGGGACTGACAGACAGACCTGACCCATAACCTACTCCCCCTTTGGTCATCGCCCAAACTGTATCGACTTTGCCATTCCCTTGGATCCAAGTGTGGAGAGGGGGGACCTACTACACAAATTCACACACCGCTGCCATCAGTGTGTGACGTGTGTATGAATGGGTGGATAGCAGGATCTGTAAAGTTCTTTGGTCATCCAGAGATGAGTAAAAAGTGCTAAATGAATGCCATTTACCATTTACATGGACAACAGTTGGTTCTCCACATTACCCTCCAGCTTCACCTCATAGCGTCAAAACAACCTAGGAAGCAGCAGTCTGCTGGTGATAAGCCATGGTGCTTGATTGGCATAAAAAAAATTACTCTATTCATTATTGACAAAAAATAAATAAATAACTCTAATCTCATGCATCCCTATCTTTTTCCAAAAGTTGCCAACCCTTGGCCTACAGAAACCTGACAGAACATTTACCACGTCACAATACTGGTCAATAGCCAACAATCACAAGGAAAGACTAAACCACAAATTTACTGCTGATGACAACACTTTATGGCAATATTTCTTGACACAGTTTCAATTGAAAGTAAAAAAAACAGCCATGCATGACTCCAGGGTTGTCATCAACTCTGAAACACAAGTTGAAAGAGGTGACTGATGACTGAACACACACACACACACACACACACACACACACACACAGAGAGAGTGTGAAAGTGATCTTTTTTCAAGTGCAGCACCATACCCAGAAAACTGAAAGCCAATCTGCAGTCAAAGAAAGCTGGGCAAAGGAACAATGACCACAGCGGCTCATCCAGAGGTCATGCAGTTAGAGGAGGACAAGTTTATTACAACCCAGCATTCCCATGAAATGAAATCATCCCTAAATCTGTTGGACTTTTCCAGCATCGGAGCATAATCCAATACAAGAGAGTCCATTTGAGGAAAAAAGAGGGAACATTAGAGCATTTTTCCACGCTACGCTGCTCTTAAGTTTTACCCTACCATATCTTATTATTCAGGGACAAACTCAGAGTCCTGTTATTAAAATCAGTGACTATTAAGGCCGGCAACATCCTGGTCCAGGAGATGGTGCACAGTAGACGTTTTTTTTTTCTTTTTTTTTTCTGCACAGTTACCACTAAAAGAGATCTACGTAATGTTCTAAAATACTTAGAGACCCATGTATTCATTCAGTGAACTGCATACTCCTACCTGTTCATGGTGACATGCATGTTCATTAGTGATGGGATCCTGAGTTCACCAAAACATACTGATTCAGTCTTGTTCATTTGAAATATTTGTTCACCGAATCAATCAATGCTGTACTGGAGCTCCAACCACCCACCACTCACTGAACTGAAGAACACAGCTGAATGGAACAGGCGGAGCAGCTCGTTTGCTGCTCAGCAGTACATTCACTGAACTGAGTGGGCTGAACTGAGTGGGTGGGGTCCAGACCATTCCATTATCTACATTTGGTATGGTGAGGTTTGCTTTTACACTGTTCCTTTTCCAAGAGAACTAAACAACTTCATGTGACCACACCTATGGCCTATGGTGATGACGATGTTTGTGTTGTTAGCAAACATGCTACTCACCCTCTGAAGTGTTTTCTGCAGTTCTGGACACATCCCTAAATGCACTTTAAGAGTAAACTGGTTCAGACTCCATCATATTAGTAGATGAACTAGTTCACTGAGGCTACAATATTATCCAGGTCTTCGTTAAAAGGGATGTTTGGCCTTCATATCAACTGTGATCATTTTCAGGTGGTATTGCTCCTCCATCTTTTTCAAAAACTGTTTCATCCTTCCTGAAAATATCTGGTAAGCTTCTGCAGTTTTATGATTCTTTTCAAGCAACTATTTATGCTGCTAGCAGACATTTCCTTTCTCCGAATACTAACGCGGCTCATTTCCCCTCTCATTGCCTGCCTTAACTTCCTGTGTTTGGTCTGAAAGTCTGAACCTTTCTGAAAATTGTGTTCATATTCTAAACAAACCAGGTCAAGGTTCAGTTTGATCCGGACAAAGACCACCTCTTTTTGACAGACCAAATTTCGGCTCTTTGGTCTGATTGTGATTTGAGGGAAGATTCACAACTAAAATTCTGGTCCAAATCAAACTGAAAAGTGTGAATATCCAGACCAACCAGGTTAGGTGTAAAAGCACCCTTACCCTGGATTTACACTGGCTCCAGATGCAGTCCGTTGCAGATGCAGTGCGGACGGAGCCTTGTGGCAGTCCCCACCCACTCTGTTTGTGTTTGGATCCAGCATAAATCAGAGCAGGGTTTGAAATACAAGACTGCATGAGAATTATATAAAATAACACAAGAGCTCGAAAAAGACTGGAGGAGAACCAATCGCAATCATGTGACAACAACAAGGAAGCGTGACGTACAAGCCCTCCGCCTTGGTTTTTGTGCTCTAATAATATGTAAGTAGCCTGTTACTTTTAATTCTATGAAGTGTTTTTATATTATGTCAAAGTTTTTACCTTCTTTGACACAGTGGTGGAGGAATAGACCTCAGAAAATAAGAGACCATCCTTAAATAGTTTTTAATGAACAAACATTAAATACAGTTGTCATGAACCGAGCCAGTTTGTCCTTCTGGCTCGGTTCCATGACTTTCCTCTGAGTGTCTATTTATCTGTGTTTTGTATGTTGGCATGATTATTTGTGTATTATTTTGTCCTTTGAGTTTCATATGGTCTTCCTTGTTTTCTGGTTACTGTTTAGTTTACCTTTGTTATGTTATATCCCATTTTGCATCCATTTCTAGTTCGTTTCTGTGTTTTGTGTATTGGCTCTCTGGCTGACAGACTGTCAGGTTGCACTTTCAGTCTGCACTTGATGTGGGCGTTGCCTGCCAGCTTGCCAGCCAGACCGCTCCCCCCTCTCCTGACACTCAGTTGTTCTGTGATTATTCCCCTTGCATCCTCGCTCAGGTGGATCCAATCATTAGCTCATCAGTATGTGTATTTAGTTTGCTCATTGCCATTTCTGTGCTGCTGGATTATCGTTTCTGTCCTGGCCACGTTACGCTGTGGTCTGCTCTAGTGTTCCTGTCCTTGGGTTTTTGCTCTGCCATGTTACGCCATGGTCTGCCCACAACACGTTACGCTGTGTGAACTGTAAGTGTTTCTTCTTTTGCAGTTTTTGCACGTCTGCACAATTTTTGGAACTGTTTGTCTTTTTTTTAATAAATGTGTTTGTGGTGTAACCCCGCACGTAGATCCGTCTCTCTTCTCCCCCATGCGCTGTGTAAAAGCACACGGGGAATCATGACAACAGTAGATACCACAGTATTTCCTTGTGGATTGGATCTGACATCTGTCAAAAACAGGCTTGTTGCGTGTCATTACTGATCCAAATCCGACGAGCCAGATTTGTTCCACAGTGGTCTTGTCCAGGTGGGGATTAGAACACTGATGAAAATGGGAACTATATACTGTGAAGTCCAGATCGCAGCCATAACAGACCGGATCTGGAGTCAGTGGAAATTCAGGGTTATATAAACATCTAGAAAGTCCTGTTAAAGATGCACTACGGTGGCTATAAATCCCCTATAAAGGTAAAGGTAAAGCCAACTTTATTGTCATTCGATCCATACAGCCAATCATGTACAGTAGAACAAAATTACGTTTCTCTTATCTACAATGTTAATCACATTGAGAATCAGAGGGGTCGCTGCCATGCGAGGTGCGTTTTGCCATGCAAGGCCCTTTTTTGTCCAAAACCCTTTCATTGTCTTACAGTTTCATAAAATCTTTTCACCCCCCCTTCAAACACCCGCATCAGTAATTACTAGGCCCAACCACATACCCCAAGGCTAATAGTGGCTAACACTACATTATCAGAATAAATACTGTAATAACTAGAAAAGCACTCTGAGAGCGCAGACCTCCGCCAAGCGCCACAGTTCCCCCCATACAGTGTTTGTGTGTACGTTTTCAGATTCCTTGACTATGAAAACATGTGACTAGCAATTGGATTCACAATGATAGGATTAGTGGTTCAGTAGTAAAAGCATTACCTCCTTGGCGGAGGTAATAAACTCAAGTGTTGCTGTTGTGTCCATCTCCTCCATCTGCAAAGTGCCAGGCTGTGACTTGTCAAGGCATACCTCATGCCTCCCTTATTGGGGGGGCTTTCACACCTGTACTGACCTCATGCCTCCCTTATTGGGGGGGGCTTTCACACCTGTACTGAGTACTTAAAAACTGTATTTATCGGCAGATGAAAGAAAACTGAAGCAAAAACAAACAAACAAAAACAAAAACTAAGCAAACAGCAACTGCAACATGAACTATTTCAAACATATTTATTCAAATGTACACTTATATGGACACAATCTTGAGCCATAACTTTTTGGTAATGTGAAAATAATAAGCCAAGTAGCACAAAAAAATTGAGTGCCCTTGCTGTCAGGAACCAATGTTGGCACCAAATCACTGAAGTGATCTGCCACCAATGGGGGTAGATTGTGGTCTGCCACAAAATGACAAAACATCACTTCTGCTAGTGATACATTGGGATTTGGAAGACGTTGGTTCTCTCACTGGCTGAAAATGTTCATCCATCGATCGAATTTGGCTACACAGTTTTTGTGGCGCTGTGTAGCAAAGTGCGACTTCAGGTGGAAAATCCCTGATGCAGTCACTTTTAGCATTAGTCACACATATCAGGCGCAGCATTACTGGTGCCGGGATTCCTCTCTGTTCCGGAGCCGCAGGACAAAAGAAGGTGTGATAATGGTTGCAGTGGGTTTTATTGGGTTTGCGCTCCGCGGAAAAAAGAGGATTTGGGAAGCCTCCCCGGCAGAGAGCTGTTTTTTGCGCAGCCCCTATGGCTGGCCGAGGAATTTCTGCCAAATAATCCGGCGCCGGACAGCTGCCCGTCTCAGCTTTTGCAGCGTAGCGTAAACACAGGCACTGTGGCGGGCCCTGCCCACCACTGTTTTCCGCGTGCTTTTGTGCCTAAAACTTTGAAGAAGGCGGAGTTTGTGTTCATCAGACACGACGACCAGTGCCCTCTATTGCCCCTGCACACATGTTGAAAATGGCCGTATCTCACAATGTTAAAGAATCATTTAAAAAATTCCTCTATCCAGACAGTGATCCGGATCATCCCCAAAATTTAATCAGTTCTTCCTTGTACCATTTCCAACAAGGCCTGAAAGTTTCATCGAAATCCGTCCAAAACTTTTTGAGTTATCTTGCTAACCAACAGACAAACAGACAGACAAACAGACAGACAAACAGACAGACAGACAAACGCTGGCAAAAACATTACCTCCTCCTGGCCTTCGGCCTGGCGGAGGTAATAATAGTTAGTGGTTGAAGGACATGCCCAGCTGTATGTACGGTGGCCCAGGATAATGACTGAAACTGCATCACTCCTTGAAAGCAGTTTAATGGAAAAATCCATCTTAATTTGGGTCATGTTTTAAAAGTAGCTTTTTAAAAAATGCTAACTAGCATGGAGGATAACATCAGTTAGGCCAGAGAGTCCTGATTGGCTCAACACTATATGCCAGCATCACTATAGTTACATCACTAAAAATGCTCCGTCTCAACTCGCCTTTTCTCAAGGGGCGGGGTTTAAGTGAAACTTTACAGCAAAAAAAACACAGAGATATGAAACATTTGAGCGATTTCACTCTTGATATGTCTTGTAAGTGATAAAAAAAAACATGTTACAGACATGTTAACAAGAAATAAAAATCAAAGTTTTGGTGGAGTGTCACTTTAACAAAATCGACAGCAGCACAGCTGTCTCCATCAGCTGCTGCCATGTAAACAAAGGAGATAACGGAGCGTTACTGTGATGTAAAACCAGAGTGATGGTGGCACACAATCTGACATGACAGGCCAAGACCTCCAGTTTTCCAGTCCACATACACACGTGAAAACTTTCACCCTGGAAGATGTTGTGTGTAGTGTGTGTGTGTGTGGCCCTTAGGGCTTGCCGTAGCTGCTCTGTGTGGTGTGATGTCAGGTGGGCTACGGCACCACTGTATATAATTCTGTGATTCCTTAATAAAAGGGGAGTTCGCTGCATGGCATAAGACCGACTGTAGTCTCTGATTACCGACATATGGAGCTTTATGCAGATGCTGCCGGGCAGCTGGCTGGAGATTTTGCCGAACGTACAAGGGACACGAAGCGATGGGTAGTGAGGCTGTTGGCACCAAGGGAAGCTAATCTAGCTAGCTCAGAGAAGCTAAAGGCTCAGGCTGTGACAACAGCGAGGTTAGTCATGAAGCTGGGTGTGCGCTAAAACCAAGCTCCAGGGTACCAGCTGGGTATCCAGGGGGGACTGGAGAGCCTGGTTACCAAAGACGGCAAGCCAGCCGAGGAGCTCAACACAGTGCATGATCGTAGCGCTGGTGGTGATGGCGGTGTGGCGAGCAATGGCAGCATGGAGGGAGAGCAGCGAACAGACTCAACTGAGTTTTCCCTGCAGCTGGAGTCTGGGCAGCTGGAGGGTGGGAGCAAGCGTGCTGAAAGCCCAGGGAAACAACAGCGACAGCTGGGAACGAAGGCAGAGCAGCGGAGCGCCTTGGACAAAGATGCTGGGCGCAGCGGGGAGGCGCCTGGGTCAGCGAGTGACACCGACGAGAGTGCTGAGAGCCCCTGGAGCAAGCAATGACAGCCGAGAGCAGGGGCAGCGCAGCGCAGCGCCTTGGACAAAGGTGCTAGGCGCAGCAGCGAGGCGCCTGGGTCGACGAGTGATGCCGACGAGCGAGCTACAGTCTTCCCCGGAGTTCGGCCAGATGGAGCCGGAGTGTCTGGGGCTACAATGGCGGCAGCTGCAGCAGTTCCAAAGACGGTCGGGGGCAGACCAACAGGCATGGAGGGACTGCTTGCTGGGCAGCAGCACTGCGGGTCCAGGTGAGAGAAGCAGTCAGTGGTGAGAGGGGACATCCTCACCGGGGTGGTCAGCTTCGATCCCGGGGGCAGGAGGCTGCCAGGGGCGCGCATGCCGTGGGGCTGCCCTGCGTCCCTGAGCTGGTTTTACCCTTGGCTGCCAGTGGACATCGGTGTAACACAAATGACTTTGTTGTAAATATGTCCATATGGTGTGCACGTGAATGGTTGTTGTGATATGGGATTATTTTACGTATTTTAGGAACACGCTAATTTAAGTTGTTTTTTGGGTGAATGTGTTAGGCCATTCCAGCTCATTGTCCCCGTTATTTCCCTTACTGCATGGCTCGGGTCCTAAATTGGGGTGGGTCTGAATTGTGTGTATGTGTTTTGAACTTTTGTAAGGGGGAGAGGAATGTTGTATGTAGAGTGTGTGTGTGTGGCCCTTAGGACTTGCCGTAGCCACCCTGTGTGGTGTGACATCAGGCGGACTATGGCACCACTGTAAATCGTTTTGTGGTTCCTTAATAATCCTGCACGGTGGCGCAGTGGTTGGCTGCACGGTGGCGCAGTGGTTAGCACTGCGGCAGCACAGTTTACCCTTGGCCGGGGGATTGTGGGGATCGTGGGATCGTGGGTTCGATCCCAGCCCCCGACCAACAGTGATCTGTGTGGAGTTTGCATGTTCTCCCCGTGTTGCGTGGGTTTACTCCGGGATTTCTCCGGTTTCCTCCCACATGCCAAAAACATGCATGTTAGGTTAATTGGCTGTTCTAAATTGTCCCTAGATATTTGTTTCCTATAGGCCCTTAGAATAGAGGGTTAGTATTAATGAAAGCGCTTTGAGTGGTCTTTGTGACTAGAAAAGCGCTATATAAGTGCAGGTTAGTTAGTTAGTTAGTAATAAAGGGGGAGTTCGCTGCATGGCATAAGACCAACTCCAGTCTCTGATTACTGACATAATAGGAGGAGTTTTTCAAAAGGTTTGTTTTATTCTCTAAAAGCTGCGTATGCTTGTGGATGGAAGGCCAAACCCGTAGAAAGACCTACATTTTAAAATATACTTGTCTGTGTGGAGAAGGCTGAATAGCATGAAAAATCATATTAAGTTGGTACTTTTAAGTATAGACACACCACCAAGGAACATTCATGGGAGGGAAAAAATGTTCATGGAACTTGATCCCAGCCATCTTTAAGACACTTTCAGCTCAAACTGAGGGAAAAAAAAAATCTAATTTTGTATATTTTTAAACACCACTATTCAAGGACCGCATGTGGTATGGCACTGGCAAGACGCTCTGCTGCAATAATGGTATTAGGGATGAGCCAATACCACTTTTTCAAGTCCAATACTTTGACTTTGAGTATTGGCTGATACTGATCAACGATACTGTCCCTTTTATTTAAAACAACAAAAGTACAGAACATGCTTTGGTAATGATTGGTTGCATTTTGCACACATATGAAAACATAAATCTAAAAGTCAAAGAATATATTACAAAACTGACTCAGTTCAGCAACGCTGCTGCTTTTTTATTTTAAACTTTGTAACATTGGCAGCATTTCATTGGTCAGCACTATGTAAACATGCATTTTAAAGATTTAAGTGCAAGTTTATGCAAAACTTTAAAGCTGAGTATTAAATAAACATTTAGATGAAATTCATAGTGCCACTTTATGCATGAGGTAAAAAAAATGCTGTAATCTGAAAATAAAGGAACTAACCTTTTAAAGTTGTATTTTTGTCATCCATTATTATTATCATAAGTATTCTCTGTCCATTCTTAGTTTTTATGTTTGCTCTTATTTTGAAGTCATTCCTGTTCCATTTCCTGTAGCCTTACCCAGGATTTACACTGACACTGCAGATGCAGTGCAGATGGAGCCTTGCATTTTTCCCTACCAAATCTGTTTGTGTTTTGCAGTGGCACTGATGAGGACAGAGTTTGAAATACAAGATCACGCAAGAATTATGCAAAATAACGCAAGATCTTCCGCTGATGGTTACCCCTCCCTTCCCCTGACAGTAGTTTTCCTGTCTCCGGTTGCCTATCAGCGGACTTCTGGAGCATTCTGCCTCGGTGAAGAATGACTGAAATTGGACTACTTCTAAACACAACACAGATGACGGCTGAGCCTCCCACACAGATTCTTAGAATCTTGTGATTGGGGCTCGGTGGAGGAACTAACTGAGGCCATAGCTGGACAGGAGCCGGATCGGAGCTCAACTACAGCGGCGGTAGGAGGCAGGGCTCAGTGGAGGAGCTACCGAGGCCCCAGCTGGACAGGAGCAGGATTGGAGCTCATTTACAGCGGCGGTAAGCAGCGGGACTAGCAGCGGAGGGGGCTGACTGAGGCCCCAGATGGATTCAAGGTCGGCTGGATCGGATACCGGCGACACTAACAGAGACTGTCCTACTATCAACAGGTCACTTAAAAAATGCCACCAAAGAAGGAGGAAATGGAAGAGATTAAAAAATCTCTGAACTTCATATCAGAAGAACTGACCAAAGTGGCCAATCAACAGTCTAAACTATTAGGGCCAATGAAGGAAGTCCGAGAATTGAAATTAACAAATAAGGAAAGAGACAAAAAAATTGCAGACTTGGAGCAACGCATTGAGGATCTTGAACATTATTCTCGTATGGAGGATTTAATCATTAGTGGATTAGACATTAAATACCAATCAAATGCCAATGCTACAGCAGGAATGAGAGGTGAGGAGGCTCCCCTAAGTGAATCAGTCTCCCTGGAAAACCAGGTGCTTCAGTTCCTTGAATGCAGAAACATAAAGGTTGAAGGAAATGCAATTTCAGCCTGTCATACTTTACCCAGAAAGGATAATAAAACATAGAAATCAATTCAGAATCAGAATCAGAATCAGAATCAGAATCAGGTTTATTGCCATTGTTCATGTAGTACACAAACTAGGAATTTGTCTCGGTACAATGCTGCAACATTAAACATGATAAGATAAGAGAAATAAACTATACATGTAATAAAGTGTAGGATAAGATTAAGTGATACTGGTCAACAGTTAAAATATATATTAGCCAGCAGCAGATACTGTGGAGAACTATATAGTGCAGTCGGTAATGCAGGAAGAAAACAGTGATGATTGACATGAGTCTGGTTGAGCTGCTGTACATGGTGCACGAGAGTCAATAAGTCACTTAGTGTTCAGCAGTCTAATGGCAGAGGGGAAGAAGCTGTTCATGTGACGGGAGGTTTTAGTCTGGATGGACCGAAGTCTTCTACCAGAGGGGAGGGGGGCAAACAGTACGTGACCAGGGTGTGAGGGATCGGCTATGATCCGGCCAGCACGCCTCCGGGTCCTGGAGATGTACAGATCCTGGAGAGATGGGAGCTTGCAGCCGATCACCTTCTCAGCAGTGCGCACGACGCGCTGCAGCCTTAGTCTGTCCCTGGCAGTGGCTCCTGCGTACCACACGGTTATGGAGGTGGTGAGGATGGACTCGATGATGGCTGTGTAGAACTGCACTAACATCTTGGTGGGTAGCTTGAGCTTCCTCAGCTGCCGCAGGAAGAACATCCTCTGCTGGGCTTTTTTGATGAGTGAGCTGATGGTCAGCTCCCATTTGAGGTCCCTGGTGATGGTAGTGCCTAGGAAGCGGAAGGAATCAGCAGTGGTGATGGGAGAGCCTGAGAGGGTGAGGGGGGGCAGAGGAGTAGTGACTTTCCTGAAGTCCACAATCATCTCCACTGTCTTCAGAGCGTTCAGCTGCAGGTTGTTATTGCTGCACCAGGACGCCAGCTGGGCCACCTCTCTCCTGTAGGCGGACTCGTCGCCGTTGGAGATGAGCCCGATGAGGGTGGTGTCGTCCGCAAACTTGATCAACTTGACAGACTGGTGGCTGGAGGTGCAGGAGTTGGTGTAAAGGGAGAAGAGTAGGGGGGAAAGTACACAGCCCTGGGGTGATCCGGTGCTGATGCTAGTATAGTCTGAGACAGTCTTTCCCAGCCGCACATGCTGCCTCCGGTCCGTCAGGAAGTCGATGATCCACCTGCAGAGGGAGTCAGGCACGTTGAGCAGGGACAGCTTGTCCCGGAGCAGAGCGGGGCAGATGGTGTTGAATGCGGAGCTGAAGTCCACAAACAGGATCCTGGCGTAGGTTCCCGGGGAGTCCAGGTGCTGCAGGATGGAGTGGAGGGCCAGGTTGACTGCATCGTCTACAGACCTGTTGGCTCGGTAGGCAAACTGCAGCGGGTCCAGGAGAGGGGTGGTGATGGACTTGAGGTGGGACAGGACCAGGCGCTCAAAGGACTTCATGACTACAGAGGTGAGCGCTACAGGTCTGTAGTCATTAAGTCCAGTGATCCGTGGCTTCTTGGGGACAGGGATGATGGTGGAGGATTTGAGGCAGGACGGCACGTGGCATAGCTTAAGGGAGGTGTTAAAAATGTCTGTGAATACAGGAGCCAGCTGTTTCGCACAGAGTCTCAGGGTGGAGGGAGACACGCCGTCTGGGCCGGGGGCCTTGCGCGGGTTCAGTCTGGAGAACTGTTTGAGCACATCCTGCTCACTGATGATAAGGGGAGGGGGGGAGGAGGGGGGGGTGCCTTAAATGAAGTAGGGAATGTGGAGGCTGTGGAGCTGGAGGGAGGGGGGGAGTTGGACACAGATGACGAGGTGTCAAAACGGGCATAGTGTTGGGACAGTCTTTGACAAAGGGCTTTGTCATCCTGACCTTTAGGAGCCTTAGGTCGATAGTTGGTGATTTGCCTCAGTCCTCTCCACACGGAAGCCGAATCATTAGCAGTGAACTGCTGCTGGAGTCTCTCTGAGTACACAGATTTAGCCCTCTTCAGCTCTCTGTTAAACCGGTATTTAACCTCCCTGTAGCAGTCCCTGTCTCCACTTTTCAGCGCTGCTTCCTTCTCCTTCCTGATCTGTCTGAGCTTAGCTGTGAACCAGGGTTTGTCATTAGAGTAACTCACCCTGGTGCGTGATGGAAGAATGTTCTCTTCACAAAAGTGGATATATGAGTTCACAGTGTCCGTGTACTCATCCAGATCATGCGTGGCTCCTTTAAACATGCCCCAGTCAGATATTTCCATGCACGTTTCCAGCTTCTCCTCAGCATCACTGGTCCGTATCTTCGTAGTGCTCACAACAGGTTTAGTGAGCTTCAATCTCTGTCTGTATGTGGGAATGAGGTGAACCATCACGTGATCAGATAATCCCAGCGCAGCGCGAGGAACAGCGCGATATGCGTCTTTCACTGTGGTGTAACAGTGATCCAGTGTGTTTAATCCTCTGGTGGGGCATTTAATAAACTGTTTGTAGCGGGGGAGATCGTGGCTCAGATTGCACTGATTAAAGTCGCCAGCCACAATAATCAGCGAGTCTGGAAAACTCCGCTCTGTGTGTTGAATGTGATCCGCGAGCACGCGCTGAGCTTCGCGCGTGTCCGCGTCGGGAGGGGCGTACACAGCGATCATTATGAAAGAAGCAAACTCCCGCGGGGAATAGAAGGGCTTGCAATTGATAACAAGAAATTCCAAGGCAGGAGAACAGTGTTTGGAAATTACCGTTACATCAGAGCACCAGCTGCAGTTGATGTAGAAGCAGACTCCGCCTCCTGTGGTCTTGCCGGAAAGCTCTGTGTCACGATCAGCACGGAAGAGCTGAAAGCCGTCGAGGCGCAGCGCGCTGTCCGGTATATTTTCCCGGAGCCAGGTCTCAGTAAAGCAGAGGACAGCTGAGGAGGCGAGGTCCTTAAAACGCATCAGCAGTCTCAGTTCATCTACCTTGTTAGAGAGAGAGTTGGTATTGGACAGAAATATACCAGGCAGCGCCGTTCGCGAGCCTCTCCTGCGAAGTCGTACGAGAGCGCCCGCTCGTCTTCCTCTCTTCCGCCGTCTCACTTTCCGAGCCAAACAATAAACCAGATCGGCGGCAGGGGCTAGAAAAACTGGGAGGAGGTCCGTGGGGGTGAAAGTCCTGATATTTAGAAGTTCTTCACGGGTATAAGTGCAAGCAGACACACAATTGACAAACAAAAACAAACAAAGAGCGCAGCGAAGCACCATGTCGACCGCTGTGGGCGCCATCTTGGATCAGAATTGTGATGTGCTTTGTGAACAGAAGGGTAAAGAATGACATACTGAGGCAGGCCAGAAAGCTACGGGGAACAGAAGTTTACCTAAATGAACATTTAACAAAGACTAATGCTGAAATAGCACAGCAAGCACGGATGCTGAAAAGACAAAACAAGATACAAGCAACATGGACAAGAAACTGTAGAGTTTGGATCAAACTAAATGGAACACCTGAGGAAGCAAAGGCCATAATAATAAAAGATCTCACTGACTTAAGTAAATATAGATGAACACTGATTGGGAAAATTAAGAGACTACGATAATCCATATCTGCACACATGGCAAGAACAGTTCTTTTGTGACATACCATGTCAATGTACTTTAAAAAAACAAAACAAAAAACTTATGACTGACTTTAGTGGACATCAATCATCCCCAGATAGAGGAAGTCATTTGACACAGAATGAGGAAATTCAGACTCTGAAAATATGCCATTATGCTGAACATAAACTACAAGAGATGGAGAATGATATTGATCCTGATAACCACTTCTTCAATAATATTCATAATCACTGTGAATATTATACTGAAAAGCAATTCAAAAGTCAAGTACAATTAGATGGTAAACTATCAATAATACACTTCAACAGCAGAAGTCTTAACAAAAACTTTCCACAGATTCAGGACTATTTAAAACAGCTAGAAAATTTACAGCTATCGCAGTCTCTGAAACTTGGTCAATGAAGAGCAGGCTCCTCTGATGGCAATAGAGGGATATCAGATGTTTTATATTAATAGATCTCAAAAAAAGGGTGGTGGTGTTGCACTGTATATTGATGACCTGCATAGGTGTAAACTTGTAAATGGAATGTCCTTTGCACTACCAGGGATTCTGGAATGTGTTACTGTTGAGATTGACCAAGATAAAACAAAAAATCTAATTGTAAGGTGTATATATAGAATGCCGGGAACTTGCGTTGAGACATTTAGAGATAAGTTAGTTGAGCTGTACAATAATATAACAAATAAGAAAATGGTTGCAATCTGTGGAGACTTCAATATTGATTTACTAAATCCATTTCAACAAAATGTAATTACAGAGTTCATTAATTCTATGTACAGTATGAGTCTATATCCCACAATAACACATCCCAGCAGAATCACAGTTCACACTGCTACACTTACTGACAACCTGTTTGTTAATATTATTGATAAGAAAAGAGAAAGTGGATTATTGATAAATGACATAAGTGACCATTTGCCAGTCTTTGCACTTATCCATGGCCACATGGGGGCCAATACAGAAAAAAAAACAACTTTAAAATCTTTCAGATACAAATCACAAAATGCAATCAGTTCTTTTAAAGAAGACCTGCTGAAGCAAGACTGGGCAAAAGTCTATGCATCAGATGTAAATGAAGCCTATGACACATTCATGAACATTGTAGCCACTCTTTATGAAAAAAAAAAATGTCCATTAGTAAAGAAAAAGCTTAAAAAGAAATTTGCCAACAAGCCATGGTTAACCAAAGGATTACAAAAAACGTGTAAAAAGAAAAATTCATTCTATAAAGCCTTTCTAAAGAAAAGGATAAAAGAAGCAGAGCAGCGGTATAAAACATTTTTCAAATTTTCAAACTATAGACCTATTTCACTATTGCCACAATTTTCCAAGATACTTGAAAAAATATTCTATGAGAGAATTGACAACTTCATAATGAAGAATAATTTATTGTGTGAGCAGCAATATGGGTTCAGACACAAGAGGACAACTGCATTTGCTCTAATGGAATTTATAGAAAAAATATCAACTGCTGTTGAAAATAAAGAGTATTCAGCTGGGGTATTCCTGGATCTTAAAAAAGCATTTGATACAGTGGATCATAAATTATTGTTAATGAAACTACAAAATTATGGTATTGGGGGTAGCACTGTCCTGGTTATGTAGTTACTTAAAGAAGAGATATCAGTATGTATGTGTTGGTAACAAAAAACTCACAGTTACTGAAGGTTACTTGCAGAGTCCCACAGGGTTCAGTTTTTGGGGCCATTGTTATTCAATATGTATATAAATGATATATGTAGTTTCTGAAAAAATGGATTTAATATTGTTTGCAGATTACACTAATTTATTATGCAGTGGAAGCAATTTGGAACAACTTTTGGATACACTCGGAAAGGAATTAGGAAAGCTTAAACTGTGGTTTGATTCAAACAAATTAACGCTCAATTTAAGTAAGAAAAAAATTTATAATTTTTAACAACCATCACAACAACTTAGTATCTAAACTCAGTGTAAATGGTGTAGAGATTGAAAGGGTATCCAAAACTAAATTTCTTGGAGTAATAATTGATAACAAACTGTGTTGGAAGTCACATATTAATTATATTAAAGGTAAAATATCTAAATCAATTGCAATATTACACAGAGTGAAATATTTGCTGAATCAACCCACACTATATACCTTGTATCATTCATTAATACTCCCATACATGACATATTGTACTGAAGTATGGGGAAATACATATAAAACAAACATATATCCAGTCTTTATGCTTCAGAAGAGAGCTATTAGAATAATAAACAAAGCTGCTTACAGGGAACCAACAAACCCACTTTTTCTTAAACAAAAAACTCTCAAGTTGAAAGATCTGATCGACTTTAAAACCGCAATAATAATGTTTAAAGTGAAGAATCTATTACTGCCCGCAAATATCCAAAAGTTGTTCAATTCAATTCAATTCAATTCAATTCAATTCAGCTTTATTTATATAGCGCCATTTCACAACAACAGTCATCTCATAGCACTATCAACTGTAGGGAGGACCCCCACAGTTGCAGAAAGACCCCAGCAATCAGGCGATCCCCTGTGAGCAAGCACTTGGCGACGGTGGAGAGGAAAAACTCCCTTTTAACAGGAAGAAACCTCCAGCAGAACCAGGCTCAGGGAGGGGCAGTCATCTGCTGCGACTGGCTGGGGGGTGAGGGGATAGAGAAGATGAAAGGAACAGAGATGTAGAGAGCAAACAGCATGATGGGGACTCAATCTATGGGAGAGAACAAACAGATGTTAATGACCAGCAAAAAAAAAAATATTTCATTGAGAGTGAAGAAAGGAGTGAGGCCCAGTGAATTATTGGAGGTCCCCCGGCTGACTAAACCTATTAGCAGCATAACTAAGGGAGGGTTCAGAAACACATGGTCCCTCCCTTATTGTAGGCTATATCAAAAAGGTAGGTTTTAACCCTATTCTTAAAAACAGAGATTGAGTCTGACTCCCGAATCCAGATTGGCAGCTGGTTCCACAGGAGAGGAGCTTGATAACTGAAGGCTCTGCCTCCCATTGTACTTTTGGAGATTCTAGGTATTACAAGTAATCCTACATTTTGGGAGCGTAGTGCTCTGTTAGGATAATACGGTAGTATCAGATCTTTTAAATAAAAAGGAGCCTGATTGTTTAGAGCTTTGTAAGTAAGAAGAAGGATTTTAAACTTAATTCTAAACTCTATGGGAAGCCAATGAAGGGAGGCCAGAACCGGAGAGATATGATCTCTCTTTCTAGTACCTGTTAAAACTCTTGCTGCAGCATTTTGGATCAGCTGAAGACTTTTTAAAGATGTTTTAGGACAGCCTGATAATAAAGAATTACAATAATCTGTTCTGCCTTCCAATCTGCCTTTTTGTTCCAAATAAGGGAGAAACAATATCATTTCAGAGGAACATGTATATTTCAAAAACCTTCAGTGAGAACTACCACCAAGCAACACTGTGTCTCAGTGCAAGGAGTCAGATTATGGAACGATTTTGGACCTGAATTAAAATCATGTACAACGCTTGGACAATTTAAACAAAAACTAAAGGAAGAAATACTCCAAACATATATACAAGATGACATGTAAAATCACATAAGGATTGTCATATCCAGCCTGTGTTGTGTTGTTGCTTAGTTTATTGTCACGTTTTGTCTTAGCTTTGTTCTGAATTGTAATCGCTCTTGTTTTGTTTTTCTTTTGAATTCTTGGATGGAATATAGGTGGGCAATATAAGCTGCGGCTTCAGCCATCACCCATTTTGAATAATTTATGTTGAACTGTATAATCGGAGGAGTTATTGTTTAATTTAACCTTGTTAGATTTTTTTTTCTCTCCCCTTTGTTATATTATTCTGTTCCTTTTTTAATCTTTACTTTTAATCTATCCAAAATAAAGATTCATTCATTTATTCATCTTGAGAAAGACCTCAAAGTGACAGAGATGAACCCATCGCGATCATGTGATAACAACACATGGGCTGCACAGTGGCACAGTGGTTTAGCACTGTGGCAGCACAGTTTACCCTCGGCCGGGGGATCGCGGGGATCATGAGATCGTGGGTTTGATCCCAGCCCCTGACCAACAGTGAGCTGTGTGGAGTTTGCATGTTCTCCCCGTGTTGCGTGGGTTTACTCCGGGATTTCTCCGGTTTCCTCCCGCATACCAAAGACATGTAGGTTTAGGGCGCTCGCGCACGCAGCGACCGGCAGCCGGTGCGCTTGTCACCAGACTGCAAACCAAATCTACCAACGGGTACAAATAAGTAACAAAAAAAACCAACAAAAAAAAAAACAAAAACAAGGAAGTGTGATGTAGCTGCGGCTCCCCACCTAGATTTTTGGCCTCTAAATAAAACATAAGTAGCCCATTAATTTTAATTCTATGAAGCATTTGTATGTTTGGTCAAGTTTTTACCTTCTCTGACATAGTGGTGGAGGAGTAAGCCTCAGAAAATAACGGACAATCCTTAAATCATTTTTATTGATCAAACGGCTATTAAATACCATGAGATACCACGGGATTTCCTTGCAGATTTTTTCTGGCATCCATCAAAAATAGACTTGTTGCATTTCATTAGCGAACTGAATCTGATGAGCCGGATTCGTTTTGCAGTGGTCTGGACCAGGTAGGGATTAGAAAATTGACGAGAATGGCAACAATTTGCTGAGGAGGCTGGATCGCAGCTGTAACGTACTGCATCCTGGCTGCACGGTGGCGCAGTGGTTTAGCACTGTGGCAGCACAGTTTTACCCTCGGCCGGGGGATCGCGGGGATCATGAGATCGTGGGTTCGATCCCAGCCCCCGACCAACAGTGAGCTGTGTGGAGTTTGCATGTTCTCCCCGTGTTGCGTGGGTTTACTCCGGGATTTCTCCGGTTTCCTCCCGCACACCAAAAACATGTAGGTTTAGGGCGCTCGCGCACGCAGCGACCAGCAGCCGGTGGCTTGTCACCAGACTGCAAACCAAATCTACCTACGGGTACAAATAAGTAACAAAAAAAAAAAAAAAAAAAATCCAGAGCCAGTGTAAATCCTGAGTAACTGTTGTAGTCCTTCTTCCAGCTGACTGTTATAGTTTGCTATTTACGTTTCTGTTACCTACTTCTCATCAGCTGCAACTATCTGCCGAAAGGTAAACCCATGTTATGTCTTTGTTCCTGTTGTTTTCCATGCTCCCGTCTAGTTTGTATATCTGAACAACATGGACAGCACTGGGAACATAAAATTCACACACGAAGAGGAAGAAATGGTACCATTGTGGGCGACACACATTGTGGGCTCACGTTGCCACAGAGACAGGACTGCATGTGTATTGGGGTGTCACGTCTGCAAGGACAGAGGACTCGAATCTGCAGAAGATAACAAGGAGGTGTGAGATTTGTCTCTTTGTCCCACAGAAGATGCCCCGGAGAGATTTCCGGTTCATCAGGAAATGAGAGACAATGGTGAAGCTTCAAAGGGATGCTTTGTGACTGTATGTTTACTGAAGACACCATGTGACTTGAATTCTGATGCTGGAAACATATAAAAGGGTGTTGAGATATGATTCTTTCTCTTTCCTGCTTTGAGAATGCTAGAAGCTGTGTTCTGTGAAATAAAGCTGGTTTACGACTAAACTCAGCCTTGTCATTTGAGCACATCTTCTACACTGGTGACCTACGACGAAAAATGAGCAGACAGAATTCTCCCAAGCGGGGCTCGGCGGAAGCCAGCCTGATGGCCACCTCCACGATCCGGCTGCCCGATTTCTGGCAGCACAGCCCGCGCTCATGGTTTAGCGCAGTCGAGGCGCAGTTCAACCTCCGGAGAATCTCTAACGATGACACAAGATTCTACCACGTGGTAGCGAAGCTGGACAGCAACACGGTCCAGAGAGTGGAGGATCTGGTTAATCATCCACCAGACAGCGACAAGTACAGCGCATTGAAGGACGCGCTGATCAGCCAGTTCACCCCCTCAGTCCAACAACGAGCAGAGGGGCTCCTGACGTTGACGGAGGCAGAAAACGATAGACCTGCGGACCTGATGGTGAAGATGCTGAAGCTCAAAGACTCTGAGGATGGCGAATTCCTTTTCGCCCACCTTTTCCTTCGAACCCTGCCGCCAGCAGTGAGAGTGGCCCTGGCAGAGTCACCCCGATTGGCCAGGCGAGACTACCATGGGTTGAGCAAAGAGGCGCAGCGGTTGGTCGACTCCCACAAGCGGAACACGGTTTCGGCCGCGGCGGCCAGCCCGGGAACAGCGTCCGGAGACAGCGCAGGTCCAGCGGCCGCTGCGCCAGACGCACCAACAGCGGCGGCGACGGGAGCCAGACGACGCGGAGCGGAGGACGGCCCGTGCTTCTACCACCGCCGTTTTGCAGAGAGAGCGCACAGGTGCGTCCCACCGTGCAACTTTAAGCGCCAGGGAAACGCCAAGACCGAGGGCCGGTAGCAGCTGCGACCCTCGGCAACGAGAACAGGCTGCTTTACCTGACAGATGCACGCTCGAGGAAACAGTTCCTCGTGGACACGGGCTCTCAGCTGAGTTTCGTCACACCCACCTACGCGGAACAGCTGATGCCTTCTAAAGCTCCCTGGGTGTCAGTGTCAGCAGCGAACGGCTCCACGATTAAAACGTTCGGTGAGAGGACCATGCTTCTGTCCTTACAGGGCCGTTCATTTGAGTGGACATTTATTGTAGCAGCAGTCAGTTTCAACATGTTAGGGGCTGATTTTTTGTGCTCACATGGTTTATTGGTTGACCTTGCTAATAGACGTCTGATTAATGCACTGTCCTTTCATTCTATTCCCTGCACAGCTCGGGTGGCCCCGCCAACTGCACATGCCAGCATCTCTGCTGCGGGTGGTAAGCTTCACACATTGCTTGCTCAGTTCCCAGCACTCACAGTCCCCACGTTTTCGGCAACGGTGGCTAAACATGGGGTGGAGCACTTCATAACGACCACCGGCCCTCCCGTTTTTGCAAAAGCTCGGCGCTTGGACCCAGCTAAACTGGCCATCGCACGCGAGGAGTTCACTAATCTGGAGAAACTGGGCATTGTTAGACGCTCCAAGAGATCTTGGGCTTCGCCGTTACACATGGTCCCAAAGACTGACGGCTCATGGCGACCTTGCGGCGATTTCCGCAGGTTGAACAATGTTTCAGCGCATGACCGCTACCCGATTCCGCACATTCAGGATTTTTCTGTTCATTTGGCGGGGGCGCGCATTTTTTCTAAAATAGACTTGGTGCGCGGTTACCACCAGGTTCCAGTGCGCGCGCAAGATGTACCCAAAACAGCGGTCATAACTCCTTTCAGCCTTTTTGAGTTTTTGCGCATGCCTTTTGGCCTCAAGGGGGCCGCGCAGACTTTCCAACGCATGATGGATGCAGTTTTACGCGACCTTCCTTTCGTGTTCGTTTATTTAGACGATATTTTGGTAGCCAGCGCGTCCGAGGGCGAGCACGAAAAACACCTCACAGCAGTTTTCTGGAGGCTGGCAGAGCACGGGTTAATAGTTAACACAGCGAAGTGCCAGTTTGGGGTGGCGCAGATTGATTTTTTGGGACATCGCGTTTCGGCAGAAGGAGCGGTTGCCATAACGGATTTTCCGCAACCTCAAACGGTCAAGGCGCTTCAGGAGTTTCTAGGGATGGTTAATTTTTACAACCGGTTCCTCCCAAGCGCAGCACGGCTCATGCAGCCATTGTACACCGCGTTAAAAAAACAAAAGCCCGCAAATAAAGTTGAATGGTCTCCGGAGCGGGAGCGCGCTTTTGCCCAGGTCAAATCAGCCCTGGCAAACGCAGTTTTGTTAGCGCACCCAGTTCCAACGGCCCACATGGCGCTCACCACTGATGCTTCCGATGTAGCGGTGGGGGCGGTAGTTGAACAGTTTGTGGCAGGTACCTGGCAACCCCTCGCGTTTTTCAGCAGGACTTTGCGCGATAGTGAACGGAAATACAGTGCGTTTGACAGGGAGCTTTTGGCCCTACACTTGGCCATCCGTCATTTTCAGTTCTGGTTAGAGGGGCGACGTTTCACCGCGTTTGTGGATCATAAACCGCTAACGTTTGCGATGGCCAAAATTTCAGAACCCTGGTCAGGCCGGCAACAAAGGCAACTAGCCGCAATATCGGAGTTCACTACTGATATTCAGCATGTCACGGGTAAACACAATGTTGTGACAGACTGCCTCTCGCGCGCGGTAGCACCACCAAGCCCCATAGGGGCAGACTCTGTAGCCGTGGCCGCGGGCCCGGGCAGCGACGCGGGAGCGCGCTCAGCCCCGGTCTGTGTTGGGTTACATTATGCAGCCATGGCTGCGGAGCAGGTTAACGACGCGGACGTGCGCGCGCTCCAGTCTGGACCAACAGGGTTAAGGCTGGAGCACAGGGTGCAACAAAATGGTATGCCCCCACTAATCTGCGATGTCTCCACGGGACGGCCCCGCCCCGTGGTGCCAGCCGCGTGGCGTCGCCGCGTTTTTGACTCGGTCCATTCTCTCGCGCACCCGGGGGTGCGCGCATCGATTAAATTGGTGGGGGAGAAATTTGTTTGGCCCGGGTTGCGCAAACAGGTCAAGGAATGGGCGGTAGCCTGCGTAGCGTGTCAGCGAGCCAAAATACACAGACACACTAAGGCCCCGTTGGAACCTTTTCACATCCCCGCTAAGCGTTTTGATCACGTGCATGTTGATTTGGTCGGGCCACTTCCATTATCACACGGGCACACACATCTTTTGACGATGGTGGATCGCACCACGCGCTGGCCAGAGGCAATTCCTCTGACATCAACCACAGCGGAAGAAGTTGCGCGAGCATTTTTAGCAGCGTGGGTTGCGCGTTTCGGTGTACCGTCGGACATAACGTCCGACAGGGGTCCCCAATTTATTTCCGAGCTATGGTCATCGATGGCCCGCAGCTTGGGGGTGAAGATTCATCGCACCACTGCGTATAACCCCCAGGCTAATGGTTTATGCGAACGCTTTCACAGGTCATTGAAAGCAGCCCTCAGAGCGTCGCTAACGGATACAAATTGGGTGGACAAACTTCCATGGGTTTTATTGGGGTTGCGTTCTGCACCTAAGGAAGATTTGCATGCTTCCCCGGCTGAATTAGTTTTTGCACAACCGCTCCGTTTGCCAGGGGAATTTCTTCCCGATAATCCTGCACCAAATGGCCCCCCTGCTTAGCCGTGGCAGAGCGACTCAGGAGCAAACACGCTCCCTGGCCCGGTCCATCACAGTTTACCACACATTTTTGTGCCAAAGGCTTTAAAAAATGCAGAGTTTGTTTTTGTTAAACATGATGCTCAGCGTCCAAGTTTGCGGCCGTTTTATGACGGACCGTTCCGAGTGCTGGAGACCGGGCAGAAGCATTTTCTGCTAGATTTAGGGGGCAGAAGGGAGTTGATTTGCATAAACAGGCTCAAACCCGCCTTTGTTTTGGCTGATGAGGAAGTGCAGCTCACGAGGCCCCCCCGCCGTGGCAGGCCGCCGAGAAGACATTCTCCAAAGTCTTCACAGAAAGGTGCTAACAGCTTTAATCCACAGGTGCAGAGAGATGTTGCAGGTGCAGCCAAGCCAGGTTGCAGCAGATTCGGCAGAAAGTTAAAACCTAGGCAGTTGGTGGATTGATTAGCGATGTATGGAGTGCTTTGTGTTTTTCTTTTTTTATGCCATGCAGGTTTTGCCTTACTAGACGTTTGGGGGGGGGGTAGTGTGGGCGACACACATTGTGGGCTCACGTTGCCACAGAGACAGGACTGCATATGTATTGGGGTGTCACGTCTGCAAGGACAGAGGACTCGAATCTGCAGAAGATAACAAGGAGGTGTGAGATTTGTCTCTTTGTCCCACAGAAGATGCCCCGGAGAGATTTCCGGTTCATCAGGAAATGAGAGACAATGGTGAAGCTTCAAAGGGATGCTTTGTGACTGCATGTTTACTGAAGACACCATGTGACTTGAATTCTGATGCTGGAAACATATAAAAGGGTGTTGAGATATGATTCTCTTTCCTGCTTTGAGAATGCTAGAAGCTGTGTTCTGTGAAATAAAGCTGGTTTACGACTAAACTCAGCCTCGTCATTTGAGCACATCTTCTATACCATAGCCTTTCTGGACATAAAAATCCACCACAATGATGACGGCAGTATAAAATTCTCCAATCTACACAGATCAGTACCTACTATGGACATCAGAACACTCCACAGCACACAAACTATCAGGACACTATACGAACGGGCCACCATCATCACAGACCAAGAAGACAGACAAGAGGAGGAAAACCACATAAGACATGCACTCACACACTGCCAATATCTGATATGGGCCATAAATAAAGGGAAACAGCAAGTCAAAAACAAAGAAAACAAACAGAAAACAAGACACAGAACAAAAGCCAAAGTCAAAAAGAAGGACATCATAACCATACCATATATCTGAGGGATAACGGAACCAATTCAAAGGATCATGAAAAAACACAAAATAAACACAGCAGTAAAACCACACAAAAAATTAAGACAGTTTTTAATACTCCCCAAGGACAAAATAGAACAAAGCAAAAAATGCAACGTAATATATGAAATATCATGCAGCTCATGTTACAAAACCTACATTGGAGAAACAGGAAGAGCATTCACCACAAGGAAGAAAGAGCACCAGAAGGAATGTGAGAAGGAAACACAAGGACGACTCACAAGATCACAAAATGAAAAGGCAGAACAAGAAACATTAAAATCAGCAATATCAGATCACTGCAAAATAAATATTCACATCATGCACTGGGACAATGCAAAAATCATTGGATCGAAGGGTAACAGACACAAACACTGGATCAAGGAGGCCATAGAAATCAGGAAGTGGGGAAAAGACAGCATGAATTGGGATGAGGGGGCCTTTATGCTTTCCCACAACTGGGACTACATTGTCCAGAGACCATGGGACGGCGGAGGGTGTGACCAGCCCAGTGGATCTGACAGTTCTGCTGGGCTGGCCCCGCCTAGGAAAGCCAGCTGATAAATGACACGTCACAGCAGTCAGCTGGCGATTCTTAGGAAGACTGCAGACGGCAGTCGAAACATGTAAATATAAAAACATCTTCTTTATATTTGTGTCTGAAATAAGAAAAACAAAAAACTAATAGTTTGTGTTTTAAGTTTCATTCTTTTGTTTACATTTCAGTTTTAGTGTCTTCCAGCCTCCGAGCTGGAAAAGCAGCAGCTACTGATGTCCGACACACTTCCTTCTACTCAGTTCTTGACAGAATTCGGCATACTCCTTTACTGTGATACTTTTGCAAGTGTTTTATCAAGTTGGTGGTGTTAAAACTGTAAATGCTGGTACCACACAGCAAACATACTGAGGCAAGTCCCACAGACAGGTGTTGTGTCCATAATGAGGCAAAATAGACAGAGCGTGGTTACCGTTAACGGAGCTTTATTAACAGCAACTATATACAAGACCGTGCAGACTTTTGGCACTCTCCAGCAGGCCAGGGCGTCAACAGTGGAAGAGGACAAGCCCCTTCCACCCAGGCCCTTTATACCCTGGGTGGTGTCACAACTGGAAATGGCAGTTCGCCACCCCAGACCATTCCCCAGCCAACCTGGCCGCCATCTTACTAATACTAACTATTTTCATATGTAACATTTTCCCCCCTTCTAAAAAACAAAAAAAACAAAAATGCAAGCACATGGGTTGGCCCACCCAAATTTGTCACCCGACTCACACTCTAATCACAAAACACATGTACAAAAGGAAAAAAAAACAACCTATCCATTCACACAACGAAGGCTGGGAGGCTGGGTCGACTACCAGCGCCCCCTACACGGCTAGGCGGATTATTCTGCCACCATATCCCTAATAGTCCAAAATAAAATAAGCCGTGTTTCTACCAAAAATTAATCCCAGGACAGTCATAACAAATATACAATCAACAATGAACAATGCAAATATAAAAATATCTAACCCCCCTATTGGCGGCCTCCCTCCCCAAAACACCCACCCCACACTTGGGCAGATCACATAAATCACCGTGTTGGGCATAGTATTCGATTCTCAGCAAAACCTTATCAACAGTAATTTACAGGTCATGCCTCAAAACACCTACTGATAATATACCAAATGTCGAGATATTATTCTCTTTCATATAAACAAACAACTCAGTGTTTTACTTTAAATTTACCATTTCTCTTTTAATTATATATACCAAATACACAATTCAATCAACCCATACTAATCACCCAGTTTACCCAAAAATCCCATTTAAAGTATGTTAACCTAATACACACAAATGGTAACTTATTCCTTTCAGTTTTCACAAAATCTTCTCAGGGCACAACCAATAGGTTATAAAACTATTCATACCATGACATGGGGCGTTAAACACCGAACTTACCAACAAACACCCCCCCCCCCCCAAGTCACTTTACTCATCCCGTGGAGAGCCCTCCCCCTGGATTGCCATCTCATGGTTCCCATCCAGAGCATTTTCTCTTCCTTGCCTCTGGGGTTGAATGGCAATGCCTCCTCTTCACCACTACGCGGTGCAGTTCGCTGGGGTGCCTCCACGTCTTATCCGACAGGCCCAAATGCCCATCAGCCCGGGCAGCCACCACCTGGAGCCGCCCCTGGTCCTCACGTCATTCAAGGGTTCCTTGTGCCCCTCTCCGACGAGCTTCAACCCTTGGGCGGACTCTATCACCAGTCCGCAGGGGAGCTCTGTCGTGCTTCCTCAGGTCACCGCGGTGTAAGCGAGCCTTCTCCTCGGAACCGGTTGTCTGACGGGTCTGGTTCAAAGTCCTCTTGGAAGGCAGTCGCTTGGAGCACTTTAAAACTGCGCTCTGTGGTCTCGCCCCATTCTTCTCCAGCGCGGGCACCTCGAGCTTACAGGCCACCCCAAGGGTCCCGTCGTGCCATCCGGCACCCACACCAAGGGTACCGTGGACTCTGGCATCGGGTCCATCCTGGGGCGGCATCGCATGGTGACGGGTGTGCTCTCCTCCAGAGACGCTGAACCAATCAGGATCCCACATCTCCTCATCTTCCACACACGGAGCAGGTCGGTTCCATAACCCACAGCCCGACCACTCCTCTCCGATGTCATTGGTGATAGAAAAGCCCAAACCATAAAACATATTGCATCCCATAATGTTGGCCCCAGCAGTGGTGATAATTACATGAATCAAAAATCCAAAAATCCCAGAATGGCCAACTTGTTCATGCTGTAGCCATAACAGGGAGCAGTCCGTTTAATGATACGGTGGTGGGGAAACAGAGTCCTTACAGTCGCCAGTTTCAAAATGGAAATCATCAGTCCAGTGTCCGCCAAGAGTGCGACCTCAACGTCATCCAGTGAAACAACACAGCTAATACGCCCACTCGTCTCTGGGGAAAGAATATGGACTATTGTCGGAGTCTTCTGCGGGGAACCTGCCTCATGCTGTCAATCTCTCGGCTCAAAATTCTTACAGGCCTTGGCAAAGTGGCAAGCCACACCTCCTAC
Organism: Pholidichthys leucotaenia; assembly: GCA_020510985.1. Taxonomy (NCBI): domain Eukaryota; kingdom Metazoa; phylum Chordata; class Actinopteri; order Cichliformes; family Pholidichthyidae; genus Pholidichthys; species Pholidichthys leucotaenia. The sequence goes on from CM035837.1 coordinate 494,066,366, forward strand.
AACGTTTGCCTTTCGCCGGACATTCCCTGGACTCATAGCGGTGTTTTGGGGACCTACAGCCATAACATTTTGGCGTTCCTGGGGCAGACCTAATCTTGACCATGGAGGTGTATTCGTCAACCCTGCTGTCATCATCCTCAGGGTCCAAATTCAGCGCCTTTAAGCGAGGCTCGTCCTGGGTCAGAGTGGCACTCTAACTGAGGCCCCTCGCTATCGTCTCAGCTGCCTCAAATTGCTGAGCTAGCTTGATAGCAGAAGCCAATGTCAGCTCACCTAGGTGGGTCAAAAGTCTCGACCGAGCCGCAGGGCAGCGAACATGTTCCGCCAGCTGTTCCCGTATCATTTCTTCCTCCAGGTATCCGAACCTGCATTCTCTTGCCAGCTCACGGAGGTCTGCAATGTATCTTCTTTGTGACTTCCCCGTCCACTGGTGTCGCTGTCGAAACATAATGCTGCAGACTCTGACATTTTCAGGTGCACAAAAATAATGCGCCATTAGCTCCACAACCTCATCAAAACTATCGGCTCCTCCTAGGTTCTCCAGGATCCTCTGTCCCTCCATGTCTAAATTATTTACCAAAACTGCTCTCACACGAAGCTTCTCAAGTTTGCCGAGGTTCAGGCCCACCAGATAATTGGTAAATGCGGCAGACCACCTGGGCCAGGGCACGGGCGGCTCACCTGGTGCTTCCAGAAATGGCCGAAAATTGGCAACTGACCTCTCCATAACTGCTTTTATCTCGTTGCCAAATGTTCTGTCCATAATGAGGCAAAATAGAGTTTGGTTACCATTAACGGAGCTTTATTAACAGTAACTACATACAAGACTGTGCGGACTTTCAGTGCTCTCCAGCAGGCCAAGGCGTCAACGGTGAAAGAGGACAAGCCCCTTCCACCCAGGCCCTTTATACCCTGGGTGGCGTCATTAACCGGAAACGGCAGTTCCTCACTCCAGACCATTCCCCAGCCAACCCGGCCGCCATCTTACTAATACTATTTTCATATGTAACAACAGGCTCCAGTGACATTTGTTGCTTCTGTTTACAGAAGCCATGTGCAGCATGGCTGCGAACAGTGACCGCACCTTCATTTTAATATTATTGATGAATCGGCTCAGTAAATTACTTTTATTCTGTACCAATACCAATCCAGCCATTTTGCCTGGATTGATACCAAGACTGCGGATCAGATCAGTTCATCCCAAAATGGTATGTAGCTGATGTTCACTTTGAGACAATATATGTTGGTAGACCTAATGTTTCCCACAACAGCTAGTATTACCATCACATCTGATGTCACATCAAACAAACTTAAAACAGTGTAAAGATGTGATGGGCCTGAACATAAATGATCTTGGGGCTAGCATGAAAACACTGCTCCACTGTCAGCTGAAAATACTGCCTGGAGTGGTGGAGGTGGAAGGAAAATTTTGCACTGAACTCAGAGTGGAAAAACTTAAAAAAAGAAACACACTGCCATATCACATGTTCACATTGCAGCTGTGTGAAACAGCAGACTTTTTTGTAGTGTTGAGCTCTCATACTGAGTCGTTTTTAATGTGTTAGGTTCCCTCTCAGAGGAAAAAACAGCAACTTCTGTGTCAGTCCTGAACCTGGGCACGCAGAGCGGGGGCATGCTCACCTTTGAGGAAATACTGGCCCAAAGCTCTCTAAATTAGAATCACAATAGGGTGATGCAGAATATAAAGAAAAACACTTTACTGCGTCTTGTTTTTACCGAGGTGATGGATTTGATCAGAGATTGTTCCATAGATCTCCTTTAAAGGGTGTTTTGCTATGCCGGACAGGACAAGGTAACCATAATCATTCCTCCACTTCATAGTTGTGTCCAGAAAGATTTAGAAACCACCTCTGCGCATGGAGTCGGGAGTATGCAAATGTGTGTGTGTGTGTGTTTGCTCTGGATTGGTGTGTGCAGGGAGTCCCCCTCCCACCCCCACGCTTTTACCGGTAACATTTGCTCCTTGATGCCAGCTAGCTTGACATTTTCCAGCCCTGCTCTCAGGCAGTGCCAAGTCTTCTAATGCAGTTCAGCAGGGGAATGCCTGATTGTGTTTATAGTGCTGCCACGGTCTACGGTAGACATGGTGGTTAAAAACATTACAATTTGTAAACCTAATTAAATCATCAAGGGAGCCACTAAAAATATCCCCGAGAGCTAATTAAAATGACGGACTGAAAGAAAGAATGGTAATGTTGGAGAGCCCAGATAACACCTGCGGCTGCATGGTTCAGAGGAAAAGTGGAGAACATATGAATTTGTTCTGTAGAACACAGATGTAGCTGGAAGGTTCACATCATTGCTGTTGTCCAGGAGCTTAGGTAGGGTAGACAGAAAAGGTATTCAAGTAAAAGTAACTTCATCTCATGATATGAATTATCATAAGATGAAGTTGTATAAATTGTTGAAAAAAATTACCTTAGGGATAAGGAAAGGATCTGTACTTATATAGCACTTTTTAAGTCTCAAAGACCACTCAAAGCGCTTCACTAGTACTAACCCTCTTATTCTAAGGGCCTATAGGAAACAGATATCTAGGGACAATTTAGAACAACCAATTAACCTAACATGCATGTCTTTGGATTGTGGGAGGAAACCGGAGCCCCCAGAGTAAACCCACGCAACACAGGGAGAACATGCAAACTCCACACAGAAAGGTTCCTACCCCTGCCAGCCTGGGGAATCGAACCAGGAACCTTCTAGCTGTAAGGTAACAGTGCTAACCACTGCATCACTGTGCTGCCCAAAGTCATGGATAATTTTGATGATGTTTATTATTTCTAATAATGAACAAACTATAAAGAACTTGACGAAAAATAAAATATGAATTAGAGTAATAACAATATGTTGTCAGGAGCCGAGCTGGCTTGGTTTCCCCGGCTTGGTCCTGACCTCCCTGTGGGGTTAGGTGCCACGGTTTATGTGTTTATTATGTACTTCTGTGTTGCATTCCTATGTTAGTCTCTGCTCTCTGGCTGGCAGCTGTGAGCCAGCTTTCTTTAGCTCACTCTCCTGTGAGCACTGGCTGACAGCCTGTCGATCTGATCACACCCTTATGTTAATAAATGTGTGTTTGTGTACCCTGCGCATAAATCCTCGTTATTCCTCCCCTCTCCGTGCACTGCGTAAAAGCACACGGGAGGGTTTATGACAGAAAGACCCAGCATCCACATCCTTTTTTTCCCCTTCCTTATTGTGTGTCATTTTTTGGGACTGACCTGTGTTGGAGTTGGCCATGGATTCGGCTGCCCGAGGTTATCCTTTGAGTTTGGGATGGGAGTGCTGCCGAGCATTAATGGACATCGACAGCTCATCGCGTCGGCCAGTGTATATTCTACCCCGGAGGACATTCTCTGGTACGTAGGTCTGGTAGAGGCAGAGGACCGGCGGTGCCCTCAGCTCGCTTGGCATGCCGAGGGAATGGAGAGGATTACCTAGCTGGCAGTGCTGCGGCGTGGGTGCGGCGAAGGGGAGAGGAAATCCCCTCGGAAGACCGAGCTTAAGGGGGAAGCGCTCCCGGATCTCCATTCTTCCTGCTTCCCGCCAGAGCGTGATGCTTGCTCCAGTTCCGACTCACCCAGCAACAGCACCCAGCTCTCGCTGTCGTCCCACAAGGAAACACCGGGAGAGACCCTCCTCATCTTCGGCAGCCACCATCTCTCCTTCAGCTGGTGTGAAGCCTACTGGGGTCACCCCAGGAATGCCCACCTCCGTTGTCGTGGAGACGGCTCCTCCACAAGCCCTCGAGAGGACCCATGTCACCGCTGACACGAAGAGAGATGATTGTCTGCCGCCTGCAGCTGGGAACCTCAATGACCGGGATGACAGGCAAGTATTGTTTCATTCTAAACCATTCACTGACATTGAATCTTGCCAGTCTCCCGAGGGAGAGGCCCAGTTTCAGCAGTCTGCTGGGTCCTCTCCTCCAGCAGCAAATATTAATTCTTTTCTTCCCCTCTCCGTGTCTCCTCCAATTATCCCTGAGTGCTCGTCAGACCTGGAACCAAGCCGCCAGACACTGGAGGAGTTTGGGGCCCAGGATGATCCTGCCTGGGGGCCCGCACGGAGGGGTTTTCCTGCAGCCACGCCGGTGGGATCCCCAGCGTTGGAGCTGCTGCGGGAGTTTATAGAGACTGCCATGACCATCTCGCCTGCTGTAGAGGCTTCTGCAGCGGAGTGGGAGCCAGAGACGGACCTCCGGGAGGCCGGGCCCAGGACTACATTGTCAAGTTCAACGGAGTCCTGGACGGCGGTGGAGCTCCAGCTCAAGCAAGTTCTCTCCCTTGTTTTCCTTATGTGTGTTTTAGAGAGATCTTGCCTGGCTCTTGGGGAGGAGAGTAAGGTGCAGCCTTTGGTTGGATTTGAACTCACTTTGCTGGGCTCCGCCGCTGCCGGCAACCCTAACCACCTTTCTTCTCCTGCTATCCCTGAGCCTTCGTCTAGGGTCGCTGGAGAGGGTGTGTCATCGCCAGAGGTTGCCGAAGGTCCAGTCCAGCTGGTAGAGGACGCCGCTGCTCCAGCTCCTCCTGCCAAGGTGGTCAGGGCTCCCCCCATCGACCGCCTCCATAGCCTGGTGCTCCTGCGGGTTGGCCCGCTCGCCATGGGGGCAGCGGGGTCCAACCAGGCTCCACCGCAAGTGCTACACGGCTCCAGCCGGAGTCCACCCCGGGTGCTACACGGCTCCGGCTGGAGTTCACCGTGGGTGCAGCTGTGTCCCAGGCTGGGACCATCGAGGGTGCTGCCGGTCAGCCTGAGGACGCCAGGGCCGTTACTCCTCAGCCTGACGCCGTCGTGGTCCCCTTCTCCTCCCAGTCCGATGCCATGGGGGTCCCCTCCCTACGGTCTGGTGGACTTGGGGGGGGGGGTAATTGTGAGTCCTGGGTGGGGCATTGTGTTCCCTCCTTCCTGTTCCCCCTACCTCCCACTCTGGGGTATTTTTACCTCCGCCAAGGAGGTTATGTTTTCATTGGCGTTGGTTTGTTTGTTTGTTTGTTAGCAAGATAACTCAAAAAGTTATCGATGGATTTTCATGAAATTTTCAGAGATTGTCAGAAATGGGGTATCTTTTTAGATTTAGATTTTTAGATTTAGTATACTTTATTGATCCCCAGAGGGGAAATTGAGGGTCATTAACCACCTGGATGGATGAAGCAGCCACGATACGGCGCTATCCCTTAACCATTCACACACACATTCACACCTAGGGCCACTTTAGAGTCTCCAGTTAACCTAACCTGCATGTTTTTGGCATGTGGGAGGAAACTGGAGAAATCCCGGGGTAAACCCACGCATACACGGGGAGAACATGCAAACTCCACACAGACCACTGTTGGTCGGGGGCTGGGATCGAACCCACGATCCCACGATCCCCCGGCCAAGGGTAAACTGTGCTGCCGCAGTGTTAACCACGGCGCCATCTGTGTATCCTACAGATGATTAGATTTTGGTGGTGATCCGGATCACCGTCTGGATCCAGGAATTTTTTAAAGGATTCTTTTTTTTTTTTATTGCTCCTGTTGGGGGGGGGGATCCTCGGAATGTTACCTTGGGTGTCTAGGTATCCACCCCTTGAGAGGGGGGCTCTGTCAGGAGCTGAGCTGGCTTGGTTTTCCCGGCTCGGTCCTGACCTCCCTGTGGGGTTAAGTGCCACGGTTTATGTGTTTATTATGTACTTCTGTATTGCATTCTTACCTTAGTCTCTGCTCTCTGGCTGGCAGCTGTGAGCCAGACCTCTTTAGCTCACTCTCCTGTGAGCACTGGCTGACAGCCTGTCGATCCGATCACGCCTCCTCTCTCATTACCATCAGCTGTTCCCAACCCCGTTAATCATCTTTCCTGGTCCTTGCCCAGGTGCTTCTAATCACATCATCACCAGCAGTGCGTGTACTTAAGCTGCCTTTTGCCAGTCACACACTGCCGGGTCTTTGACCAACTGACTGACTGTATGTGTAGTCCACTGCATTGTAAGTCTGCTGTGCTTCATCAGCATTTTCACTATGTGTTAGCCACTCTGTGTTTGCCTTGGTTCCATGCACCCTTGGAGGGATATCGGCTCTGGGGTGCAATCGTGGCTAACATGTTTTCTCTTCATTTGTTCGCTGGGCGATGCCGGCCCCCCAAACGCCAGCAGTGAGTGTCATCTGTGTATTTTTGCAAGTCTTCACCCTTTGAACGGTTTGCCCTTATGTTAATAAATGTATGTTTGTGTACCCTGCACGTAAATCCTCGCTATTCCTCCCCTCTCCGTGCGCTGCGTAAAAGCGCATGGAAGGGCTTATGACATATGTTAAATATGACAGTGATAAGTTAAATATTCTCAGGGCCATATAGAAATAATCAGTGCTACAGCGACACTAAAATAATAATTCTGCTAAAATATCTGACAGTTTGGTCATTTCTGGTAACAACTAGTTATTGCAGAACAATCTAAACATTTCTGACCTGTTTCTAAAGCAGTGACGTTTTTCACCCCTGAAAGTCCACATCAGGGTCCCGATCCATGTTTGTGTTTTTGTTCCATTGTCCACCTTTGGTGCGGTTAGGTTTGGTTCCACACTGCATGTACAAAAGGCTCTGGACTCTCTTGCATTTTATGTTAGTTTTCTTATTTTGCTGGTTTAAATTTTGTTGCCTTCCATTATATTTCATTGGGATGTCATTACTAGTGGATTTGAATGAGAATCTGCCTTGTTTCCTTTAGCTGGAGTAATGGCTTCCAGTATTTGCTGTGTTCACTAAAAGCCTCCAAACATTATTTCCATGAGAAGTGTGAATTAATAATGTGTCATTCTTGTAACCTGAATAGTTAAAGATGTGTTCTGAGAGGTTTATTGCCGGTGTTCATCCAGTGGAACGATGATAGCATCCACTGTGTTAGCTGGCGTTGATTAGCCTGCTAAGCTTTCTAGCATTACATCGGCTCATGGACTTTTCTCCTTCATTTATCCAACATGCTGCATGCTGAATGTGTTCATTAGTGTGGTTATTGTTAGGTATGAGAGTGTGCGTGTCTGGGACGCCGTGTCCACCCACAGGGTGACGTCAGGCGGGCACGGCCCATTCTGTATATAAACTCAAGTTCATAATAAAGTTAGTTAGTTGCTGCATGAAGACTGGCCTCCATCCTGGTCATTTATCAGATATAACAGTTATATACCTACGAGTGTGTTAGTGCGTTCTGAACGCAGTTTATTTGGTGATTTGTGTTCCTGCTTGTGCCATGAGCTACAGTAAGTAGCTTCTGCTTAAATGATGGATATGTGGTGGGCCATGCATGACCCATCTCTTATGTGGCCTCCTCATATCCATGTCTCTTTGGGCGGCTGTCTGCTCAGTTGCTGGCTACATAAGAGATATGTGGTGCATATTTTCAGTTAATAGGTTAAGTGATGTATTGGGGGGGGGGGGGCTGAAAAGTTCATAGGCTTAAAAGTTTCTTCTTCTTCTTTCGGCTGCTCCCTTCAGGAGTCTCCACAGCGGATCATCTGCCTCCATCTCACCCTATCCCTTCATCTTCCTCTGTAACACCAACCCTCTCCATGTCCTCCTTCACTACATCCATGAATCTTCTCTGTGGTCTTCCTCTTTTCCTCCTGCCTGGCAGCTTCATCTTCAACATCCTTTGTCCAATGTCTCCACTATCCCTCCTCTACACATGCCCAAACCATCTCAGCTTTGCCTCTCTTACTTTGTCTCTAAACTGCCAAACCTGAATTGTCCCTCTGATATACTCGGTTCAAATCTTCCCTCCTAGTCACTCCCAATGAAAATCTTAGCATATTCAACTCTGCCACCTCTAGCTCCATCTCCTGTCTTTTTGTCAGTGCCACCATCTCCAAATCATACATCATAGCGGGTCCCAATACTGTCTTGTAACTCTTCCATTTCACTCTTGTTGCTACCCTTCTGTCACAAATGACCCCTGACACTCGTCTCTACCCACTCCACCCTGCCTGCACTCTCTTCTTCACCTCTTCCCTGTCCATTGCTTTGGATAGTTGACCTCAAGTATTTAAACTCATCTACTTTCACTACCGCTACTCCTTCCATCTTTACTGTTACACCTGCCTTCCTCTCATTCACACTCATGTATTCTGTCTTGCTTCTACTGACTTTCATTCCTCTTCTCTCTAGAGCATGCCTCCACCTCTCCAGGTTCTCTTCCACCTGCTCCCCACTCTCACTGCAGATCACAATGTTGTCTGCAAACATGGTCTCCTGCCTGACCTTGTCTGTCACCATGGCAAACAAGAAGGGGCTCAGAGCTGATCCCTGATGTAACCCCACCCCACCTTGAATCAATCTGTCACTCCTACAGACCACTTCACCACCATCTCGCTGTCCTCATACATGTCCTGCACCACCCTCACATACTTCTCTGCCACTCCTGATTTTCTCATATAGTGCCACACTTCCTCTTTTGGCACCTTATCATCTGCTTTCTGCACCTGCAGAATACATGAGTGTGAATGAGAGGAAGGCAGGTATAATGGTGAAGATGGAAGGAGTAGCGGTAGTGAAAGTAGATGAGTTTAAATACTTGGGGTCAACTATCCAAAGCAATGGACAGGGAAGAGGTGAAGAAGAGAGTGCAGACAGGGTGGAGTGGGTGGAGACGAATGTCGGGGTGATTTGTGAGAGAAAGGTAACAGCAAGAGTGAAATGGAAGATTTACAAGATGGTAGTGAGATCTGCTATCATGTATTGTTTGGAGACAGTGGCACTGACATAAAGACAGGAGGTGGAGCTAGAGGTGGCAGAGTTGAATATGCTAAGATTTTCATTGGGAGTGACTAGGAGGGACAAGATTAGAACCGAGTATATCAGAGGGACAGCTCTGGTTCAGTGATTTGGAGACAAAGTAAGAGAGGCAAGGCTGAGATAGTTTGGACATGTGCAGTGGAGGGATAGTGGAGGTATTGGACAAAGGATGTTGAAAATGGAGCTGCCAGGCAGGAGGAAGATCAGGACTGCAATTCTTCAGTTCTGTGGGTGAGATGCCATCTGCCCCACTTGCCTTGGATATATCCATGTTATGTAGTTTCTTGGTAACAATCTTGGGCCACAACTTCAAGGAGGAGATTGTCTCATGGGTTCTAGGTTGTAACATTGGTGGAACCTTGCCACTGTCAATAAAATGAGCATTAGTGATAAATGTGTTGTTGAGGAGCTCAGCCTTCTCTCTTGCTCTGTTAAAGACTTGACCACTACCCGTCTTCAATGGAAGGATGGCAGAGATTTTATTACTGTCAGTCACAGTCTTCAAGAGTCTCCACCACTGCTTACTACTAGCAGATTTGAGTTGTTCTCCAAGGTAATGCAATGTAATTATGTATGACGAATGGCATGCTGGCATTCTGCTTTGGCATTCATGTAGTTGATCCTCAGTTCCCATGTGTGGGTCTTCTGCCAGTTCTGGTAAGCTTTCTGTTTAGCTTGTACTGCAGCAGGACACTTCTCATTAAACCATGGTTTGTCAGAGTGGTGATGTTTAGTACTCCTTGATGGTATGAATATATCAGTAGCATCACAAATATTGTCTTTGATGCAGGACCATGCATTGTTGGCATCGTGACCTCTTGCAAGGGAAGATCAGTCTGCTTCGGAGAGGTATGAACACATACCATCCCAGTCAGCTTTGTCATAGAGCCACACCTTACATTTACTGGGTTTGCCTGCTGATGGGAGTCTGTAATTGGCCACAGTAGTGACAACACAGTGGTCTGATGAACCAAGTGGAGCATCCACTGAAACAACATGATTATCAGGAGAAGTGGTTAGGAAGAGGTCAAGTTTGGAGCAGGATCCATCCTTTCCATGTCTGGTTGGGTCCTCTATAAGTTGGTGGAGATTATGTAGTATGGCAAAGACAAATGCTAATTCCCCATAGTTATCTTTTTTATTGGTGCCCAGCCATTCTTCATGATGTGTGTTCATGTCCCCAAGGACTTTAATTTCTGATCTAGGATAGATTCCTTTGATTTTGTCAATGATTTTGTATATCTACCCCTTCCCCTTTGCCTACTCCTATGAATTGGGACACCCGTTCAGGACTGCACAACATTATTAGTAGATGCTGATGGATTTAATCTAAATGGATGCTACCTGTTTTCACCAGAAAAAAGAAGAAAAAGAAAACTGATGAGAAAAAAAGTCATCTTAAGGAGAAAAATGTTTCAAATTTACATGAACAATTCTAATCAGTAGAAAAAGTCAGAAACTTACTAGAAAGAAAGATGTAAATTCAGAGAAAAACTTGGACACCCCTGGCAGGCCGTTTTTGGCCAAAAAAATACATAATTAGAGGTTTTACTTCCATGAAAAAGTTGTATATCACAGATATCATTGATAATCACAGATAAACAAAAGTTCACCTCAGAAGAAGCTTCATTTGTTTTTTATAGCAACATATCAAAGTTTAGTCACTTTTTCTCTCTGTCATACTTAAATTTGCAGAACTGCAAACAATAAAAAAGAGCTTCTTGCTCTAAAAATAATCATATTTAACCACAGAGGTAGGAGCTAATGTGGGGGGAGAGCACAGTTTAACTACTCACTCTGGGACAATGATGGATCAGGTCCAATTTCCCTGGTGATCCGATTGCTGAGAGTGGGGACAGATGTGTTCTGCTGGCTGGCCTGCTGTCAGTTCATCACCATTTCTGGCCACAAAATGAACTGACCTGTGGAACATACTGTCCGCGGCTTCTCCTGTACCCCAGCCTGGAACAGTCCGATGTACCGCGCTGGCAGTTGAGCCAGATGGTGACAATGGACAAATGAGAATACCTTTTGTGTGTGCAGATAGTGCTTATAGGAGTTGTAGTTTTGTATTCTCACACTGTGACAGGCTTATTACTTAGATGTCGCTTGAGAGGTGTAGCCTATGTAAGTAATCACATGTTAGACTTTGACAAATATAAAAGGGACTGAATGGCACTAAGGTTTATTTGATTGTGTGAATATTAATTACAGAATACCTAATTATAGAAAATGAATGGGACATCCAGTATAAAAGACGGTTTAGTAACTCTTGTTTATTTGTTTGTCAGATCCCCTATTTGTGTGAACTTTTATGACTTATATTCATAATAGTGTTGTATCTTGTACCATTATAATTATTTAGTTTATATCACTGTTCAGTGACATGGTGTTAGCACTTGACCCAAGAGCAGACACAGAAAACAATGTTTGGTTGGGCCACCCTTAGCAGCAACAACTGCAATCAAGCGTTTGTGATAACTGGCTATGAGTCTTTTACAGCGCTGTGGAGGAATTTTGGCCTACTCATCTTTGCAGACTTCTTGTAATTCAGCCACATTGGAGGGTTTTCAAGCATGAACCACCTTTTTAAGGTCATGTCAAAGTATCTCAATTGGATTCAGGTCAGGACTTTGACTAGGCCACTCCAAAGTCTTCATTTTGTTTTTCTGAAGCCATTCAGAGGTGGACTTGCTGGTGTGTTTTGGATCATTGTCCTGCTGCAGAGCCCAAGTGCGCTTCAGCTTGAGGTCACGAAGAGATGGCCTGACATTCTCCTTCAGGAAGTTTTGGTAGACAGCAGAATTCATGGTTCCATTTACCACAGCAAGTCTTCCAGATCCTGAAGCAGCAAAACAGCTTCAGACGGTCACACTACCATCACGATATTTTACTGTTGGTATAATGTTCCTTTTCTGAAATGCTGTATTACTTTTACGCCAGATGTAATGGGACACACACCTTCCAAAAAGTTCAACTTTTGTCTCATCAGTCCATAGAGTATTTTCCCAAAAGTTTTGGGGATCATCAAAGTGTTTTCTGGCAAAACTGAGATGAGCTTTTATGGTCTTTTTGGTCAGCAGTGGTTTTCATCTTGAAACTCTGCCATGCAGGCCCCTTTTGCCCAGTCTCTTTCTTATGGTGGAGTCATGAACACTGACCTTAACTGAGGCAAGTGAGGCCTGCAGTTCTTTGGATGTTGTGGGGTCTTTTGTGACCTCTTGGATGAGTCATCGTTGCACTCTTGGGATAATTTTGGTCGGCTGGCCACACCTGGGAAGGTTCACCACTCTTCCATGTTTTCGCCATTTGTGGATAATGGCTGTCACTGTGGTTTGCTGGAGTCCCAAAGCTTTAGAAATGGTGTTATACAGACGTGGACAAAATTGTTGGTACCCCTCTGTTAATGAAAGAAAAACCCACAGTGGTCACAGAAATAACTTGAATCTGACAAAAGTGGTAATAAATAAAAATTCTATGAAAATTAACCAATGAAAATCAGACAATGTTTTTGAATTGTGGTTCAACAGAATCATTTTAAAAAACAAACTCATGAAACGGGCCTGGACAAAAATGATGGTACCCCTAGAAAAGTTTGAAAATAATATGACCACAGGGACATGTTCAACCAAGATGTGTCCTCTAATTAACATCACAGGTGTCTACAAACTTGTAATCAGTCAGTCGGCCTATTTAAAGGGTGACAAGTAGTCACTGTGCTGTTTGGTGACATGGTGTGTACCACACTAAACATGGACCAGAGGAAGCAAAGGAGAGAGTTGTCTCAGGAGATTAGAAAGAAAATTATAGACAAGCATGTTAAAGGTAAAGTGTAACCCTTGCCTTATGTTAATTAGGTAAGGGAAATTATTAAGTGTAGACCAGTTGCTCGGTTCATAAGGATTACAATAGGGAATTAAAATGAGTGTGGAATGAAATAGCTGGAGGCAAGAAATGAGCAATTCATGGCTGTTATTATTAAAGATAAAGAGAACAAAATATACAACCAATTTACAAATATAAAATAAATATCGGCATGAAATAAAACCTCAAAAATGTCCTACTGAGCTCAGTGTTTGTTTGTCTTTTTGTTTTAGTCGTTTGACCAGTGAAGATATCTTGTATTTCCAGACTCAGGTTTCTTTTCCTCTTTTAAAGCGGCGGCTTGAGTTGTTACCACTTTGAACTTTGGGCACTGGAGACAGGAAGGATGTTCTTCAACCGAGATCTTGGTTCAGATCTCTGTTCAGTCTCGGTTCAGGTCTCGGGTCAGGCTCACCATCTCCATTCGGAGAGAATCCAGGATCCAGAAGGTTCTTAATCAGCAACCAAAAAAAACCTAGCCTGCATAACAATAATGGCATTATTGTTTATAGCTAGAGTAATTCATTTTCCAATCTCTTCTTATATAACACTATAGCTTAGTGTTTAAATTCTTCCCTCATTACCTCCGCCAAAGGGGGAGGTTATGTGATCATTGGCGTTTGTTTGTTTGTCTGTCTGTTTGTTAGCAAGGTAACTCAAAAAGTTATGGACGGATTTTCATGAAATTTTCACAGATTGTCAGAAATGGTGTATCCTACAGATGATTAGATTTTGGTGGTGATCCGGATCACCATCCACAAGAAAACCTCCTTTACGCAAAATGCCTTTTTCGTGAATAACTACTAAACCACTAATCCTATCATTGTCAATCCAATTGCTTGTCATATGTTTTCATGGGCAAGGAATCTGAAGACTGTATGGGGGGAACTGTGGCGCTAAACCGCCATTACGGAAAATGCTATCTTCGTCAATAACTACTGAACCATTAATCTAATCACTAATCACTAATCACAACTGTGGGGGTTCCCCCTACAGTTGATAGTGCTATGAGATGACTGTTGTGAAATGGCGCTATATAAATAAAGTTGAATTGAATTGAATTAATCCTATCATTGTGAATCCAATTGCTAGTCATATGTTTTCACGGTCAAGGAATCGGAAAACGTACACACAAACACTGTATGGGGGGAACTGTGGCGCTAAACCGCCATTACAGAAAATGCCATTTTCGTCAATAACTACTGAACCACTAATCTGTCATTGTGAATCCAATTGCTAGTCATATGTTTTCATGGTCAAGGAATTGGAAAACGTGCACACAAACACTGTATGGGGGGAACTGTGGCGCTTGGTGGAGGTCTGCGCTCTCCGAGTGCTTTTCTAGTATTACTATTGTTACAATCCAGTAATATAGTAATATCTTACAATTCACATCTCACATCTTACATGCATGTGTTCTTTTCTCACAATCTCTCTGGTAGTACATGAAATACTTTTTTTTTTCATGTAACCAATTAAATGAATTTCTCTTTTTATCTCTACATCATTTAACCATGAAATTATGATTAATCCTTTTTAACCTTGTCTTTGTAAATCATGAAATGAATTACAATTAATTTATCACATGACCAGGGAATATACTGTCCCATTACTTCCAATATCCCCTTTTAAAATCAGTAAACTCTTGTCTGAGCTACTGGGTTTAGCATAACCTATGGATTTACATAGGAAACCAACACAATGTGCTTTTAGCATCAAACTACACATTACATTCGACAGAAATAGTGCAAAAGAACTAAAAGTACTTCAGCATACTGTTGTGAACTGAAATCACATTTAGGAAAACCATACAGACACAAAAATAGCCTTTTCCATTGCTTTTAAACAGGAAAAATCCACTCGCAATTAGCATTACCATAATGCTAACATTAGCATGGCATTAGCATGCTTCATTTAGTACACACTCGGTTTTCACTCATCAAGATGAGATATCAGCATGAACACAGCAAAAGTCACAGCCTCACGGCCTCTCAAGCTCATGCTCCCATCAACTTAAGACAATAAAGGTTTCAAATTAGTGTTTGGACAGTGTTTAGATCCATTTATAGCACCTTTCAGTAGTAACTCACCAAGAAGACCCGCAGGCCTCCACACAGATCGTCCACAGCCTCTCTTGTCTGCTCTCAGATCGCAAAAGACCGAAAACCCGGGTGCGCGCCTCGGCACTCTGCTCGGAAGGCGGGGCTAAAATCACTCTTAACGAATGAAAAGACCAAGATCGCCCAACGTGACCATGAAACGGGAATTTAAAAGTTGGATAACGAGGATCACACTTCCTCTTCCCAAAATAATTGTTTTTTCAAAATAAAATCACACAATTGTATTAATACAAATGAAATCTGAGAAAAAGGGTCATTTTCTCAGCTATGTTAAAAAAGGCTATAAGACCATCTCCAAGCAGCTTGATGTTCCTGTGACTACAGTTGCACACATTATTCAGAAATTTAAGATCCACGGGACTGTAGCCAACCTCCCTGGATGTGGCCGCAGGAGGAAACCTGATGAAAAATGGAAGAGACGGATAATACAAATGGTAACAAAAGAGCCCAAAACAACCTCTAAACACATTCATGGTGAACTCCAAGGTCAAGGCACATCAGTGTCAGATCGCACCATCCGTCGTTGTTTGAGCCAAAGTTGACTTCATGGGAGACGACCAAGGAGGACACCACTGTTGAAAACAAATCATAAAAAGCCAGACTGGAATTTGCCAAACTGCATGTTGACAAGCCACAAAGCTTCTGGGAGAATTTCCTATGGACAGACGAGACAAAACTGGAACTTTTTGGCAAGGCACATCAGCTCTATGTTCACAGACGCAAAAATGAAGCATAGCAAGAAAAGAACACTGTCCCTACTGTAGGTTCTGTTATGTTCTGGGGCTGCTTTGCTGCATCTGGCACAGGGTGTCTTGAATCTGTGCAGGGTACAATGAAATCTCAAGACTATCAATGTATTCTAGAGAGAAATGTGCTGCCCGGTGTCAGACAGCTTGGTCTCAGTCGCAGGTCGTGGGTCTTGCAACAGGATAATGACCCAAAACACACAGCTAAAAACACCCAAGAATGGCTAAGAGTGAAACATTGGACTATTCTAAAGTGGCCTTCTATGAACCCTGATCTAAATCCTATTGAACATCTGTGGAAGGAGCTGAAACATGCCATCTGGCGAAGGCACCCTTCAAACCTGAGACAACTGGAGCAGTTTGCTCATGAGGAGTGGGCCAAAATACCTGCTGAGA
This sequence comes from Pholidichthys leucotaenia, assembly GCA_020510985.1. Classification (NCBI taxonomy): domain Eukaryota; kingdom Metazoa; phylum Chordata; class Actinopteri; order Cichliformes; family Pholidichthyidae; genus Pholidichthys; species Pholidichthys leucotaenia. The sequence goes on from CM035837.1 coordinate 494,082,273, forward strand.
GGTGCAGAAGTCTCATTGACAGATACAAAAATCATTTGATTGCAGTGATTGCCTCAAAAGGTTGTGCAACAAAATATTAAGTTAAGGGTACCGTCATTTTTGCCCAGGCCTGTTTCATGAGTTTGTTTTTTAAAGTAATTCTGTTGAAGCACAATTCAAAAGCATTGTCTGATTTTCACTGGTTAATTTTCATAGAATTTTTATTTATTACCACTTCTGTCAGATTCAAGTTATTTCTGTGACCATTGTGGGTTTTTCTTTCATTAAGAGATGGGTACCAACAATTTTGTCCACGTCTGTAACCTTTTCCAGACTGGTAGATCTCAATTACTTTCTCATTTGTTACTGAATTACTTTGGATTACAGCATGATGTCTAGCTTTTGAGGATCATTTGGTCTACTTCACTTTGTCAGGCAGGTCCTGTTTAAGTGATTTCTTGAGTAAGAACAGGTGTGGCAGTAATCAGGCCTGGGTGTGGCTAGAGAAATTGAACTCAGCTTTCCAAAGATGTGATAAACCACAGTTAATGGGGGGATCACTTTTTCACACAGGGCCATGTAGGTTTGGATTTTTTTTTTTACCATTAATAATAAACACCTTCATTTAGAAACTGCATTTTGTGTTTACTTGTATTATCTTTGTCTAAAATTTAAATTTGTTTGATGATCTGAAACATTTAAGTGTGACAAACATACAAAAAATGAGAAATCAGGAATGGGCAAACACTTTTTCACACCACTGTGAGTTTAATATTGAATTTTTTCTGTGTACCATCAAACTCATGCAGCACTATAACAGGACACATTTACAAATATTTGAGACCCATTCTAGTGCATCATTTTATATTTTAGCAATATTTGGCTGTTAAAAGGTTTTTAAAACTCTAATCAAATTAAGTACAAAACACCCAACATTATACACAGGAGAAGGACCTGTTATCCTGCAACCACTGCATCAGTGTTGTCCATTTATTTAACTAAAAATTCTTTATTTCGTTATCTAGGCATTTTTGTGTCCTGTTTGGAGATGTTGTCCTTTAGTCAAAGCTGGAATATGTGGCTGCATATGATATGCAATTGATCTGGCCATTCCACTCCATAATCATGGCAATATTAAGTTTTAATTTTTAGACACTTAAGCGAGCACTCTGGGAAGAGGGCCATCGAGGACTTGTGGTCCTACAAAGCACAGTGGTAGCATACAAAGCAGCAGCTGGGACACCAGTCTACCGCTGACCTGGCAGCTGTGCTTGCCTCCCAGCAAAGGATCATGGTCCGAACACTGATCTGTCCTGTGTTGGCTCCACCGGTGTTCACTGCCAGACTCCCGAGTCCCCGCTGGCACTCCTCCCAGTGTACTCGTGCACCTCGTGTTCTCCACATATGCTGAATTATCCTTTAGACCTACGCAATCACGGCAACCTTATGGTATAATTTTTTCTTCAGTATTATCTTTTTCTGGTCAAATTTGTTGCTTCTTACTTCCTTGTTTTGCTCACGGAGCACTGTGGTGACTGGTCGTGATGCCGCATATTATCCAATCAGTATGGAGTCAATTCTAAACCCCGCCCACAGTTCTAGAAGCCAGAGCATGAGGAGAGAGTGATGACTAAACTTGTATTGGAAAAAAATTACATATTTTTACTGAGCAACTCCACACTCAGGGATGCACACCCTCGTAACCTCAGCAAAGCACTTATAAAGCCTGAGGTCAGTCTGACAAACGGTTTGGGAGATATCTGAGAAACACAGACACGCAAACACACACACACACATGCACACACACAGATGCACACACACACACACACACACACACACACACACACACACACACACACACACAGATTCCTTGCATTTATAGATAGATAATTTGAAGAGCATTCTGATCATTAAGTTTTTTGCAGCTGGACACAATAAAAACAATAAAATCAACTTTAAATTGGGACATTTAGCACTGTAGCCTATTCTATCTGTGTGGACCAAAGCAATGTCAGCCGAAGAAGAGAACTGAGTGAGTATATTTGGATATGACTTGTGGACAATAGAAAAATGTGTGTAAACTGACCACAAAATTATTCTAGATTATGTTTTTGTGCTAGTGGCAACATCCACTAGCAACAGTTGTAGGACTATTTGTCTTGGTGGGGGAAGTTGTTGTTGCTTATTACTGTCAAATGATACAGTAAATTGTGTTTGTGGAGCTGTTGCATTAAAGCAATATGACACTTGACATTGTGTCTTATATGATGCTGTCTCAGCTATACAAGTAATTGTGGTACTGTGTTATACTGAAGTTGTTTAAATGCAGGATAAAGTGCCAGGTGTGCCAAATTTAGAGGTGATTATCAACCATGACATTAAGATCTGAATCCCACTTCTGTTGCTACCATAAAATCTGTATAAACCTGATGTTATTATGATTTAATTCTTTAAAACCACATACTGAGACACTCTACTAATGCAAAGGCCACAGCCTTGTTTTAGTAAGCTAAACACAGAGACTGTGAGTCACATTCATTCTGAACCTCTAACTGTGGTTCAGTGTGATATTTATGATAATATCAAAGGCAACGCCAAAGTCAACATTTGACTTCAACCTCAGAATAGATTAACAGGAGAGGGAAGGCCCCATTCTACTGTTCTCACTCACAATGAAAAACAAACGAAATACATATTAAAAGCAGATAAAATAACCTAATTTATTTTTCATTCTTATTTTTCTTTCCAGTGAAGAATCAATTCTCCTCACACCACAAGGCTCAAGACTGCTGGGATCATGCTCAGAGAAAATGTAACTCCATACTTCAGATTTATTTATTCTGAAAATTTATCAAACAGAACATTTTAAGACTTGGGGAAAACCTACTGAGTGGAGATATAGTCTAACCAAACTAATGGAGACCAAACGTGATGCACCGAACTGAATCCAGCTGGACTGTCTGAGTCTGCAAACCAGACTGCAAGATGACATGACACTGGGTATGAATGTGCATAGATGTTCGGTAGTGGTCGGAGAGGCCGTTGGCATGGACTGGCAGCCACGTTTCTGTCAGTCTGCCCCAGGGCAGCTGTGGCTACAGTAGTAGCTTACCGCTACCATTGTCTGTCTGTGGAGAGAATGAATGATGGATTTTCATTGTAAAGTGCCTTGGGTTTGTTGAAAGGCGCTATATAAATGCAAACCATTATTATTATTATTATTATTATTATTATTATTATTATTATCACAGCCAAGAATGTAACATATTGATAAGAGATATAACAATTAGATTCAAAGATTTTATTATTTGAATAACTGTTGTTGTTGCTGCTGGAATTTTTCCTTGACACTGAAATATTCTTGGAAACAGACTCTTGTCTCCTTGTCCACTACAAATTATTGAAAAACTGTGGCAAAATGCCACCTAAGCCAAAAGCAGAGGCCAAATCCGAGGAGGAATATGTGTCCCTTGCATAGGTAAATGACTTACTGCATCAGCAAAAAGAATTGTTTTCTGCATTGTTAAACCAACAATAGGAAACTTTCAAAAGCCTCATCAAAGTGACCATGGATTCAGCAAATGCAAGAGTGGACACGATGACGAGAGAGTTGCAGGACATTAAAACCAGTCTATAGTTCACCCAGAAAGACGTAGATGACATAAAAGCTGATTTGTCTATACAAGCAGACCGCAACATATGCTGCAATCAGATGTATTTAAAGTGTGTGACAGTCTGTTGACTGTCACCGACAAATTTGAATACTTGGAAGGACAATCTCGGAGAAATAATCTGGTATTTGATGGTGTTGTGGAAGCACCAGGAGAGACCTGGGCTGACATGGAGGAGAAGATTAAAAATATTCTCATGGAGAAACTACAGTTACCACCGGGGATCGAGATGGAGAGAGCCCACCGCACCGGGAAACCTGGAGGAGAAAGACCGAGGCCCATTGTGGTCAAGTTCCTGCGGCACAAGGACAGGATGACCATTCTTCAAAGAGCCAAGTCCCTCAAAGGAACAAAAATCTTCATCAATGAGGACTTCACTGATTCGGTAAGAAGGAAGAGAAAAGAATTAATGCCAGAGCTGAAAGCTGCAAGAGCACGGGGGGACATGGCCTACTTAAGGTATGACAGACTCATTATTCACCCACGCCATCCCCGTAACAGTACACCAAAATCAATGGAGCCAAAAATCAACCAGAAATGATTGACATTTCATTATCATCTGAGAGATATAAACTGTGCATTTGTTTCCATTGACTGGAATAATTAAGATACAAACTTCTATAGGAAACAACTTCATTTTTAAAGGGTATGAATATACTGAGCATAAACCACACAATGTTGAATATGAAACCGATCCTGAAAATCACTTTTTCAACAGTATAAAACATCAGTGTAAATACTTTAGCTCAGACCAACTAAAAAATACAATTTCTGACCAATCATTGTCGATAATACACTTTAATAGTAGAGGTCTTAACATGAATTTTTCCAAAATCCAGGACAGTTTGTTGCAATATAACACAAATTTTTCTGCTGTTGCAATTTCTGAGACTTGGCTAAAAAATGACCAACTTCATACAGTGCAAATGAGAGGCTATGATTTCTATACCACAAGCAGGTCAAAAAAAAGGGGTGGTGGTGTTGCTTTATATATCAGGTCCTGCTACCAAAGCCAAGTTGTAGATAATATGTCTTTTGAAATGGAAAACATCATGGAGCGTGTAACTGGAATTAATTACAACTACAAAAAAACATCATAATAAGTTGCATTTATAGAGCAGTGGGTACCGATATTGACATTTTCAAAGAAAAATTGTCTGAGCTTTTCAGTGCAGCAGGTAATAAGAAGCTGGTATTTATTTGTGGAGACTTCAATATTGACTTATTAAATCCAAATAACCATATCCAAATAAGTGAATTCATAAATTCCATGTTTTGTCTGGTTTCTACCCTTCAATAACATACCCCACTAGAATAACAACACATTCAGCAACGCTTACTGATAACATTTTCACAAATGTCACTGAGGGGAATGTAACTGCTGGTCTTATTATCAATGATGTGACAGACCATCTGCCTGTTTTTGTTTCTTCACACACTGGTGGAACACAGAACGCTGAAATAGATCAGATTTTTAAACGACTTGTAACAGAAACCGCAATCAACAATCTTAGAAATGATCTAAAAATACAAGACTGGAGCGGTGTTTATGTTGATGACTTGATACAGCATATGGAGAATTTGTCTCTATTTTATCACAACTATATAATAAACACTGCCCTCTAGTGGTAAAGAAAACTAAAGTTAAACACAGAGATAAGCCTTGGATCACCAAGGGCCTGCAAAATGCTTGTAAAAAGAAAAAATTGTTATACAAAACGTTTCTGAAATATAAGAACTGTGAAAGCAGAAAAGAAATACAAGACTTACAAAAATAAACTCATTAGTATCTTAAGATCAAGTAAAAAAATATGACAGTAAATTATTGGAAAATAACAATACTAATACATGTAACATATGGAAGGTGTTAAATAATATAACAAAGAGAGGAAAACTAAATTCCAACCACATCTCTTACTTAAATTCAGAAAATGGAATAATAAGTGAAAATAGCTTAATCTCCAACATGTTTAATGGATATTTTGTTAATATAGGAAAAAAGATCACCAACTCCACTGTATCATCAGCAAATACAGGTGGCGCTGACAATGGCGTCAACATAAACACTTACTCAATGTTTATGAAAGAAACAGATGAAGAAGAAATTCTTGACAATGTTAACAAATTCAAAGACAAAAAATCAACTGATTGTAATGATTTCAGTATGTTCTTGGTTAAATGTATTATTGATTGTATTGTTAAACACTTCACTTACGTATGCAACATGTCACTGACTGCTGGTAAATTTCCAAAGAAAATGAAAATAGCAAGAGTCATTCCTCTGTATAAGACTGGTGACAAACACTTATTGTCAAACTACAGACCCATCTCCTTGTTACCTCAGTTCTCCAAAATACTGGAAAAAAATATTTGTTAAGAGACTAAATGATTTCATTGATAAGCACAATATACTCTGTGAAGAACAGTATGGATTTAGGAAGAACAGGACCACCTCACTGGCACTCATGGACTTTGTTGAACAGATTACAGATGCAACAGATAAAAGAGAATACACAGTTGGAATATTTCTGGATTTGCAGAAGGCATTTGATACAGTTGACCATAAATTACTCCTCAGCAAATTGCATAAGTATGGCATCAGAGGAATTGCTTTTGACTGGTTACACAGCTATTTAGAAGACAGATATCAATATGTTTATGTGAATAAGACAGACTCTTGAGTTGCTGAAGATGACACGTGGGGTACCACAGGGTTCTGTGCTTGGTCCAATGCAGTTTATTTTGTATATTAATGATTTATGTTCTGTGTCTAAATTGCTCAAGTGTATTTTATTTGCAGATGACACAATGTTTTTTTTGTAATGGAGAAAATCTTAAGCAGCTTCTGGATTCAGTAGAAAATGAACTTAAACAAATCAATCAATGGTTCACTGCCAATAAATTATCTATTCACCATGGAAAAACAAAATGTATAATATTTGGAAACCGCAAATTATATAATCACAGAAAAATTAAAATAAACAATGTTGAAATTGACACAGTTTTGGAAACCAAGTTCCTAGGGGTCATTGTTGATAACAAACTAAACTGGAAATCACACAAATTATGTCAAAACTAAAATGTCTAAATCCATTGCCGTACTGTATAAAGTTAAGGATCTCCTGTGTCAGAAATCTCTGCATTTTATATAATTCACTGATAGTTCCTTATATAACATACTGTGTGGAGATCTGAGGAAGCACATACACAACAAACACAAACTTAATCTTTTTACTACCGAAAAAAGCCGTACGCATTATATCAAAGAAACCTTACCCTGAACCAACAAATCCAATATTCATTCAATTACATACTCTTAAATTTAGAGATCTGGTAGATTATAATGTCATTCAAATCATGTACAAAGCAAATAATAACCAATTACCTGTTAATATTCGGAGACAGTTTAAAAAAAGGGAAAGAAAATACGAGCTAAGAGGTAACTCTGTTTTTAATAAACCAAACGTTAGAACAAATACAAAGTATCATTGCATGTCTGTCACTGGAGTCAAACTGTGGAACTGTTGCTCTGAAAATATTAAAAAATGTTCTACTCTGAAGCAATTCAAAAAAATTGTACAAAGATGAGAAATCTCCCAGTATCTCACTGTAAATGCTGGGAGACAAATTTGTAATAACTTAAAAGTTTTTTTTTCCCCCTATTTGTTCTATTTGATTTTCTTTGTTGACTTTAGGTATGACTTAAATTTTTATGTTATTGATTTTAAAATTTTAATGGGGTAGGCACTATAAAAACACTTGCTTCAGCCGACACTCTTTCGGTTGTTCTTTTATGTGTTCTACATATTTTTGTTGTTCTTATTGTATGTATGTTCATTACCAAATAAATCCATTCATTCATTCATTCTTTGTCGATCCTACTATACGTACAGGACATACAGGAGAATGGTGTATATATATATATATATACGTATACAGTTAGGCCCAGAAATATTTGGACAGTGACACAATCTTCATGATTTGGGCTCTGCATGCCACCACATTGGATTTGAAATGAAACAACTACAACGGAATTGAAGTCCAGACTTTAAGGTTTAATTCAAAGGGTTGAACAAAAATATATGATTAAAGATGTAGGAATTGTAGTTATTTTTATACAAACGCTCCTCATTTCAGGGGCTTAAAAGTAATTGGACAAGTAAACATAACCCTAAGTAAAATGTTACTTTTCAATATTTTGTTGAGAATCCTTTGCAGGCAATGACTGCCTGAAGTCTGGAACCCATGGACATCACCAAACACTGGGTTTCCTCCTTTGTGATGCTTTGCCAGGCCTTTACTGCAGCTGTCTTCAGTTGTTGCTTGTTTGTGGGTCTTTCTGCCTTAAATTTTGTCTTGAGCAAGTGAAATGCATGCTCAGTTGCGTTGAGATCTGGTGATTGACTCGGCAATTGCAGAATATTCCAGTTAAAAAACTCCTGGGTTGCTTTTGCAGTATGTTTTGGATCATTGTCCATCTGTACTGTGAAGCGCCGTCCAATCAACTTTGCTGCATTTGGCTGAATCTGAGCAGAAAGTATATCCCTATACACTTCAGAATTCCTCCGGCTGCTTCTGTCTTTTGTCACATCATCAATAAACACAAATGACCCAGTGCTACTGGAAGCCATGCATGCCCATGCCATCACACTGCCTCCACCATGTTTTACAGAAGATGTGGTGTGCTTTGGATCATGAGCTGTTCTAATTCTTCAAACTTTCTTCTTCCCATCATTCTGGTACAGGTTGATCTTAGTCTCATCTGTCCAAACAATGCTGTTCCAGAACTGGGCCGGCTTCTTCAGGTGTTTTTTGGCAAAGTCAATTCTGCCCTTTCTATTTTTGAGGCTGATTAATGGTTTGCACCTTGTGGTGAATCTTTTGTATTTACTCTCATGAAGTCTTCTCTATATGGTAGACTTAGATACTGATACACCTACTTCCTGGAGAGTGTTCTTCACTTTAGTGGATGTTGTGAAGGGGTTGTTCTTCACCATGGAAAGGATTCTGCAATCATCCACCACTGTTGTCTTTCGTGGACGTCCAGGCCTTTTTGAGTTCCCAAGCTCACCAGTGCACTCTTTTTTTCTCATAATGTACCAAACTGTTGATTTGGCCACTCCTAACATTTCTGCTATCTCTCTGATGGATTTCTTCTTTTTTTTCAGCCTCAGGATGAAAAAATGGAGGTTCTGTTTCACCTCCATTGAGAGCTCCTTTGACCCCATGTTGTGTGTTCACAGCAGCAGCTTCCAAATGCAAACGCCACACCTGGAATCAACTCCAGACCTTTTAACTGCTTAATTGATGACAGGTTAACAAGGGAAGAGCCCATGCAGCCTTGTTATTTTTTTTTTTTTTTTTGCAGCCTTCTGAGTCAATTGTCCAATTACTTTTGGTCCCTTGAAAAAGAGGCGGCTACGAATTAAAGCTGTAATTCCTAAACCCTTGCTCCAATTTGGATGTGAATACTCTCAAATTACAGCTGAGAGTCTGCACTTTAAGCCCATATTGATTATATAATTGTATCCTGAATATGTTTTCATAAACAGCTAAAATAACAAAAATTGTGTCACTGTCCAAATTTTTTGGGCCTAACTGTATATATATATATATATATATATATATATATATATATATATATATAGTTAATAATTAAGATAGCTCTGTACTGGGGCGATGCCTCAACCCAGTGGAGGAGATAGGAGAGAGGAGGATGGTGGCTAAGCTGTCATCTCTGCTTGAGTCCCAGTCCCACCCCATTAGGATACGCTGAATGCACTGAGAATCTCATTTAGCAGTAGGCTGTGCCATCCCAGGTGCACAACGGACAGGCTCCACAGGTCCTTCCTACCTATGGCTGTCAGACTTTATAACCTAACCAGGGCTGCTCACAGAGGTCATATTAAATGTACTAAACATAACAACTTTGCACAAGAGAGATTGTCCCCTCCAATACACAACTAGGACAATAACAATCATTACTGAGGGTGGCAACAACACTGTTGACTCAAAATATGAAATATACTGTCTGGGTATATATCTATATTCTGCAGGGTGATTTAACAAACTATAATGCTGTTGATACCATCTAGCTGCAATGCTCCTGCACTGTGTATATAACTGTGTACCTATATATATTTATTTACTGCTTTGGCTAACCAGATCTTATTGTATTATCTTATTTACTATTGCTCCGAGTGCTGCTATCCCTTTGCTGCTGCAATCCTGGAATTTCTCCATTGTGGGACTAATAAAGGCTTATCTAATCTTATCTTGTCTTATCTATTGTCAAAATAAACTATTAAACAGACAAAATAGCCAATGTTCTATATAGAAAATTCAAACAGCCAAGTCTACAACAGAGAACACACTAGTGGACAGGCCGTAGGTGATGACAAGGTGTAAAGTGTGTCCTCTGTGGTGAGTTGGCTGTGTGATGTGCTGTTTAAAGTCCATACAGTTCAGAAGGTTTAAAAATTTGCTAGAGAAAGAGTTAGATGCATCATCTACGTGAAGATTAAAATCACCAGCTACTGCACCTTGTTATATTTTGGGTGGATAATTGACAGCATGTCAGTGAATTCACTGCACATTGTTTTGGTGGTATATAAACTGTGATGCATACAATTGGAGGGCTGCTAAAAACAAAGGCATGATAGTCAAAGGTGGTGTACTTGTTAAATGTTATTTCTTTATAATTAAAATCACTAGAGATTATTGATGCAGTTCCACCACCTTTCTGAACCTTCCTTGTAGAAAATAAAAAGTTCAAACTGGATAGGTAGGCCTCAGTGAGAACAACTGATACATGGGTACCCAGCCATGTCTCAGTTAAAAACAGACAGTCCAGTTTATGATGTAAAATCAAATTATTAATAGTAAAAGATTTATTTAAAAGGGAGTGGACATTTAAAAGAGCCATAGTGATTGCTGGTGGGTTGGTTAATTTTAATTAAATCACCCTTATTGTCATTCAACCGTACAACAGGAAGTTCCACTTTTATATGGTCTTCGGCATGACCCGACCGGGATTTGAACCCCTGCCTCCCAGGTGTGGGGCAGATGCGCTACCAACTGAGCCATCACTCCGGTACCATGAGCCAAAGTTTACTGAGTAAAGTTTACTGAGTTTACTCCACCAGTCCGAATCTGGCCTGGTTTATTGCTGGAAATAATGGGGGGAATAGGGTAGGTGGATTGTGAAAGAGGGCTGGTGCAGGGGGTGATGGAGTGCTGTGTGAAGGAGGGCACAACTTGTGGGTAAAATGAGCTTAAAGCAGGAAACAGGCTGACGGACCAGTTAAAACAATAAAATATATTGTCTGTTAAAATGCGAGCACCCAACCTACTCGGATGTATACTGTCTTTTCAATAAAATGACCTGTGGTTTCAAATTGTCAATAAAAATAAAACCACATGCTGCAGTAGCAGACTGAAGCCATGTGTGAAGGCTCAGCATGATGCTGACAAACTTATCCAAGCTTTTGTTGGCTCTAGATTAGATTATTGTAACTCTTTATTATCAGGCTGTCCTAAAACATCTTTGAAAAGTCTTCAGCTGATCCAAAATGGTGCAGCAAGAGTTTTAACAGGTACTGGAAAGAGAGATCACATCTCTCTGGTTCTGGCCTCCTTTCATTAGCTTCCCATAGAATTTAGAATTAAATTTAGAATCCTTCTCACTTACAAAGCTCTAAATAATCAGGCCTCTTGTTATTTAAAAGATCTGATACTACCTTTTCATCCCAACAGAGCACTAACCTCCCAAAATGCAGGATTACTGTAATGCCTAGAATCTCTAAGAGTACGATGGAAGGCAGAGCTTTCAGTTATCAGGCTCCTCTCCTTTGGAACCAGCTACCAATCTGAATTCAGGAGTCAGACTTGATCTGTGTTTTTAAGAATAGGATTGAAAGCTTCCTTTTTGATATAGCCCATACTTAGGGTGGGATCAGGTGACCCTGAACCCTCCGTTAGTTATGTTGCTAATAGGTTTAGACAGCCCGGGGACCTCCAACAGTACACTGGGCTTCACTCCTTTCTTCACTCTCAATGAAATATTTTTGCTGGTCATTAACATCTGTTTGTTCTCTCCCATAGATTGAGTCCCCGTTGTGCTATTTCCTCTCTACATGTCTGTTCTTTTATTCTTCTTCTCTATCCCCTCACCCCCCAGCCAGTTGCAGCAGATGACTGCCCCTCTCTGAGCCTGGTTCTGCTGGAGGTTTCTTCTTGCTAAAAGGGAGTTTTTCCTCTCCACCGTCACCAAGTGCTTGCTCACAGGGGATCAAAATGATTGCTGGAGTCTTTCTGCAATTGTGGGGTTTACCCCTACAGTTTGACAGTGCTATGAGATGACTGTTGTTGTGAAATGGTGCTATATAAATAAAGCTGAATTGAATTGAAATTAATTAAACCAGAACCCGCATCAACAGTGTTCTGTTGAAGAGTTCTCTGAAGAGTTCAGAGCTGGAGAAGAGCCAACAGGCTGGTAAGGGATGGTATCATCAAAATCTTTACTGGTGGATGGACCTTGAACTCAGCCAAGAATTATTGTTTCTAAATGTCTCTTTGCTGCCTCAACCCTGAAAAGACTGGCGATACGCTGCTCCAGTTCAACAATCTTCTTGATGAGGGTGACACAGTTTTGACAGCCAGCTGATGGGGTAAGTGGCGTCACGACAGATGTGAAATTCTCTGAAGTTAGGATCTGCTAATATCCCAACTCTTATTTAAAAGATAAGGATGAAGTTCAAAAAATGTCCAAGGTTTAAACTGGTAAGAATAAAACAAGGAAAAGTAAGACAAATTGATGAACGAGTAAAAGTCTGTGAGAATATGTGGCTTGTCAGAGTGGTCACCTCAAATGGTGAAAAAGAATGAAAATGAAAGGAAGAGAAACTGGCAAACATTAAGAAGATGAGAAGCCAACTTTATTGTCATTCATTCCATGTCATTCAATCATGTACAGTAGAACAAAATCACGTTTCTCCTCTACAATGTTAATCACTTCTAGAATTAGAGGGGTTGCTGCTATGCAAGGCGCCGCCACAAACAACTTCTCCTTCCCCCATTCTATTATGCTGAGCACCAAGCTAGAAGGTGGGAAGTACTATTTTTATATGGTCTTTGGTATGACCCAGCTGGGACTTGAACCCCCAACCCCCTGGTTGTGGGGTGGATGCTCTATCACTCAGCCATACTCCAGTTCTTAGAGCTGTAAACGCCACATATCCACTGCACATGAAAAATGTTTTTTTTTGTGTCTATGTACATTTTCTCAGAGTGAGAAAGCATGCGATTTGGAGAGCGTGGCCTGGTTTTAGCATAACTTAAAGCTATTCATTAAAGGATACATAGATACACCCATGTGGGCACCTGAACTAGCTGCCAATGGGGAACACAAGCGCGTCATTCTCACTAACCCAGTGGTTTTGACTCCAGCTGTGATGTGAGGACTGGAGCTCATCATCTCCACACGTTAATGATGGTGGGAGAATGTCTGACCCCACACTGACAGCGCAGCTATGGAGTTAGCTTCACTTCTGTGGTGTGCATTCCCATTTTCTTTACATTCTAGTCACCTCACTACACATTTCTGCTCCACTGCTTCAGTAATTCAGTTAATGATATAGTTTTGCACCACTCTGGCTTTTTTTAAATTGTAATATTATGGCTGTAACAGACCGGCAACTCGGTTCACAAGCACCTGGGCTGGCCAGCCAGGGCAGGTCTGTTTTTTGCATTCAAATCAAAACGTGGATGGATCAGCCTGCCTAGCCTTAGTTTATCTATTGCACCATCACTGGGTTGAGTCTTTTCCCGGACATACTGGAATACGCACTTTTATTTCTGGTAAGCTTTAAACTTCCATTTGTTGCAGTGAGTCCATACACCTCTGATAGCAGGTTGCCTTTTGCAGCTACTTTTTGGATTTCAAATAGTGGGTTCAAATCACTTCCTCGTAAGCTTCAAAACTGCATTCACCTTTTATACTGTATATAGTCTATGGCTACATTAAACAGAAAGTATCTTACTAATATACTAGGAGAAGTCACTAAAAAGTCATTAAAAGGAAAAGAAATCGTTGATGGTGTGCAAATCCTTCTACCTCTGAATACATCCTGTCAGCTCAGTGACATGACCATAAAAACATGAAAACTCTGTTATACAACTAAAACAAAGCCCACTCACATCTCCCATCTGCACGTCACATATTTCAACAACCCTGGCAGCCTTACAGTCGTATCGAGCAGCATCAGCACGTCTCATAAAGCTGCTCCGAAAGACTTATAGCGGCAAAAATCAACAATGTTCAACCAGTCCCGTTCAAACTGTGCTCAGCTAATTCAAAGCAGCAGGCGATCAAATAAAGCAGAGCTAATAAGCTGTTTTCACTGGTAATTAAAGGTGATGAGAAGTACACAAACTTCAAAAACTTTTTCTTACATTGCACACACCACTGAAGACAGAGGAATGGCATTTCAGTTCTCCTGTACGTCCTGTACGTATTGTAGTACTGACAAATAACACCTCTGATTCTTTTTCTCTTGAAAAAGGACTCTCATGGCACGTTACGGCACATCACTCTCCGGTGAGATTGCTATAGACAGAGACATTACAGGAGTGGGCGGAGCTCATCTCCTCGCTTTCTCCCTCTCTTTGCATTTTGATAGAATCTTTCCCAGATGTGGTGACAGCAGCTGTGTGTCAGTAAGTGATGGTTCAGTGTGATGGAGGCGGCAGCTGCGGCGGCGGCGGCGGAGGTTTTGTCAGCTCAGTGCCAGCCTCCCATCAGCAATTTTCAGTAGTGGAGCAGCACTGATGGATGGGGGGTTTTAGCAGGGAGGCCTTTCCACGGCTTTTCCACCCCAATCTGCCAACTTCAATGTGGTAAGAATGAGCACAATAACTGTGTGACACACTGAGAGTCCAATGTATCAGCACATGAAGTTTAATGGCATTTACAAATAGCAGCGATTACTTCCCAACCCTCATTATCACTTTTGATGTCAGGAATCATACTGCACACCCCATAAAGTGGACTGAACCAAGGTCTGTGGCAGCGGTTTCACAGGGGAAAGAGTGTCTCATCCAGCTGAAATAAACTTTGGCTCGGCCTCGGTGTTTAGCTGCAGACTCCTCCGTGTTTCCATGGTTATTTACTCTGAGCATCATTGTTTTGAGTTTAGGATGCCAGAAGAACAAGCAAAAAAAGGCATGAAGCAAAACAGGATCTGAATCTGTTTAACAGCACACACACGCCGGGTCCAAATGCTCAGATACGCACTAGGACCTGCACTGTGGGGACATGTAGGACCCAGGCCAACTCCACTTTAGAGGACAGCATCAAAAAGCAGCTTCCATTTGTGTGAAACCAAAGCCTGCTGGCAAATCGTCTCAGCCCAGCTCTCAAGAAAATCACATTAAAGGCTGTTTTAGGAGGAAGCAGTGGACATAAATCACAGGACAGAGGTTCAGGATATATGTCTGTGTTTTGTTGTTTCAGTTTGACCAGTGCAGCACCTGAGATAACCAGCAGATTTCTCTTTTGATTTCATATCCTCCACGTCATCTGAGATCCTGTTTGCTTCAACAAGCAACGGCCTACAGGTCTTACTGTGGCAGTTACTGAATGTGAAGCAGTCGGGATGACAATCAGCACCTCCAAGTGCGAGTCTGAGTCCATGGTTCTCAGCCAGAAAAGGGGTGGATTTTCCAGTCCTTTTGGGGTCAAGGTCATCCCCCAAGTGGAGGAGTTCAAAGCTACGTTCCGATCCACAGTGTGCTTCAACTGTATTCCCTGCTCTGCTCTCAGGGAATATCAGTCACGTGAACTCCCCTTCACAAAATTTTCTCCATTTCAAACACCCTACAATCTGTCCTCTGTGCGTTACCATGGTAACCATGGATACGTACTGATACTATTGTACACATTTTATACTTAAAAAATATTAATACAAATATATTTTTATCACTACCAACTGATATAAATGTTAACCAAGGGTAGTTTCACTTGTTAGTAACATTAGCAACAGTAGCTCGGAACGTACCCCAAGTATCGTGGGGTCTTATTCCTGAGTGGCGGGAGAATGGAGTGGGAGACGTATGGATGGGAGCAGCATCTGCTGTGATGTGACATGTGTTGCGGTGAAGACGGAGCAGCGCTTCAAAGCAAAACTGTCCATTTACCAGTCCATCGATACTCTTTGTTCCTACCCTCACCTACAGAATGAGATCACAGATACAAGCGGCTGAAATGAGCTCAGAGACAGGGTGAGGAGCTCAGTCATCCAGGGGAGGCTCAGAGTTCAACCGCTGCTCCTCCACACTGAAAGTAGCCAGTTGAGGTGGTTTGGACATCTGATCAGGATGCCTCCTGGACGCCTCCCATGTGAGGTGTTTTGGGTGCGTCCCAGTGGGACATCTGTCTCATTTATTCCTGCTGTCAAAACTCAAAGGGCCTCCGGGGCCAATCAACCAGAGGGCCAATCGTAGCATTTCATATGTCAGAAAAGCGTGCAAAAGATCGCTCCCTGCAAGGTGGAACCTTTAACTGTATAGGTCCGTTTTATTGAAGCAGTGACTTTAAAAGCCCCCCCCCCCACCTCCTTCCTGCGGCTCATGATCACATGTTCCAGCACAGCCTCCCCTCCTGACCCAGCCTGTCTGAGATATCTGACCCCTGAAAAGGAGGGCGGGCTGTGACGGATGGCCCGGAGCGCGGCGCTCAGAGCTCAGGCTGATGATGCAGTGTGATACTCCCAGAGAGGGAAGGAGGAGAGCAGGGCCTGGACTCAGGCAGCTCCTGGGGCTATGACCCAGCTGCTGATGGAGGGAACGTCTACTGGCCTGCCATGAACAAACTGTGTCAATGCAGCTCTGACAGGTCATTTGTGTCCAAGTTAATAGAGTGAGAGGATTCATGGCTTTCAGGCTTTCATTCCAAGGTTATTGTGTGTCTTCATATGCATATCATGCAGAGGTGTATGCATGCCCCCCCCCCCCCCGCCTGCCGACTTGCTGACATTATTTCCACAAATGCAGGGTCTTTTATAGCTTTTTGGGGACCCAAGGTAGGATGGTGTTTGGGAGCCCCTACTTTCTGTAATGGGGAGACATTCAAACCCTTTAAAATGGGGAAATAATCTAGATGAACAGCAAAAAAAGTATTACTTAGAATTAGCCTTTAACCTGCATCCATATGAACAGCAAATTTACCAGAAAAAGCTGCAAATTTTCAAGGAAAAAAGTTACAAATTTCTGAGAATTTTTTTTTGGCAAATTTTAATGAATGTATAAATGAATGAATGAATGAATGATTTATTTGAACATTATAAAAAATAATAAAACAAGCAACCCCCCCCCAAAAAAATAACAATACAATAGATAAAAAATAATTGTTCAAAAGAAGGAGGATGAAGCGCATGCTTATCTGGTCCTGCCCTGCTCTCATGCTCTGTAATAACTTCAAATCATTATGATTCAGTCACGAAACAAAAACACACAATACTAAACCAAAGTGTCCATATTACTATTTGTGCTAATCACTTCACCCTTCCTCTTCTTTATATCTTGAAAATATATTATCTTTATACACGTTTTTAAACTGTGTAATAGTTCTGCTCCCTTTGATTTCACCATCCAAATCGTTCCACAAAGTCACGCCACAAAATGAAATACTTAATATTTTCAAGGTAGTGCGAGTATGGCCTTGTTTAAAATTACATGTTCCTCTGAGGTTATACACATTTTCTCTGTCAGTGAAGGGTTTTTGAATGTTACCAGGGAGCAAATGCTTCTGTCATGAAGAGGGAAAGGCACCACACGCCTGCCGTGAGTTTGCAACATTTAATGAAAAAACATAAAGACATACACAACACTTATGGAAAAAGGGCATACAGGCCTGGCAAAAATAGTTATGGCTAAGGCGAACGTGATCACCGGATAACCTGGAAATAAACACAAGGAACAGGTAGCAAACTAGCCTAACTAAGGTGAGAGTGATCACCAGCCAAACCTGCAGATAAACAGTAGCACATGCAGTGAGAGTCAGAGCACTTACTTGTTGGGAAATGACTTGAGAGTGACTGAGAGTAGCAGCCTACACCATACAATGGTGCAGCCCCCTTAAAATAGGCAGCAGCACAATTAACACAATCAATAACAGATGTGAGCACCTGAGCGGGCAGGGGAAAGTGACCTAATTAGACAATCACCCACAGCTGAGAACTGGGGAACAGACTGTGGGTGAAAGGTGAGTGACTGAGGAAGGAGGCTCTGAAAGGAAACAACCAAAAATGACAAAAAACAGACAGGAAAATAATAACAGACAAAACATACTCAAAAATACACAGAGAGTCTGAACACTGGCTCAGACACATGACAGAGCCCCCTCCTGAAGGGGTGGCCCAGACACCCCCCAGGAAACACCAAGGAGCTCCCCCTCCCGCCCCCCAGGAGAAGGAAACAACAAAAAAAATACCCCGGGTAGGAGGTGGGAGAAAACAGTTTAGGAGGGAACGAAGCAAATCCACAGCTTGATGAATTAGACCCCCCCCCCCCCCCAAGGAGTCAAAGAGTTCAGGGGGCCGACCAAAGTCCCAAACCTGGTGGACGGCGAGGTGGAACGAGTCGGATGGCCTATTGGAGAACATAGGCCACCCAACCCAACGGCTCAGTCCGTCAGGTGGTCGACCAGAGTTTTTTAGCCACCTGAATAGAAGGGATGGACCAGGAGGCAGCTCCACCACTGGGAGACCTAAAACTGGTGATTAGAGCCGAGGAGGGTGGACCCCGATGTCCTCAGGCAGAGCAGGAAGGGGGACCACGACAGCATCTGGCTGAAGAGAAGGGCGGACCACAACGCCCTCAAGGGGTCTCAGATTGGGGCAAAGTTGCACACGCAGTGGCTCCAGGCAGGAGTGACGCCGCACCCGCGGTGGCTTTGGGCTGAAGCAGAGCTGCACCCGCAGTGGCTTCGGGCTGAAGCAGAGAAGCACCCGGGGTGGCTTTGGGCTGAAGCAGAGCAGCACCCTCGGTGGCTCTGGGCTGGAGCAACATTGCACCCTCAGCGGCTCCAGGCAGGAGCAACACCGGACCCTCGGTGGCTCTGGACAGGAGCAATGCTGCACCCTCGGTGGCTCTGGACAGGAGCAATGCTGCACCCTCGGTGACCTCAGCCAGAGAGGAAGCAGCACCCACAGAGGTCCCGGGGTGGGACGGAGCATCCGAGATGACCTCAGCGGGAGGAGCTGAACCCATGATGGCTTCGGGCGGTGAACCTGGACCCACGGAGACTTCTAGCTCAGGTGGATCTTCCCCAGTGACCCTGGAAGAAGGCTCAGGAAAAACAAGCAGAAGAACAGAGTCAGGGTCACTGGCAGCAGCAGAGTCCGGTGAGGTGAGCTCAGGCTCTCCTCCCCATGAGCCAGGCAAGACCTCTTCAATATAGAAGCAGGAGAAACAGAAGAGGGCACTTGCCTGCTCCACCGCCGTCCAGGACTCCGTCGATCCAGGCAACGATGCTCCGGGCTCAGTCCTCTGGAGGTCCAGCAGTAACTGCTGCAGCTGGAGAGCAGCAAGAGGCTCGGGACTTCCATGCTCGGGACCTCTTCCTGGTTGACACGGTCAGGGGTTCTGAGGAGATTTCCCCCAGCCTGTGGAGCATAGACGAGGGGTTGATTATGGTGAGGAGAAGGTCAGTTAGGTCTGGATGGCTCCACAGGCTGGGGCACGCGTCCAGAACCTGTGCGGCTGCTTCCAAACACTCTCAGGTTGCCTCGGGAGTGTGGGAGGCACAAGCACCCGACAAGATGTTATTTATTATATTCAGAGCAAAACACTCCTCCTCACTGAGCTCATACAAAGGAAAATCAGGAAGCGCTGCCATGCCAGCGGGACAACAGGTCTTTTAAAGAATAAATGCAGGAGAGAAAGAAAAAATAAAAGCAAACCTCATGGCTGCTGGGTGCTCACACTGGTAGCCTCCTTCTGTCATGGCAGACAGAAAGGCACCACACGCTGCATGTGGGGAACTCATATCACACAGAAACATATAACAATCAATCAGTCAATCAAACTTTATTTCTAAAGCACTTTAAAAACAACTACAGCTGATACAAAGTGCTGTACATCAGGAATAGATAAAATGAAAAGAACATAAAAGACAATAAAATGCAACTAAAAAGGTATGAAACAAAACAAATAAAAATGACAATCATATAATAAAGCAATAAAACAAGTACAATCAGTGGCCACGGTTACATGGGCAAAATTTCTTCGATCTGATTACAATTCAGATCAGAATTTTACTGTTTACATGGATCCTTTAAAAGCTGATTTGATTAGGATGTGCGTTTCCATGTGTCACACGTTTGAACGGAATAAATCATTTTGACATGCGCACGTCAACATTTCGACATTCCAAAAATAGTAGAAGAAGAAGCAACTTCTGGTGTTAGCAAGCCCCGCTTTGTGTCGAAATTGACCTGTATTGTGTTATTCAGACTGTACTTTTGTTTCTGCTGGTCTCCGTAATGAAGCTACAAGTACAAACTTCTGCATATGATGAACAGAGGGAGACAGCAGGACGATACAGACCAGTTTTGTTTTACTCCCGCTATGTTTTCTGCTAGCTGCTGCTAAGGCAGAAATACGTCACGTCGACGTGCAGCTGGTGTACAGACACGCGCAGTAAACATATTTTCTCCCCTACATTTGGAATAAGTGGTTTCACGTGCACCATTCGGATTAACAATCGGCATAACCCACCCCTCTCAATTGGAATGAAATTTTGATCCGAATGAGCGTGATCGGGTTAGAAAATTTAGATTGGCGTGTTAACATGAAGCATTTCTATTCCGATCAGGCTTTTAATCCGGTTACTTGTGTCCATGTAAACATAGCTAATGTCTCAAGCTGGGTTGAAGGCCAAGGAGTAAAAATGAGTTTTAAGATAAGATTTAAAAGTGGACAGTGAAGGTGCCTGTCTAATAGGCAAAGGAAGACTGTTCCAAAGTTTAGGAGCAGCAACAGAAAAAGCTCTGTCCCCTCTGAGCTTCCTCTTTGATTTTGGCATCTCCAGGAGCAACTGATCAGCTGACCTGAGAGACCGAGCAGGAGTGTAAAAGTGAAGAAGCTCAGAGAAGTAAGGCGGGGAAAGGCCATTCAATGATTTAAAAACAAATAAAAGAATTTTAAAATGAACCCTAAAGTACACAGGCAGCCAGCGGAGGGAAGCTAAAATAGGTGTAATGTGGTCCCTCTTACGTGTTCCAGCTAAAAGACGACAACACTAGGGATTAAATGGGAAGAGCCGCCTAAAGAACTGACAGAATAATAATGACATGAATACATAACCAGAGCAACTGATGACTGAAAACACGCCCTAAACCAGATCTTCCTTCAGATCTTAAAAGAGCAGCTCCCTGATGAGCTGCAGGTGGTGCAAAGAGGCAGCTGCAGATGGTGAGAGTTCAGGTAGGTGCAGCTTAGACCATGACAACTTTTGGTGGGCTTCTGCAGTACCAACTAGGAAAGCACTCGGAGAGCTCATACCTTCACCAGAGCTTCTTCCATTCATCGTGTATCACCTCCAAAATGCAATGGGTTTGTGTGTAGGACACAAGCCAGTTCTGGTGAGAATTGCAACAAAGTTTATCCAGTAAATATGGAGGATTCTTGCTAATGCACTGAGAAAATACGAGCCTTGGTGGAGGTATGCATTCTTGGATCATCATCAAAATGTTATGGGTTCCTCTCTAGCCCAAGAACCACCTCTGGTGAAAATTTCATCCAAATCCATCCAGGAGTTTTTGTGTAATCCGGCTGCACAAATTCAGACAAGGTCCTTGGAGGTTATGTACTCTCAGATCATGACCAAAATTTAATGGGTTCATCCTTGGCCCAAGGGCTGCCTCTGGAATTGTCATCATTCATCAAAATCCATGCAGTAGTTTTGCATAATCCTGCTAACAGACAAACTACCTTGATTAAATTACCTCCTTAGCGGAGGTAACGATCACGGCCACTCATTGACTTCATTTAAATGGTAAACGTTAGCAGTAAACTGTGTTTTACACCTCATCAGCGGTTAGCTGTCAGTAGCAGAGCAAGTCATTCTGTTTCTGTGACTATTACCGCCCAGGGACGGTTAATTTATTATTGACCAGTCAAACCACACCCCTGTCTCTGATATTGCTAAAGCATTATTCAAAGTCTTAAATGTCAACATCCAGCCAATATTTGTCAGTATTTTGAGTAGTCCAACAACTGACATTAAAAGCTGATGTTAGTCTCAAACGTGGCATCACCATCCAAACACCATCTCAGGGGAATGAAGAAAGAAGGAGGGTGGGATGAACTAGTTCTCATGAGCATTTAAAGCAATGTACCATTAAAAACAGCCCATTTTGAGGACAGCTTCCTCCCCATGTGTAAGATGGTACTGTATTTATTAAACCCTGAGGTGTTGTGACCAAAGCACGTCACAGACGTTTCATTAACACCTCTTGGAGCTGTGTCAACATGTGGGAAAAGTGCCTAATAAGGGCACTTTAAAGCTGGGTTTATGCTGCACCTCTGCTGTCCACGTATGTGCAACCGGACATCTTGTGAGAAAAAATTTACGTCATTGTCTCCACTCCGCTAGTGTACGCAGGGCTCTACTGCGGATGACTGTGTACAGCCCAAATTTTATGACCATGTGGCCTGCCCACGATCTAAACGTGTTGACGGAGCACGCGCAAGACTGAACGTCCCATTCACAAGATGGCACTACCAACACAGCATACAAAGACAAAGTGGACAAGGAAGACAATGAGGAGGCAGAAGATGAGAATAAACAGACATGAATCCTTTTGCAGCAGCAGCAGCTTGAGCGGAGAAGAGCGCTGGAAAACGGTAATTCCTCCTTTTCCTTGAAATGACGCCATTGTTGTTGCTACCAAAAAAAAAATGTGCATCACTCGCGTGTTTATAACTGGTGAACAAACTGGCATGTTAGTTGACACGTGTGCACAAATTATTTTTCTTAAATTTATATATCTTCATAGAGAGGTGGAAATTTTTCTGGCGTGGCAGGCCGCCACCCAGAAATTTTACCAGAGGAAACCCTGGTGTGTATATATTTGTGTGTGTGTCCCATGCTGGCAAAAAAGAGTCACAATGAGGAAATTTTCAGAACTGAGGTATTATTATTTTCATATTCTGTATTGAAAGATCTTCAAAATTAATTTGCAGGAATTGGACAAAAACTGACCAGCAGCAAGACGATTTTGTTTATATCGTGGCTGGTTTGAAAACTCACATTCGATCGGTCCTGAGTTACGGCTTCCACAAAAACCATGTATTTTTAGAAAGTAGGAGTTCCAAGCTTTACATTGATACCAGGCACTGACGGGTGTTTTCCTGGGACTTTCTGCCAGCAGAGAAAGAAAGAATCATGATTGTTGACTTCTAGTGCCTGTAGCTCGTAATTACCCGGTGTGCTTTCAGACTCATTTTTCCAGCATGGGTCACATATACACTTGTGTGATAAAGTGTTTGCCCCTTCCTCATTTCTAATTTATGTCACACATTTATGTCACACTTAAATGTTTCAGATCATCAAACAAATTTAAATATTAGACACAGATAACACAAGTAAACACAAAAATGCAGTTTTTAAATGAAGGTGTTTATTATTCAGGGGGAAAAAAATCCAAACCTACATGGCCGTGTGTGAAAAAGTGATTGCCCCCTAAACCTAATAACTAGTTGGGCCACCCTTAGCAGCAACAACTGGAATAACTGGCAATGAGTCTTTTACAGTGCTGTGGAGGAATTTTGGCCCACTCATCTTTGCAGAATTGTTGTAATTAAGCCACACTGGAGGGTTTTCGAGCATGAACCGCCTTTTTAAGGTCATGTCACAGCATCTCAATCAGATTCAGGTCAGGACTTTGACTAGGCCACTCCAAAGTCTTCATTTTGTTTCTCTGAAGCCATTCAGAGGTGGACTTGCTGGTGTGTTTTGGATCATTGTCCTGCTGCAGAACCCAAGTACGTTTCAGCTTGAGGTCACGAACAGATGGCCAGCAGAACATTTTCCTTCAGGATTTTTTGGTAGACAGCAGAATTCATGGTTCCATTTACCACAGCAAGTCTTCCAGGTCCTGAAGCAGCAAAACAGCCCCAGACCATCACACTACCACCACCATATTTTACTGTTGGTATGATGTTCCTTTTCTGAAACGCTGTGTTACTTTTACGCCAGATGTAATGGGACACACACCTTCCAACAAGTTCAACTTTTTTCTCGTCAGTCCAGAATATTTTCCCAAAAGTCTTGGGGATCATCAAGATGTTTTCTGGCAAAACTGAGAGGAGCCTTTATGTTCTTTTTGCTCACTAACCTTAACTGAAGCAAGTGAGGCCTGCAGTTCTTTGGATGTTGTTATGGGGTCTTTTGTGACCTCTTGGATGAGTCATCGCTGTGCTCTTGGGGTAATTTTGGTTTGTCCGGCCACTCCTGGGAAGGTTCACCACTGTTCCATGTTTTTGCCATTTGTGGATAATGGCTCTCACTGTGGTTCGCTGGAGTCTCAAAGCTTTAGAAGTGGCTTTATAACCTTTTTCCAGAGTGATAGAGCTCAATTGCTTTGTTTCTCATTTGAATTCATGAATTTCTTTGGATTTCAGCATGATGTCTAGCTTTTTAGGATCTTTTGGTCTACTTCACTTTGTCAGGCAGGTCCTATTTAAGTGATTTCTTGATTGAGAACAGGTGTGGCAGTAATCAGGCCTGGGTGTGGCTAGAGAAATTGATCATAGCTTTCAAAGATGTGATAAACCACAGTTAATTTATGTTTTAATGGGGGGGGTGGCAATCACTTTTTCACACAGGACCATGTAGGTTTGGATTTTTTTTTTCCTTAATAATAAACACCTTCATTTAAAAACTGCATTTTGTGTTTACTTGTGTTATCTTCGTCTAATATTTAAATTAGTTTGATGATCTGAAACATAAGAGTGACAAACATATAAAAACTGAGAAATCAGGAAGAGGGTAAACACTTTTTCACACCACTGTATGTGTGCGTGTGCCTCCACCCATGTGATCCTGCCCCCGGAAAAAAGTTCTGGCTCAGGACTTTTTTTCCCCCCCCTTTTTTTTTGCTTTAACCCCTGAGAGGACTGTTTAAATACCAATTCTTATTGAAGCAAAAAATTTATTGGTCGATTCATGGATCAAATACCTGTTGTGAATTTTGCCATTAAGCACCTTGTTAGAGAACATCAAGTTATGCAAAAGGTACTGAAACACTGAACAGCTGAACATGTACATTGAAAAGGTTAGAGAAGGTCAAATTAAGTTCACCTGTAGAGGTTATAGTGCATTTTAGGTGCATCCTGAATTTCACCTGAAAGCCGAATATCCCTAACTTCTTGTGAGTAGTGTGTGTTGCACGTGCGACATGAAAACTGGTCTGTGCTCAGAATGAATGAATTGAAGTAGCGCTGATGTGATGAGAAACAGACCCATTTCCCATGGTACTGGTAAAACTACGATTGTCGAGCTGCACTCGTGAGTTCCATCAGCATCATTCACACCTCAACAATGTCCCACAGATAACGACGCATTTCTCCTGGAAATCAAGTTTCATGTGCTCACATCGTTGATCGTGCCAGGCTCAGCCCAGACGCTGGTGATGCAGGCTGCTATGGAGTCACTGGCATTTTTAGTCTTAATTTTGTTGCCCCGTGTCAAACTGGGCGCAGATCAGTGCTCAATGGTTCCTGCTCTTTAGCCTCCGTTACAACAGAGAGGATTGCACTCCTTGACACCGACACTTGACACTCCATATGATTTTTGACTGTAGAATGTGTAAAGCTCTCTAGGATCACCCAACTTGCAACATGGGTTCACCTCGGAACCCTGCCCTACAACTATGGATTGCATACATTGTATATTCATGGATGATGGGCTCATCATAATTTGGTTTGGCCACAGTAATTATATTGAAAAGTTTAAAACTACTCTCTGACAGTAAGTATTGGGATCTCCAAAGAAAACAGAGGCAGGGGATACTGCACTCACCTCAGAGTGCTCTTGTTAAAATTACACTTGTTAAGCCTTATATAACCAGATTTTTTCTGGGGCTTGAAAGATCCAAAGTTTGTTTTTTTACTTGTACTCATGTCTAGGCCTGTAACAATAAAAAAGTCTGATGGCTGATATTTTTTTTTTCTCAGTCGGGACAAACTTTATATTGTGAGCGGACCCCAGCTCTCCGCTTCAACCTTTCTGGCTGTCCCCACTTTGTGAGCATGAGTCCCGCCTCGCACGGGGAGCGTGCGTACAGAAACAGCGCTGGTGCTTTAGTGTTGGTGGATTATGTGGAAAAGTTTAACACACACATAAACTGCGACTTACTGTGGCCAGAAAACTTATCTTCGTCATTTTTTTCTTACCGTATGATTAAATGTTTCAGCTGTTATTGCTACAGGCCTACTCATGTCTATTCAGCAAAACACTGTGTAAATAACCACATTTTAGTTGATCGTCGTTATGCTCTCACATGTCAGGAAATATACTGTATACAGATGCATCTTAATAAATTAAAATGTTATCAAAGTTGATTCATTTCAGTAATTCAATTCAAAAAAGAAACTTGCACAGATTCATTACACACAGAATGATATACGTATTTCAAGTGTTAATTTCTTTTAATTTAATGATTACGGCTTACAGCTCATGAAAACCCCAAATTTATCTTCTCAAAAATTTAAATATTGCATAAAATTAATTTAAAAAAAAATTGATATATAGTTTTTTAAATAGAAATGATGGCCTACAGAAAAGTATGTCCATGTACACCCTCTACTTCTGGGGTGGGCAATTAATTTTCACAAGGGGCCACATTACAGACTGGGGCTGTTGTGGAGGCTCCATTCAATAAGCTGAACTCACTTCTGCTTGATAATATTAATTTTATCACTCTGTAAAAAACTTTAAATTGTATAGTTTTGATAAATGTTTACAAGTAAAAGTAGATTTATGATTTCGCAATTAAAACATGAAACGGGTATGGTTAAAAAAGGCCAACATTAAATCATCATTTAATTAACAATGGCAGCAATTTTCAATAATTTCAAAGACCAGCATTAAATCAACTTTGTATGATGTGCTGTTGCCGTTCTGGTTACAGTTTAATCACCACATTGCACATTTTTAGTCTTTTTTCATGTTCAGTTGGAAAAATCTCATCTGTTTTGAGCTTGAAGAAGTGCACTAAATTCAGGCAGAATGTCAGAGGAGTATATGCAGAGGACAGCTGACAGGTGATTGATTATCAGTGAGAGAAGATCTGTACCTCCAGTTGTTGAATTTCATCACAGAACACTTGTTCACATGTTTAGGTCGATCCAAATAGAACTAACATCTTCTGAGCGTGCCTCCCCGTGTGTGAAAAGTTCTCCTCTTTAAGAGAAGAATAAAAAAAAATCCAGCAGTGATTCTGACGTGAAACGCTCCGCAATCAGTGTGTCAGACTGCGAGTCAATCAGTTCAAGCTGAGCATCACTGGGTGCATTAGCCACACTGCAAGTGAAGAGTTAGTTACAGCATCAACAACATGGTTAATTTTTAAAACGGACTTACACAATACCTCTTGGTGTATAATACAGTGTAAAAATACCAATTTCTGTTCTGGATTAATTTTGGTCACCTTGTCTTGCATTCACTTCAAAAGTCCAACATTCGTCCCTGTCAGATTTGGACATCCATCAGTTGTAACACCTACCAGTTTGTGCCATTTCAGTCCTAGCTTGTCCAAACATGCACTGACCTCCATGGACAAATCACTCCCTGTCGTCACCCCTTTCATTGCTCCAGATTTCCCACGATGTCCTCAACCCTTGTCGTTACCGTTTGTCTGGAGAGGGATATATTCTGAAATGCTTCCTCTTTCTCATGACATATTAGCGCTGCAGAGCCAATCAAACACTCCTTGATAACCTCCCCATCAGAAAATGGCTTATTGTTTTTCGGCATTTTGTGGGCTACCACAAAATTAGTCCTTACTGCTGCATCCCTGGATGTGTAAATGTTAGTAAAAATTCCCTGCAGCTTTCTTGTCAGCTCCCCCTCAGTCAAATTCTTGTATTTCTCTGCATTTAGTCTCATAATGGCGATTGAAATTCTAATCTTTAAACACTGCTGTCTGCTCTCCACACACTAAGCACACGGCTCTACCTTTGACTTCAGTAAATACATACTTTGAAGTCCTTTTTTTTTAACAGGAGGTGACATTTTTGAGGGCTAACAACGTCTGTTCACCAGCAGTGTGGTACTCCCCCACACGAGCCCAGTGGTGTGTAAACTAAAAAAAGCTGTTGCCTTCAAAATAAAAGCAATGCGGTTGTGACAAGTGCCTTATCTATGTTTCATTCCTAATTTCCCATTGCCTTGGCGCTGGCTGGTAAGGACCAGGCAACGGGATGGATGTGGCCCAAGGGCCATAAAATGCCCAGGTCTGCTCTACTTGGTCAGGGCTCCTTTTGCCTGAATTACTGCACCAGCACAGCATGTCATGGAGGTGATCAGCCTGTGGTGGTGTTATGGAGGACCAGGTTGCTTTGATAGCGGCCTTCAGCTCATCTACATTGTTGGGTCTGGTGTCTGTCATCTTCCTCTTGACAATACTCCACAGATTGTCTGTGGGATTTAGGTCAGGAGAGTTTGCTAGCCAGCCAATCACAGTGATACCATGGTTATTAAACCAGGTTTTGGTACTTTCGGCAGTGTGGGCAGGTTCCAAGTGCTGCTGGAAAATGAAACCAGCATCTCCATAAAGCTTGTCAGAACAGAATTCAAGCTGCAGTGTGAAGTTTCTACAGTCAGTGGTGACTTGGGGAGCCACGTTATTTGTTGGTGTTGGTCCACTGAGCTTGACTGGCGAGCAAACTCTCCTGACCTAAACCCCACAGAGAATCTATGGAGTATTGTCAAGAGGAAGATGAGAGACACCAGACCCAGCAATGCAGAAAAGCTGAAGGCCACTTTTATGGCTGTCATGGTGGAGGAATTTCCCCTGCAGTGACGGTGCATAGCTCAACACCGCGATATGCAGTATTTTTGCAGGTTTTTGGGACCCTGTGATCTCGTAATTTAAAATAGGATTCATAACTTGTGTGGCAAATGATGGAAGCTGTGAGAAACTCGCTGCAGCTCCGCTCTCAACTTTATGTGCGTGTGTGATAGTTGTGCAGAGCTCCGGCCTTTCTACAGGCATGAACTGCTGATTCTGTTAAAAAAAAGGCATCATTTTCATAAAGCAGTGGCGGTAACTCCAGTATCAAACTTTATTTGTATAGCACTTTTCAAACATTAGATGCTGCGCAAAGTGCTTTGCATAGATAAAAACAGTAGACACATTTAGTTACAAATATTTACACGATACATCTCCACCCCTTCCAACCCTCCCATAAACACACACACACACACACACACCCTACTTCTCTTAGACACATACAAAATAAGAGACATCGCTATTTCAATGACAGGGTGTTTGGACTGGAGATTGCAGCAACATTCAGCTTATTTAAACAGGACAGCCTCTGTACAGGACCCTGCATGGCTCTTGTCTCTGGGATTTTGGGATTTTTGCTGCTGTCCGAAAAATCCCATTCAAACAAGCAATGCACAATGCACTAGTTGTTTCGCTCTTGGAGCTCAGTTGTCAGGATCATAAACACTCTGCTAAATACTGCCGTGACAGTGAGAACTGAAAGGGCACAAAGCTGGTTATTTCCTTCTGAGCAATTTGTCCAAATGCTTCTGCCACTAACTACTTGCTGGAGTCCGTCTGGAGAGAGTGTCCCCCACACGGTCCTGCCGCTGCCAGCACCCGGTGCTGTGGAAGTGTAAAAATACACTTTTAACAATTTATTTAAAAATCAATAGGGGCACATAAGTGAATGAGATATAGCCACACACAAAAAAGTTAACACCGTGGTTTGTTGCAGTTGCTCGTTATCCTCTGGTAGGTTTGTCCATAGTGCGGTATTATATAATTGCGGTTATCGTGACAGCCCTAACAACTATCAATGCAATCTGGGCCTCCATAACATCTCAGCAGTACTACAGGCTGATCACCTCCATACCACACCACACTGATGCAGTAATTTATGCAAAAGTTCACTTGACCAAGTATTGAATATGTACATGGACATACTTTTCAGTAGGCCAACATTTCTATCAAAAAGCAGATTTTTAAAAAAAAAAAAAAATTTTTGTATTATTCTAATTTTTTAAGAAATTGAATTTTGGGTTTTCATGAGCTATACGCCATAACCATCAAAATGAAAAGGAAATTAACACTTGAAATATCACTGTGTCATGAATCTACACTACTCACAAAACGTTATGGATATTCGGCTGTCAGGTGAAATTTCAGGATGTACTATAACCTTTCCAGGTGAACTTAAACTGACCTTCTCTAACCCTTTGAATGCACATGTCAAACTGTGTAGTGTTTCAGTGTAGTGTTTCAGTACTTTTTGCATAACTTGATGTTCTCTAACAAGGTGCTTAATGGCAAAATTCACAACAGGTGTTTGATCCATGAATTGACCAATAAATTTTCTGGCTCAGTTAGAATTGGCATTTAAACAGTCCTCTTCATCATGCTGTTCACATTTTGACATTAAGAGGCCAAGACGACACCTCATAATTGATCAACAGTACCTCACTATTGCGAGGCTTCAAACAGGATGTTCTCAGAGGGAAGAAGCCACTGAGCTTAAAGTATCACAGAGTGCCATCAGCACATTGCAACAGACATACAGACAGACTGGAAAAGTCACAGAAAGGTATAGAAGTGAACGTCCTTTTGCCACATCCCACGCTGATGACCGCTTCACTGTGTACAGTGCCCTGTGGAACCAGATGATGAATGCCACTCAAATCCAGGCACATTTAACAGAGGTGAGAGGCACCCAAGTGTCACGTCAGACCATTCAAAACCATTTAGATCAGTGTGATCTGCATGCTACATAACCTGCAAGGGTGCCTGACCACACCAGACACAGGTATCATCATCTTGCATGGGCCAGGGAGCATTTACGCTGGACAAGGGACCAGTGGCCCTAAGTACTGTTCTCTGATGAAAGTCAATTCATGGTGAGCAGAAATGATGGCCACCAACGATGTTGGAGACATCAAGGAGAGTGCTATGCATCAGCCACTGTTGTCACCAACAGACCCTTTGGTGGTGGTGGTGGTGTTAGTCTGGGCAGGAGTGTCTAATCAAAATGGACCAGCTCTAAACCTTCATTCATCCAGTCATTGTGCCCCTGTAACAACACAAGCCTAATTTGATCTTCATGGCAGACAATGCTCCAGCTCATCGAGGTCGCATCATTAGGGAACGGCTGCTGGAGGCTGGGGTGCCTCGAATGGAGTGGCCTGCACTTTCTCCAGAACTGAATGGTAAATGGTAAAATGGTAAATGGCATTCACTTATATAATTCAATTCAATTCAACTTTATTTATATAGTGCCATTTCACAACAGTCATCTCATAGCACTTTCAATTATAGGGGAAGCCCCCACAATTGCAGAAAGACCCCAGCAATCAGGCGATCCCCTGTGAGCAAGCGCTTGGTGACGGTGGAGAGGAAAAACTCCCTTTTAGCAGGAAGAAACCTCCTGCAGAACCAGGCTCAGAGAGGAGCAGTCATCTGCGACTGGCTGGAGGTGGGGGGGGGGGGGGGGAGGGAATAGAGAAGACGAAAAGAACAGACATGCAGAGAGCAAACAACACGATGGGTACTCAATCTATGGGAGAGAACAAACAGATGTTAATGACCAGCAAAAATACAGTATTTCATTGAGAGTGAAGAAAGGAGTGAAGCCCAGTGCATTATTGGAGGTCCCCCGGCTGTCTAAACCTATTAGCAGTATAACTAAGGGAGGGTTCAGAGACACATGATCCATCCCTAGTTATAGGCTATATCAAAAAGGAAGGTTTTAAACCTTTTCTTAGAAACAGAGATCGAGTCTGACTCCTGAATCCAGATTGGCAGCTGGTTCCACAGGAAAGGAGTTTGATAACTGAAGGTTCTGCCTCCCATTGTACTTTTGGAGATTTTAGGTATTACTAGTAATCCAACAATTTGGGAGCATAGTGCTCTGTTAGGATAATAGGGTAGTATCAGATCTTTTAAATAAAAAGGGACCTGATTGTTTAGAGCTTTGTACGTGAGAAGAAGGATTTTAAACTTAATTCTAAACTCTATGGGAAGCCAATGAAGGGAGGCCAGAACTGGAGAGATATGATCTCTCTTTCTAGTACCTGTTAAAACACTTGCTGCAGCATTTTGGATCAGCTGAAGACGTTTTAAAGATGTTTTCGGACAACCTGATAATAAAGAGTTACAATAATCTAATCTCGAGCTAACAAAAGCGTGGATCAGTTTCTCAGCATCACTCTGAGACAAGATGCTCCTAATCTTGGCAATATTACGCAAATGATAGAAGGCAGTCTTAGAAACAAATTTAATATGTGAATTGAAAAACAGATCTTGACCAAAAATAACTCCCAGGTTCCTCACAGAACTATTACGATAAAGAGTAACCTTTGGATTGGATTGACAAACAATATTTTCTGTCACTTTTCTTTAGTTTAAGATCAAAAATACGTTGATCATCCAAACTGCTACAGATTAGGATGCATTTTATATATATTGTGGTTAATTGGACAATTATCAGGTCTTCTCAAAGCAACACACCTATCCAAGTGACTTTCCAACTGCAGTTAGAGTTTCTCTGAGGGGACGGACACCTCTCTGCACTGCTGCTGCTTGCTCAGGTTGATTTTAGGTCAGTCATTATCAGAGAGGTTTTCCTGGGTTAAAAAAAAACAAAAAAAAACAACAACTCATAGATCTCTTCTCAGACTCACAACTGAATACAGGAAACAAAGCAATGTGACGACCAACACAGCTCTGCCAGTTCAAGCTCCATGGAAACACTAACAGCACGTGTTATGGCTGGGTCAAGGTTAAAAACTTATGGTTTTAGTCCAGTTTAAACCAGTAAACTGATAAAAGTTTTATGACTTTGTAAAAAAAAGTGACAGGAAAAGTGTCACAGTAGTGACAGGTGGACATTTTGTAATTGTCAAAAGGAAAAGGAAAACAGCGTTTTACAGCCAGCTGGACCGTGGATACTGGTAGGTTCACCCAGAGACAAAGTAGTGACAGGTGGACATTTTCTAATTACTGACAGCACTGCTGCGCGCTCCCGTGAGCGTGCACCCTCCTCCAGACATCACAGACTGGTATTCGGGACAACACGTAATTTTTACACCTTTAAAAGCAGTTTTAAATGTCTGACCTAAATAAAACCTGCTGATGAGCTAGACGCTGTCTTTAAGATGTTGTCTAGACGTCGGTTGATAATCATTTCTTAATGCCGCTGTGCACTCAGTTTCCCGATGTGTTGACAGGACGTCGGAAACAGTCTCCTCCGAGTTAATGCCGGGTCCCGCGAAGACATCTTGCCAATGTGCAAACACTTCGCATAAGACCAACGTCTTATGCGAAGCATAATTTGTAATTTGTTTATTCAACGTAATTTGAATAAACTGGCCAACGTTGGCTAGATGTATATAAGCTGTTGGGGAAACATACAAAAAGATGAGAAATCAGGAAGGGGGCAAACACTTTTTCACACCACTCTGTGTGTGTGTGTGTGTGTGTGCGTGTACATATATACAGTATATAAATTTCTAATAAAAATTTAAGTAAAACCAAATTTTAAAAGACATTCAGTACGCAAAGTTCATGTTGCGATATGTATTGTTGCGATATTATTGATCCTTTTTAAAAGCTATACCACCCAGCTCTACTGCTAGTGTTGTATAACTTTATAAACTTCAAGCCCTCAAACATGCATCATGTCAGTGGTCAAGGCCAGACGTTATATTTGTCTAAACAGTTCTTTCACATTATTCAGTCAAGCTATCATCTTTTACTGATCATCCTATATGTTGTAAATAGGACTGGCAGTGTTTTTTGTTCGTAGAGTTCATGTTTCTCATTAGGTTCTCAGTTGACCTAGCTAATGTTAGCCAGTTTGATGTCCACATAAGGCGGTGTACTTTGACTGACAGCTTTTCCGAACATCTCATGTAAAAAACAACAACAACAAAATGGCAGTAGCAGTCGTGAGCAGGAAAAATCAAACTAACATGTTTGATGCTACACATAACATATAAATGATTTATGACACTATGCTTACAAAAATCAGCATGCAAAGCAGCACAAATTCTATATACAAAAAATTCACATGCTCTGCAATGAGCTTGATAAAACATAACTCCCCAATCACACTCAAAAACTCAGTGTCACTCCACTGCTGAAAAGGAGAAATTCACTGACTTTGCATCCAGATGCACCTCTTTTCAAAGACATCACTCCTTATCAGCACAAAGCTATTTGATATTTTGAAGCCGAGGGTGCAAAGAATGAAAATGACCAAAACCACCAACAGAAGGCATAAAGTATATTGCAGATCATCGTAATATGGCCCAACTAACACAGTTAGTGACCTTTCACTGAAAGGCTAGCAACCATCTGCTATCATTCAGCTAGTGGCTAGCAGCTCAAATGGCTACATTAATGTGGGAGCAAAGCAGTTATTTATTTTTCTGCAACATTTATAGACAGTAGTAGGTAGTATTATTTATGTCTGAAAAATGATGTTCATCTTAAAATACTAGCTTAAATAAATTAATAATAATAATGCATTGTGGGGGACCTAGACATTACATTCTCCACTCAGACTGAATGGCACAGGAGGAGACGCTAAAAGGCTGTTAAGACGGATATGCAAGGCAGACTGTGGTTTTTTCCATAGGGCCGCATGAGAATGCGCTTTCTCCACAGGACTGCATAATAATGTGCTGACAGGCTGGGTGACAAAGGGGATTGTAATTGTATGTATTGTGATGTGAACCCCCCCAGGTCGCTAGGCGAGGATGTAAGGTATAAAAGAGAGATGCCAGTGACCTGGGTCATGCTTCTTGTTGACTGATGGATAGGGAGAGAATAAAGTCAACTCTGATCCAGCTCACTGCCTCACCTGCTCATTTCTCTCTCTACACTGGTGACCTTTGACGTATAATGGAACTCGAGGAAAACACCCCGGAGATGACCTGGATTGGAGGCGCCAGCACTGCGTGCGCCATTTCAGTCAAGCTCCCAGACTTTTGGCTACATGATCCAAAGTCTTGGTTCCTCCTCATCGAGGCCCAGTTCGCGCTCCGTGGAGTGACGGCGGATGACACCAGATACTACTATGTGGTTGCAGCGCTGGATGCACGCACAACACAGCAGGTGGCAAGCCTGCTCCAACAGCTCCCAGCCCATGACAAATATGACGCTCTAAAGACTGCGCTGACCCAGTGCTACACGCTCTCAGACTGCGAGAGAGCGGAAAGGCTCCTGACGCGCTCCGAGTTGGGAGATGGGTCGGCGGTCGAATTAATGGAGAAGATGTTGGCGTGGATGGGCACAGATGACGGGCAGTTCCCCTTTGCCCACCTTTTCCTCCAGAACTTCCCGACAGCGGCCAGAGCGGTCCTCACCAATTCGCCGCTGCTGGCCACGCAGAACTACCGGGCGCTGGCACAAGAGACAGATCGGATTATCCTGGCGACCAGAACCTTTGCTGTGAACACAGCAAGACGGCCAGAGAGGGTGAAGGGCCAGCGACGGTGGCCACAGCGGAGGCCAAGAAGCACCGGAGGGACATGTTCTGCTTCTACCACTGCCGCTTTGGAGAAGACGCACGCTGATGCGTGCCACCGTGCCAATTCAAGCGCTAAGGAAATGCCAGGACTGGCAGTCAGTAGCAGCTGCGACCGCCGGTGACACAACCAAGCTGCTCTATGTGACGGACTCACGTTCGGGGAGACAGTTCCTCGTGGACTCCAGCTCCCAAAAGAGCCTCATCCTGCCACCCTACGCAGACCAGCTGGCTGGAAGTAGCGGCCCCGAGCTGGCAGCTGCAAACGGCTCAGACATTAAGACTTTTGGGGAGAGGACACTGACTACATCCTTGCACGGCCATACATACCAATGGACCTTCATCATAGCGGCATGTAGCTCCCCCATTTTGGGCGCAGATTTTTTGTGTGCACACGGACTAGATAGATAGATAGATAGATAGATTAATGCTATGTCTTTTGATTCTCTGCCCTGTACAGCTAGAGGAACTGGGTCCACAACACTAGCCAACGTCACAGCTCCAGGGGGTAAGTTCCACACACTGCTCACCCAGTTCCCAGCACTCACGGTTCCGACGTTTTCGGTGGCCGTCACTAAACAAGGGGTGGAGCACTTCATTACCACCACCGGGCCCCCCGTTTTCGCACGACCTAGGCGCCTGGATGCAACTAAACTGGCCAGTGTGCGTGAGGAGTTTGCCAACTTGGAAAGGTTGGCCATCATCAGATGCTCAAACAGCCCATGGGCATCCCCGCTACATATGGTGCATAAAGCCAAGGGATCGTGGTGACCATGGGGAGATTTCCGCAGATTAAACCATGCCACAGCGCACGATCGCTACCCAATCCCCCATATTCAGGAATTTTCTGTCCACCTCACCGAGGCACGCATTTTTTCTAAGGTGGACCTGGTCCGCGGGTACCACAAGGTCCTGGTGCATGTGGAAGACATACCCAAAATGGCAGTAATAACCCCGTTTGGTCTTTTTGAGTTCTTAACCATGCCTTTTGGGTTAAAAGGCGCGGCGCAGACATTCACAATTCATGATGGATGTGGTGCTGCACGATCTACCGTTTGTGTTTGTCTACCTGGACGACATCCTGGTGGCCAGTGCGTCCGAGGACGAACACGTAGCCCACCTCAGGACGGTTTTCCAGAGGTTGGAAGAGCACGGGTTAATAATCAAGTGCCAGTTCAGGGTTACGGTAATCGACTTTTTGGGCCACAACATCTCACCGGAGGGCACGATACCCTTACTGGACAAAGTGCACGCAGTGGCAGATTTTCCCCGGCTTCAGACGGTCAGGGCGCTGCAGGAGTTTTTGGGGATGGTTAACTTTTACAACCGCTTCCTCCCCTGTGCAGCTCTGCTCATGCAGCCGTTGTACGCTATGCTTAAGAAATGTAAACCAGTGGACAGAGTCGACTGGACTCCTGAGCGAGAGCAGGCATTTTCCGAGGCCAAAACAGCCCTAGCGAACATCGCACTACTGGCGCACCCGGACCCGGCGGCTCGGATAACGCTCACTACCAACGCATTGGACGTGGCCATGGGGCCGTCGTGGAGCAGCGCGTCACCGGTTCTTGGCAGCCGCTCGCCTTTTTTAGCTGGTCTTTGCGCGACAATGAGCGTAAATACAATGTTTTCGACAGGAAGTTACTGGCTCTCCACCTGGCCATATGCCACTTCCAGTTCTAGCTGGAAGGGCGTAGCTTCACTGCATTTGTGGACCACAAGCCGCTAGTGTACACTATGGCCAAGGTTTCGGAACCATGGTCAGCCCGGTAGCAAAGACAGCTGGCCGTGATCTCAGATTTTACGACTGACATTCAGCATGTGGCCGGTAAACTCGACGTGGTGGCAGACTGCCTCTCGCGTGCATTAGTGGCCCCAGTCTATGTAGGGATAGATTACACGGCCATGGCCGCCGAGCAGATCAGCGATGCGGACGTTTGCGTGCTCCAGTCTGGACCAACAGGGTTAAGGCTGGAGGGCAGATTACTGCAAGACAGGGCCCCCCCCCCCCAGTCTGTGACGTCTCCACAGACCGCCCGCGCCCGGTGGTTCCACGTGCTTGGTGCCGCCTTGTTTTCGAGTCGGTTCACTTCCTGGCACACCCGGGAGTGTGCGCGTCCGTCAAAATGGTGGGAGCAAAGTTCATCTGGCCGAACCTGCGCAAACAGGTGAAAGAGTGGGCTGCAGCCTGGGTAGCGTGCCAATGAGCCAAGGTGCACAGGCACACAAAGGTCCCCCTTGAGCCGTTCCATGTCCCAGCTAAGAGGTTTGACCACCTTCTCGTGGACCTCGTGGGCCCCCTCCTGCCATTGCAGGGGTTTACGCACCTCCTGACAGTGGTGGACCACACCACGCGCTGGCCTGAAGTGGTGCCACTAGCTTCCACCGCATCCGCAGAAGTTGCACATGCTTTTTTGGCAACATGGGTGGCACGCTTCAGCACCCCTTCGGATATCACGTCCGACCGGGGCCCGCAGTTCATTTCCGACCTCTGGTCCACGATGGCCCTGAGCCTGGGCGTCACCATTCATCGCACGACCGCGTACAATCCCCAGGCCAATGGGTTATACAAGCGTTTCCATAGGTCGCTTAAAGCAGCGCTCAGGGCTTCACTTACGGATGCAAATTGGGTGGACCGGTTGCCATGGGTTCTATTAGGGTTGCGTTCAGCACCGAAGGAGGATCTGGCTGCCTCCCCAGCAGAGCTTGTTTTTTCCCAGCCGCTGCGGCTCCCCAGAGAATTTTTGCCTGACAACACCGTGCCAAACACCGATCCATCCCCGCCTTCACTACATACCACAGAGGCAGGGATGGTGCCGGGCCCGGCCCACCACTGTTTTCCCTGCGCTTTTGTGCCAAGGACCTTGAAGGATGCGTCGTTCATGTTTGTCAGGCACGATGCCCACCGGACCCCGTTGTGCCGGCCCTACGGCAGCCTGTTCAGAGTGTTGGAACCTGGGAATAAACATTTTGTGTTAGACTTGGGGGGACGCAGAGAAACAATCTGCATAGACAGGCTTAAGCCCGCCTTTGTATTAGCAGACGAGCAGGTGGTGTTGGCCCGAGCTCCTCGTCACGGACGACCCCCACTGAGTACTCCTCAGATAAATGACTCGTCAGCTCAGTCACAATGGAATGGTGAAGATGTGTTTCCCCCTCAACCCCCCATTGTTCTCCCACAGATGGACGCGCCTCCAGGAATGCCTCACTGGCACAACAGCGTCTTGGAGCCAGCAACCCCCCGTTACAGCCGCTACGGACGTCGGCTGAAGCCCACAGGACATACGGGTTAAGGCCCAGTCTGAGTTTTCGGGGGGGGGGGGCTTAGACATTACATTCCCAACTCACTGAATGGCACAGGAGGAGACGCTACAGGCTGTTAGATGATATGCAGGTCAGACTGTGGTTTTCTCCATAGGACCACATGAGAATGCACCTTCTCCACCGGACTGAATGATAATACGCATTCTCCACCGGACTGCATAATAATGCACTGACAGGCTGGGTGACAAAGGGGATTGTAATTGTATGTATTGTGATGTGAACCCCCCAGGTCGCTAGGCAAGGATGTAAGGTATAAAAGAGAGATGCCAGCGACCTGGGTTATGCTTCTTGTTGACTGATGGATAGAGAGAGAATAAAGTCTTCTCTGATCCAGCTCACTGCCTCGCCTGCTCATTTCTCTCTCTACAGCATCAGATTTATACAGAACATTATTCATTCACTGCACAGACATTGATAGTGGTAAGCTACTACTGTAGCCACAGCTGCCCTGGGGCAGATTGATGAAAACGTGGCTGCCGATCCATGCCAATTGCCTCTCCGACCACTACCGAACATTTATACACATTCATACCAGTGTCATGGACACTGGAGGCAAGGTGGGTAAAGTGTCTTACCCAAGGACACAAAGGCAGGATGTCTGGGGAGGGTGGGATTCAAACTGCCAACCCTCCAGCTATTAGACAATCTGCTCTACCTCCTGAGCCACTGCCACATACATTTCCCTGCTCCGTTCCATTTTTGCTGAGCACCAAGCTGGATGGGAGGAAGTTCCATTTTAATATGGTCTTTGGCATGACCCGGCTGGGACTTGAACCCTGACCTCCTGGTTGTGGGGTGGATGCTCTACCTCTAGGCCACCACTCCGGTACTAGTACTGGTAATACTGTCCATCAGGAAAACAAGCAACACACTTTTCTTCACTGTCTGTATGATGATTGTAATTTGGATGTAATGCAGCTGTCGTCACAGCGCTGTTTGTCTCTGCACTGGGTCAAGCTGTAGGACTTGGTGTTGTTGACGTGACAATTTCTTTTTTGCCACAGACTTCAGAGTAAAGTTGCATCCATGTTGTCAAACATCTCTCCGGCCCTGGATGCATATGCCGACTGGTTTTTGGCCCTGACGTTGGAAAAACTCGATTTGCACAGATCTGACAGGAAAGCATCCTGCTAAGCTAATCTCCTCTCCTTCTGTAGCCAGAGCCAATCAGGAGACGTCAGCTGTAATGAGTACAAATGTAGGAACATGCATTCTCCACCGCACACCTAACAGCTGATAACAATGATTATGACAGTTCATTCATCTTCAGGTCAACACGCACGCTAGCCTGCAGAGACAGTGAGGAAAACAGAGGCTAAACACATCGTTACCAAGTCATCTGAGCAGGAACTGACTGTTCCATGTCTCTGCTGTGCACACGTACATGCAGCAGAGCCAAGCAAATACTATTCCGTGAGCTTGTGTAACCAATGCTAAATATATTACATCTCATCATACGGGGGCGGGGGGGGGGCTGAAAAGTTCATAGTGGTCAAATTTGAACAAATGTAGTTTATTTTTCAGCCGCAGGGATTCAACTACTGCAACACCGATAGAAGAAGTGTGTGGACCGAAAGGGAGACCATATGGAAAAATAAACCACATTTGGTCAAATTTGACTACGCTGAACTTTTCAGCCTATGAACTTTTCAGCCGCCCCCTCGTAAGTGTGTTGCTCAGCTTTCCCATGAATGCATGTCAGACGGAGTGCAGGCCTGCGTCTCATTTCTCCATGTTTAGTTATTTATGTTTAAATTATGGTATCAATTTCACCATAAACCCAACCAACTGCCAAGTGTCATAGCTGACCCTCTCGCACGGGCTGGTCTCGACTCAGGACGCAGAGTAACCCAATCTATCCCCGAATCTCAGCCTCCCTCTTCTTATTCATTTTCACCATACAGGGAGAATGAGAAAAAACAAACACAGACCTTCAGAACAAAGTTAGTGGTTTCTCCCTTTGGTAAAGTTTCTCCTCTAAATAGAAAGCAGAGGAAGTGCTGCTGGCAGAGCGACATTTGGTAAATGAAGCCCAGCTGACATCCAGAGAAACAGCACCTAAACACTGACGACGTCTGGATGTGTATGTGTGCAAACCTAGATATGCACAGCTTCATAAACTAAAATTCATACCCCCAACACACTTTCTCCAACAGTAGAGTTATATGTCTGTTTCTGTTATCATATATAACAGCCCTGATGACATACCTAAAATGTCCAAAAGGTGGCGGTGTACCAACGGAGAGTCAGAAGCTAGCAACTTTGGAACACTCACTGGGCTCGTAGTTCATTACACAGCTAAGGCGTCAGGAACCTGGAAATTTATAACCGAGATTATATAGAGGAAAATGTTTTCTGTCACTCTTAATCTTTGAAAGTTCCTCCAGTGTGAGTTAGTCTGAATAAAACATGGCAGGATTTAAGGTCTCTCTATGCAATAAATATATGAAAGATATGAAAATGAGACTACAGCCACAGCCATATTAAACAGGCCTCACTGACGTGAATGTTTTGGTTGTGTTCTTATGTTCTGTATGCATTCTTGTTAAATATTATGATCACTGTTGTGAGTACAGTGATGTGAAAAGGAATTTCCCCTTGGAGACAAAGTCTCAAGCAGGGGTCTCCAACCTGGGGTCCTCGGAACATTCTTAACTGGTCCAAAAAGTTGAAAATAATTTGCCGTTGCTGTGCATGGTTGTGTTGTGTAGGCACCCTGGCACCCATGCACAACAACGGCAAATTATTTGGACCAATTAAAAAGTGAAATCAGAAAATTTCTCACAGAAACCTGAATGTCCCAGGGACCCCAGGTTTGAGACCCCCAGGCTACAGCGGTCCTGAAATGTTTTTGCCAGGGGTCCGCATTTGCTTTTTTCAGTGGGCCAGAGGTCCGGAGCAGGCCAATATGCTGCATGGGCGTATATTTCATTTTTCTGTTGGCAAGGACAATAAACAGGGACACTATAAAGATTATTGTTGACAGTCAAAATTTATGAGAAAGAATGTACAAACATTCACTTATGGGGCGGGGCTGCAAATTTACAAGAAAAAAGTCATACATTTATAAGAAAGAAAAACGAAAATTTACAAAAGAAAAATAAAAATTTACAAAAAGTCAAGTTTACAAGAAAAAAGTTGTTAATTCATGAGAAAAATATGTAAATTTACAAGAAAAATCCTCACAAATCTATTGAAAAAGGTTAGAAATTTACAAGAAAAAAATGCAGATTTTTGAGGAAAAAGTGGCAAATTTACAACAAAAAAGTTTTACATTTACAAATAAATGTAGTAAATGAATGAGAAAAAGTTATAAATTAAGCTGCAAATTTAAAAGATCCCCCCCCCCCCCCCGACTCCACTGATTTCCGTCCATGTCACCAGGCTGTTCTGCTGTGGGAGGAGCTGGGTGAAGGCAGCGATTACGGTCTTAAAACTCCAGCGGCAGCAAGGCCATGCTGCTGTAGTGGTCAGGCTACCACCAGCTCAACCAGATTCGCTGTTTGAACGGAGTGATGACAAGCACAGGTGCTGCTCAATGCGTGTGCACAGCGCTGAAGGCAGCGCAGCAGTCGGTCAGCACAGAGAAGCGAATATATTAAATAAAGGTGAAATAAAATAAACAGTAATCTAGTCCTTCAGTCAAAAGTACAGAATTTCTGACATATAAATATCAGACTGGAAATAAACCTACCACTGTCTGGTGGTGACTTTCGTTTTTGCGTCATGCTTGGATCGTTGGTCTGTAGTATCAAAAAGGCTTCGGGTCTGGACGGAAGACCCTCTGGGTCCAGATGCGGACTGTGGTCCGCTATTTGAGGAGCCTGGATCTTGGCTCCTACTGCTGGCTAAGTGTCAATAAGCGTACTGCTCCCAAAGTGAAAGTAAAAAAGTGCTGTTTGTGCTGCACCCATTGGCATGGAGATAACAGTCCACGGTCACAGGTGCTGACCAAACCAAAACACATAGTGAAGGAATCACAGCTCAGGGGTCACAGATGGGCGGCTTGTGGGTCGGATGTGGCCCACAGGCCGCCTGTTGAGGGCCACCGGTCTAAAATAAGTTCAGCTTCTCTTAAATTCTGGATTTTTGGTCAGAAATTTACTACTTTTTCATAACTTTAAGACATAATGTAAATTTCCAATATTTTTTCCAATGATTTCAGTGACTGAATACAAAGGCTAAAAACAAAACAACAAAAAAATGTTTCTAGAAAAAAAAGTTG
Organism: Pholidichthys leucotaenia; assembly: GCA_020510985.1. Classification (NCBI taxonomy): domain Eukaryota; kingdom Metazoa; phylum Chordata; class Actinopteri; order Cichliformes; family Pholidichthyidae; genus Pholidichthys; species Pholidichthys leucotaenia. Next base: position 494,125,269 of record CM035837.1, read on the forward strand.
CAAAATTGCAAGAAAAAGTGGCTAATTCACTGGAAGCAGAGAGTCAGCGATGGTGTAGCTCATTCTGGCCTAATGAAATCATCCCAAGAGTGCTCTCCTGACCTTTGACCTTGAGCACCACCTTGATGCAGACTTACCTGGTGGTTATTGTGCATGAGTTTGTTGAGAATCAGGGCAGTTGCCTTGGGAGAGTTTTGATTTTTCTGAAATCATACAGGTGCAGAGATCTCCTGACCCCTGACCTTTGACCAGACCTTGAGCACAACTTGAACGCAGACCCTCCTGAGGGTCCTTATGAGTGACTTTGGGGAGCATCGGGCAACTGCTTCGGAAGAGTAACAATTGCTGTGGAATGTGGACAGACGAGCAGATGTGCTATGACATTAGCTCTTTTCAGCTTCACCCAAGTGAGCAAAAAGAAGTGGTACATAAATAGGTATCAGCTAAATGACTTGGGTCAGGTCTCTTCTGTGTCTGGCCTTGTCGTGGCAAGGGAACTTGTGTGTTCCAATGATCCGAAGAGCGTTACCATCTGGAGCTTGCTCCTGGTAGGGTCACCTTTGGTGGGCCGGTCTCTCAGGGAGGTTCCAGACAAATGGTGACCCACGGCGTGTCAGCATGCCGTTAGATGGCAGCCCCATCATCTGACTATCCTGCGGAGGGCTAACAACCCACCCAGGAGAAACCTACTTTGTTATGAAACCAGTCAGAAGAAACCAGACTGTCCATCTCAGAATTGCCCCTGTCTTCCCCATCAGAGAATCATTGTCTGCTCCCTCCAAAGTAAATAAAAATATAATGTATAAGAATCCCAAAGTGATTAAACAAAAAGTTGGTAAAACTCAAATTTAGCATGAAGCCTCTAAATTTAATGACTTGGCCTCTGTTCCTCCTCATAATTTAAAAATTAAATGCTGTTTGTTAAATATTAGTTCTCTAACTCCCCAAGTCTCTGCTAGTCTATGATCTGTTAATTAATCAGCAGATTGTCCCCATGTCTAGAAATGTGGAGCTATTGTACCTCTGCTAGTTCCTTTGGTGGAAACATTTCAACACTGCCAATGCCACAGCCCATATTGTCTGTAAACAAATGAAAGTCATATCACCAAACAGCTAAAACCCCGACCCAAGTGTGCTCATGCCTGTTAATATGTGAAGTATATATTCACAATGACCACAGAATATGGATAGAGTGACCAGAGAATGACCAGATGTCTCAGCAGTGACTGTAAAAATCCATGCATGGGCAACACTATATGCCTTCACTTTAGTAAGTTGGTACTTGTGCACGTGTCTGTATGTGGTGTGTGCACTGGATGCGTGCCCTTCTTTTTGTTGTCCATGGATAGAAATCAAAGGGACACCGAGCGGAGCTGGAGGGCCTCGCTGCACTCAACCATCAGTTGACAGGATGAGAAGCGACTGAAAAATGAGACAAAAAGGAGGCGGGGGTGGTGAACTGGGGCTAGAGGGGAGAATGGATGATGTGATGGAGGGAGAAGGAGAAGGAGGACTGAATCAGGGAAGAGGTCACAGCAACCTTGTTTCTGACTGTGAGCCAATTAAAGTGGACCAAGACTTGTGGACTATGCTAATATTTTACTCTGAATTGTGAAGTATGGAATGGTTGGTTGTTCATCAAGACCTTCCATTAATATATATATATATATACAGTATACGTATATATATATATACTGTATATATATATATATATATATATATACTACCGTTCAAAAGTTTGTGATCACTTAGAAATGTCCTTATTTTTGAAAGAAAAGCACTGTTTTTTCAATGAAGATAACTTTAAACTAATCAGAAATACACTCTATACATTGCTAATGTGGTAAATGACTATTCTAGCTGCAAATGTCTGGTTTTTGGTGCAATATCTACATAGGTGTATAGAGGCCCATTTCCAGCAACTATCACTCCAGTGTTCTAATGGTACAATGTGTTTGCTCATTGCGTCAGAATTCTCCAGATTACCTCAACAAATTAACAGCTAGAATGCCAAAGGTCTGCAATGCTGTAATTGCTCCAAATGGAAGATTCTTTGACAAAAGCAAAGTTTGAAGGAAAAAATTATTATTTCAAATACAAGTCATTATTTCTAACCTTGTCAATGTCTTGACTATATTTTCTATTCATTTTACAACTCATGGTGGTAAATAAAAGTGTGACTTTTCATGGAAAACACAAAATTGTCTGGGTGACCCCAAACTTTTGAACGGTAGTGTGTATATATATATACAGTATATATACAGTATATATACTGTATATATATATATATATATATATATATATATACATACAGTATATACACACACCCATAGAGCCCGCTAGCAGGTATCACATGGTTCTCTTCTTTTGTTTTCTATGTCTCTTCCTACTCCTCTCATATTCTGCTGTACGTTCTCATCAAGTTTTTGGCACACAGTACTTGTAAGTTTGTGCCACTTCTCTATTTTTTTACAGTAGTTTGCCAAACATATGTTTCAAGGATATGCGTGTATCTTTGAAACGCAGTTTTGGTCGCTCAACAGATCTTGTACCATGGGCCAGTTCTCCAAAAAGAAGTTTCTTTGGAGTTCTGTTATCATCCATATGGCAAAGATGAATCAGCCAGTGGAGGTGATTTTTCACTATCTTAACCTCTATAACTTCAGTGCTAGCATGCTGTAAGACCTCCTCATTGCTAACAAAATGATCCCATTTAATCTTAAGAATGAGCTGCAGATGACGTTGCTGTATTGTACAAAGCTGTTTGACTTGATGATGGTATAGAGTTCATGTTTCACAGCCATACATGAGTAAAGGGATTAAGCACTGATTGTACACACTTATTTTTGTAGAAACAGTAAGGTCATGGGAGTCAAAGACTCTTTTGCACAAACGACCAAAAGCGCATGATGTCACTTGAATACGAGACACACGTTCTTCCTTCATGGAGCAGTCGCTAGTAACATAGCTACCAAGATATTTGAAACGGTTGACGCTAGGTAGTTTTACACCATCCACGAAGAACTCAGCTTTGCTGCCGAGACACATGGTCTTTGTTTTCACTGTGTTATTGTGGAGAACCCACCCTCTTGGCTAAGTTGTTATAGGATGTCAGCAGGGACTGAAGGCCCTTCATCGTGTCACTAAATATAGCGATATCATCAGCATATTGAGCTTCCCTGATAAATTCTTTGAGGAGTTTAGACTTTGCCTTAAGTCTGTGTAGAATAAACAGATCACCATCGTAGCGGAACCTGATCTGTAAGCTGAAAGAGTGTCCAATGTTCTTGAAAGCCAGTCACAATAGGACCACAGCATACAAGCCGAAGAGTGTTGGTGCCAGTTTACAACCTTGCTTTACACCACTATTGTACTGGAAGGACTGTCAGTTCACCACTGACAATAAGTCTGGGATCTACGTCTGTGTATAGCTTCTTGATAATTCTTATCATCTTTGCTGGACACCCAAGTTTGCAGAGAATGCTGAAGAGTAGATCACAGTTGACAGTGTGACTTCTGATTTGTTCTCTAGCTTTTTTCATCAGCTTACGGACAGTAAAGATTCTGTCTATGGTTCCTCTTTCTTTGCAGTACCCTGACTAGAACTGAGGATATATGCACTCAACTAATCATTGCAGTCTCTGCAGGATGATGTCAGCGAAGACTTTACCAACAACACTCAGTAAGGATATTCCTCTATAGTTTCCGCACTCGCTTCTGTCACCCTTTTTGAACAAGATAGCGATGATCACATTGATCCAGTCCATAGAAATGAGCTCTGTAGCCCAAACAATGTTAAACAGGGTGAGAAAAAAAAGGCCCTTAGGAAACTTCCACTGTGGACGAGTACCTCAGGGAGGATACCATCAGCACCTCAGCTTTTACCTAATTTAGTGTTTGTGAGAGCTTGGTCAAGTTCTTGCTGTTCTATTGGACAATCCATTGATTCCATGACAGGAAGCTGTTCTATATCTTCAGTGATGCTGACATCTACATCTAGATGGCTGGTTCAACAAAAAATGAAAGTGTTCAACCCATCTGTCCTTGATATTGTCAGTAGTAGTTAAGAGCTCTCCACTCTTGCATTTTATTGCATGAGAATTTTGGCTTTTAGGTTCATATATTTAATGTGGCATAGAACTCTTTGTGGATCTTACCTTGACAATACTGTTTAGCTTTTTTGGCTTTTTGTTGAAACCAGTTGTTCTTCAATTCTTTGATTTGTCTCCTCAAATCATGGCCATCAATATTCTTGTCCTTGAGCAGATTTTGGATCTTGGCATCCTGGTCATCAAACCAGTCATTCATGATCTTTTTCTCCTTCCCAAATACATGATTTGCCACTTCTTGAAGAACTTCTTTGAGCTCATTAGGGTCCACATTACAGGCAGAAAGTCGGTTGTCTAAAAACTGTTCAAGTCTTGCTTTCTTGTCCTCATCAAGATGTGTGTCAAGCTTTTTTGGCGGTGTTGTTCCTTTCTTCTTATGCTTTAGAGGGAAAAGACATTTAACACTAGGAGCTTATGGTCTGTGAAGCAGTCTGCTGCTTGATTGACAAGCAGCAGATTACAAGTAAGTAAACGCTTACTCAATGTTTATGAAAGAAACAGATGAAAAAGAAATTCTTGACACTGTTAACAAATTCAAAGACAAAAAATCAACTGATTGTAATGATTTCAGTATGTTCTTGGTTAAATGTATTATTGATTGTATTGTTAAACACTTCACTTACATATGCAACATGTCACTTACTGCTGGTAAATTTCTAAAGAAAATGAAAATAGCAAGAGTCGTTCCTCTGAATAAGACTGGTGACAAACACTCATTGTCAAACTACAGACCCATCTCCTTGTTACCTCAGTTCTACAAAATACTGGAAAAAAAATATTTGTTAAGAGACTAAATGATTTCATTGATAAGCACAATATACTCTGTGAACAACAGTATGGATTCAAGAAGAACCGGACCACCTCACTGGCACTCATGGACTTTGTTGAATAGATTACGGATGCGACAGATAGAAGAGAATACACAGTTGGAATATTTCTGGACTTACAAAAGGCATTTGATACAGTTGACCATAAATTACTCCTCAGTAAATTACATAAGTATGGCATCAGAGGAATTGCTTTTGACTGGTTACACAGCTATTTAGAAGACAGATATCAATATGTTTATGCGAATAATACAGAGACTCTGAGTTGCCGAAGATGACGTGTGGGGTACCACAGGGTTCTGTGCTTGGTCCATTGCTGTTTATTTTGTATATTAATGATTTATGTTCTGTGTCTAAATTGCTCAAGTGCATTTTATTTGCAGATGGCACAACTTTTTTTGTAGTGGAGAAAATCTTAAGCAGCTTCCGGATTCAGTAGAAAATGAACTTAAACAAATCAATCAATGGTTCACTGCAAATAAATTATCTAGTCACCTTGGAAAAACAAAATGTATAATATTTGGAAACCACAAATTATATAATCACAGAAAAATTAAAATAAACAATGTTGAAACTGACACAGTTTTCGAAACCAAGTTCCTAGGGGTCATTGTTGATAACAAGCTAAACTGGAAATCACACATAAATTATGTCAAAACTAAAATGTCTAAATCCATTGCCGTACTGTATAAAGTCAAGGATCTCCTGTGTCAGAAATCTCTTTGCATTTTATATAATTCACTGATAGTTCCTTTTATGACATACTGTGTGGAGATCTGGGGAAACACATATAAAACAAACACAAACTTAATCTTTTTACTACAGAAAAAAGCCGTACGCATTGTATCAAAGAAACCTTACCGTGAACCAACAAATCCAATATTCATTCAATTACATACTCTTAAATTTAGAGATCTGGTAGATTATAATGTCATTCAAATCATGTACAAAGCAAATAATAATTATTTACCTGTAAATATTCAGAGACTGTTTAAAAAAAGGGAAAGCAAATATGAGCTAAGAGGTACAGTAACTCTGTTGTTAATAAGCCAAAGGTTAGAACAAATACAAAGTATCATTGCATGTCTGTCACTGGAGTTAAACTGTGGAACTGTTGCTCTGAAAATATTAAAACATGTTCAACTCTGAAGCAATTCAAAGAATTGTACAAAGATGAGAAAATCTCCCAGTATCTCACTGTAAATGATGGGAGATAAATTTGTAATAACTTAAAGTTTTTTTTGTTTTTTTTGTCTACTTGTTCTATTTGATTTTCTTTGTTGATTTTGGGTAAGACTTAAATTTTTATGTTATTGATTTTAAAATTGTAATGGGTAGGCACTATATAAGCACTAGCTTCAGCCTACACCCTTTCAGTTGTTCTTTTTTGTGTTCTTATTGTATTATATGTGTTTATTATTATTATTATTATTATTATTATTATTATTATTACCGAATAAAAAATTCAATTCAATTCAATTCAATTGACCTTTGTTTCCATGATACACAATCTGGCAACTTGATTGGATAATACATGGTCAATCTGGTGCTAGTGCTTTGAACACAGGTGCTGCCATGTGTTCTCTAAGCTGTTCTTTAGCTGGAACATTGTACCCATTATGGTGAGCTGAAATCTAGTGCAGAACTCCAGGAGCATGAGACCACTGGAATTCATATTTCGAACACCATGCTTATCAAGAATGTTTGGCCATGATGTCCACTCTTTATCAACTCGAGCATTAGCAACATCGAGCACTGGAAATCCAACACCGATGCTGTGTACAAGAAGGGGAGGAGAGACTCTACTTCTTGAGGAAGCTGAGATCCTTCAATGTGTGTAACAGGATGCTGGAGAGTTTCTACTAGGCCATTGTCACCAGTGTCATCTTCTTTGCTGCTGTCTGTTGGGGTAGCAGTATCAGAGCCAGCGGCATCAACAGACTTTACAAGATTATCAAGAGGGCTGGCTGTGTGATTAGTCTCAGGCCGGAGACCTTTGAGACTGTGGTGGAGAGGAGGACACTAAACAAACTGTGATCCATCATTGGACAATCCTGACCACCCCCTCCACCACACACAGGAGCGACAGCGGAGCACTTTGTCCAGCAGACTGCTACAACTTCTCTGCCAAATGGTTAGGTATAGGGAATCTTTCCTGCCACATGCCATTTCATTGTACAATAACTCACTCTAATGTTGGATTCTGGTCATAACTATGCTGCCATACTGTACCTTACAGTCTAATTGGTACCTCACATTTCACCCTGCACCTGATAGTCCTGCATTGTACAGCGGGTATGATTCATGTACCTATACGGGTCACCATCTATTCATCTATCATGTATGTAGTAAGTCATTTAGCAGTTTTACTTTCCATGGGTAATCCCTTTGTATATTATGCTGTGTGTTTCTGTCATTTGGCCGTCTACTGTCATGCTGCTGTTACACTGTAATTTCCCAGTTTGGGATTAATAAAGTACATCCATCTATCCATCTATCTGTCTGTCTGTCTGTCTAAAATCCCCATAAGAGGACCATTTTCAGCAGCAGATACATAGCTGCCAAGCTTTCCATAGAAGTTTTCCTTCTTTTCAGGTGATCATTGCATGGTTGGTGCATAGGCACTTATGACTGTCATCAATAAGCTGTAAACACAATGGCATTAGCCTATCGCTTATTACCTCCACCAAGGAGGTAATGTAATCGGGGTGGTTTGTCTTTGTTTCTGTTTGTTCATCCGTCCATTTGTCAGCAGGATTACGCAAAAACTACTGGATGGATTTTGAGAAAAATTTCACCAGAGGTAGCCCTTGGACCAAGGATGAACCCATTAAATTTTGGTGATGATCTGAGAGTGCATACCTCCACCAATGACCTTGTTTGCATATGTGCAGCAGGATTACACAAAAACTACTTGATGGATTTCCATATTTATTTATTTATTTTACCAGAGGTGGTCCTTGGCATAGAGAGGAACCCACAACATTTTGGTGATGATCCAAGAATGCATACCTCCACCAAGGCTCTTATCGTCTCAGTGTGTTTGCAAGAATTCTCCAAAACTACTGGATAAACTTTGCTGCAATTTTCACCAGAACTGGCTCGTGGCCTACACACAAACCCGTTACATTTTGGAGGTGATCCATGATGGACGGAAGGAGTGTTGGTGGAGGTATGCACTCTCAGAGTGCTTTTCTGTTTGGTACTGGGTTGGTCACATAAACAATTAGCTTGCTGGAAATGGCAGAAGCCAACGCCTGCAGTTCTGACTTCTGCTCTGCTCCAGTAGATGGTGTGGCTTCTCCCCACTATGTTTCCTTTGCCAGGTCGTTGTACTTCACTGAGAGCACAGATGTCGATATTTGCTTTCTCTAGTTCATGACAGATTAGAGCTGTAGCACGTGCAGGTCTTATTGACAAATCAGTGTTATTGGTTGTGCAAACATTCCACACGCCAAGAGTGAAAGGGAACTTTTTGGACACAATTCACAGATAGGTTATGTGGTGATGATGGTGATAATTGATGATTGACCCGGATGCGGTAGCAATATACGGACTTCACTTACTTTTCACCACTGCCATATCTTGTGGCGCATTGGTTGACCTGAATGCGGTAGCCATATCCTCACTCCTATACTCTACAGCCATAATTACTAAACTAGAAAACTGTGAGGCTGCACCTTAGATGAGGATACTGCCTGGCACAAGGGCATCCATCACCCTTTGGCAAGAATTTCTATTTGTCGACAACACAGCATAGCTGAGATGATTGTAGGAAACACTACTTTGTGCCGGAACTGCTGCCGAATTGACAATCAGAGCCGCTCTTTGCATGTTGGCCGTTGGCTCACAAGGAGCTCATTCACCCTTTGACAGGTCTTATTTTTAGTCCTGCTGGGCGACATGCCACCATCCTCCCCAGCATGATGCTGGTGGGGGAGCCGGTTTAGACGCCTACCACCTGTCCATGCGGCAGGTAGTACTGGGTTACAATGTTACCAGTAGCAGATACAAGGCCTAACCTGACTGGAAGGTCCTGACTGGACCTTCCAAAGAATAGACAGAAATAACAATTATACATGCATCACTCATTACACTTTCTTGCAAACATTCCATAGCTGATATGCTTGTATGCCCACAAATTAATAGAATCACCCAATTACTGAAGTTTCCTGTTGCTGTTGAAAACACCAGGACTGAGACAGGAAGTGTGGTGTAAACCTAAAGCCAATGGATAAAAACCACTAAAAACACTGAAAAGGTCATTGGTGCCACAACAGTAGCATGCTGTGATACTGCCCTTAGGTCTGTCAAGTCATTTTTATGCTTTGGTTGAACACAATAGATGTTTCCTTGTTGGAAAAGCTCCAAAGCTTCCTCTGACCCACAGACAGGTAGGATGAAGTGAACACATCAGCTCGGATCACTCCATCTTCCAAATAATAATAATAATAATAATAATAATAATAATAATAATAAGAATATTTCAAATTGGATGCATTGTTACTGAGGACTGTTCTCTGCATCCAGTCATTTCTCCTCTTCTTCCTCCTGCACACTCAGCATTCTCTTTGAAAGCAGGTCCAATTAACTCACACGTTTCCGGTTCCGCCGGACCGGTGGCGCCACACGAGTAGGCTGCCCGTTGCAACAGCCTTTTTTTTTATCTTCCTTCTTCTTTCTACACCTTTCACTCTGTATATATATCACGGACGCACGGATCGCCCCGGGGGTCTCCCGGGTCGGCGGACGGAGCCACTGTTTGCAGCGGGAGACGTTACAGCGGGGAGTAGCTGGTGCTAGCTAGCACTTGGCCGCCGCCCGGTGCTAATGGGAAACTCAACATACCGGGAGCTGTAGCGAAAACGACGCGGGTGCCGGGCTGGAGTTTAGGTGGCGTGCAAGAAATATAAGACAGAATAATAAAGAGCGATGGCAAGAACCAAGCAGACCGCCCGTAAAATCTACTGGAGGAAGAAGCTCCCCAGGAGACAGCTAGCCACCAGGGCTGCTCGGAGAGGCGCTCCAGCCACCGGCAGAGTGAAGAGGCCTCGCCGTCACAGGCCCGTGGCTCTGAGAGAGATCCGTCGCTACCAGAAATCCACGGAGCTGCTCATCCGTAAGCTGCCCGTCCAGCGCCTGGTGAGGGAGATCGCTCAGGACTTCAAGACTGTCCTGCGCTTCCTGAGCTTCGCCGTCATGGCTCTGCAGGAGACCAGCGAGGCCCACCTGGTGGGTCTCTTCTTCGCCAAGAGGGTCACCATCATGCCCAGAGACTTCCAGCTGGCCCGCCGCATCCGCGGAGAGAGAGCTTAGACTTTCTGCTGCACATTCACCAACCAACCATAATGCTCCGCACTGTGTGTCTATATATATACATTTATAGTAATATGGACATATGTTTACTAGATGTTCTTGTTTTTTCTTGCCTTCTGATTGTTGCTCTGAGTGCTGCTATCCCTGTGCTGTTGCAATCCTGGAATTTCCCCATTGTGGGACTAATAAAGGCTTATCTTATCTTATCTTATCTTACCTTGGGTTTTTCTTCCCTCCGTGAACACCCAATCAGCATTATAACATCTTAGTCCTGCTAACTGAATGGCAGAGTCCAAGATTTTGTCATTTAACCACGTTTCTTTAAAGATAAAAACACAGCAGTTCCGCACATCGTGTTGCGTAGTTCTCAGAAGCTGTATGTGTGCTATTTTGTTGTCTCGTGAGCATACGATGGCCAGAATGAGGGAAGAAATCGGGAGTCTGTGTGGGCTAGTGGTTAGCTTCGTTTGGATACCTCCATGTTTACCTCTCTTTCATCACTGTTCGCACCATCTATGGTGTCTCAAATCAAATCAAACTTTATTGTCATATTGCTGTACATACAACTGTAGTGCAGGCAAGATGAAATTGCGTTTCTCTCAGCATCCATATAAGAAGCAGCATGATTAAGACACACTCCCACATAGCTCCACCCCCCCCACCCCCATCCATTCACACATCCCTGAGACATACTTGGGGAAAAAGAATAACTCCATGTGGAATGACACACAGCAGTTGAATCCGGGGGTGTGGAGGTCTGGCGAAGACCTGGGGCATGGAGATCCTCTGTAATGTTCTGGTCAAAGATGTAATGTTTGGTCATATTCCTTATCTCTAGAAGGTCGTGGCAACTGTAGGTTGTGCGCAGCATCATATACGAACATGAAACACTTGAATATACACTTACACGTAATTAAAACAACACTAAACAGCACAAAAATACAAAGAGATAAGGGAGGCCGCTGTGCTCACGTGCCACCTAGTAAATTGTTAGAGACCATCCTCTGTCTCAGCGCAACAGTGTGGTACAGCAGCTGCACAGCACAGGACAGAAAGGACTTGGCCCAGGTGATGAGAACAGGCATAGGGGATGGTAGGATGCCCTCTCCAAGGTCTGGACTCAGTATACACTGGCTGGATCCAGAAGAGGGCTAGAAGTCTAATACAGGCTTATCTTATCTTATCTTATCTTATGTATCGCAGCGGACCTCACTCACTCAGGCAACAGTCTGTTTGTACCACTTCGTTCGGGAAGACACTACAGAAACATTAAAACAACCACCACCAGACTGAGAGATGGCTTCTTTCCCAGAGCTGGGAAAACCATCTCCTCCCCGCAAACACACACACACCCTCCACATGCAGTCACACACTCAGTCTTACACAAGCACATGCACGCACATGCACACGCACACACACCATCAGACCCCTACAGGCACATTCACACTAAAACCCAATTCATGGTGGTAAAAACACCTTGGTACGTGAACAAGCGCAGTGGACGCATTCGTGCGGAAACCCTACACAGAGCACAGGGTGAGTGCTGACCAAGCGCATGCACGTACAAGTACGCAAATGGTTGCAGTACTGGTTGCATGCACCCAGAAACTCTCACCAGAGAGAAATACTGAGCAATCCGCCAATACTGGGTGAACAAATGTCTGTCTTTTTGCCCATTTGTTTTCTTCCTCTGCCACTAAAATGCAAAAGCTTCTGTTTGTCCTGTCATTGTATTCACGTACCTCCATTGCTTCCATGGTTCCAAGGTTGTCATAGCCAGGAGCGGCACTGGGGTTAAGCTCCCAGTGCTCATAAAATGCTCCTTACGGCGTGCGTCTCGAAAAGCCTCTGACAACTAAGTCCAACTCCTAGCCTGCCCGTGTGGTTTAGTCTCTAAGTCCGGCGGAACTGCTTTTACTAATAGGAGAAGGGGCGAGGGCGGATCTCTGGCGCCTTAAAACCAGATGCTTCGGGTAGATGGTGGCTCGTCAACCTGGGAAGGTAGCCCATCTAGGGGAAGGTAAATCCTGATTTCAAACCTCCACTGCCTTGCGGCACACCCGGTCATGGGAAAGGCTTCGGGAGTCAACCCTGAGGAAAAATCCGGAGTCGGAGCCCCTAAGGCAGTTCTCTGTTGCGCTCAACATCGTTCTAGCAGCTCCTGCGATGTCGCTGGTGCCAAACTATAGCAGCCCTGCTGTTCCTTTGGATTCATCAGTGACGTGGAGAGGGGGGACATGCTGCATGGGTAACATCTTGTCCTCCATATCTTCCTGCCCAGGCTTGAATCTTACCAACGGCCAACGCTGGAAGGTAGAACACCGGTGCGCACCGGCCTGTTCAGCCACAGGCGGTGCTGTTCCAGCAGAGTAGACGTTTAGGATTCTCTTCCATGGTCATCATAGACCGACGGAGGCCGACGAAACATTGCTTTCACCATTTTAAACATCTGCAACCATGCTCTTCTTTTGTGTTTCAATTACAGCTGTTCAAATCACTTTGGTGGCTCTTGGCTGCCGCCGACAGTATGGGCATGTGAACTGCAGATTATCTTCACTGCGCATGTATGAAACACGGCTTCTGAGTGGCAGCTGCAGTGGCACAAAAACCACTCTGTATGTGTATCCAAACGCAGTATGCAAAGGTCTTCCCCTTGGAGGGACTCTAAACAGCCCTTAATGTTCATATCCATACGCCTTATCCATATTATTCATATCTATTTTACATTGTGTGTATGTACAGTGCATTTATACACTGCTCACAAAAAAGTTGGGGATATTCTGCTTTTGGATGAAATTTGAGGATGCACCTAAAATGCACTATAACCTTTCCAGGTAATCTTCCTTTGACCTTCTGTAACCTTTTCAATGTACATGTCCAACTGTTCAGTGTTTCAGTACTTTTTAAATAACTTGCTGTTCTCTAACAAGGTGCTTAACGGCAAAATTCACAACAGGTGTTTGATCCATGAATCGACCAATAAATTTTCTGATTCAATTAGAATTGGTATTTAAACAGTCCTCTTCATCATGCTGTTCACATTTTGACATCATGAGACCAAAACGAGACCTAACAATTGATCAACAGTACCTCGCCATTGCGAGGCTTCAAGCAGGATGTTCTCAGGGGGAAGTGGCCACTGAGCTCAGAGTGTCATTAGCAGATAGCAACAGAGATACAGAGAGACTGGAAGAGTCACAGAAAGGCATAGAAGTGGACGTCCTTTGGCCACATCCCATGCTGAGCAGAAAGCAGGACTCAATCGCAAAACAAGTGTTTACATCTATTTAGTACTTCCAACATAAAGCAGCTCGGAAGCCGTAAATAATAATTCCACTTCAATGGATTAAACGGACTACAAACAGGAGTAGAAGCATGTGGGTTCACACCACAATGACCAATGACGCATGATGCACCACCCAGGTGAGGGGCTGTGTCCCTTAAATAACTGGTGGTTTTTACAAACCGGTGTGTGCACTCAGCAAATTAACAAAACCAAACAGGCAGTGCAGAAAGGAAGTGAGATCACTGTCAAAATAAGGGGCAAAACTCAAAACAGATCATGACAGGAATAACCACAATGACAACCCAGGATAATAATAACACACAAGAATAACTTAAAAGGTGAGCCTGGTCCTCCAACCAAACTCAGACCCTGACATGCCCACCCTCCTTAAAGGGTGAACCCCAGACACCCCAAGACAAACAAGAGAAAAGTTCATCCTCCTCCCAGGGAGGGTGGTGGGGGCACAGGCTAGGTGGGCCGAAACAAAGTTCTACCCCCCACAGAGACTGCAAAAACAAAGCTACAGTTCGTGGCCCAAACAAAGTCCAAGGCCCCAAACTTAATCAAAACACAGGTCGGGAGGTCCACTCAAGTTCGTGGGCCACTGGACCGACCAGCCCAGTGAATCAGGGGGCCTACCCGAGTCCATGGGTCCCCGAACCATACTGCAGGACTGATCCAGAGGCCTACCACTATCTCTTGGCCACCAAACCGGGGAACAGGGTGGAACAAAGGATGGGGGTCTCCTGACCCCGAGGATGTCGGCTGGAGGTCTCCTGACCCCTGTAGCTATGGCTGGAGGTCTTCCAACCTCTAAAGCAACGGCTGGAGCGTGGTCCTCCTGCAACCCCATCCTCGACACAGCCACCTCGGACGATGGAGGGAAACAAGTGCTCAGTGAGGTGACACCACAGTCATTAACAACAGAGACTGGTGGAGAGGACTCATCCACTAGTGGGATGTGCACTTGGGTCCTCCCAGCAGGAGCAAAACAAATCTTTTCAAAAAGTGTGTTTGAGAGGCGCTGTAGAGCAGGTACTGGGGCTGAGAGGTGCCGTAGAGCAGGTACTGATGACAACTCAGGATAATAATAAGATAAGATAAGATAAGCCTTTATTAGTCTCACAATGGGGAAATTCCAGAATTGCAACAGCACAGGGATAGCAACACTCAGAGCAATAATTTAGAAGATAAGAAAATAAGAGCAGTGAATATACATATGTACACATAAATATATAAATATATTTACACAGTGCGGAGCATTGTAGCAAGATGGAATAAACAGCATATCGTCTACTTAGTTATCCTACATAGTATGAATATGTACCCATACATATTGTCACCCTCCGTAGTGACTGATATTGTCCTAGTTGTATACTGGAGGGGACCATTTGTGTAAGTCTGTTGTGTCTTTTGCATTCAATACTATTAGGTCGTCACATTCTTTTTTTTTTTGCTATCTCTGCGAGCAGCCCTGCTTAGGTTATAAAGTCTGACAGCCGAAGGTAGGAAGGACCTGCAAAACCTCTCGGTCGCGCACCTAGGATGATGTAGTCTACTGCTAAATGAGCTCCTCAGTGCGTTCAGTATGAACGAGCAGAGATGACAGTTTAGCCACCATCCTTCTCTCTCCCATCTCCTCCACTGGGTCAAGGCGTTGCCCCAGGACAGAGCTAGCATTCTTGATCAGTTTGTTCAGTCTCTTCCTATCGGCTGCTGTAATGCCACTGCCCCAGCAGACCACTCCAAAAGTGATGGCTGATGCCACCACCGTGTCATAGAATGTCTTCAGCAGCGCCCCTTGTACACCAAAAGACCTGAGCCTCCTTAGTAGGAACAGCCTGCGCTGTCCCTTCTTGTAGAGTGCGTCGGTATTGTGTGACCAGTCTAGTTTATTGTTCAGATGAACACCCAGGTACTTGTAGGATGCCACCATCTCGATGTCTGTTCCCTGGATGTTCACTGGTGCTGTGAGGGGTTGTCCTTGCCTGCGGCAGTCCACCACCAGCTCCTTAGTTTTCTTTGCGTTGATCTGGAGGCAGTTCTGATGGCACCAGTCCACGAAGTCCTGGATAAGTCCTCTGTACTCAGGCCGACGATCGCAGAGTCGTCAGAGAACTTCTGCAGATGGCAGAGTGTTGTGTTGTGTGAGAAGTCCACAGTATAAAGGGTGAGCAGGAAGGGAGCCAAAACCGTTCCCCGGGGGGCCCCCGTGCTGCCGATGATCGTGTCAGACACACAATCCTGGGTTCTCACAAACTGTGGTCAGTTAGTGAGGTAGTCCAGGATCCATGATGACAGGTGCTGGTCCACCCCTGCGCACAGCAGCTTGTCCTACAGGATCATCGGTTGGATGGTGTTGAAAGCACTGGAGAAGTCAAAGAACATGATCCTCACCACGTTCCCAGGCTTCTCCGGGTGGTACAGGGAACGGTGAAGGAGGAAGATCACTGCATCCTCCACCCCGATGCCATGCTGGTAGGCGAACTGGAGTGGATCCATCGCTGGTCCCACCAGGGGGGTGAGCAAGGAGCAGTCTCTCCAATCTCTCTATCCATCTTGATAATACTGTACCTCGGCCATACTATCGGGACAATACTGTATTGCCACGCCAGTTTCCCCTGATATCATAGTGTGACCCTAGTATAGTGTTTATACCGTACCGTGGCCCTTGTTTTGTAATAATATCATATTGTGGTCTGAGTAGCCTGTTGATGACTAAACATCACATCTTTGCACAATAGAGATCGTCCCCTCCAATAGACAACTAAGACAATTACAATTATTATCGAGGGTGGAAACAACACTGTTCATTTAAATGTGAAATGTACTGTCTGGGTCCATATTTATAGTCTGCCGGGCAATTTAACTAACTGTAATGCTATTGATACCATCTAGCTGCAATGCTCCTGCACTGTGTATATAACTGTGTACATACATATATTTATTTACTGCTTTGGCTAACCAGTTCTTATCCTATTATCTTATTTACTATTGCTCTGAGTGTTGCTATCCCTGTGCTGCTGCAATCCTGGAGTTTCCCCGTTGTGGGACTAATAGGGCTTATCTTATCTTATCTTGTCTTAATACCATACTGTGACCCTATTACTGTGTTAATACTGCTTCTTGAACTTACTTCCGTGATAATATATCATGGGGCCTCTGGGGATTCCCACCCCTAAAGTATTAAGGAAAACACAGTTGCTTTCTATCAGTTTCTTAATGATATATAAAGAAAGGCCAATTCATCATTCATTTTCCCATTGAGCATTAGACAGTTATGTTACTGTTTATTCCCCACGTTACATAACCAACAACAGCTGAGCATAATTGAACAAATCTGTGTGTAAAGAATCCATGACTGACAGCTAGCACAGTGTCAGTCCCTCTGTGATGAGCATCCAAACATGTCATCATCATCACTGTGAGCACAGAGGGGGCCTGAGCATATTGGCTGTAGGCTGCGTTGCTTTCAATTGTGTGAAGATATCTTTATGATATGAGTGCTTGCAAATTGTTTAGATGGAATTTTCACTGCAGCGTGCATCAGCTGCTCATCTCCATGCTTCCTTTTTTTAACCAAAATCCCTTATTACATGCATAGAGTTGGCAGCCATCATGAACCCTGCCCAACTGGACTTTTGTAACAGTGTCTGTGTAGTATTAAATGGGAATAAAAACAGCAAACACGGGAAACACTGCAGCAGTGCCAAGTGAATTATGCGCTTTCCCATTGCCTGGCTGCCTGGCCAGCACTGCGGCTGCACTTCATTAGCTATCTCCCCTCTACCTCTCTCTGACAAATTCAATAAATGCTCATCTGGTTTCACTTAGGGTCTCGTTAGCAGTAATTGGCTTGGTATTTACCAACAGCATTACTCAACACTGGCTGGCAGAGGCTGGGTCGGTCTGATCTGAGCCAGGTTACGCTCAGCCTTCTGGGCTTGTTAGTTACCTGCCAATCGTGAGTACCCACAGAAAGCTGCTATCTCCAAAAGGTCAACTTTCCACAGCCTGAAAATCCCCTGCATCGCTTTCTACAATTTTCCCCGCCCCATTTTTTAACTTGTTTTCCAACAGTGAATGGTTTCCCCTCATGTTTGTGGCTTTTTTTACACACTGAAAAAAAAAATGGAATCGGTGGGTCTTTGAATATGCAAAAATGAAGTTAATGGATACAACACATTTGGATCATATTCCCACTACGAATATGATTTGATCACGTAGTCTTTGTTTTTAAAACATGTTGAACATCCTAGTTTATTCTGTATTAACAGAAAGTAACTGAATTGAAAATGTAAAAACAATTCCATCATGTTTGGCTACCTCCGGAAGTAAAATGGCTATTTTGGGGCCTGTAGAGCAGCAGGGTCCAGCTAATGCAAGTCTGAAACCCAGAAACGAACAGGAGTGATTCTGCACGCACGACTACAAGCTTAACTGGCTGCTGTCTCACTGTGTTGTTCACTGAGGAACGCACTGCCTCAACAGCTGCCCACGCAGAAAAATTAACACTCGGCCGACATGCCACAAAGAATGACGGCCCTTTTGTGGGCCGAGTGTAAGTGCATTGTGTGGGCCATAACCGGGCCAGTCCAATTTTGCTATGTGGGGAGAGTCAGTGGCCACCTGCAGAAACTGAATAAGAAAGTATTGGTAGTGTTCATAGTCGTTTATGTATATTTAATTAGCTTTTTGGCTACCCTGCTAACAGCAATGCTAACAGTTGCTAGCCAATGCTGGCAGCCATTAGTTGGGTTTCCTGGTTTTTATCGCTGCTCCAGCAGCCCACGGTCAGTGTTCATGTTAGACTGCTGGTGTCATAGCCGGGTTATTGAGCAGGCGATGCCTGGTGAAAGTAGAGGAGAAACATAAATGTGGCGGCCGCCTTGTCTTTAAAAACACATTCAATGCCAAACCCCATGCTGATGTCCATACTCGCTTCCCATTTTTAAGATGTGTCTATAACGCAACAAAGGATCAAAATAGATGAAGCCTGGAAATTATTTATCGCTTAACACTGTGTCCGATATTGCATCATACTAGTTTAGTTTATCATGTACAGAAAAAACCTTAAACACACGGTAAAGATGCTGTGTACCAGATTCTAGCGTTCTCACAAAGTTCCATCTGTAGTCCCTGAGGCAGCAGGAAGAGATTAACAGAAAAACAGCACATATAGAAAGCAAATCAGGTCAGGTTTCAGAATCTTTTGTCCCTGAACCAAGCAAGGAGTAAGTTTAAAAGGTAAAAGATAAGAGAGACCGCAAAGTCCCTCACTGTTACTGTCTTTAATGTCTTGTTATATTTGTGAGATGTAGTTATTATTAATTGAAGCAATTCACAACATTCAGCCAAATGAGCTTAAATATTTTTTTCTTTCGTAGGTCTGTCATCCTGTTTGCACAAGATACACTGAATGGCTTCATAGAGGTAAGTGCAGTCAAATTTTCTTATGCTTTTGATAAGCTTTTTTTTTACATTATATATTCATTTCTCCAAATAAGTGATTATTTTGATCCTAAAATATTTTCACCATTTTCAACAATACTAAAAGCAGCAAAAATCAAGATCTTGCAGGTAAGACTTGTCAATCTCTAATTAAAGCATATTTCATTATGGGTTTTATGAAATTGCAGCTGATATTTTGGTAATATTTATTTTGCAACTAGAAGATTCAATGATGAGACTACTGACATTCTTAAATCTGTGTTACAGGTTAGGCGGTGTAACTGTGGATATGTAAGGGCTGTGCAGAAACGCTGTCAAGTAGGTCCAAGCTTTTGAATCATTACAAATTAAAGCATCTGCATTTTGGACATACTGCTCACTTTCCATGTACATACCTGCTCTGTCCATACACCTTTAACCCCTTGCACTCTGGTCAATTTCCCTAAAAACGCCTAAAAATAACGTACCCAAAGTAAATCAAAAGCTGTTCTTCAACCCTTTGCAGCATCTTCATGGGGTTGGTCCCATTTAAAAGAAAACACTTTGAATTTATTGGCAAAACAGTCATGATCTCTCTAAGTGCTCCTGCCACTGAGTAACAGTCATCTAAACATACTGAACTTGAAGAAAATAAAATTTGCCTGGGTGTTTTTTTGGATACAAATGCTTGCAAATAACACACAGCTGTCAGATACGGGCTGGAAAATGCAACAGAAATGTAGAACCAAGTGTTATCCAGCTGAGGTCAAAATTTTGTAACAATACCACAAAAAATGAATATATTACATAGCTTTTTTTGTCAGGTTGTTCCCAGGCGTTTTTGAACTGTGCCAAATTGTGCCAAATGGCACAGTTTGGAAAAACGTCTGTAACTTTTGAATGATTCAATATAGAAGCTTCATCTTGGGCTCTAATGAAAGGTGACACTCAGGGCTGTGTGTGTGTGTGGGGGGGGGGTTGTTTATTCATTCATGAATGAATGAATGAACAAACAAGCCCCCACACACAAAGAAGCATGCCACGTAAAAAATGTGTGGCTTTTTTTTACAAGAAAAAATAACCTACAGTGTAATAAAAATTATACTAAAATATCTGTAATGTAGAAGATAACAACCCCCCCCCCCCCCATTACAGAGGATGGACATCGTCCATCGACACATGACGGACTGTGGCCATGCGCCGCGGTCTACTACGCACAGTTGTACTAAAATATCTGCAATATATCTGCAATCCGCTACAGAGAAGTAGCGGAGGGGGGGGCATTCACGGTCCGGACGTGGCACACGGGTTCGTGCGCTGCGGTCCGTCATGTGGCGATGACACACAGTTGTAATTTACTGATCGGTCAAAAGTCATTTTGATTACAATTTTCAGGGATAAAGAATAATTTAGCTTATAACACTTACCTGTCCACAACAGCAGTGTCGCTGGCGAACTTCTCTTCCTCATTGTCAGACGAACATGACGCTGGTCCGCTTGTTACGACTCGTGGTTCTGGTCACGTGACCCGGTCAAACCATGATTCCATTATTGCAGTTTTGCGCTTCCATGATTGCGGTTTTGGCGAACGATTTTTCAAAACAAATAAGAACAGTAGTAAGAAAAAAACACTGGCGAATGCGTGTGTGTCACCCAGCGGCTTACACAAAACAGATTTTACGCACGGGACGCTGCTTTCAATCGTTGAACTTCTCTGCTTCAATTGGCTCGCTGTATTCGCAGCCGTTGGTAGGCGGGTCCTTCTTGCTAGGTTTTCAGTCATTGGTTCTTCACGGTTTCAGAAACCCAATTCAAGGCTCTTATTAGTCGAATGAGAGGTTAATCAAATCTAAACCAATCAAAGCACTCCTTTGGCTTTCTGTTTGCGGCTGTGTCTGTAGTGGAAGAACGGAAATGCCGCTTTTTTTTTCAGTGCGCTCTGAGACGCACAGTGTGCGTCCTAATGCGCACAAGGGCGCGCTAGGATGCAGAGACGTGACCGCCGGCGGTATCCCGGAGTGCAAGAGGTTAAAATGTGAAATGCACTAATTGTCCATCAAAGCAAAATCCACTCTACAGGAGTTACATGCAAAGAGGAAGCAATATTTAGTTGTCACCTTTGTGTTTGTAGTGATTTCTCATCAGAAAGGGATTATTTTGAACACATAAATGCACATTTGAAGTGAAATGAGACAGTCAATTGTATATTTTTACGCCGTGACTTCAAACATTTATTGTACATCTAATCCCACAGAACCTGGGAAAAACTCAAAAGAATCACTGCACAAATTGCTGATGTAAGTTGTAAAGGGGTTCTAAATACATGAAAAACTTAGAAATGTTAACAATTACATTTTTGTGAAACATTGATTTTAGTACCTTGATAAGGTGGTGAACAACTGAAGAATGCTTTAGTTGCCATTTAATTTATTGGCAAGAAGGCTATACAATTTGTACTATGGATTTCTTTTTTCACCATTTGTGTATCTTTTTGTTTTAGTTTCTACATTTTACTCTGTTCATCCTTTTAATCATATATTTTGTGTTCTTTTCATATTTTTCAGTATGACGATGTAGATCCTGGATGATTGTGTCACTAAGGGACTCTGTATCTACATGGGTGAGGATCCTGAAAACCTGCTGCAGGAATGTGTGGTATGTACATGAATACGTTCTTATTTTTGCCTGCCAATCTTCTCATATTCTCCTACTTGATCACAATGCCTGAAATGGTTAATTAATAAATATATTAAGAAATATTAATTATATTCATCTTCAACTGCTTAATCCATTCTGGGTCATGGGGGACTGGAGCCTATCCCAGCATCTTTGGTTGAGAGGCAGGGTCCACCCTGGACAGATCGCCAGTCCATCGCAGGACCACCACAGAGAGACAGACAACCATTCACTCTCACAGTCATACCTAAGGACAATTTATACTTTCCGCAGTTGATGCCAGTGAACCTAACCTGCAAGTTTTTGGCCTGTGGGAGGAAACCGGAGTACCTGGAGAAAAAACCCAGGCAGACACGGGGCGAACATGCAAACTCCACACAGAAGGGTCACCACTGGTCGGGGGGGATTGAACCCACAACCTTCTTGCTGTGCTGCCACAGTGCTAACCCTTACCACACCGAGCTGCCATGTATTAATTACAATTTTGATTTGATTAATTGCAATTATGAAACATAAAATTCTAATAAATTATCAGAAAATGTTTTTACAATTTTGATAATTTATTAAAATTTCATGTTTCATACCATTGTAAACTAAATACAATTTTGCTTGTTGCTGGTTAAAATAATGCAAGAAATTGAAGGCTGTTTCCTGATGGGAATTAGAATTATATATAAAATTTACCCTGAGTCTACAGTATTACCATCCTTGTTATTTTTTTTAGATTGGTATTCTTTTTCTAAGTTTTTGTTAATAGGCCTTATTTGCCTTCCTTTTGTCTTTTACAGGGCATGGACCGAGATGCCATCAATGGGACTATTGAACACACCACTGTTGGAATCTGTGTTCTGAAACAACACCTTTCAAGTGATGCACCGGATGACATTGTGATTGTCCTTGAAAGTATCAAGGTGCTGCAAGATCTGGACAACACAGCATCGGTTTGTTGCCATGCTGTTTGGACTGATGTACACAGTGAACTTAAGCTACCCTGCTAACCTCAGTTACACTTTTGAGGCTGTCCAAAAGATATTCATGGAAGTGGGTGACGGTTTCTAACGTCTAACACAGCACTTGTTTTGAAAAATAGTCCAGGGTGGACCCTGGACTATGCCACCGCCCCAAAACAGAACAAAGGAAACAAAAAGCAAGTTTTTCTTGGGTGTGGCAGGATGGTTCTAAACTTGATGACAACTGGGCTGAACCAATTACATTTGAGCTTCTTTGTTTGGCAGAAGTCATAAAATGCCTAAAAAGGCAATCAAGATAGGGTTGGGAGCCCATTGGGCAGTTCAAATTTTTGAGGTGGGGGGTCTCCCACAGACAGAAGAGAGAAGGGGTTCTCTCTTCTGTTGAACCAGGGGTTCGATTCCCGCTCTGTCTGTGGATTGTCACTTCCTTGTGGTAACGTATCGTCACTTCCTGTTTTGCTGTCTGCCTGTGTGGTTTGCTCTCTAGCCGCTAGCTATGGCTACTAGCTCTCTTTCCTCTCCTCTGGTGTGCTCTCTCTGTCAGATGTTTAGCTACACCTCTGCCTCTTTTAGCGATAACGGTAAATGTAATAAATGTTGTCTTTTTGAGGTGCTCGAGGCGAGGTTGTCTGATTTGGAATCCCGGCTCCGCTGCACTGAAACACCGTCTGCGCCAGTTACTCTTGACGGACGCCCATTAGCTGCAGCGGAGCTAGCTAGCTTAGGTCCCACTGTCAGCGGTCCCTCGGCTCTCCTCAGCAGCGAGGAGACTGGGTGGGTGACGGTGAGAAGGAAGCCTAGTCGCAAAGCCCCGGTACACCACCAACCTGTTCACGTTTCTAATCGTTTTTCCCCGCTCAGCGACACACCCGCTGAGGAAAAATCTCTGATCATTGGCGACTCTGTAGTCAGAAACGTGAACCTAGAGACTCCAGCGGCCATAGTCAA
Organism: Pholidichthys leucotaenia; assembly: GCA_020510985.1. Lineage (NCBI taxonomy): Eukaryota > Metazoa > Chordata > Actinopteri > Cichliformes > Pholidichthyidae > Pholidichthys > Pholidichthys leucotaenia. Next base: position 494,148,832 of record CM035837.1, read on the forward strand.
ATGCATTCCTGGGGCCAGAGCAGGCGACATCGAGTCAAATTTGAAAATGCTGGCTAAAAGTAACTGTAAATATTCCACAATTGTTATTCACGCCGGCATTAATGACATCCGTCTCCGGCAGTCGGAAGTCACGAAACTTAATATAGAATCGGTGTGTGACTTTGCCAAAACGATGTCTGCCACTGTAGTATTCTCTGGGCCCCTCCCCAATCTGACCAGTGATGACATGTTTAGTCGCTCGTCATCCTTGAACCACTGGCTGTCTGTGTGGTGTCCTAAAAATGACGTGGGCTACATTGACAATTGGAGCTCTTTTTGGGGAAAACCTGGTCTTATGAGACGAGACAGCATTCATCTCACTTTGGATGGTGCTTCTCATTTATCTAACAATCTGGCATCTTTTTTATCCAAATTTCCAAAACCGTGACTACTCAGAGTTGGGACCAGGAAGCAGAGTCACAGTCTTACACGCCTCTCTGCAGCTCCTCTTCATCCGCCACCCCTCAGCTTAGCCCCTGTCTTCCCCATCAGAGAATCGTTGTCTGCTCCCTCCAAAGTAAATAAAAATATAATGTATAAGAATCCCAAAGTGATAAAGCAAAATATTGGTAAAACTCAAATTAAACATAAAGCCTCTAAATTGAATGATTTGGCCTCTGTTCCTCCTCACAATTTAAAAATTAAATGTGGTTTATTAAATATTAGGTCTCTAACTCCCAAGTCTCTGTTAGTCCATGATTTGTTAATTGATCATCAGATTGATTTAATTTCCCTTACAGAGACTTGGTTAGGACAAGAGGATTATGTTGGTTTAAATGAATCAACTCCCTCTGGTTATTTAAACTGTCAACATCCCAGAAGTTCTGGTCGTGGAGGAGGAGTAGCAACAATTTACCATTCCAAATTACTAGTTAATGTAAAGCAAAAAACATGTTATAATTCCTTTGAGGGCCTGGTCCTCAGTATTGGGCACTTTAGCAATTTTAGGTTAAACCCAATTTTATTTGCCATAGTTTATCGTCCCCCATCAACCTACTCAGAATTTTTATCCGAATTTGCTGATTTCTTAGCTGATTTAGTGCTGAAATCTGATAGAATAATTATAGTAGGGGACTTTAATATACATGTGGATGTAGATAGTGACTGCCTTAATGTGGCATTTAATTCAATATTAGACTCGATTGGGTTTTCTCAGAAAGTAGGAAATTCTACTCATTACCTCCACCGGGACCTTGTTTTGACATATGGCATAGAAATAGAAAATCTTGTAGTGTCTCCTCATAACCCTGTACTGTCAGACCATTGTCTGTTAACCTTTGATTTTACTATTTCTGACTATTTGGCTCCTAAAGAAAAATATTATTACAGTAGATGCCTCTCAGATGATGCTGTTTCCAAATTTATGCAGATTGTTTCCTCTATGCCATGTGTCAACACAACGGAAATAAGCTATAGACAGCTTGCTCCTTCTGTAATTGATAACATGGTGGATAGTGTTTCAGCTTCTCTGCATCAGACTCTAGACTTGGTGGCCCCCTTAAAAAAGAAAAAGTCTAATCAGAGATTTCTAACTCCTTGGTTCAACACAGAAACTCGTACCTTAAAACAGAAGACTCGTCAATTAGAAAGAAAATGGCGCTCTACTAATTTAGATGAAATCTATTTAGCTTGGAGAAATCATCTTTTAATTTATAAAAAATCTCTTAGAAAAGCTAGAACGAGTTATTACTCTGCATTAATAGAAGAGAACAAGAATAATCCCAGGTTTCTTTTCAGTACTGTAGCCAGGTTGACAAAGAGTCAGGACTCTGTCAATCCTAGCATCCCCTTAGAGCTTACTAGTCAGGACTTTATGAACTTTTTCAATAATAAAATTTCATCCATCAGAGATAAAATCAGTCAGATTCTTCCCACAGTTAACTTAAATACTGTAACTACTACAAGTCCTTCTATTGATGTCTGTCTTGATGAGTTTACTCCAATCGACCTTTGTGAGTTAGACAAAATAGTTTCCTCATCCAAACCTTCAACTTGTCTTTTAGACCCTATTCCTACCAGGTTATTTAAAGAAGTCTTCCCACTTATTGGTAGCTTTATTCTTCATATAATCAATTCTTCATTAACTTTAGGCCATGTACCGCAGGCTTTTAAAACGGCTGTAATTAAACCCTTACTCAAAAAGCCAACGCTAGATCCAGGAGCTTTAGCTAACTATAGACCAATCTCTAATCTCCCTTTCATTTCAAAAATCTTAGAAAGAGTTGTTGCTACGCAATTATTTGACCACCTGCAGGGAAATGGTTTACTTGAAGAGTTTCAATCTGGGTTTAGAATCCATCATAGTACTGAAACAGCCTTAGCGAAGGTCACTAACGACCTCCTCATTGCATCTGATAATGGACTAGTTTCTGTACTTGTCCTTTTAGACCTTAGTGCAGCTTTTGATACTATCGATCATAATATTCTACTTGATAGATTAGAACACTATGTTGGACTTAATGGAACTCCGTTGCAATGGTTTAGATCTTATTTATCTGATAGGTTCCAGTTTGTTCATGTAAATAATGAGTTTTCTTTCAACTCAAAGCTTAGTCATGGAGTTCCACAGGGATCTGTGCTAGGCCCTACTCTTTTTAGTTTATATATGCTTCCGTTAGGCAACATTATTAGAAAGCACTGTATACATTTTCATTGTTATGCAGATGACACACAATTATACCTGTCAATGAAGCCAGATGATAGTAATCAATTAGCCAAGCTAGAAGCCTGTTTTAAGGAAATCAAAGCTTGGATGACTTGTAATTTCCTGCTATTAAATTCAGATAAGACTGAAGTCATTCTTGTTGGTCCAAAAAACCTTAGAAATTCCTTTCCAAATCAAACTTTCAGTTTGGATGCGGTTACTCTTTCTCTTAATAGCTCTGTGAGGAACCTTGGAGTTATTTTTGATCAGGATTTGTCCTTCAATTCACATATTAAATTTGTTTCTAAAACTGCCTTCTATCATTTGCGTAATATTGCCAAGATTAGGAGCATCTTGTCTCAGAGTGATGCTGAGAAACTGATCCACGCTTTTGTTAGCTCGAGATTAGATTATTGTAATTCTTTATTATCAGGCTGTCCTAAAACATCTTTAAAAAGTCTTCAGCTGATCCAAAATGCTGCAGCAAGAGTTTTAACAGGTACTAGAAAGAGAGATCATATCTCTCCGGTTCTGGCCTCCCTTCATTGGCTTCCCATAGAGTTTAGAATTAAGTTTAAAATCCTTCTTCTTACTTACAAAGCTCTAAACAATCAGGCTCCTTTTTATTTAAAAGATCTGATACTACCGTATTATCCTAACAGAGCACTACGCTCCCAAAATGCAGGATTACTTGTAATATCTAGAATCTCCAAAAGTACAATGGGAGGCAGAGCCTTCAGTTATCAAGCTCCTCTCCTGTGGAATCAGCTGCCAATCTGGATTCGGGAGTCAGACTCGATCTCTGTTTTTAAGAATAGGGCTAAAACCTACCTTTTTGATATAGCCTACAATTAGGGAGGGATCATGTGTTTCTGAACCCTCCCTTAGTTATGCTGCTAATAGGTTTAGTCAGCCGGGGGACCTCCAGTAATGCACTGGGCCTCACTCCTTTCCTCACTCTCTATGAAATATTTTTTTTTTGCTGGTCATTAACATCTGTTTGTTCTCTCCCATAGATTGAGTCCCCATCGTGCTGTTTGCTCTCTACATGTCTGTTCTTTTCTTCTTCTCTATCCCCTCACCCCCCAGCCAGTCGCAGCAGATGACTGCCCCTCCCTGAGCCTGGTTCTGCTGGAGGTTTCTTCCTGTTAAAAGGGAGTTTTTCCTCTCCACCGTCGCCAAGTGCTTGCTCACAGGGGATCGCCTGATTGCTGGGGTCTTTCTGCAACTGTGGGGGTTCCCCCCTACAGTTGATAGTGCTATGAGATGACTGTTGTTGTGAAATGGCGCTATATAAATAAAGTTGAATTGAATTGAATAGAAGGGGGAGAGACTTTTGATATGAGAAGTGAGACCCCCCCCCCCCCAAGACATATATGTTGCTGAATAAAGCATAAATTCCTTAAACTTTAGTGACTACCATATTCTACTCAATAATAAGGGAACATACAATGTCTCTAAATTGTAACTGTAATTAATTTGTGATAGTAAGCATGCAAAAATTAATTTCTTCCTGAAAATAAAGCAACATATTTAATCATATCAATAAAAATATTTCACCACATTGTAGTTCAAACATGTCTTCAGTAGCGGATACTGTCTTGAGAGAAAGAATATGAATTAATTTAATTGTCCATAATGCATAAATTCCACTACAAAGAGAAAAAAAATATCCCTGATTCGTCCACCAGATGGCACTTTGGAACTGTCTGGTTGTTTACTGGAGAATCTTGACTCCCAAGTCTGTATTATATCAACCATAAACCTGTCGATTTGGGGAATTCCTTCCTGGAGAAGGGATTAACTTCCACTTTATGGCCAATGGATCGTGTTACAGCTCTGGTCCTTGGGTGATAGAAGCAGTTCATGACCAGACTTTTGAGTTGAAACAATTTTTCTTCAGTAAAGAATGATTTTATAGATTGGTCAATGCTACACCTGTTAAATGTCATTTACTTTTTGACACCACATCAGCGCTGTTGTGAACCAATTCTGGAGAATGATTACACACAGAGCAGAAAATTAACCCTCTGAGTGTATATGTTGCCAAACTGCAACATAACCCCTAGTGGTCAAGAGTGGTAAATATTTTTTGTCAGTAAAATAAATAGTTCAGATTTCAAAGGCTTTAACTTGAAAGTTGCAAGAGATAATGGTTTACTGTCAATTAGAAAGATGTAAAATATGATCCAAAGTTTCAGATAGGAATAAATTTATGCATCTAATTTGCATAATGTCACAGAACCTCTTTAAATTCCATAACTCAGTCAAAACTGGACGTTGGATGTATTTACACAAAGAATGGTTCAGTCTTTTGACACCTTTTTTTTTATAGAGGTACCTTGTCATCTTATCTTCAAAGTATATGAACAAGAAATGAATACATTTAAAAAAAACAAACAAAATAAGTCACTTACTATTGACAAAGGGGGGCTGGCTAGCTGGGTGGATGGGTGGATGGGTGGATGGCTGGCTGGCGTGGTTGCTGCGTTTTCACACATCATGGTACATATTTTACATTCTGTTGGCAATTTAAAGTCTGTACCACATCTACAAAGTCTTATGATTATCCCACATAAATTTAACTTGTATCCCGCGGCTATTTTCGGCGTACAAAGCCGAAAAAGTGATGGTGACGATCGTGGATATATTAGCTTTCTGGGTTAAAAATGCTAAAACAGGATAAGGAAATGAGGAGTTCTTCTCCTTTGGTGTATTACGTGTCATCCACTGAGTCTTCCAATGGACGTCCAACAGATGTCTACTATGCTATCCCAAACAAATACTGTACCTTGTCCTCTTACATACTGTATATATTTTTAAACTCCCCCTTCTCTCTATTTCTCTTTCATTCCTGCATGTCTGAACTGAGCTTTGATCTAAAAACATCTGTCTTTACCAGCATTTCAGTCAACGTTTGCCAAAGAAGCTTAACTTAGACTGATTTAGGCGAACTCTGCATAATGGGAACTTTTACAAACTGAGCACAACTTTCATCCTTTATTTTTAAACGTCTGCAAATTTTCAGCATGCTGAAAATTCTCAACAAATACAGCTTTCTCCAACAAACACCAACTATCATTAACTTTTGTCAACTTTTTCCAGCCAAGCCAGACGTTTGCCAAAATGTCCGTAAAAGTTGGTCCAAATATTGTAGTGTGAATCCACCAAAAAAAGCAGGTCCAGAATGGCAGTAAGCCTCCACAAACGCTGATCTTTATATCAGTGTCGCCTGACGCTGATGTCAACTGACCTGCGCTGAGTATTCGTTTGCTTAAGTTAACCTAAGTTGGCAACTGCTACACATACGCTAGCCTAAGTTGGCCAAAGTTTGACAACCCCGAATGCAACACTGGCAAATGCTAGCAAAAGTTCATAAAAGTTTGTAAAAGTTCATAAAAGTTGGTGTGTGCTCACAAACATAATTTCACCAATCATGAAATCATGAAATAATGGTAACGACAGATGATACCAGAATAGAAACAGTACAGGAAAATAAGTTTCTGGGGGTGACACTAAACAATAAAATTGCTGGAAACCTCACATCAGTCACATCCGGGCCAAGGTGGCAAAATGTATAGGGATACTGGGGAAGACAAGACACATCTTGGACTATAAATCATTGTTCTTACTGTACAGTTCACTGTTTCTACCTTATCTTAACTACTGTGTAGAAGTCTGGGGAAACACCTACAAGACCAACCTACAGTCAATATGCACATTAGAAAAAAGAGCTATAAGGATAATAAATAATGTAGGATATGTGTTGCTATCCCTGTGCTGTTGCAATCCTGGAATTTCCCCATTGTGGGACTAATAAAGGCTTATCTTATCTTATCTTATATAGAGACCATACCAATTCGTTGTTTTTAAAGTCACATGTCATAAAGTTCTTTGATTTAGTTAAATTTAAGACAGCACAAGTCATGTACAGGGCAATTAATAATCAACTTCCAACTAATATACAAAAAATATTTTAATAAAAGAGACAATGATTATAATTTGAGAGGAGACTTAAACTTTACAAAACCCAAGATACAAACAACTAAGAAAAGTCTGTGCATATTTGTCTGTGGGGTGGGTTTGTGGAACAGTCTAGAGCCGGAACTGAAACTATGTACAAACAGAAATCAATTCAAAAAGAGGTATAAACATTATTTGCTGAAAGGATATATGTTAGAAGGGTAGTATTTATATGTACGATTCACTATGCTCACTCTGGGACACTATGGAATGGTGGGTGGGACAGCACTGTGTATATCTGTGTTGTTTGAGGCTGGTTTTGATGTATGGACATCAATGTATGTTAGGATGGATGGGTGTTAATGTTGATATGTACAAAATACAGTTAATTGTTTACTTGGGGTCTTAAATGTGGTAATTTGTATATAATTCACACGGGTGTATTTATGGAAAAGAGGAGTTGGAATTAATAAGTGTTCACTTCTTCCTTCTCCCTTTCGAACACTGTATACTGTTACTTTATTGCATTTGTCATTTGTTTTGTTTTTGTTTTACTTTTTTGTTCTAAATAAAGTATCTATCTATCTATCTATCTATCTATCTATCTATCTATCTATCTATCTATCTATCTATCTATCTATCTATCTACCAACATTTGGACTGATTTCTCTGATTTTTCAAAATGTCTGTAAAAGTCAGTCCAAACATTATAGTGTGAACCCAGCTTTAAACTTGTAAATTGTCTCTACAACACATTTTGATAGAGTTGACTAAAGAATGAATGAAGTAATGAAGTTAGATTTTAGATTTAACTTTGATCACCCAGACATGATTAACTTTCTTTAGTTTTGCATGATACATTTAAATAATAACAATTAAAAATTAAGTTAGAACTGATGTTGGAAATCAGGTACCCTGGATATGGTGAAACTATTTTAATTTTACACAGTGAATAGGTATTAAGGTAACTGGAAAAATGTTTTGGATTAACATGATTCTTTTAAGCAGTCTGTACAATAAATTTTTGTTATGGTAATTTAAAAATATTTTAAAACAATATGATTATTTTTAATGGCTTTACACAATCAATTGGTATTATGGTAGCTGGAAAATATTATGTTCAGACAACATGATTATTTCAAACAGCATGACTTGAAAGAGATACTTTGGTTTAACAAGCAATATTTAACTGAGAGGAAAAGTCAGTTGGCCACATTTGGATCATGTGGGACCGATGTACACATTAAAATCAAATAAATTCAAAGAACTTTTTTTTCAGTGCAATACTGTTGCTGCTTTCCCAGTCTGGTCAGTAGGAACAAATGCAGACGTGCAAAAAAACATCATCCAAAATCTGCCAAAACTGTATTTTAAAATGTACCAGGGAACCAGCTAGGATGAGATTGGGGCATACTGAACTATAATGTATTCAGGGTAAACTAATGAAGTCAATGTGAAGCAGGAGATGTTGTATTCCTTTTGACCAACATGTGACTCTTTTGCTCATAAGTGGCTCCCTCTGTAACTGAGAATAATAAAAAACTGAAGGACAAAATTTATTTTTGTCTGATTTATTCCCTTCTCATTCATTTAAGGGTGATTGATTTTTTCCCTACAAAACCCCTCACGAGTTTGGATGAAAATTTATTTGGAATAACCTTGTAAATATAGGGGAAAAAAAAAAGTTTTGAGTCACCAGGAAGAAAATGGCTTCAATTTTTATGAGAAAAAAAAAAATATTAGAAAGCGGTTGCAAATTTACTATAAAAAGCTGTAACTTAGGAGTACAAAAAACCTTAAAATGCAGGTGCAAATATACACAAAGGTTGCAGTTTTACAAGGAAAGCTTGAATGTACTCGAAAATAAGTTGCAAATTTACTGGAAAAAATTGCGAATTACAAGCAGAAAAAGTTTCACCAGTAGGTGTAATAAAATATCAGATTTACAAGAAACTTTGTCAGAGAATCAGCTAGAATTTAAAACAAAAAGGTGACAAATTTAATGGAAAAAGTTCTGAATTTACAACAAAAAGTAATGATGCAGGAGAATAAAAAGGTCTGAATGTAAGAGGAGGAGAATTTCAAATTTATAATAAATTTATAGAAAAACAGAAAAACAGTTGCAATTTAGAATAAAAAATTTACAAGACAAAAGCAGCAAATTTGTGAAAGAAAACAAGGCAAGTTTAAGTGGTTAAAAAAATCTAACATTTTCATATAAATGAGTAAATTTATGTCAAAAAAGAATTCTGTTGCCACCGGAATCTGTGCATCACTAACACCTTCTTTGAAACTAAGCCCTAGCAGAAGGTCTCCTGGAGACACCCCAGGTCCAATCTTTGATACCAGCTTGATCTAATGCTCATGCAACGCAGCAATGTTGCCAGTGTCAAACTGACCCGCAGCCTCCAGAGTGCAGACTGTGACACCAATCACTCCCTTGTAGTCTGCAAAGCTAAGTTCCAGCCCAAGATAATCCACAGAGCAAGGAAAGAGGGATGATCACACATTGACACCAGCAAGACCCGCAACCCTGTCAAGGTGGAAGTTTGTTGAGGCTTTAGATAATGCCCTTCCAGGGGCCCCCAGCAACAATGCCAGCAAAAGCTAGTCACATCACAGGGACACCATCTACAATGCTGCGATGTCCACCTTCGGAAAGAGACAGAGGAAGTAAGCTGACTGGTTTAAGATCAACACAGAGGAACTACTATCCCTCATTTACGAGAAAGGCCAGGCCCTCTCAACTATCAAGACTCTGCCATCAGAAAGGAACCTGCAGGCCCTCCATACTGCCCACAGCAGAGTTCAACAGACCGCAAGGCACTGTTCCAACAATTACTGGCTTCAGCTCTACTCCAGTGTACAGACCGCCGCCAGTGTGGGCAATATAAGAGACATGTACGAAGGGATAAAGCAGGCAATTGGCCCCATACAGAACAAGATGGCTCCTCTGAACTCAGCTGCTGGACAGATTATCAACGACCATGAACAGCAAATGAAACACTGGGTAGAGCACTACTTAGCTCTCTACTCCCGAGAGAACACAGTCAGCACAGAAGCCCTGGATACAGTAGAGTGCCTGTCTGCTACAGAAGAATTTGATCGCGTGCCAACTGAGGAAGAAGTCATGAAAGCACTGGATGCACTTTCCATTGAGAAGGCCCCAGGAGGGAACGACATCCCACCTGAAGTTCTCAAGTGTGCCAAGGGGTCACTCATCACAGAGTTCCACGAACTTCTGTGTCAGTGCTGGAGGGATGGTTCAGTGCCCCAAGACGAGAGATGCAAACATCATCACTCTCTACAAAACCAAAGGGGACAGGAGTGATTGCAACAACTATTGTGACATCTCGCTCCTCAAGGTTATTGCCAGAATGATCTTGGGCAGGCTCCAGACTCTTGCCAAAAGGATGTACCCTGAATCACAGGGCGGGTTCCGAGCCAAGAAGTCAACCATCGACATGGTATTCTCCCTGAGACAACTTCAAGAAAAGTGAAGGATACAGAGAAAGGTTTTGTATATTGCCTTCATTGACCTAACAAAGGCTTTGATCTTATCAGCAGGGATGAACTTTTTAAGATCCTGGCCAAAATTGGTTGCCCGCCTACACTGCTCACCTTGGTACAATCATTCCATGATGGCATGAGGGGCACTGTCATATATGATGGCACAACATCTGAGACATTTAACATCAGCAGTGGTGTCAAACAAGTCTGTGTCCTTGACCCTATTTGGTATTTTCTTTTCCATCTTGCTGAACCATGCCTTTGGAACAGCCACAGAGGGCATCAATCTTCGTACTAGGCCTGACTGGAAACTCTTCAATCTCTCCCGAATCCGAGCCAAGACAAAACTGCAGATAAGACTCCTCAATTCAATTCAATTCAGCTTTATTTATAATGTGCCACATCACAACAAAAGCCGTCTCGTGGCGCCACAGTGCAGAAAAAAAACCCACACAGTCACAGAAAGACCCAGCAATCAGACGATCCCCTATGAGCAAGTACTAAGCAACAGTGGAGAGGAAAAACTCCCATTTGGAAGGAAGAAACCTCTAGCAGAACCAGGCTCAGGGAGGGGCAGTCGTCTGCTGCGACTGGCTGGGGATGAGGGGATAGGGAGGATGGAAAGGACAGACATAAAAAACATAGCAGTAAGAGGCCAAGTACAATATTGGAGGTCAACCAGCAGTATGGATCACATAACAGTAGAACAAGAGTGGGGTTAAAAGACACAAAAACCTCCTTAAACAAAAGCTATATTAAAAAGGAAGGATTTTACCCTGTTCTTAAAAAACAGAGACCGAGTCTGACTCCCGGACCCAGAGTGGTAACTGGTTCCAGAGTAGAAGTAGCTTGGTAGCAGAAGGTTCTGCCTCCCATCGTACTTTTGGAGATTCTGGGTACCACAAGTAAGCCAGCATTTTGGGAGCGTAATGCTCTATTAGGATGGTAAGGTAATATCAGATCTTTTATATATTGGGGGGCCAGATTGTTAAGAGCTTTGAAAGTAAGAAGAAGGATTTTAAACTTGATTCTGAATTCAATGGGAAGCCAATGGAGGGAGGACAGAACCGGGGAAATATGATCTCTTTTTCTAGAACCAGTTAAAACTCTAGCAGCAGCATTTTGAATCAACTGAAGATTTTTCAAAGATACTTTAGGACAACCAGATAGTAGCGAATTACAATAATCTAATCGCGAACTGACAAAGGCGTGAATCAGTTTCTCAGCATCACCCAGAGACAAGATGCTCCTGATCTTGGCAATATTGCGCAGATGATAGAAGGCGGTCCTAGAAACAGTTTTAATATGTGAATTAAAGGACAAATCCTGGTCAAAAATCACTCCAAGGTTCCTCACACAACTATTCAGAGTGAGAGTGGCCACATCTAAATTAAGGGCATAAACTGAAAAGGAATTTCTAAGATGTTTTGGGCCAACAACAATGACTTCAGTCTTATCAGAGTTCAGTAGTAAAAAATTACAAGTCATCCAAGCTTTGATGTCGTTAAGACAGGCATATAACTTGGCCAACTGATCACAATCATCGGGCTTCATTGACAGGTATAGTTGTGTGTCATCTGCGTAACAGTGAAAATGAATACAGTGCTTTCTGATGATATTGCCCAACGGGAGCACATGTAGACTAAAAAGAGTAGGGCCCAACACAGATCCCTGTGGAACTCCGTGACTGAGCTTAGAGCTGGAAGAAAATCCATCATTGACATGGACAAACTGAAATCTATCAGACAAATAAGATCTAAACCACTGCAACAGGGTTCCACTGAGTCCAATAAAGTGTTCCAATCTATCAAGTAGAATGGCATGATTGATAGTGTCAAAGGCTGCACTGAGATCTAAAAGAACAAGAACAGAGACAAGTCCATTATCAGATGCAGTCAGGAGGTCATTAGAGACCTTCACTAAGGCAGTTTCAGTGCTGTGATGAGCTCTGAACCCAGATAGAAACACCTCAAACAAACCAACTCCCTGCAAATGGTCAGATAATTGCACAGCAACAACTCTTTACGAGATTTTAGAAATGAAAGGCAAATTAGAGATTGGTCGATAATTGGCCAAAACTCCAGGATCGAGCGTCGTTTTTTTTTTAAGTAAAGGTTTAATTACAGCAGTTTTAAAGCCAGTGGAACATAACCCAGAGTTAAAGAAGAATTAATGATAAGAAGAATATGGCTACCAATAATTGGGAAAATAATTTTAAATAACCTGGAAGGAATAGGGTCCAGAAGGCAAGATGAAGGCTTAGACGAGGAAATTATTTTATCCGACTCTAAGAGGTTGATTGGAGTAAACTTATCTAAGCAGATATCAATTGAGGGAGTTGCAGTCGTTAATGTACTAGAGTTTATGGTAGGAAGAATCTGACTGATTTCATCTCTAATAGATAAAATTTTAAGATTGAAATAGTTCAGAAAGTCCTGACTAGAAAGCTCAGGGGGGATGCGAGGATTGACCGAGTCATGGCTCTTTGTAAGCCTGGCTATAGTGTTGAAGAGAAACCTGGGGTTATTCCTGTTCGCTTCTATTAATGCAGAATAATAGCTTGATCTAGCTTTTCTAAAAGATTTTTTGTAGATTAAGAGATGACTTCTCCATGCCAAGTAGAATTCATCTGAATTAGTTGAGCACCATTTTCTTTCCAGTTGACGAGTTTTCTGTTTTAAGCCACGAGTTTTTTGAGTTAAACCAAGGAGTAAGAAATATCTGGTTAGACTTTTTCTTTTTTAAAGGGGCTACCAAATCTAGAGTCCGATGCAGAGAGGCAGTAACACCATCAACCATGCTATCAATCACGAATGGAGCAGACTCTCCATCACTTATTTCAGGTGTTTCTGTTGTGTTGACCCATGGCATAGAGGAGACAATCTGCAAAAATTTAGCAACAACATCATCAGAAAGACATCTGCTGTAGTCATATTTTTCTTTAAGAAATAAGTGATCAGAGATAATGAAATCAAAAATTAACAGACAATGGTCAGACAGTACAGGATTATGAGGAGACACAACCAGATTTTCAATATCTATACCATAAGTCAAAACAAGGTCCAATGTATGATGGAAATAATGGGTAGAATTTTCTACTTTTTGGGAAAACCCCATTGAGTCTAAAATTGAATTGAAAGCCTTATTAAGACAGTCACTCTCAACATCAACATGTATATTAAAGTCCCCTACAATAATTATTCTATCGGTTTTCAGCACTAAATCAGCTAAAAATTCAGCAAATTCCAATAGAAACTCTGAATAGGCTGTGGGAAGACAATAAACTATGGCAAAGAGAATTAGGTTCATGCCAAGATTGGCATGAACCAATTCGAAAAATCGAAAAAACTCCTCAGAGATTTCCTTTTCACCGATGATGCTGCGATCATCACGCACACAGAAGAGGACCTGCAGCAGCTGCTAAATCGCTTTGCCATGGCCTGCAATGCCTTTGGCCTTACAGTCAGCCAGAAGAAGATGCAGGTGATGGGACAGGATGTTGATGATGAAAAGGTTTATTGTCAATACTACCATACGTGCAATACATACAGGAGAATTGAAATTTGACTTGACATTGGGTGCGCTTCTGTAAGCGCATCCCATAGCCGCGGCAGCCTGAAGGTGCCAGTCGAACAGGAGGGCAAAGAGGGCAAGGGTCAGGGTCAGGGAAAACACAATAGGCAGAGAGAAAAAAACATAGTTATCAGAATAACGCTCGTATAAGCTCATATAAGCTCATATAGCTCATATAAGCTCAATGAGCCAGATTATGATCACACAGAAAAAAAAACCCTCTATGCACAATTAGCAGACAATAGATCACACATTACAAAGACAGCAGAGAGAGGCAGTGAGTGTATACACTACCGTTCAAAAGTTTGGGGTCACCCAGACAATTATTTTGTGTTTTCCATGAAAAGTCCCACTTATTTACCACCATGAGTTGTAAAATGAATAGAAAATATAGTCAAGACATTGACAAGGTTAGAAATAATGATTTGTATTTGAAATAATATTTTTTTCCAGATACTCAACCTGCTCAAAGGAAGGTCAGTTTTACAGCTTCTCTAACCAGCTAAACTGTTTTCAGCTGTGCTAACATGATTGCACAAGGGTTTTCTAATCATCCATTAGCCTTCTGATGCAATGAGCAAACACATTGTACCATTAGAACACTGGAGTGATAGTTGCTGGAAATGGGCCTCTATACACCTATGTAGATATTGCACCAAAAACCAGACATTTGCAGCTAGAATAGTCATTTACCACATTAGCAATGTATATTAGATATTAAAGTGTATTTCTGATTAGTTTAAAGTTATCTTCATTGAAAAAACAGTGCTTTTCGTTCAAAAATAAGGACATTTCTAAGTGACCCCAAACTTTTGAACGGTAGTGTACGTATGTACATCAGTGTAAATGAATCAGTCGTGTATGTTGAATGCAGCAGTGTGTAGTGTAGGTGTGTCATTGCTAGTGAACAGCAGAGGGCACCCTCTGGCAACGGATAGATATTATTCAGTCATGTGTTCTATAGTCCAGACACATGGTAACGCTGTCCTTGGAGCTCGGTCTGCTGAAACAACAGCAATTGTCGATTGTTTGGGTTAAGAGCCAGACTCCCTTCAGCCTTATCTTCCCAGGAGGAGTGAATGAAGTCTTCAAGGGCGCCGAATCAAGGTTGAAAGACACAGTTCACTTAGAGTAAAAAAATTCATCTCTCAGCGATTGTGCATCACAATTTACAGGCTTTAAAGTCATTCTCTGGAAAGCACTCAGCGACTCCAGATGTTATCCACCTACCGAAACATAGGTAACATGTCCAAGAGAGTCCATTCTCTCTTCAATGCATGCCAGGTGGTAAATTCCATGTTAATCCCATTTGCCGCTATCCGTGCTCCCCCCAGCTGGAAATTGTTGGTGGAGCTACGCCAGGGTCCGCATTTTGATTAGCTCACCCAAATATAATTTTGATGCACCAGGAACTCCAGGGCCAAACAGAAAATCCTGTGATCTTGCCAATCTTCAGTCGAATATCGCAGGTTCCAATTCTTGGGCTCCCCCCTGGCCTGGTTCTTGTTGAAAAGTGGTGACAATAGCATTAAGCCACAATCCAATTTCCATAGTTTCCATTTGGGTCGATTCAGCAGAAGTAGAGCGAGACACAGACAGGACATCGCAAGCAGGGAAACATTCGGGAGAAGGAAAGGAGAGGAGAGAGGGGCGAAGCGTCTGCTCTCTCTGAAAGCTGGAAGTGATGATGAATGATGATGCTCTATAAGTATCACAGACTGTG